>CM060434.1:112396273-113087602 GCA_030545235.1 Helianthus tuberosus | reverse complement strand
TCTAATTCTAGTTCTTTATTGCATACAGAAAGTAGAGGAAGAAAAAACGAAAGAGGACATAGTCGAGGCAGGTCCAAGTCCAGAAGAAGGGGACAGTCAAAGAACAGAAAAGACGTTGAATGTTGGAATTGCAAAGAAAAAGGTCACTTTAGAAGCCAATGTACAAAACCAGCTGCAAAGAAAGAAGTTAACAGTGTATCCTCGGAAGAATTAGGTGATGTTCTCATCTGTTCTGTTGAAGATTCAGTTGAATCTTGGATTATGGATTCGGGTGCTTCTTTCCATGCTATCTCATGCCCAGATATGGTCAAGAATCTATGAACAGGTAACTTTGGTAAAGTTCATTTAGCAGATGATCAAATGCTTGATATCACAGGTATTGGAGATGTAGACTTGAAGACCTCATTAGGAACTATATGGACATTGAAAAATGTCAGGGTTATTCCTAATTTGAGGAGAAAGTTGATTTCAGTTGGTAAACTGGATGATGAAGAGTTTAATGTTCACTTTGGGGTGGACAATGGAAAGTGATCAAAGGAAATTTAGTGATTGCCAAAGGAAAGAAGCAAGGTACTTTATACATGGCAGAAGTTTCTGCTGAAGGTGTTCATGCAATGACCACCGGTCCGAGTCCATCGAATGTATGGCACAACTGACTCGGACACATGAGCGAAAAGGGATTGAAGATGTTGGCTCAGAAAGGTAAGTTTCCAGACTTGAAGAAAGTGGAAACTGAATTCTGTGAACCTTATGTTCTTGGAAAACAAAACATGGTTACTTTTGTGAAGACAGGGAGGACACCGAAAGCTCAGAAGTTAGAGCTTGTTCACTCGGATGTATATGGACCAACCTCAGTTTTATCTCTAGGAGGCTCAAGATATTATGTTACTTTCATCGATGATTCAACACGAAAGGTATGGGTATATTTTCTTAAGCATAAATCTGCTGTATTTGATGCTTTTAAGATATGGACATATGCTGTTGAAAATGAAACTAACTTGAAGGTAAAGTGCTTAAAGTTTGATAATGGTGGTGAATACATAAGCAAGAAGTTCACTGACTATTGCGCCAAGGAAGGGATAAAGATGATCAGGACAGTTCCCAGAACTCCTCAGCAGAATGGTGTAGCTGAGAGAATGAATTGAACTCTAAATGAGAGGGCTAGAAGCATGAGGCTAAATGCCGGGATGCCCAAGACATTCTGGGCCGATGCAGTTAACACTGCAGCCTACTTGATCAACTGTTCACCAACTGGTTCCTTAGATTTCAAGTTGCCTGAAGAAATGTGGCAAGGAAAGGAGGTAAGTCTCGAACACTTACGAGTCTTTGGTTGTAGTGCTTACAATTTGTTAGAAGCTGGTGACAGGGATAAGCTAGACTCAAAATCCAAGAAGTGCACATTCATTGGCTATGGGTCAGAACAAATGGGTTACAGGCTTTGGGATAATGAAGGCAAAAAAGTAATCAGAAAAGAATGCCGTCTTCAATGAAAATGAACTGTACAAAGACAGAAACACCAAAGGACCAGAAGTTCAGAAAGACTATGTTGAATTTGAAAGTGGTGAAACAAGAAAAGAAGCTTCAGTCGACATTCTAGAAAATGGGAATGAGTCAATCGACAGTGGGAGCTCAGTGGATGATTCTAGTAATGATTCTGTAGAAGAAGAAGAGGTCGCTCCTCAAATTCCAGAATCCCCAGAAACTCCTCAGTTTCAACCAAGAAGATCCTCCAGAGTCGTTAGACCACCAGACATATATTCACTATCCGTCAATTACATACTTTTGACAGATAATGGTGAACCCCAGTGTTACTCAGAAGCCATGGGGTTGAAAGATTCATTGCAGTGGGAGTTAGCAATGAAAGATGGGATGAAGTCGCATGAGAAGAACAAGACCTGGCACTTAACAAGCTTCCAGCTGGGAAGAAGGCTCTTCAGAACAAGTGGGTTTCAGGGTCAAGGATGAACATGATGGTACCAAATGGTACAAAGCAAGATTAGTGGTCAAGGGATTTCAGCAGAAAGAGGGAATTGATTTCAATGAAATATTTTCTCTAGTGGTGAAGATGACTACTATCAGACTTGTTCTCAGTATTGTAGCAGCAGAAGGCTTGCATCTAGAGCAGCTAGATGTCAAGACAGCTTTTCTACATGGTGACCTAGAAGAAGATATCTACATGACACAACCAGAAGGTTTTCAGGTTAAAGGCAAAGAAAACTTGGTGTGTAAGTTGAAGAAGAGTTTGTATAGTCTGAAACAAGCGCCCAGACAATGGTATTTGAAGTTTGATAACTTCATGGGAAGAGTCCGATACAAGAGATGTGATAATGACCATTGTTGCTACATGAAGAGGTTTAAGGCTTCTTATATCATTCTACTACTATATGTGGATGATATGTTGATTGCAGGTTCAGACATGTCAGAGATCAAGAAGCTGAAGAAGCAGATGTCTGAAGAGTTTGAGATGAAAGACTTGGGAGCTGCAAACCAAATACTCCGGATGAGTATTTTCAGAAACAAAGAAGATGGTTCTTTGACACCCTCTCAAGAGAAGTACATTAAGAAAGTGTTAGAAAGATTCAGCCTTAAAGACGCCAAGATTCGAAGCACACCTTTGGGAAGTCACTTTAAGCTTTCTAAAGTTCAGTCACCCAGATCAGATGAAGACAAAGCAGAAATGGCTAAAGTTCCGTATGCATAGGCAGTTGGTAGCCTCATGTATGCAATGGTATGCACGAGACCAGATATAGCTCATGCAGTGGGAGTTGTTAGTCGGTTTATGTCCAATCCAGGGAGAGAACATTGAGAAGCAGTTAAATGGCTGCTAAGATATTTGAAGGGGACTTCAAAAGTGGCATTACAGTTTAAGGGGAAAGATGTTATTCTGAAGGGTCTTGCGGATGCTGACCTTGGTGGCTGTAAAGAATCTTACAAAAGCACCACCGGATATGTCTTTACAGTGGGAGGCACTGCAGTAAGCTGGATGTCCAGACTGCAGAAAAGTGTTGCCCTTTCGACCACAGAAGCAGAGTATATGGCACTTGCTGAAGCAAGCAAAGAGCTTATATGGTTGAAGAATTTTCTCAAAGAGCTCGGCAAGGAACAAGTTCATTGTGCACTATTCTGTGCCAATCAAAGTGCAATTCATCTTGCAAAGAATCCTGTCTTCCATTCGAAGACAAAGCACATATAGCTGAGATATCACTTCATCAGAGAGCAAGTTAGTGAAGGCACTCTGAAGTTGAAGAAGATCAAAGGAAGTGAAAAGCCATCTGATATGTTGACTAAGGTTGTCACCTTAGAGAAGTTGAAGCTTTGCATAGCTTCAATTTGCCTTCAGGATAATTGAAGAGAAGGCCGGGTAACTAGGAATGTGATAAGATCAAAGTTTTTACAGAGATACTGATGCACAGTTGAAGCACATGTGAAAGATTATTCCGTGGCTTCAAGTGGGAGATTGTTGAGTGTGAATCCACTTGATCAAGTGGACATCAGAAAATCCTTTCTGATCAAAAGGATAAGAGGATAAGGGGACAAGGGTTATCCAACCTTCTCTGTGACCCATTATTCACTGATCTTGCTTTTGACTTTCTTTTTTCATCCAATCTTATATAAGAGATTGTTTTGTATCTGTAATATTTGTACCAAGCTTAATACAAATACTCCTAGTTACCGAGAGTGGATGTAGGTCTGAACCAGACCGAACCACTATAAATCTTTGTGTTCTTAATTGTGTGTGTGAGTGAGTTCTGTGTTGATTGTGTTTGACCCGTTCGATCCCAAACAACTGGTATCAGAGCTCATGCTCGTGTTGTTGAACCGAACAAAAACCGAACAGAAACGAAGGTGTAGAAGAAGAAGATACCTGAAGGTGCAGAAATCTGAACTAGGGTTCCGATTTGCATCAGTTTCTACCAGATTGTTCACGTCAGCCATTTTCTGTTCGAAGCCGTTGCCGCCCACACCGCCGGGTTCCGATTAGAACCGTGGCCACCGCCATTAGAACCGGCTCCAACATCATCAGAACCATCGCCACAGCCGTTAAAACCACCGGCAGAACCGCCGGTCATCTTCCCGCTGCCAGCCGCCGCCTAGGGTTTCAAATTAGAGACCATTGTTGCCGAATATCGCATCTAGGGTTTTAAAATCGAAGGTCTAGGGTTTCGATTTTGCTTGGGGTTCGCTGGATTTCAGAAAGAGAAAGAAGCTTTCTTTGTTCTGTGCGTAGGAAGAAGAAGAAGAAGAAGAAGACAGACATACGTGTTTTATTTCTGGTGGAGAAATTGAAGTTTTCAATTTGATCAGAAAGGCCCCTTAACTTTTATTTCTGGTGAAGAAAATTGAATTTCTCAATTTTTATCAAGAAAGGTCCCTCAACTTTGAACAAGATCTCGTTATCCATCAATACTTGTCCCTTGCCATTAAAGCTTGAAACAGATAAGTTATTTGTTTCTGATTATTGCTTTCACTCGTATAAATTACCACTTAGCAGTACAAACCCGTTTGGTTAGTAGTAATTTGGTAATTTTTTTAAATGGCAGAAGATAGTAAAATCAAGATTGATAAGTTCGATGGAAGTGATTATGGATTTTGGAAAATGCAAATTGAAGATTTGTTGTATCAAAAAAGTTTGCATTTTCCTATGTCGGGTGAACAACCAGATGACATGTATGATGAAGAATGGAAGTTGTTGGATAGACAAGCTTTGGGTGTGGTTAGGCTTTCTTTGGCAAAGAGTGTTGCTTACAACATTGTCAATGAAACAACGACATATGGTGTATTAAGGCTTCGATCAAAGCCAATTTAGATATGTGGTTATCATTGGTGGGGGTAAGTCGGGCTGCTTGTGAGGTACTAGATATGAGCCCGCTAAAAGTTCAAATTGAGCTTAAATAGGCCGAGGCCTAAAAATAAGCTTGTTTAATATATAAACTCGCGCATGGTTTTGTTTATCGAGCTTGAGTGGGCTCACAAAACTAGAGGAGCCTATTATTTATGCAAGTTAGGAGGGGCGTTAATTGTAATTAGGTTTGTTATATAAATACATCTAATTACAAACCTTAGAGCAACCTAGACAGCCAAAACTGTCGCCCCTTCGCCTTGCGAAAACCACCACTGTCGTCGCCCTACCGCCGACCGCCGCCACTACTCTGCCCCACTCCACCACCAAAACCGGACCACCCACGAGGGGTCGCAACTTGTGACGTCACCGCTGCCCGCCACCGCGCTAGACCACTACTCGCCGCCGCTCTTGTTGTATTGGTTCGAGTGTCGAATTGTGTTTTTTTTTCATGAACTTGTCTTCTAGCGGGACATTTGTTGGTCCTTAGTGCGGGTCTTTCGGTTTTTCATAAATGGTATAAAAGCCCTAAACCGCCTATGGTTGATTTATGTTCTTTTGTTGGGAGGAGTTCTTGTTTCGTGGAGAAGACAAAGAAACAACCTGTTGTTTCCCAATCATTTGCTATCTGCTAAAGCGGAATATCGTGCTATGGCTTACATCTTTGTTTTGTGACAATTCTGCTACTCATCATATAGTCAACCATTCGGTCTTTCATGAGCGCACAAAAGATGTTGAGATGGATTGTTTTTTGTTCGAAAAAGAGTCGAATCTCAAGAAATTTTTACCCCTCTACATTGACACCAAACAACAAATTGCAGACTTACTCACTAAACCTTTGAGAGCTCAGCCACTTCATTATCTACTTGGCAAGTTGGGCGTTCAAGATCTTCACGCTCCAACTTGAGAGGGATTAAAATAATATATTAAATAATTTGTGTTTATCTCTTTCCTTTTAGCATTATCGTTTCCTTATTTATTGGGACCTTTTTTTGTATTTAAAATTTTAAACCCTATAGTTTAGTGGTGTTCGGGTTTTTTTTTTTCCTCAGGTTTTTTGTTCTGAAAAAGTGACCCGATAACCGACCTATTTTGGTTGGTTTCGGGTATTCAGGTTTGGGTTAGTTCGGGTTGGGCTGTCCGGTTGTCAGGTTTATATGTAATTCAAACATTAGTTGACAATATGATATTATAATATTCAATAGTTTCAAAAGTTAATGTTTCATATACTAGATCCTCCAAAGCAAAACACATTTGTAAAGAAAAAGCCAATAAATGTTCAGGTTTTTTTCGGGTTTCATGTTTCGGGTTTTTCCGTAGGAAAAAGTGATCCGATAACGGACCCATAGAAGGTTTAGGTTTTTGGGGTTTAGGTGGCTTTGAATTCGAGTCGGTTTTTGAATTAAAATGGACAGCCCCTACTTCAGTTGAATATCATACGTTTTTATATATAGATATATTGTTTACTAAAAACAGTTTTATGAGGAACAACATGCCCATCACAGATTCACAGAGTGCACTAGTTCTGTTTGCTGCAACTTCTTTTGATTTTAATATCAAAACATTACAAAAGTACGTAAAATCTTCTTGAAGAATTAGAAGTGCCTTTATGAACCAAAATTAGTCCCAAGACTTAAACTCTTTGAAGTGAATCCCTTTTGTAGCGGACCACTTGCTTCCCTTGATAACAGGGCACCCACCTATGCAACAAAAGAGGTAGTGCAAATTAATTACTGGGAGGCTTGTTTGTTTGTTTTTATACATAAAAAACAATAACTAACCATGAAGACTTGAAGGATCCATAGTTCCATCAGGTTTTATGTTCCAGAAAAGTAAGGCATCCCCCATTTTTGGTTTAACAGATAACCCTCCACCACCTTTTCCATCATGTGTTGTATATTTTCCATTCCAACAAGCTAAAGCACTAATGTTTCCCTTTGCCAAAGGGAATACTTCCTCACCCCCTTCTTCAACATCTGATCTGTAATTCAATGCTAATATAAATTAATTATGAGATGACAGGAACCAAACCAAATCCATGAGATAAATACTGATTAAGAAGTCGATCGTTACAGGTATATCACAATTGTAGCCACCGTATGACCCCCGTCCTTGGTGAAATGTTCACCAATAGGATAGTCATAATGAACTCCAAATTTCTGACCTACTTCATACCGGAGAACTTGAAATCCTTCGCCATACTCTGAATACATATTTAAATCAATTTAGTATCTATTGAAGCCTAACTATAAGCTGGTTGGTTTTGATTATTTTTTTTTAATCGGAGATGACCCACCAAATGTGTGAGAGGAAGGATATGTTTAGTAGCACCCTTAATAGTTAATACATGGTCTTCAATTACATACCTACAGGTAAGAAGGTGAGGTCTGCAATCCTTTTCTCAATAGCTCCAATGGTTTCATCTTGTCCTCGCTCAAGATTTGTAATATAACCTGTACGAAACCTGTATACAAGGCATCAAATCAACTTAAAATGAATTCGCAGGTATGGGTTTAGCTTAAACGGGTTCAGGCCAGTTCCGAGTTAAACTCGTGAACACCATATAACTTACACTTTGAGAAAAGCATGCGTTTTAAGATCAAAAATCAAAATTAAATGAAAATTTGGGTTAAACCACACCTATAGGCTTATACGGGTGTTGTATGGTATCCTATACTATACTATCATATTGCATCATATCGTATAGTATCATATCATATCGTACAGTGCGTAGTATAAGTCTCGTATAGGTTCTCATAGGTTTTGTATGTGCCTATAGGCCTATGGGGGACCTAAACCACACCTATAGGCCTATAAGGGACTTATACTACACCTATAGGCTTATACAAGGTCAATACGTGACCTATATTACACCTATACGATACGATATTTATCGTATAAAAATGATTAATGTTGTATAAAAAAGTTCGTAAGAAATACTTACTTTTTTATTTATTTAAAATAGAATTTTTTTTTATAAAACATTATTAAAACGATTAATATTGTATAAATGTTTCTAAAATACAACCCGTTATATCCGCTGTGTATAGGCTTATCCGCAACGTATATAAAGGTTTTTTTTTACAATTTTACCCCTGGTTTGGGCTGCGTATAGCCCCTAATCTAGGGGTAAAATGGTCTTTTTTATTATACACCGCGTATAGCCCTGTATGTGGCGTATATGTGGGGCAAGTTTGGTAAAAAAAATACCATTTTACCCCTGGATTGGGGGCTATACGCAGCCCAAACCAGGGGTAAAATTGTCTTTTTGACCCTTTATATACGCCGCGTATGCGTATAGGCCTATACGCAACGTATATAAAGGGTGGTTTTTTTAGAAACATTGATAAAATATTATCTTATTGACCCTTTATATACGTAGCGTATAGGAGCAGCCAGACCAGAACTGAACTCTGTCAGACACTGATTTTTATGCAACCTTATACGCTACGTATAGGTCTATACGCAGCGTATATAAACCCTAAAGTGTGCAAATAGGCACCTTTTGGTGTGCCAATAGTTTGAGCCATTTTAAATCCTCACTCTCTTGCATTGTTTTGTTAACAAGTTCTATTTCAGGTTGTGCCGTCTGAAGGATCTAAGAATCCATCTGTTGTGATTCCATTTTCTGTTGAGCATTGTGCAGAGGAAGCTTTATTTGTACTATGCATAATCTTTCACAGTTGTTAAGCATTATAGTGTGATTATAGTTTGTGTCTTATTCAAATTTATCCATATTCAATATTTGCAGAGTTATTCCTACCTTGATATTGCTGGAAGACAAGTGGTTGTCTTGGAAAAGGAAAGATTTACGTTTACTTTTTTCGGTTGATTTGGCATGTAAAACTTTAGGCGACGTCATTTTGGTTTCTTCAATAAATATTACAGATTACTTATGGCAACTAAAGGAAATCCACAAGGAAATATCTATATGTATCAAATGTTTTTCAGTGTGTCTTGTAAAGTACACTAAAGATTAAAATACTTATGTCGTTATACTATTATCATACCCGTCCACCGGATGGGTATAGAACTAGTTTCTACAATAAGATTGCAATTGGTCTTAAAATTTAAAAGTAAAAGAGATAACAACTCATACCATTTATCTTCGATCTCACCCTTTATCTTATCAATAACTGTCGACTTCTTCATATGAGGTTTAGCGATATTAATTATGTGTTCACACTCGTCTTTCGACTGTCATAGAAAAGGAAATCATTTCAGTTCGATCTGTGTGATTCCACAAAACAAAAAATCCATAACCGGATCTTTGTTCAAGCACAAACATAAGCGCCGTCTGTGTCAATTCGTTAAGTGACTTTTTTTTAATCTCGAAATGGTAGATGTGTTTGAGCATGTAATATCATGACTAACTTACCATTTTCCAAAAGAAGGTAGCAATAAACATAAAAGAAACTAAAAACAAACGAAACAAAAACAATACTAACCAGGAAATTATGATAGATGACGGCTCTAGGCTCCCATGAGATCATTTCAACCGAACGATCTACTCTGCCATCACTTCTACACTCACCCAAAAGGCCAAAACCAAAGATGTTTGAGTCCAATACAAATTTTTTACAGAACAAATCAACAAACTTTAATCTAAACGCAAACTGACCTGCCAGTAATGCGATGAACAACGGAGCTTAGATCATAGTGGATGTTTGGAAAATAACTTGGAATAGAATGAACTTCAAGAACGAGAAGGATCAACACAGAAAACAAACTGATAGTCGACATTGAAAAGATCAGAATCCTAAACAACCAAACAAAGACAAAAGATTTAACTATTTAAAGAGGGGGGGGGGGGGGGGTTAGAAGAGGAAATAATATAAGGATAAGACAAACTTGCCCAGTAAAATCTCACTCATAGCATTTCGCTACTCATAGGGCCGGGGAGGGTGGGACGAGGCCAAACCTTTCATCTATCCCGGAAGATAGAGAAGCTTGAGACCCTAGGCTCTAAAATCTCCTTTTTTACAACAGTAAACAAAAAGTGTGGCTAAGATAATCAAAACCAAAAACAAGACAATGAGCACTAATAATAGTAGTAAACTATCAATAACATAAACTGGTGAGAGAACCATATTAGTAACATAAAGGATAACAAGTTAAAGCTAAGGGTAAAGCAAATGAAAGTGCTGGACAAACATGTCAAATACTTGAGAATATGCAACTCCCAAGTTAATCGAGTAATAACCACTCGAGTTTTTTACTCTCAGCTTTAATCAACTTGACTCTATTTTCCCAAAACCCCTTGTTACTTAGTGTTGAGCCAAGAGCACTTAAGGAAGATGAGAGCCAAGTCTATAAAACCGGAGAGTCAATGAAAATTGGATTTGTTGATTAATTGATTTGCGACTTGAGAGTTAAGTTTGTTGTTTTTATTTTCCCACGAAATTGGCGCATTGGTTTCTAAACTGGGTATTTGTAAACATATACCCCTACTCTCACACGCTTAGTGGGCCTCCCCCATTAAAAAGGTAATAATATCCCTCTCACATGGGGTACGTTCATCAGTTCGGGGTACCTTTAACTACCCCTACTAAATTTTGGAGGGTGGGTTCAATTAGTAAATATATGTGTTATATAATAATTATTTCTAGTTCTACATCAATAGTTTGAACTTTGGAGTGGCCGCCCCGGCCCTCAATTGTGCCGCCCTTGAACAATCTCTTGTCTGGTTTATTATCTTGAATATATTAGTTTAATAACTAATAATATACTATTAATCTGAGCAGAAGGTTTCAATAGATATTAACAAAGCTTTTGGTTATAACTTATGCATGACACGCTAGTACTTTGTGTATTCAAGATGTTGGTTTTATGGGTTCATGATGTTGCCAATGTTTTTATGTTTACAGAGATCTGCAAAATGATTGCTGAAACCTTGTGACAGTGCTCGAGTGAATTCCTTTGGGCCTTAGTGTTTTTAATTGGTTGCTTACATATACGCGTAACAAGGGCGTAAACTGGAAAGCTGTCCAATCAAAATTCCATCAATGCTAAGCAGTGTCACATATGCATCATCATCATAATTAATTTGACTGAATCCATTAGTGTTCTTTCTGTTCAGGGATTGTGGGAAACAGGGTTGTTTAGGTAAGCAACATCCTTTATATCCCTTGTATTGTTCAAACTTACAGTTTTATATTAACAGCATTGATTGATTATAGATGGGTTTGACAGCAAACAGTGCGTCCCAGATGGACCGTAAAAACATGAAAATGGGAATCCCAAATATGGAAATAGTTAAAAAAAAATTCACAATCAGTACAACAAAGGAATATATTTTGAATGGATAAACAAGAACATCTCAATATTTTAAAGGACATCAAAATTGGTGGATGTGAAGAAGAAATTACATTGTTGTAAAGGATGAGTGTTGTCATCAGATGTGAAGACTTTTGAACCAATATTACACCCTGTATTCGTTCACGCGGATCCATTTTGTAGAAGACCACTTGTCCCCTTTAATAACCGGGCACCCGCCTACGCAACAAGAAGAGAAAATGCAGATTAATTTAGTGTAATAAAACGGGTCTGCAAGAACGCGATAAACCGCTATAAGTGACTTGATATTAACAAAATTAAGAACTGACCATGCAAACTTGAAGGATCTGGAGTTGCATCTGGTGTCATGCTCCAGAAAAGTAATGCATCCCCCATTTTTGGTTTAACAGATAACCCCTTTTTACCGCATTCGGATAGTTCATCCCACCAAGGTACAGCACTAATGTTACCCTTTGCAGAAGGGAACACCGTCTCACCCCCTTCTTCAACATCTGATCTGTAAATGTTTAAGGTCATCAGAAAATACCATAAAAATCCATGAGACACAAAAGCTCAAAACAAAGTAAAGATATCACTTACAGGTACATCAGAACGGTAGCCATCCGTTGACCGCCATTCCTCGTGTTATATTCATCGAGAAAGTAGTCATAGTGAGAATCATATTTCTGACCAACTTCATAGTGGAGAACTTGAAGTCCTTCACCATGTTCTGAACAAAAGTTGAAATCAATTAATGTTTATGTAAGAATTAAGATCATGTGCCTGTGTGCAAGTAAGTTTCTTTGACAATGCTTCCAAAAAATCCATACCTACAGGTAAGAAAGTGAACTCGGAAATCCTTTTCTCAATAGCCCGAACCGTTTCGTCTTGTCCCCTGGTTAGAAATGTTCCGGAACTTGTTCGGACCCTGAATAAGAAGATGTGAACTTGATCTAAAGCAACCCATTGATAGTTAAAAGATTTATTACATAGCAATAACATTAACACCTACCAAAAGAAGTGAAGAAAGTGCATACCTACTATCTTTGCTCTGGCCAGTCTCACTATCAACAACAGTTGACTTTTTCATATGAGGTTTAGCAGTGTTGATTAGATGGTCACACTCTTCTTGTGACTGCCATGAAAAAGGAAACATGAATTAACATTTTAGTTTTCATGGCCATCTTACCATTTTCCAAAATTATCACACCTCCAAAAAGAACAAATTGCACTTGTGTTTTGCTATTTTGCATAGAACATTACTCCAGTTTAATGGATTGGGATCATCATGAAATTCTGTTTAAGAAAGTTCATGCACCTGATGCATATCTTCATAAACAGATCACCAAAATGGCCATCTTGACCAACGAGTTTGACAAAATAGCCTTGACTTTATTCACAAAAAAATATCATTTGACTTTTTTTACCGTGTAATTAAAATACAGTATTAGCTAACTAGAAGCTTCCTCGTGGAACACCCCTGCATTGTGGCACCGCAGATTCAATCTGATGTGCTAGATTCTCTTGAAGACCGCATTTGACTTGGTGGTGCCCCTGTTGCAACAGCAAGGATCTCTTGCATCAAATGGAATTTTGTTGCCCCCCCCCCCCCCCCCCCCCCGCGGACACTTGTCAAACACTGGTTGATTGAAAACGTTTAAATCAATGACTATTTTCTCAAACTCAATGGTCACTAAATTGTGAAGAGTTATCTGATTGTGTGATTTCCGCTTGACAGTATGAAGCTGAGGTTTAACTAATAATTAAATAAAAGAAAAAAGGAAAGAAAATCGGTGATTGCTTGAGGTGCACATGGGCCCGTCTCTTTTCTCCCTGAGGGGCGTTAAGGGGGTAACACCTCCCTCTTGGTGCCCCCTTTCACCCTTGCGTTTTGGTGTTTAACGCCCATCGTTAATGATGTGGTTTTCGAGCTGGTGGGCTTAATGCCCACAACGTTGAGCCTAATACAACTAAAATCAATAGAAATATAAAAATTAACACACTATATAGGCACCACTACTGACATGTCATATAGCTCGTATGACGGGGCAAAATGGTCATACTAGTTGTATAATCTGTATAATGTGTTAAAATGACACATAATACGGACCATAATGTTTTAAAATGAGCAGTTGGAGTTGTTGTTGTCATTTAACTATACGGGCTGTAAGATGTGGTATACCGAAACAACAGTGACAAAGACATTCCATGTCATACGGTGATGACTCACCAGACAACGGGGTGTTTGTATAGCATCACCGGTGTATCTATCCTCGATGAAAACAATACTAACCAGAAAATTATGATAGACGACGGCTCTAGGCTCCCATGAGATGACTTCAACCCAATGATCTACTCTACCATCACTCACCTCACTCCTACATTCACCCAAAATCAAACCATTTTGAGTCAAAACACAAATCGTGTCGGATCACGACAACATATTAGAAAAAAAATAATAATAATCTAAACGTAAAAACTGACCTGGCAGTGTCGGTAACCTGTTGAACAATGGAGCTGAGATCATTGGCTTTGGGATAATTGATTGAATTGGTTGGAATCGAAAGGATTCCGAGAGCGAGAAGGATCAAAATGAAAAACAAACATATGATCAGCATTGAGAAGATGAATGTTGATGATGAGGATTTACGTGATGGACCCCGAGGGTGTAATCTCCCTTTCGGCCCCATTTCCGAAACCGTAGAATTCTGATCCAACCGAACGGTGAAATGATGTTTGAAAAGATCAAAACGATGAATGTTATCGGCAGTTTGTATTGATTTTTGATGATGAACTCAGAATAGCAACGGCCAACGGAAAGTCGGGAACGCTGTTCGGTGATGTAATAAATCGGTATGAATGTCCGAGAAAATGGAAAAAAAAAACACCTTCTATTTGATTTAGTTTTTAAGAAACTATTTACTCACACTTTATCCAATCAAACTCATGCCATCTCATCACCCAATATTCTATCACTAGTGATAGAAATATAGTGGTGGTGATCACTAGTGATAGAATTCTATCACTCCCAAATTTTTTAATTTTTATTTTAAAATTAGAAATTAACAATAAAACACTAAATTATAAATTCAATTAAAATTAAAAAATAAATTACATAACAAAATAAAAAAACAACTAAACATTGGAAAAAAACTAAACGGGTGGCATCTCTCAACCCCATTTGCGCAAATCTCGCGCTTTTGTTGAATTACAACTGACTTAAACGGTTCGTCGAGATGGGCGTGCTTTTCACACAAGATTTTTAAATCATTTTGTCTTTCAACCGTTTTCACGTGTTCCTTGTACGCCTGCTCGCGTTCAACTTTTAGGGACATAATTGTTTCTTTTCTTTGTTCGGCCTTCTTGTATTGCGTCATTTTCTCCTCTTCGATTCTGAAGATCGACTCCGCCACCGCTTCCTTCCCTTTGCTTGACGATTCACCACTTTTCTTGCGTCGTGGCCTTGTAGGTGTATCTTCTTCAACGGGGTCGTCAACGGGTTGATCGAGTTCATCAAGGGGGTCGTCGTTTAAGTTCATTTGGGGCAAGTTATCCGACGCGGAAGTCATGTAGTTCCCCAAATCGGATGTATTTGATCTTTTCGAACCTCCTCGTTTTTTTGGAGCCGTAGGACCACGCATGTCAACCAACTCAACCGGGACCCACTTCGGGTGATTTCTCACAACTTCCCATGCCGCCACGTGTGGAAAACTCCTCTTTTTATAGAGATCGCAATACATTTCGGTGGCTTGTCGTATGATTGTCGCCTCGCTCGCTCCATTTTGAGGGTTTCGGTTCTACAAAAAATATAAAAGGTTATGTATTTAAAAAAAATTATGTTTTAAAAAAAATAAACAGTTTTCTGTTTTTTATAAAAAAAAACAGTTTTCTGTTATTTTATAAAAAAAACTATTTTCTGTATTTTTTTAATAAACTGTTTTGTTTTTTTTAAACTGTTTTCTGTTTTTTTTTAAACTGTTCTGTTTTTTTTAAATAAAAATTGTTTATGTTTTTTTTTTTAAGTAAAAACTGTTTCTGTTTTTTTAATAAAAAACAGTTTTGAATGAAAAAAGATTTAAACTTTAATAAAAAACATACCTTTTGAATGAAACAAGCGTTGAACTTACTAATTTTCCCGTTCAAATCCGTCCATTTCGACGTCATTTGGTCCATGTTTCGTGCCCTTGCACCGGGAAGTCGGCTAAAATGATTAATGACCCGTCTCCAAAACGCATCCTTTCTTAGCTCGTTGGCATGTTTCATGCTCTCCGAGATGTGCAAGTACGCCTGCACCAAGGTGTAAGGACTCTCAAAATTGTTCCAAAATAACCCGGAAGTAAAAACCCGGACCCCTGAAACACCACTGTGCATTAAAAACCAAGAAAAACAAAGTTTGTGGGTTTCGGGCGGGCCGCGTAAGGGTTAGCCTAGCCTTACGCGGGCCGCGTCAATGAATGATTGACCGGATAAGCGTTCCCGAGCCACGTGGCATACACATGTCGACCCTACTCGTGACCAATCAGACCTACGCGTAGACTAGGCGGCCACGCGGGCCGCGTAAAGATCGAGCCAAGGTTCACGCGGGCCGCGTGAACCCTATTTTTCACCTATAAATAGGTTGGTTCCTGAGCAGTCCTCTGGTGTCGAAAACATTTCATAAAAACGAAGTTTGGCTCTTCAAATTCGAAATTTACTTTCACAATAGCGAGGCGCTGCTACGATACAGGGTATTAACTCGATCGCTGTTACGATTCAATGTCTGATCGATTTAAATCAATCCAATGGATGTTTAAGTGCTGCCCAAACTAGGGTTATGCTTTGTCATTCGTCGTGAATTCGATGGATGTTTAAGTATCGCACTTTGTCATTCGTTGTGAGGATTTTAATCTCGTGAGTTATCGTAAATGCTGTATTAGTAACTAACCTAGTTCGTGTGCATTGTTATTTAAATTTAGGTTACAAGGCTAATCAGTAGGCTAGGCTCTGCCCGTATTAAATCTGCAATGTGAGTCATTCTCTTTTTACCAAATTACTTTCAAAAATCATGTTTACTTTCAAAGTTATAAATTACAGGGATTAAGTCTTTGTAGTCACCAAATTACAGCCGGTATGTTGGGTTTTGTATACATTACTTGATAACCTTCACCATTGGACAACGGGTTAGCCAAGGGGTGATATGACCATAATCACAGACACCATTGGACAACGAGATAGCTAATACGTGGTCGAGTGATAAATACCGCGGGTATATGGTTGATATGTATAAACATTGTAATCGCTCTTAATACTGTAAATTATAACAACACGTCGTTTTAGTAAAAAGAATGATTTACCAGTATTTCCCCGCTGACAAAACCTTTTTCAAACATGTTTCAGGTGATCTGTTGTGATCCAGGAAAAGTGCTGCGAAGCACTACAAGCTTAAGGAAGTGGCTCAATATAAATAAAGAAACATGTTTTGTAAAATAAAGATTTCCTAGTGAAATCACCTTGTTGTAAATTACCGGGGTTTTATCCCGAATTATGAAATAAAATAATCGGGCATTTCAAGTTTTAAAAAGATCATGTTAAAAATCTTCCGCTGTCGCATTATAAATACCACGGATTCCTGTCCCGCGGCTCCTAACCGGGTCAAACCGGGGCTGGGGCCGTGACAGGAAAAGGTGGTATCAGAGCCGCTGATTTAAGCCAATTAAGTATTTAGAAAATACTTAATTTTACTGATTGCCATTTTGTGATTATGTGTTTGATTGTTTGAATATTTGTTTACAGTATGGGTAAGCAAAGACTTTCAGATATCTATCATAAATTAGATACCTCACCAAAAGAAAAAGGAACCTCATCCTCAAAATGCCCAACAAATACTGAGGAAGGAATATTTGTTCGAAAGGCACAATATGAGGAACCACTTTCTCCTAATAAAAGAAGTTTGATTATTAGGAAAAGTCAGGAGAAAAGAAAGAAACCACAACCAAAAGAAGTAATGATGCCTAAGGAGACACAGAAAATAGGCAATAATCCACCATGGGAAGACAAATTAGATGAAAAATGGGCTGATCTCTATATGTTAGCCACTGTAGCAGTGAATGCAAAATTTTAAATACTCTGACTTAGTATTAGCACCCATATCATCTACAATCCAGAAACTCTAAAAGAAAACTTTTCCCAGTAAATAAATAAGTTATAATAAACCCTAGTATGTTTTAAATTGACAGTTGTCCTTTGTATTAAATTAGTCACACGGTATGCAATAATACTTGAATGTTTATCTGTGAAAAATTTTATTATAAAATTTTAACTTAGCATTTTGTGTGCATTTTTGCATATATGCTAAACAGCATGAATGAGTTATCTGAAGCCCTTCAGAATCTCAATCTTTATCCGGTGAAAATAGAAGTTTCCAGAGACTTTACTGGTTACATACCCTATATAGAAGAACCTATGGAATTCAACGCTTCACCACCGGAGAAATCAAAGCCTAAGAAAAGGAGAATATTTGTAGGATGGAGGCGTGTACGCAGGAGAAAACCAGCAACTAGAAAGATTCCCAAAATAGAGAATCCCATAGATAAAGGAAAAGGGATTGAGATAGGGGAAGGTGTTAGGCAAACAGAAATGGAAATTGGGGAAAGTTCGAGGCAAGCCAAGGAATTACCACTAGAGGAGGAATTGGATCACATACTGGCAGGATGTGATATCATTAGACCTATCAATAATAACCTTTATCCTTATTCTGCTGAAACTCAACTTCCAATAAATTTGGAACCAGCCATCCCAGAACCTTTAATCCATACTCAACCTCTAGGAATGGACGAGTGGTGGACCAATGACTGGCAGTCTCAAAACCTCCTAAATAATCCTTATACATTTTTCCCTCAGTTTGACCCAGAACCTGTATCAAACCCACCAATGAGTAATGAAAACTTAGCTGAACTCCGCCATTTTGGCGAGTAGCTGATAGGTGCAGGGAATAGGATCCGGGAGGTGGGAGAACAAATCTTCTGGAAATACGACGAGAGGGAACGTTGCTTCTAAAGGTACCCAGGGATAGGATGGTTGTGAAGCTGTGATTGTATAATAGTAATAGTAATAATAAAATAAGTCTGTAAAATAACCTACAAATAAAAATTTTGTAAGATAACGGTGTGTAATGATGCATAATACATATATATAAAATGGGAATCGAGAAATTGATAATTTTGACTATATGTATATTGTGAAATTTGCGTGATTATTTTGTGTATAATTGTTATTTACTCTATACTAATAAATTATATATATTAATTATCAGATGGAAAACCCTAATAATGAACCAGTTAACGAGGTTAACCAATCTGAGCAACACCAGGAAGATCAATTTATGACTAGGCAAGATATTGAAAATATCGTTGCTCAAGGAATAGCCAATGCTATTCCAGCAATCCTTGCTGCTGCCCAAAAACCTGTTGAACCTCAACAAATTATTCCTTGCAAACGTACTTCTGAAGATAACTTCAGCAATAGCGTAAACGGAGGCAGTAATCATACTAACAACAATAATGATCCATGGCAGGCCCCGCTCCCTAAGAAAATGAAAGCTGCAACGCCTGGTTGCACTTACAAAGAATTCCTTGCTTGTAAACCAGCTGAGTTCGCAGGCAATGAAGGGGCGACTGCGGCACTGCGTTGGTTGGAGAAAACCGAAGCAGTACTCATGATAAGCAAATGTGCTGAGGAAGACAATGTTATGTATGCGTCGCATCTTTTTAAAGAAGGGGCGTTAGACTGGTGGAATACGGTACTTCAAGCCAAAAGAAGAAATATGGCCTATGCCATGAGTTGGGAAGAATTTAAGCAGATAATGGAAAGAAAATTATGTCCCGAATATGAAAAGGAACAAATGGCAAATAAGTTCCTGAATCATCGGATGATGGGTGTAGATTGTCGAGGATATACTTCGACATTCTTCGAATATGCGAGAGTGGTACCAACTCTGGCTTCGCCAGAACCGGTACTTATTTCCCGCTATATTTGGGGATTAATTGGCGAAATCCGTAATATTGTTAAAGCTGCGAGACCTCGCACTATTGACGATGCGGTAGAATTAGCTAACACCCTAACTGACGAGCTGATACGCACAAGAGATGAAAACAGGAAAAAGGAACTGGCTCAGAAAATTTCCCTAGGATTTCGTGTACGTAATAATAGCAACTTAAAGAAAAGAGGAATAGGGCAATCCTCAACTCCGCCGTTCTGCAGGAATTGTAGAAAGAAACATTATGGAAAATGTAATGTAACCTGCAACTTTTGCAAAGTTGTAGGACATCACGAAGAAGACTGCAGAAAGAAAACAAGGGTCTGCTATAACTGTGGAGAAGCAGAACATTTCAAACCAGAATGCCCTAAGTTGGTTAAACCAGCAGACAATAAAGCCAAACCAGCCGAAGGAGCTACCAAGAAGAATGTTCGAGCATTCCAGTTAACTACTCAGGAAGCCGAGCTAATCCCTGATGTGATAGCTGGTACGTTCCTAGTTCACAACGTTTACGCAAAAGTATTATTTGACTCTGGTGCAAACCAAAGTTTTATAAATACTACATTCTGCCAAGCTCTTAACTTACCCTTAACCAACCTTAGGCAGATTTTTACAGTCGAAACGGCAGATGGGAATTCTATTAACATATATAAGGTTTTGCAAAAAGAAAATATAGAACTTTCAGGTCATAAATTTCATGCAAATCTATTACCAATGAATTTAGCTGGGTTCGATGTTGTGTTAGGAATGGATTGGTTAGTAGCCAACCATGCTCGAATCCTTTGTGATAAGAACTCTATAGAGATTCGTGCACCTACCGGAAAAGTAATTCTGATTACAGGGGACATGCCGCGAAAACCCATGAAGTTCATTTCAGTAATGAAAGTTGCTAGTTATGAACGAAAGCAAGGAGTAGTGTATATGATTTCAGTAATCATTAACACTAAAGGTAAGGAACTTAAGGAAATTCCGGTAGTATCAGAATACCCTGATGTCTTTCCAGAAGAACTCCCAGGATTACCACCCAATAGGGAAGTAGAATTTAGGATTCATCTAATTCCCGGAACTACACCGATAGCCAAGGCACCTTATCGGTTAGCACCCACCGAAATGCTAGAATTGAAGAAACAATTAGATGAATTACTAAGTAAATGATTTATACAACCTAGCTCATCCCCGTGGGGAACGCCAGTGTTGTTTGTGAAAAAGAAGGATGGTTCCATGAGAATGTGTATCGATTATAGAGAATTGAATAAGGCTACAATTAAGAATCGATACCCATTACCTAGAATTGATGATCTTTTTGATCAATTGCAAGGAGCTAGATATTTTTCTAAGATAGATTTACGCTCGGGATATCATCAATTGAAGGTACAAGAAGAAGACATACCTAAAACTGCTTTCAGAACTAGGTATGGTCATAACGAGTTTACAGTCATGCCCTTTGGACTAACGAATGCACCTACAGCATTCATGGACATGATGAATAGAATCTGTAAACCGTACTTGGATAAATTTGTAATTGTCTTCATCGACGATATACTTATTTATTCCAAAAGTCAAGACGAGCATTGTAAACACCTGCATGCACTCTTAACTTTATTAAGAAAAGAGAAGCTTTACGCCAAATTCTCGAAGTGTGAATTTTGGCTACAGGAGGTGCAATTTTTAGGACACATGGTGAATCACGAAGGTATTCACGTAGATCCTGCTAAGATAGAAGCGATCACCAAATGGAAGGTTCCACAAACAGCTATGGAAATTAGAAGCTTCTTAGGATTAGCTGGATACTATAGACGGTTTATTAAAGATTTTTCCAAGATAGCTGTACCATTAACAAAGCTAACCTGTAAAGCGGTTAAGTTTGAATGGGGACCTAGGCAAGAAGAAGCCTGTAGAATTCTGAAACAAAAGTTAACAAATGCCCAAATTCTAGCCTTACCAGAAGGAACAGAAGATTTTGAAGTTTACTGTGATGCTTCTAAGCTAGGATTAGGTTGTGTGCTGATGCAACGCAAAAAGGTAATTGCGTATGCATCAAGGCAATTAAAAAAGCACGAGGAAAACTATACAACTCACGACTTAGAATTAGGAGCCATAATTTTTGCCCTTAAGATTTGGAGACATTATCTGTATGGAAGTACTGTCTATACGGACCATAAAAGCTTAAGATATATCTTTGGACAAAAAGAGTTAAATATGAGACAAAGGAGATGGATGGAGATTCTAAGTGATTACGACTGTGATATTCAGTATCACGAAGGAAAAGCAAATGTAGTTGTAGATGCCTTAAGTCGTAAGTATCATGGGAAACAACGACAGGTTCGTGCTCTTAGATTAAATCTACAGTTAGATTTAATAGAACAACTGAGAAATGTCCAAGAAACAGCAATCAAGGATGATGCTGAAGGAATGAAAGGAAGAATAAAGGAAATGGAGCAAGGAGCTGATGGAATTTGGAGATTCCACAAGAAAAGAATTTTGGTACCTAAGCAAGGAGAATTAAGAGATAAAATTTTAGAAGAAGCTCATAAATCTAGGTATACCATGCATCCTGGTAACAATAAAATGTACCAAGATTTAAGAAGTAATTTCTGGTGGATAGGAATGAAAAAGGACATAGCCAAATATGTTTCTAAGTGTCTTACTTTTTCACAAGTTAAGGCAGAACACCAGAACCCTTCAGGTCTACTACAACAATTAGAAATGCCTGTATGGAAATGGGAACTCATAACAATGGATTTTGTTACTAAGTTACCCAAAACCAGAAAAGGTAATGACGCGATTTGGGTAATTGTGGATCGATTAACCAAGTCAGCTCATTTTCTACCCATGAAGGAAACCTTTAGCATGGAAAAATTGGCAAAGTTGTATGTAGATGAAGTAGTATCCTTACATGGAGTTCCACTCTCCATTGTATCGGATAGGGATAGTCGTTTCACTTCCTATTTCTGGACAAGTTTCCAAGAAGCAATGGGAACCCGACTAAATTTAAGTACTGCATATCATCCACAAACAGATGGACAAAGTGAAAGGACAATACAAACCTTGGAAGACATGCTCCGAGCATGTGTAATAGATTTCGGTGGAAATTGGGATGATCACCTACCTTTAATCGAATTCTCCTATAATAATAGTTATCATACGAGCATTGAAGCTGCCCCATTCGAAGCACTGTATGGACGAAAGTGCAGAACTCCAGTTTACAGGGCAGAAATAGGAGAAAGTCAATTATCAGGTCCTGAAATTGTACAAGAAACTACCGACAAGATCACTCAGATCAAGGAACGACTAAAGACTGCTCGAGATCGCCAAAAGAGTTACGCCGACAATCGACGCAAGCCACTAGAGTTCCAAGTTGGAGATAGGGTACTCTTGAAAGTTTCTCCTTGGAAAGGAGTAGTTCGATTTGGTAAGAAAGGAAAGCTAAGTCCAAGATACATAGGACCATTTCCATTGATCCAACGTATAGGACCAGCTGCTTATCGCTTACAACTACCAGAAGAATTAGCTGGAGTACATGACGTATTTCATGTATCCAATCTCAAGAAATGTTTATCGGACGAATCCCTGGTAGTACCTCTTCAGGATATAAAGGTAAATGAAAAATTGACGTTTGTCGAAAAACCACTTCAAATAGAAGACAGAAAGATTAAGTTTCTCAAACACAAAAGATTGGTACTAGTTAAAGTCAAGTGGGATTCAAAGAGAGGACTCGAGTACACTTGGGAACTGGAATCGGAAATGAAGCGAAAGTATCCTCACTTATTTCAGTAAATCTCGAGGACGAGATTTTAAGTAAGGTGGGGAGAATGTAAAGACTCTTAAAATTGTTCCAAAATAACCCGGAAGTAAAAACCCGGACCCCTGAAACACCACTGTGCATTAAAAACCAAGAAAAACAAAGTTTGTGGGTTTCAGGCGGGCCGCGTAAGGGTTAGCCTAGCCTTAAGCGGGCCGCGTCAATGAATGATTGACCAGATAAGCGTTCCCGAGCCACGTGGCATACACATGTCGACCATACTCGTGACCAATCAGACCTACGCGTAGACTAGGCGGCCACGCGGGCCGCGTAAAGATCGAGCCAAGGTTCACGCGGGCGCGTGAACCCTATTTTTCACTTATAAATAGGTTGGTTCCTGAGCAGTCCTCTGGTGTCGAAAACATTTCATAAAAACGAAGTTTGGCTGTTCAAATTCGAAATTTACTTTCACAATAGTGAGGATCTGCTACGATACAGGGTATTAACTCAATCGCTGCTACGATTCAATGTCCGATCGATTTAAATCAATCCAATGGATGTTTAAGTGCTGTCCAAATTAGGGTTATGCTTTGTCATTCGTCGTGAATTCGATGGATGTTTAAGTATCGCACGTTGTCATTCGTTGTGAGGATTTTAATCTCGTGAGTTATCGTAAATGTTGTATTAGTAACTAACCTAGTTCGTGTGCATTGTTATTTAAATTTAGGTTACAAGGCTAATCAGTAGGCTAGACTCTGCCCGTATTAAATCTGCAATGTGAGCCATTCTCTTTTTACCAAATTACTTTCAAAAATCATGTTTACTTTCAAAGTTATAAATTACAGGGATTAAGTCTTTGTAGTCACCAAATTACAGCCGGTATGTGGGGTTTTGTATACATTATTTAATAACCGTCACCATTGGACAACATGTTAGCCAAGGGGTGATATGACCATAATCACAGACACCATTGGACAACGAGATAGCCAATAGGTGGTCGAGTGATAAATACCGTGGGTAGATGGTTGATATGTATAAACATTGTAATCGCTCTTAATACTGTAAATTATAACAACACATCGTTTTAGTAAAAAGAATGATTCACCAGTATTTCCCCGCTGACAAAACCTTTTTCAAACATGTTTCAGGTGATCTGCTGTGATCCAGGAAAAGTGCTGCGAAGCACTACAAGCTTAAGGAAGTGGCTCAATATAAATAAAGAAACATGTTTTGTAAAATAAAGATTTCCTAGTGAAATCACCTTATTGTAAATTACCGGGGTTTTATCCCGAATTATGAAATAAAATAATCGGGCATTTCAAGTTTTAAAAAGATCCTGTTAAAAATCTTCCGCTGTCGCATTATAAATACCACGGATTCCTGTCCCGCGGCTCCTGACCGGGTCAAACCGGGGCTGGGGCCGTGACACAAGGACACCTCCTCCTCGCTCGTCCAATGTTGTCGGACAGTTGGGACGATTTCTTGAACGTCATCATTTTCTTCTTCTTCTTCCTCTTCTTCTTGTTGTTGTTCTTGAGCGTAATCATCATCTTCATCGTCGTCAAGACTTTGTTGTGGTTCACGATAAGCGGTTGCAAAATGATGGAGAATTGTGTTGTCTTCTAGTAGTGGGTCGAGTTGGTGGGGTTGGGTTTGATACGTTTGGGGTTTAAATTGGTGAGGTTGAAACGGTGGGACGAACGGTTGGTTTTAATACGCTTGCGATTGAAAGGGTTGATATTGTTGGGTTTGAAAGGGTGGATATTGTTGGGTTTGAAAGGGTGGGACTTGCTCGGGATCGTCTTGCAACCTAAAGCGCGTCGGCTCGCCAAGATTCGCTCGAACCTTGGGTCTTACGGGATTTTTCTTCGTACCCGAACCTCTTTTTTTCGAACCCCCACCTCTCTTGCTTGAACCTTCCATGTTTCTTGTAAAATTATTTAGATTGGAGAGTTTGTTGTTTTTTTGTATTGAGTGTGAGAATGATTGGAGAGTTTGTTGGTTTTTTGTATTGAGTAGGTTGGGTTTTATAAAAAAAAAGGGTTAAAAAATATACCCCAAACGGTCAAAAATATACCCCAACGGTCCTTTTCAACGTTCACCTTTTTGAAAATCATGCGTGATATTTGTTACGCGTTGAAAAAATAACGCGTTAAACTTTAAGGGGCGGCGGTGTGCGTGATGTTATAACTCGTGGCCGGGCGTCCATCACGGACCGCCCCGCCTGGCCTAATCACGCATGTTAATAAAAAAAATTACCTACGTTATAATTTTCTATCGTACATTAAGAAATATTGTATTTTACATTTTCACTATATATATTTTCTTTTATTGGTCCAACATATCAACGTGTGGCTTTAGGGCCCTGTGGGCTTTGGGAGTAGAAAAATGTGTCCCTAAATATAGACTTTTATATAAGAAAAAAAGCCAGCAATAAGACAATAAATGAGTCAAACCTGAACATATTTCATTTATTAACACGTTATCATATGTTTTTTAAAAACCCCCGGGAGAGTGAGCCCTGTTCGATAACACACTTTCACATGGTGTAAGCCGGCCTGAAGAGAAATGATACTCTATGTATCTAATTTTCCATGCGGTTAAATTAGTTGTGTAACAAATAATGAATGGTGTATCTTTATATGTTGTCTCTTAATCACGTTACTTTAAAACTTAACATTAACGCTTAAGAATCGAGATGCAACTCAAGATGATGTACTAGACAACTCATATATGATTCAAGTAGTTTTACCAAAGTAAGCTATAATGAAAAACAACAGTTTTACTAAATCAAAAGATAAAAGCATTACAATGAAAAACATCCCAAATATCTTCTAAATACTTCTATGTTCTTCATCATTCCTTCCCCCCTCTCCTAAACATACAAAACACACATTTTTCCTCAAATCTTTTCATTGTTTGCCAGAGAAATAGAATTTCTTTTTTGGAAGTAGGTGCTTTAGGTGGTTGAATACTTGAATGGATTAGAAGTGAAAGTCGGTGGTAATTTGCTATCTTGTTTAGTAGTCTTCAAAGGAATCTGACAAGGAGCAGGCTACATGGCGTGGCAAAAGGCCGCAATCCTGATTAACAGACTTGTTCTAGTCTGCTATCTAGACTAGAAGACTTCGGAAGTCTATTAATCGAATCAGCAGACTTTAGGGTCTTGGACTGGATCAGTTTATCTTAGTTTTTTTTTTTTTAAACTGATATTGTGTGATGTCTATTATTAGTTTTTTTGCTAAAAAAATAATAATAGCCAACCCACATGAAAATCAACACAGAATAGAAAAAGGACATTTAAAATATATAATATATAAAGGGTTGATTACATAGTTAGTCCCTGTGGTTTGCACAAAATAACATATTTAGGTACTAATAGTTTAAAATCACCTTCTAGGGTATTAACTTTTCATCTTGTAACGTTTGGAGATATTAACTTCTAGGGTATTAACATAGTTAGTCCCAGTGGTTCACAAAATAACATACTTAGGTACTAATAGAATGTGATTTTAAACCTACAAATAACGTTAATACCTCCAAACGTTACAAAATGAAAAGTTAATACCCTATAATGTGATTTTAAACTATTAGTACCTAAGTATGTTACTTTAAGCAAACCATAGGGACTAACTATTAATTAACTCAGTATATAAATGAACAAGTCCGAGCCCCTCAAGTTCAATTAGCAGACTTCCAAAGTTCATACCAAGTCCGTTTATTAGGATTGCGGTCAGGGGGTATCTCTATGAATTGTCTCGCGGTAAACTTACGGGGAGTGAAAGACTCCAGAGAGACTGATTGGATTAGGGGTTTGAAGACTTCTCAAGGGGCGCATTTTCTAGCAATCCAAGAGACGAAGTTGTCAGGTACTTTTGATTTCTTTGTGAAACAGTTTTGGGGAAGAACTGTTATGGAATATGAATTTGTGGAGGCGGTTGGGAGGTCCGGGGGGCTTTTATCAATATGGAACCCGACTGTGTTTTGTAAGATTGGGGTTATGAAACATAGACGACTTTTGGTAGTTTCGGGGACCTTAGTGATGACGGGTGAAACCATTAATATGGTAAATGTTTATGCGTCAAATGACCCGGTGGAAAGGAGGTCTTTGTGGGCCGAATTATTAATGGTTAAAGCTTCAATTCCGGGTATGTGGGTTTTTATGGGGGATTTTAATGATGTAAGAGATCCCGCTGAAAGAGTTAATTCTGAGTTCGTGGCTCAAAACGCAGCATATTTTAATCAATTCATTGCTAATGCGGATTTAATGGAATATAACATGGGCGGGAGAAAGTTTACATATCATTCGGATAATGGGGTTAAGTTGAGTAAATTGGACCGTTTTTTGGTGTGTCGGGGGTTCATGAACACTTGGCCATCGGCGTCCGTCATAGCATTATCTAATGTTGTTTCAGATCACTGCCCCATCTTTCTATCCATGATTCCTACGGACTTCGGACCGTGTCCAACTAGGATTTTTAACTCATGGTTAGAATTTCCAGGGGTGATGGAGTATGTGGGGAGTTTATGTGCATGGTTTCGCTTTAATGGTCCGGCCGATTTGGCGTTGGCTACTAAGCTTAAGTGGTTAAAGTTTCGTTTAAAGGAGTGGGTTGTAAAATACAAGGCGACTAGGGATGGGGTGTATGTGGCCAAGGTAGAGAGGCTTGAAGTCTTGGAACTAGAAGCAGAATCTAGAGATTTATCGCCTACTGAACTAGAGGAGCGGGCTGAATGTAAAAGAGTTATTATGGAGACTGACAAGGCGAAACTCATGGATATTAAGCAAAAGTCTAGGGTGCGGTGGGCGACGGAGGGGGATGAAAATTCTGCTTTTTTTCATAATATGGTTAAAGCTAACTCTAGCTATAATCACATAAATGGGCTTCATATAGATGGTGTGTGGGTAACTTCGCCGACTTTAATAAAGGATCGGGTCTTCGATTTCTTCTTTGAAAAGTTTCAAGAGCCTTTAAATGTGAGGCCGCTTTTGGTGTGTCCCAACCTCCATTCACTTTCAGACTTGGAAGCGGATTCCTTAATAGTGTCGTTCTCAATTATGGAAATAAAGCAAGCGGTTTGGGAGTGTGAAGGGGATAAGGCTCCGGGTCTGGACGGTATAAATTTTAATTTTATTAAAAAAAGTTGGGATTATTTGCAAGATGACTTTGTAAAGCTCTTTAAAGAATTCTATTGGAAGGGGTCATTAAGCAACGGGTGTACGTCTTCCTTCATTGCTCTGATTCCCAAAAAAAGAGACCCGGGAGATCTGGGTGAGTATAGACCGATTAGTTTGATTGGGTGTATCAATAAAGTGGTCTCAAAAGTGTTGGTGAATAGATTAAAATCGGTTATTCATGGTTTGATTTCGGAGGAGCAATCGGGCTTTCTAGCCAATAGAAGTACTCTTGACGGCCCGTTGATTTTGAACGAAATAATTCCATGGTTGAGGCGTAGCAGAAAGAAGGGTTTGATATTTAAAGTAGATATTGAAAAGGCATACGATTCGGTAAGTTGGAGTTTTCTAAATTCCATCTTGACACAAATGAATTTTCCTTTGAAGTGGAGGACGTGGATTATGGCAATAGTGACAACCGCTAGGGCCTCGGTTCTAGTAAATGGCTCCCCGACCCAAGAATTTACTTGTTTTAGGGGTTTGAGGCAAGGAGATCCTTTGTCTCCCTTTTTGTTTATCTTGGCAATGGAGGCTTTAACGGGAGTGATGAAAAAGGCGTGCAACATTGGTTTGTTCCGGGGTATTACGGCTCCTTTACATGGCCCGGCGCTTTCTCATTTCTTATACGCGGATGATGTAATTTTTATTGGGGAATGGTCACTTCAAAATACTAAAAATTTGAATCGCATTTTGAGATGCTTTTATCTTGCATCCGGTCTAAGAGTAAATCTTGCCAAAAGTTGCATTTTTGGGGTTGGGGTTGATAATGCACAAGTGCAAGCAATGGCAAACGTTTTAAGATGTAAAGTCGGGACCTTTCCGTTCAAACATTTGGGATTACAAGTTGGAGCCAACATGAACTTGGCTAAGCATTGGGATCCGGTTGTGAGTACGTTCAAAAAAAGACTTGCACTATGGAAAGCGTCCTCTTTATCGTTTGGAGGTCGGGTTACTTTGGTAAGATCGGTGTTAAGTGCTCTTCCAACATATTATTTTTCTCTCTATAAGGCCCCAATCCAAGTTATAAATAGCTTGGAGAGGTTGCGTAGAGAGTTCTTGTGGGGTGTAACTCCGGAACATGCTAAGATGAAGTGGGTCGCATGGAAGAACATTATGGCTCCAAAAGACTACGGGGGTTTGGGGTTTGGGTCGTTACGGGCTGCAAATATTTCGATGTTGGCAAAATGGTGGTGGAGGTTTAAGGCGGACAAAAACGGGTTGTGGCGAAAGGTGATTTGGAGCCTTCACCATAACTCAAGAAATTGGAGCTTTATTCCGGTTAAGTTGTCCGTTCCGGGTCCGTGGAAACAAGTGGTAAACATTTCTAAAGACTTGGCTGAATTAGGTATGGATTTATCGACCTTATTCCGCGGGTGTCCGGGTCGGGATAAAAAGATTGTTTTTTGGAAAGAAGTTTTGCTGGGTGATGGGCCACTATGCAGCAAATTCCCTAATATTTTCTTATTGGAGAGACAAAAGTGGGCTGTAATTGACGACCGGGTTGCGCTCGTAAATGGTGGGGTGGTTCCTAAATTCGATTGGTCTAGACAACCGGCGACCCAAGTAGAAATTTCTGAACTGAGCAACCTAATTACAGCGTTATGCTCTTTTAGTTTTGGTAATGGCAGCGATACATGGGAATGGAAAGGAGATGCGTCTGGAAGATTTACGGTTCGAAGTATAAGAGGCTTGATCGAGAGGGCGATGTTTACGAACAGTGGCATTGATTTTGTTTGGAATAGTTGGGTGCCTCTAAAAGTTAATTTCCTAGCGTGGCGAGTTACTTTGGATAAACTTCCGACATCAATGGATCTGAGAAGAAGAAACATACCCGTTCAAGTGGCGGAATGCAAGTTTTGTCACGAAGAGAATGAGACTGCGACGCATTTATTTATTTCGTGCAACCTTGCACAGCAGGTTTGGGAGTTTGTAGCAGCATGGTGCAAGATTCGACCACTATTTGCGCTTGAATTAAAAGACTTGGTTGTGATGCAAAACCGTTTTCGCGGGTCAGCTCGATGGAAAAAGGCGGTTCTGTCTTTGATACAAACTGCACTTTGGGTTTTGTGGAAGAATCGGAATGACGTCACTTTCAACAATAAGCAAGCAAACGTGGCGAGAATTAAGGAAGAGATTAGAACATACGGCTTTCTTTGGGTCAAGAATAGGGCCAAATGTAATGATCTATCGTGGGAAGACTGGTGTAATTTTGATTTGAGGTGTATGGGGGTTTAATGTATGTACTGTTGGTGTATTTTGTCGGTTAAACGGTTGTTGACCGGCTTTTTTATCAATAAAAGTTTAGTTGGCCTTTCAAAAAAAAAAAAGGATTGCAACCTTCTGCCATAGTTTACACGTTGTTTGTACCTTGTCAGAATCAATTGAAGTTCGTAAATCAGAATAACAGACTACCTGCTTTCACCTTTAAGGGGTGTGATAAATATACCCATCATAAGGATTAATATACCCAAAAGTCAACTTTAGTAATGGTTTTGTAATGATTAACTACTTTATTATATTATTTTATTATAAAGTAAAAAAGTAATAATTATGTTTTGTTATAAAGTCAAAAGTAATGATTATGTTTTTTATGTTATTTTATTTTATAATATTTTTGTTACTTTTTTATATTTTGTAATACTATTATTAGTACTAATATTAATATTAATAAATAAATAATCAAGACAATTTATTATAAACACGAAAATGAAAAAGTTCATAATAAATTATTAATAACTAACATATGCAATATAAAGAACAAAAAATATAAACAAATCAATAAACTAATTGTTAATAACTAAAATGAAATCTGTAAACAAAATGAGAAAGAGAGAGCCAAGGGAACGACGGCTCCGATAAAAATGATTCCGATAATTTAAATTACAACAAAATTTAACATACCTATTCAGTTTTTTAACTGAAAAGGTGAAAAAGTAATGAAACGATTTATAACCTTCCTTTACAGCTTCATATTCACTGTATATAAATTAAAAGTGTTGTTTAAAAAAAATTAAAAGATATATGAAAACTTGAGAAGTGCAGTGAGAATTTATTAGTTTATGGAAATTTGAAAAATTGACTTGTGAGAAAAAAGTAAAAAAAGTTGACTTTAAGATGTATTTAACACAACCTTGTGGAAAAAGTAAAAAAAAAATTGACTTTTTAGGTGTATTTAAAAATACCCATTGACTTTTTGGGTGTATTTAACAACACCCACCATTTACTTTTAAAAATCGTAACTCACCTACTTCTAAAAATTTCCAAAGAAATAGGGTCACAAATCATAACTCACAACCCCCTCATTTATGATTTATCACTCTTGTCTACTAGTTCTTATTAATATTTTTATGTACCATGTTTATAAAAATATAAAATCGTTTTTTTCTATTCATAAGAAAATGACGACCTCTATTGTTATTTGAAAAACATAATATTTTAAAGAGTAAATTGCAATTTTACCCCCCTGAGGTTAGGGGCCATTGGCACTCTTACCCCCCCTAAGGAAATAAATGCAAAATTACCCCCTACTGTTAAGTGTTATGTCGCACAATTACCCCCTAAGCTCAGTCAAAGGTAGTTTGACCCTTATATGTAAGGGTATTTTGGTAATCTTACCCTTTATTTATTTTTATTATTATTTTTATTATATATAGAGTAAACTGCAATTACTCTTATTGTTATATCGATCTGAACCTCCATCCTCCATCATCATCATCTTCAACCATCATCTGAACCGCCACAACCATCACCGTCGCCATCATCACCACCCCCGCCACAAACCTCCATCATCATCATCTTCAACCATCATCTGAACCGCCACAACCATCACCGTCGCAATCATCACCATCCCCGCCACAAACCTCCATCATCATCATCATCTTCATGCTTCTGCCGGTTCCGAACTTGAAAATCAGTGGTTAATTTTCTTGTTTTTGAAGGAAACCCTAACTGAATAACACCAAAAGGAAACCCTAACTGAATTCAATCTTTTGGTGTCTCGTTTCTCAGATCCAGTTCACCGCCATGGTTTCATCAGCCAAGATCAAATCTGTTGATTTCTACAGGTGTTAATTCGATGAATCTTTTGTGTTTGATTACTATTTGCAGTGGTTTTGTGTGTATATATGCGTTATGTTTAATGAATGTGACCGGATTTGATTGATGTGCGTGTGAATATGTTTCTGCTTCTAGTGAAGTTGTTATTAGGAATCGAATTTGTATATAGTCAGTTGATTTGTGTAGTTGATGTTAGGGAACATGAGGTTTAGATCTCGAACTGGAAGTGGAGGAGAGAGAGGAAGCCATGGTGGTGGTTATTGTTGCTCTGTTTCTTATGGTAACAACAGTGAGTCAGGCTAGGTGATATTACATCTACTAAGAAATATGTTAAAACCCATAATGATGTGGAAAAAAAGAAGTGTGCGTATTAATTTAGAGATCAATTCATATATTGTGGTTTATATGATTATATATCTACTTTGTTTATGCATTCTTGTAGGCACCTTCAAGGAATCATCCATTACTGCTTTTGAATGGAATTGGTACAAATGTAATTGGATATGATCTTGCTCCTGGGGTGAGTTCAAAGTTATGTTTCTGCTTCTTCTTCATCGTACTTTACAGTTGACATTACCATTAATCAGCGTCTTTTTATACTTTGCAGTCTTCATTTGCACGCCACATGTCAAGCCAAGGATTTGACACATGGATACTTGAATTTCGAGGAGCAGGATTTAGTTCAGAGGTGGCCTCCAAGGAAGTCAAACAGCCAGTCAGCCTTCCTCCTGAACGGTTGGATGCAACTTCCCACTTCCAAAGATAAGGCGGGTGGTGGGTTTTTTTAGAGAGAGAGAGAGAGAGGGATGAAGAAGATGGCAGTGGTGGTTGTGGTGGTGAATGGCGGTGGCAGTGGTGGTTGAGGGTGGTGGCTGGAGGTGGCAGTGGTGGTTGTGGTGGTGAATGGCGGTGGCAGTGGTGGCAGGGGGTAAAATTACAAAGTAAACAAAACACAGGGGGTAAAATAAAAGGGTAAAATAGTCATTTCACCACCAAGTCAACATATCAGTCAACAAAATTGAGCTTAGGGGGTAATGTTGCGACATAAGAGTTAACAGTGGGGGGTAAAATTGCAATTATTTCCTTAGGGGGGGTAAGAGTGCCAATGGCCCCTAACCTCAGGGGGTAAAATTGCAATTTACTCTATTTTAAAATTACATATAAACCTTTTAGATAAAAGTAATCATTTTAAATAAACTAACCATATACCTCTTACATAAACGATAAACCGTTTAAACAAATAGTCACAAATACCCTTAAGCTTGAGCGATAAATAAACTAACCACATACCTCTTACATAAACAATAAACCGTTTAAACAAATAATCACAAATATCCTTAAGCTTGACCAATAAGGGAAACTCCATCCTCGTTCGTCTATTTTGACCTTTCGGGGATGAAAGCCAAATTTCCGTCCCACTATTCATAATTGGAACGTTTAAATTGTGTTTTTAACGGCTAATGATATATAACTCCTACTCATTACTCAATTACACCAAATTATCACATTTGCTTGGAATTAAACCTAAAACCTCACGCTAAGAGAGGGTAAGCTAGCCCCACATTAACAGACCGTTTAAATTGTAATTCTCTATAGCTCCATGACATTTTTGGTAAGAATGAGCACTTTCTCTTCAGTGTTGGCACATATCGGTACTGTATCAAACCGGTATAAGGGGGAGGGGGTGGTTATCACTTGCAAAAATTTCATCACTCACAACATCAAATCAAGTTCCGCCATGTCATCAACTATTATTCCATCACTCACAATCTTTTTTAGTGGCAATGGTCATCACTCACCACCACACCCAACAATCTCCCCAAACCAACAATTACACTCACAACATAAAAACTATAACGCGTTAAAAAAATCACGGGCTATGCATCATCACGCGTTATAGATGATGGTGGCGGTGGTCTTGTTCAGTTCTCCACGCGTTGTACAAGTTTATCACGGGAAGAATTCTTCCCACCCCGCCTCCCCTAAATCAAACATCAGTCACAAAACTAATACTGTTTTATTTTATTTTGGTATTTTTGGAACTTTTACATTGTGGACGATAAAATTAGCACACGATTAGGTTTATACTTTTAGTTGTTGATACCGATCTAATTTTTAGTTAATACCACAAGAACCACCAAAAATTCTGATCAACTCAACAAAATAATTCGACCCCTTTTAACTTTTGCAGTCAAAATTGCACCATAACTTATACAAAAGGATACCATTAAATAATCACAATCCATACACACATATCTCTACATAAGTATCAACAACAAATAAACATAAATATCATAAAAAAAAAAAAAAAAAAAAACAACAACAACAACAACAGATCCTCAAGTTTCAGAAGTAATCCTTAAGGCCTTAATCTTAAAGCGATACCTAGGAGCCCGAGGAATGGCCTGACTGGGACCAAAGCCAAACTGACCGGTTCCAGTCATCATGGGCGGACCATCATCATAAACATGGCCGACAAGCGCCCCACAACTATTACAAACAAGTTTGGTTCGTTTCCTCTGAATCCCCCAGTAATTAAGGGTCTCGAAAAAGGGTTTGATCTTGTCTTCTTTGACAAATCGAAACTTAGAAGAATCGATGTCGGCAAAGGAGAGGGTGTTCTTGTTGCCGGCCTCGAAGTAGTAATCGGGAGGGAAGAGGTTGGAAGTGTGGAGGTTGAGATTTGTGCCGCAAGTGGTGCAGGTGTAGATCGATGCCATTGCGATTGATGATGTGATGAGATTGGAATGGGGGTTGGTTTGATTGATTGTATTTGAAGATGGTATCGTCAATGACTTTTTGTTACTTCTTGTGGGACGGACGCGTTGAAGAAACTTCTTTGTTTCTAGAATTTTAATATTTTTCTTAAAATAAAAAAAAATTATGTTTTCTAGAGAAATGTAATGCAAAATCAGATTTGTTAACTTTTTTTGGTGTTTTTGTGGCTAAAATTTTATTAAAATTAATGGAAACCTGACTAGTATGAAGCTAGATAAAAACAACAATACGATCTCGAACCACAAAGACCAGACTTACAAATGTAAGGGAAAACAATAAAACCTAGTGACTAATAAAATTTTGTCAACTTTATTATTTATATTAATATTATCACTTGGTTAGAAACTAGTGATAATAGGAAACAATGATTTGATTGCAAAGTAAAATAAGAAAATGATGATTTGATTGCAGAGGAAAATAAAGAAGCAGTTAAGGATTTTTAAAAGAAACAGATCGCAGGTCATGGATTATGCTAGGTTAATAAAATGTGGAAAACAATGTTTGAAGTCTTGGAATTGTGTCATGTGACACCGGACAATAAGTATAAATATATCACATTTTAAATATGGACGTAATTTATCGGACATACTTTATTCTATTTTAAAATGATAAATTTGTGTGGCATTGTTGATATATTTCATTTTGATTATTGTAAAATTTGAACCAAAATGTCAAGTTATTAAGTTGGGACTAAAATTGTGAATGTTAACTTTGGTGGCCAAAGTCTTAATTAAAGAGAATTGAACTGCCCTTTGTGGTATTTTGTAATAAACTTTAAATCGGTATTTTAGAGAGGCATGCATGCATTCTTGAGGGATAAATATTAGTCTTTAGGCTTTCTTCTACCCTTCTTAGGTGACTAGAACAAAATCAATAAATTATGATACTTTTGGTAAGTTTTCGTTCATCCAATTTATCTATTTCTACGATTTCAAGCAAATATGTGAATCAAGCAAAAGCTTCTAGAAACAATGGTTTCTAGGGCAGTCTTTTGCTTAAGATAATATTTTGACCCATTCATTTAACTATGTTGAGTTGTATCTTCTAGGTTAGATCCTTTACTCGCCACATCTAATATTTGGTTCTCTCAAACAGCGTATATTCCAGCGATCCGATCCGATCAGCTCAGCATTTTGAACGTTTCACTTCTACACCTTTGAAAATTAATCAATCATTTGCTGACAAGAATATAAGATAATGCTGGATTTGCTTTTATGGGTTTCAGATTCACAAAAATCCAACAGGTTTGTGGGATCTGCCAGCATTAGTCAAATATCTTTGGACTGGCCACAAAAACAGCCATGGGTTTATATTAACCACATCATACTTGGGCTGCAAACATTTATGCACAACGAAAATCGCCTCTACTTAAAAAGAGAGTTGATTTTCATTGTGCATTAATCATAAGAAAATAATTTCCCTATAAGAGAAAGACAAGCCATGTTAAAAGTTGCATAAAAACCATGACAATTCAAACAAGTATCAGCTAAAATCACCTGCAATATCCTTAACAAACCATAAACTAGATGTCCACAACAACAAACAGTTCAACATCCGTCAAATTCACCCCTCTATACAAACAAACACAAAAAGCATCTTCCAAATGCACTACGACAACATTTTGGAATCACCATTCAGCAACGGCTCATAATATAGCTAGCGACGACCATAGTGTCTTTCAGGACTCCTGTATGGAGGAGACCTTGTCCGCTCCCTCCTTGATCTGCCACCATAATAAGGCGAGCGCCTAGGTGGCGAGTAATCACGCCCACCACCACCTCTATACGGTGGTGGAGACCTCCTTGGAGGAGGAGAGTAATCACGACCACCACCACCTCTATACGGTGGCGGGGACCTCCTTGGCGGAGACCTACGGTATCCATAGTCATCACGTCCACGATACCTGCCGCCTCTGTCACCACGATACCCTAAAAAGGACACCAAACTTCATCAATATCACGCCAAAAGTATTATTAATGGGTTAAATAAAGTTTTGACTTACCGGTGTCCCTAGCGTTTTTCAGTCCTAGGTAATGACCAGGTGTAGGTGTCCTAGGGCGTTTCCTTCGTGACTGAAACAATCAAACAAACAACCTCAATTAAAAGTTCTTTTAACAAGCAAATGGCTTAGAAATCATATAGCAACATAAGCATAATCAACAAGCATATTATGAGTGAGATAATCATAGTTAAGTTATAATCATTATAGTTTTTAATTCCAAAGGAGAAAATATCTCTATGGGAAGAAAATAAAAAGAATGCATGTGGCTAGTACCCATCAACTATTAAAGCCTGGCTAATGTTGATAATGACGGTCAATTAGTTGACAGTTGAATAAATTTGCAGTTGATAATGACCGTTGAATTAGTTGATAGTTGAATGTAAGCCGAGGTTGGGTATGTTTAGTTGATCAGATGATGCATGTGTAATGATTGATGCTGTTTTAGCTGGCCATTGAGATCAAGCCGTTTAAGAGTTTGCATTGATGAACTCAACTTTGATTGCTGCCAACATAACTGATCCAATATGTAGCAAGTAACGTAAACCTTAAAATTAAAATGAAAAAAAGTAAAAATCCTAACTATACTAAAAGTTGAAAGTAACTAATTACGAACCCTCTCAACAGTTATTTGACGATGCTCCAGAACCGACTGATTAAGATGCTTTATGCAGCGGTTGGCATCTTCAACAGTTTCCATTGTTATAAAAGCAAACCCACGAGAGATGCGTGAACGAGGCTCCACAACCAGAAAGCAGTTGGCGACCTAAACAGTGTTATAGTCATTAGTAATTATGTTAGCAAAAAGTATGTTATGTTCATTAAAGTAAACAAACCTTTCCCTCTTTTGAAAAATGATCTTGAAGCTGCTCTTGAGTGACGCGTGTAGATAGGCCAGTTACATAAAGGGTATTTCCGGGATTTTCAATCTCCTCTTCCCTGCCAAGGTTTAAATAAGACGGAAGCAAAGTAAACAAACATCCATCGTCATAATGAAGCTAATTATCAGTAATCAGAAGATTAAAAAAGCTTAAGAAAAAACTAAAACCATACCGTCCACGGCTTCTGGATCTTGACCTAGATGCAGGTCTACCTCTAGGCCTTGACCATGATCTTGATCTAGAGCGTGACCTGGATCGAGACCTTGATGGTGGTGCTTCATAGGGTGGAGATTGTGAGTACCTGCATGTGTTGGTATAATGTAAGCAAGTGTTCGTAATTTGCATTTTGATAATTCAATGTGGGAAATTAGTTTGCATGAAGCAACTTATTACATATAAGGCTCGAAATATAAATATATAATTCATCCACTTTGCAAAAAAAAATTACTTCTACGTTTAGAGCGAAGTTCCAATTTCGCACATTATGCTATGAAGTATGAACTATAGAGTGATAAATGTGTCTATTTTAACCATAACATAATGTTCCACTAACCTACTTGTTTCATCACATGTTGAGAGTATATGTAAAAAAATAAATGTGAAAGTATTTTGTTTTCTTTTCCCTTAACAAATATTTTTACCAATGAATTAGTGATCCTAAAAGATTTTAACTGTAGTGTAAGTATGGGATTTAATCAGAGTTAAAACTATATGCCCACAAGCACAAATACAATAAAACATGAAAATATGACATTTAAGACTTCATGAAATGGGTGTTTCTTCAACCCCTGTTACTTTGTAAGAGAGGCTCTAGAAATGATTCAAGCTAATGCATTCCTATTTATCACTTGTTAATTTGTAAATCAAATCTAGAATCATTACATGAAGAAATGGAGTAATGTAAATTCCATACTAACCTTTACATATTAACTTTTAAATGAAATATACAGATAACAAGTATATAAATAAAACATAAATACAAAATATAAAGCAAAAAACAATGTAAAAATTCTACCTAAAAAGAAAGCTATCCCTATGCTAATGTTACTATTCTATGGTTGATAAAAAGATGTTTAATAGTTAAGAACAAGAATCTGATTTCACAAATGAGATTAACAAATAGTGCTGCAACAACTGCTTCACAAACCATGGTTCTATACGTCTAATTAATGACAACTCTTGACAAATGGGCCACATATATGCAACATAGAAACACATTCATCATAGACATGTCCAGTTGAACACAACATGGGACACAACTAACGGAAACATGACTGTAAACTATTAGCTTCAATAAACAATGCTACAAATTCACTATTCTGCCAATGTAAAATCAGTCAATTACGTAAAATTATCAACACAACATACAACACCAAGTCACCAATTACAAGATGATCCATTGAGGTGTGCCACGGCTTCAAATTCTTACCAATTTATTCAATAACACCCATCCATAAAATCAAAAACATTCAAAGCAAAGACTGTATTTTTATCTACAAATCTACAATTACAATTACTCTCATTTTCCAACAACACAAAATATAGCCCTATACCGACTTAGTATTCAAATAATAGCAACAAATTCAGCTCACAAAGTGTTTACCCCAATTTTACATAATAAAACAACAATCAAAGCGAAAAATGACAAATCGAAAACCCTAGAACACACAGCTATTTGAAATAATCAATAATCAGAGGAAAAAATGAACAAAATGAAGTTTGGATCTTAGAGTTTACCTTCGTCGAGGTGAATCAGCCTGCAAATAGAAAAAATTCAACGGATTAAGATGTGAGATGTAAGCATATGAATGTAGAAATTAACAGATATGATAAGTTATGAAGAACATAAATGAAAATGGAGCTCACCATTTGTTTGCAGAGAAAACCCTAGATCGCGAAATTTGATTTTATGTTCGTCGAGGGGTTTTGGTCCTTTTGGAGGACTTTCTTTAAAAAGTTGGACTCAAAGGGGGTAAGCGTTTGCTCAATTTATGATAGTGGTCACTAACTTTGGTTAAATGACAAAATGACGCCCCTTTGAATACGACTTGACATAAAAGGCCGGTGTGAAAGACCAAAGATTAACCCCTAAATCGAGGGATGTAAACGAATCGAACGTTCAACATGACAAAAAAATAGAAAGCTAATAGTTTGGTGAATTTAAAGTTTTTTTTGTATGCTTTACATATTTTTTGGGTGTATAGTAGGCAATTTGCAAATATAAGTCGAAGATTGAGAACTTGGGTAAACGTTCAAAAAAGCCAAATCAGCCAAAAATCCGAAATCAATAAGCTCAATATGTGTAACCAATATATAATCTTCCAACAAAACTTATAAACAAATTTGCAATGTTCTATAAAAAAACATATAATCATTGATCAATAGATTTACAATTGTGAATTGAAAATTAGTAACAAATCTGAAATGTCATCCCACAAAACCAATCTTTACAACAAGAGTATAACATCATTATGGATATTTATCATATGTTTAAAAACATATTTAACTATTTTACACTTTCTCATTTATTTTAGTGAGAAAACACTTAATGGCATTTCTTGAGTGGATTATACCACATGATTAGAAGCTAATTGTACAAACTAATAATAAATACAAGAATCAAATTCTAATGTACAAACTACAACTAAAACCATAATCACTTTTGTTGCTGGATAGTGGATACATACTTGGCCAAGCCCCAATATTCATAACAAGTACAAACCTTTTCTAGAATAATGGGGCCTCTATTTGTTAGAGGCCCTGGATCCTAACCTTACCTAAGCGTAGTAATGGGCTGACCCTATGATAAATGTGTCTTATAAATTGTAGTTCATGTCATATAGTAAAATCTGAACATATGCCTAGATTTATAAGTAACATTGAACATTGGTGCAACAGGGGGGTTCGCTCAGTAGTGCTCGGTATGTGGTTTTCGTATAGAATTTTTTAGGTATATGCGTTTTCGATCCTCGGTCAGAAATCTCAAGCTTCGCCATTGACATTAAAAGCGTAGATTATTTAGCCATCAACATACAAAAATAGCAATACTATGTGATTTATTTGTTTTATGGTTTTATATATATTTTATTATTATTACTCGGATATTCTCGTTGTAGAGAAAAAAAAATCTGGAAAAGTAGAAATATACCGGAACTGAGAAAAGAGCACCGTTACAGGCAACGGTCAACCGTCAATCACTGCAAGATTCACCTACCTCAATCATCATGGCAACCTTCACCTGCCTCTTATCTTCACCCCTATTCTCCCATCCAAAACGACATCGTCTCCACCACCACCCTCTTCCTTATTCCCCATCCCAACTCAAGGTACTCGCATCCCCACATCAACTTTTAACTGTTTAACAACATCATAAACTTCTAGATTCCAAATAAACTAATAATATTAACACCCATTTAGATCCAATGCTTTGAAGCTACAGCAGTAGTACATCTTTGAGTTTGATCTGATGGAATGTTAATTAATTTGATTTGGTTTGGTTTGGTTTGGTTTGTAGAGTGATTGGGGTTGTGGGAAGCGAGTGTTGGTTAGAGTGAAGTGCTCGAATGAGCCGAGTGATGATGGTGTGGAAGCTGAGACTGGCTTGCAGTCTTCGGGTTCGGGTATTGGTAGTGGCATTTCGTCATACAGTTGGTGTGCAGGACTTGGAGGGTTGGGGTTTCTTGAAACTAGTTACTTGAGTTACTTAAAGTTCACTGGTTCGGATGCCTTTTGCCCCGTTGGTGGTGGTTCTTGTGGTGATGTTCTCAATAGCAGTTATGCTGCCGTTTTCGGTACTTTCTTTGTTTATATACCTATGCTGTTGTTAACTTGATTTGTAATCATGTTCTGAATGAATTGTTTTGTTTTTTCGAGTATGAAACGGACTTACGGACCTCAACCCATTGAAGTCATATAGTCCATACGAAAACGTCAATGTTGTAGTCTGGTTTAGACTTCCTTAAATCCGTAAGCGCAAACATAAGAAAAATAAATATGCTGCCAAACATGTTAAGTTTTACTATATTGAGTTTGGAATCCCAGAAGATCAACTTAAAATGAAGCATATATTTGAAGATTATTCTTCTGGTTTAGTAGGTATACCTCTTCCCTTTATCGGAATGGTTGCATACGGGGCTGCAGCATTCCTTGCACTAAAGTTGGCCGCAAAGGACTTGCCTTTCGGGATTGATGAAAGTAATGGTGGATTGATTTTACTTGGGACAACTACCTCAATGGCTACTGCAAGTGCATACTTTTTGTACATTTTAAACACACAATTTGCAGAAGCTTCATGTTCTTACTGTTTAGCATCAGTCCTTTTATCATTCTCATTGTTCTTCACAACTGCCAAGGTACATGTAAATCAGTAAATGTTTTTTCTTTTGTTAAAGTTGTTGATGAAAAAGGTAAAATGGAATCACTGTTTATTATCGTTGCAGTTATGGAAATATTTGTATTTTGATTATTTATACAGAGTTTGGGGTGGCAAAAGATACGAGAAGAAGTGGGTCTGCAGTTATGCATAGCTGGTCTCGTTTTTGCTGCTTTAAGCAACTCATATAGTGCTTCAGCCCTTCCTCCTCCGACACGGTAAATTCATTGCAGATATAGACGACTGTGTCTCTATACCAGCCTTATGACGAGTGACATTCCAGTGTGCTATTATTACATTAGTAGTTTTAAAGAATTTATGTAAAATAATCTTTATGATCAAATTTTCTTTAACCTTTTTTCTGCAGCTTCGGGGAGAAATTTCTGCCATACTCTCCGACTGAAATCAAGGCACCATCAAGTCCTTTAGCTCTTAAACTGGCAGCACACTTACGTTCTGTTGGAGCTAAAATGTATGGAGCTTTCTGGTGTTCACACTGTTTAGAGCAGAAAGAGGTACTCCATATACACTTGCTACCTTGTTAGCTGCACTTAAATCTTGTATCGGGTCAAAAGGAGGTTTGGGTCAAAACGTGTAAACTGTTAGTGTTGGTCAAAACAGTGTGGGTTGAATTGGGCTGCTCCACAAACGTTTTTGTGTTTTATTTGATATTTTATATATTTATGTGCTGAATATGATTACAGATATTAGACTAATACAATAAGTCCATAATAAACTAATATTTGGTTTAAATAATGGGATTTAGGCGTTTTGTACATTTGAATACACTTCGAATGATGTTCGACAATTTCTTTCAAGTTATATCTCCTAGCTTAACCCATTTGGCGTGTTAGACGTAGTATATAACCAAAATCAACCTGTTCATAGAATTGTAGGTAAACAGTTAAAAAATGTTAAATCTAGGTCCAGTCAACAAAGATTTATTGAAAAGTTACTTTGTCTTTTTGCTATTCGCATACTTGATGCTTAATGCTTTTTGTATATCCTCTCTTATTGTAGACATCTTTCTTCATGCAACTTCATGTATTTGTATGAACTACTATTTACATAGTGTTACACTATGCCTACTAGCTGCCACTCGATATCGTCTGCAAACTGAAGTTAAATAAAGTTCTAGTTTTCTTTGCAGATTTTGCCGTAAAGTTCTTTTATCTTTAGTCTGATTAATTAACATAATTTCTGCTTTCTGGTACTTGTGTAGATGTTTGGACAGGAAGCAGTAAAGATGTTGGATTATGGTGAATGCTACCCAGATGGATTCAAAATTGGAACTCCTCTGAGTCAAGAATGTAAAGAAGTCAAAATACGAGGTTTTCCGATGTGGGTGATCAAGGGTCAGGTATTAGAAGGGATACAAGAGTTTCCAGCTCTTGCAAAAGCGTCAGGATTTGAAGCGGGTGAGTTCAGCGGAGAGCTTGCAGAGCTTGCTAAACTATCTGCTGAGGCCAACATGCAACCATGATGAATTTCCCATTTCTTGTATGTTGTCTCCTATTTCATTTGAAACATCTGGTTTCACATACATGCATACTTACATGGATTTTCCGTAGGATTTTGTTTAGGTGTATTGGGTTATCTACAAAATTTATTATTAAAACAAATTCAGAATATTAAAATTTTTAGCTTTACATGTCTCATGGTTCACAATTTTAGATGTTTATTCTAATTCAATACTTTTTGTTTTTTTATATGAATTATAATAAAAAAAAAAGTTAATACGTGAGCTTGTAGGACTTTTCCCTCAAGAGGGAGTCCTTCCAGAAATTCTCGACGGCCAAGGGAGACCCAAAGCCGAGGAGGGGGTTTGGAAATAGTTTTCAACCAGCAATTGACGCGCCTCAGTTATTACCTCATTAGCTGCGTCATTGCCCCAAGCGCAAAGATGCCTTCAACCATACCCCAAACCCCTCTTTTATACACCCACGTCCCTGCTTACTCTCATATCCTCCCACCGATGTGGGATCTTCTCAGAGTTTCATTCCTCTTCAAGAATCAAGACTCTGTTCATCTCTTTTTGGTAAATGTATCAGATGTCTTGCTTGCTAGTTGTTGAGATTGTTTTTTATACAAATCTTATTCTTTTATGGCATCATCCAAAGCTGTCAAGTGTCAAATGTGCCCTTTTTGTAGGGTGGGGGAGGTGTGCTATTAACACAGAGATAAAGCTGACTGAATGATTTAACTTTACAGAAATTGATAATTATGTCAAGTTTAAAGGGGAACTGGTAGAATGTTGTGTGCATGCTAAGTTAGGTTACCAATTGCAAAGATAAGTAAATAGTGGGTACATATTTATGATCTAATGGTGTGCTTATTGTCAGGGTTCTTGGTGCATGACCTAGGTATGGACCATCTTGAAATTAAGTGTGCCAGACATGGCTCATGGGCTTAACAAAGTTAGAAATTCTTTAGCTAGTGCATTGGTCACTTGAACCACAAACTAATGATGGAGTTAACGAAGTATAAACGGATTTATGATCCACAATTTAGCGACCACAAATTAACTAAGAACCTGGCCATCACATTTTATGAAGTTTTAATTTACTAGTGTAAATGTAAAATTAGAATATAACACCCCCGCCTCTAGACCTTCGGTTTTTCTTTGTTTACTATCACAATTTTGTGACTTGTTACATTCTTGTATATGTAGATGACATTATTATTACATGGAGCTTTTTTGTTTTTTGTTTTTTGTGACCGATTTGATTGCACAGTTAAATTCTCAGTTTACCCTCAACCACTCGGGTTCATTAAGTTATTTCTTGGGTATTCATGTTAAATTTGCGGGTGATGCTCTGATTGCTCTCTACTTATCGTGACATGGTAATTTGCTTGATCTTCTACAACACACACGCCCCACTTATTGTAAACACTTGTCCAATTCTGTATCTTGTCATGGTATATAAGTGTGCCTTTGGAGTTTGGATGATCTCTTCTTATTTCGTAGCATTGTCGGGGCTCTTTTGTATATCACTTTGACTCCCACTTAGGTTGCATACTCATTAATAAGGTTTCTCAGTTCCTACAACAGCCTATTGACATACACCAAAATGATATCATCTGTATTCCCCTCTATCATCAAGGTACTAGTTCTTATGGCTTAACTATTCGACATTCTTCTAGTCTTTCCCTACATGCCTATGCTATGCCGGTTGTGTTGGGTTACTCTGATGATGATCAGCACTCCACCACACCATGGTATGTGTTTCACAAGTTGCTTTTAAGACTATGGATTGTAGGACTTTACCCAATTAAGGGAGTCCTTCCAGAAATTCTCGATGGCCAAGGGAGACCCAAAGCCAAGGAGGGGGTTTGGAAATAGTTTTCAACCAGCAATTGACGCGCCTCGGTTATTACCTCATTAGCTGCGTCATTGCCCCAAGCGCAAAGATACCTTCACCATACCCCCCAACCCCTCTTTTATACACTCCATACCCAGCCTTCATTCATACACCACCGGTGTGGGATCACATAACAAACTCAAAAATATAACAAGACCTGATACTTGCGTTATGTTCAGTAGATTATTATTATTAATAAGTAAATAACAGGTCCCAGATTGTTGGGTATGCTGTTAGTTAGAATATCCATACGAGATCATATTTCAACAGTTTCGTATAACGTGAAAAACCTTTACACTAACTCAGCATGAAGCTGGAAACACAGAGAAGATAAACAAAAAGACGAAACAAAGCACCAAGCCGAAATTGTAACTGCATCATTCCAACAATAATCTTAAATTCCACCAAGCTGAAATCACATATAAGTTGATCCACCCAAGTATCGATACAGCTTTCTATCTTCTCTATCCCTTTCCAAGAACTCCCTTTCGATAAGCGACTCGATTTGTTTCTTTATCACAACAGGATTCGGCAAGAATCTCGACTGCAGATGCTTTGTAACTTCCTCCACGATATTATTATGATCCAATGCCTGCCTTGCTTTCATAATTCTAACAATTGCCGCATCGATATGTGGCTTTCTGTTCTCCTCTACCCACTGCCTCATTTCTTTCTTTTCAGGTTCTGATTCCTTCTGAGGCACCACCGTACTAATCTTCACTTTATAAAACTTGCTAGAAAACTTTTCGTTAAAGAAAAACTCGTCATCTTCACTTAAGTCTTTGCTCATTGGTTCTTTCCTCAAAACATTCTTCCCCTTTGCGCAGGCTAGAGACTGCAAACACCGTTTCAGTTCGACCGGAGGCATCCCGACTGCATGTCCAATTTCTTTGTAACTCAATCTATCTGCGTTGTTGAAAAGCATCAGAACACACATTTGATGTGTGGAAACGTTCAGCTCGTGTTTTTCGCCTCCTGAAAAAGTGGATTCGATATCTGCGGAACCCATGTTTGTTTGCCATGTTAATCTACACCCATTGTGTGTCCCGAGGAAATATGTTTTGAACTTATCACACATGGTGAGAATTTCGGGTGGAAGGTTGCAGGTGGTGGTTGATTGAGTCGGCCATGACCCGGTTGTGAGAACGTGTACCTTGAGTGTCGGTCCATCGGCTAACATGCGCCCCATGGAGTCATAGAACCCTTGCATTATGTCTTGAGAGGTCTTCATGTCAGTGAACATACCTTCTAGCTTTGAAGTAAACTGATACCCGCATTCGGTTTTTAGCTTTAGTATTAAACTTCTCTCTGCATCTTCATACACACTTATCCCCAAAAGAAGTCGTTTTGTCAAATGTTGTGTGTAATATTTTTCAAACACATCTTTTTCTTGTAGATAACGGAACAGCGTCATTACTTTATCTAGGACAACCTCTACATCAGCTTCACTCATGCCTCTCAATCCTTTTCTAAGCTTGTCATCTACAAACAAGGAGATGAATTCTGGCAACCGCGGATTCGAATTAATAAAATACTCAAACGATGAATTCAAAGCCTTTTGAAAAGTCTTATCATTGTTAAATGCAAGACTGGTGATTTTATCATGTTTATGTTTTTCTTCCAATAAACGTTGCACAAACGCCACAGGATCTTTAACCCGTTCCGGATTGATGAATAGTTGTTTACATGTTTCCTGAATCTGAGAAGTCATTACATTCCGTATCGGTATTAATCCATTCGGCACCCTGTGGAACGAATTGTATGTCCGGGCCAAATCATCATACTTATCATTCACAATCATATCAACCAAAACCGAATTTTCCTTGTAATAATTTTCAAATACATCTTTGTCTTGTAGATAAGACAAAAGCATCAGTACTTTATGTAGAACCTCGACATCGTCTTCACTCATGCCTTGGAATCCCTTTCTAAGCTTGTCATCTACAAACAAGAAGATGGATTCCTGGGTCCTTCTGTTTAAATTAATAATATACTCAAACGAAGAATGCAAAGCGTTTTGAAACGTCTTATCATTGTTAAATGCAAGACTGATGATTTTATCATGTTTATGTTTTTCTTCCGATAAACGTTGCACAAACTCCAGGGGATCTTTAACTTGTTCGGGATTGATAACAAGTTGTTTACCAGTTACCTGAATGTGAGAAGTCATTACATCCTGTATCATTTTTAACCCATTCGGCCACCTGCGGAAAAAATTGTATATCCAGGCTAAATCATTGTACTTATCCTCAGTAATCATATTAACCAAACCAGAAACTATCCAGTTCCTTTGACTTTCAATCATTTCCTTTTCAACCAAATCTATTATCTTCACTTCACTTTTCGCATCTAAATAATGCGCCACCCGATCAATTTCTTCATCCAAACATTTCTCGGTTTTTTTCAAATACTCCAAACAATCACAACACTCGATTAACTGCTGAGATTCCCCTCGGTAAAAACTGGCGGAAACCTCAAGAAAAGGCTGTTCAAAGACATATAGGTAGACATAAGGACCAAGATCCACTAACATTTTGATTATGTCTCTCATTAAACCTTTGTTGATAACTTCTCCGTTTCTTTCTTTCTGTACAATTTCAAAAAGTGTGACTTGTAGCCTCGTTTCGATATAGCAGATAATGTTATTAGTCCATAGATTAAGACAAATCTCGTGACTAGGAATATATGTTCTGTCCATGTACATAAATATGTCCCGTATCGTTTGTAATGCTTTCTTATGTTCCATCCATTTGTTGTTTAATTCTTCTAGAAACAAGAGTCCTTGAGATGCTTCAACTGATGCAGCTAATTCTATTAAATGTAGTCTCATTGTTGATACAAGTCCGGAATATAGCTTCTCTCCATGTTTGTGTAGCACCATATTGTATGCATGCCTGTTGCCATAATAACAACATGACCAGTATAAGGAGCAAAAAATAATAATGATAAAAAGAACATACATCCAGCCTAAGTGGGCGGGCGCACCCCGGGAAAAAAAATTTAGTGGTATTATCGGTCGAAAATCCAGTCCGCACCCCTTAGAATTTTTCGTCCACACCCTTAGGTAAAAAATCTTAGCAATTTATATTAATTTTTTTTTTGCAAACTCTGATTTTTTTTTAAAAAAAAATACTACTTTAATTATATAACTTATAAGTTATAACCACTCACCCACTTAACCCTTATAACCTTAACCCAGTTAACCTTTAGCCCAATAAGTGTTACCCAACCCAATCAACATTAGATTTAAGTTTTAAACAATTCGTCAACTTGGATTTGTCAAGTCTTGTAAGGTTAATGGTTTCAACAAATATTCACGTAAATTTTACATTGGTATATCGGTTATTGAAGCTTGTTCTCGTATTACCCGTCGCAACCGCAACCGTTGAAAGATGTTTTTCGGCAATGAATAATGTGAAGACCGACTTAAACTCGGGAACACAAAGGTCTTGGTGCGAAAGAGTGAGGATGCCCTTATGATTAAAAATCTCGTGAATGGGAATTTTTTGCAAAAGTAGGTGGTTTGAACCACAAAAGAGTGGCATTAGGTGGTCAAACTATTTATTTTCAGATTTAGGTAAGTTGGTGTATCATATAGCGACCTTCAACTCCTTTTCTGCCAAAATCTGCAAAAGCTGCCAAACAATTTGAAGGTCGCTGAATGAAGTTGCAACCCTCTGAAGGTCGCTGAATGAACTTGCAACCCTCTGAAGGTCGCTGAATGAACTGCCAAACTTATTCAAGATCGCTGTTTGATGTTACATGCTTATTGAAGATCGCTGTTTGAACTCACAATCTTATTCAAGGTTGCTGTTTCATGTTACATGCTTATTGAAGACCGCTGTTTGAACTCACAATCTTATTCAAGGTTGCTGTTTCATCTTACAAACTTGTTTAAAGTCGCAAATTGATGTCACAAGCTTATTAAAGATCGCAGAATGGTGTCACAAGTTTATTAAAATAACTGATGTTTGCAGAATTTCCATGCAACTTTCGTTTGCATAGACTGTTTGACATTCTTGTCTTTTTGCAGCCCAAATATGCTAAGTCTTTTTGCATGAAATGTGTGTGGTTAATTTAAAGGTGAAATGTGAGTGGTTAATGTGAGTGGCAAATAGTAACCTTATGCTAGTATAGATAGATTAAGTCGGTTAAGTTATATAATTCTTAGAGCTCATAAAAAACTAACAGAGTTATACTTGATTTGATTAAAACTGTAACTAGTTTTTATATATAAACTTTTAAATTAATTAAATAATAACTATATGGATATGATATAAATGACTAAATAAAAATCTTGCATCAGTTATTTTAAAAACCTTATGCTATGACTAAAGCATATCGTCTCTCACATTAATTGGAATCAAGCCTGCAAAGTTGAATAGGTTTGTGTAGGAAATCAACTGTGGTGTAAGAAAAATACTGTGCTTGAATATGAATTCGAAAAATGATGCACAGATTGAAGTCTTTACATATGCACATAAAGCAAAGCACTCGAGATACATTTTGAGGGGGGGGGGGGGGCAAAACGGCCAAAAAAAGTGGAAATTTATATTTAATAATTTAATACAAGTACGATAAACAATTACACGTTTTATTACATTTAAGGGTGAATAAGGACTTGGGGTATTGGCGTTGTCTCGCCAGAGGTCGTTTCCTCTCGTTTTGGGGGTGAAAAACGAGCTGCATAAAACTCATCCGCCATCTCTCGTCTGTATTTCGCGCAAGCCTCGACAAGATCTCCCCCAATCCCGACGTCCTCGTCATTAACCAGTTTACTTAACAACATACAAACTAACACCCCTGAATCTGGTCCTGCATTTTCCTTTTGATGTTGGCAAACTTCTGTATGTGTCACCATTGTGTTTTCCACATGTGGGCGTCCAGAATGTTCCCAGTATGCAATTTTTTCCAAAATTTTTTTGAATAACGATTCAAATTTTATTAGGGTTGGGTATACCCTAACTTGAATAAAGCTTGACCCATCAGAAACACTTGAAGTACACGTCCCAGTAAAATACAAAGTAAGGTGAAGTGTCCCCATATCAACACGAACCATGAACCAGTCTTGAAGGTCAACACAGATTGGAATATAAACTTGAAGTACACGTCCCAGTAAAATACAACGTATTTGGTTTAAAATATACAGTGGGGGATGTAAGTGTTACCGTATCGATGTCCCAAAATGGAGGGTAATGTTCCTTTAATCCAATAGCAAAAGGTAACGCACGATGGTTAGGATTCTCTTCCAAAAGGTCGAGAAATTGAGGTGGGAGAATCGTCCATGGAAACAGTTGTTCTGGTCTTTTGGATTTTTTTATTAAAATCCATCTGAACCTCATCATTCTCGTCACCCACCCACACACATGCTACAACGGTGAAAGTTTTATAACATAAGAATAAAAATAAATTTTCGGAGGGTTTTAATAATTTATACTCCTTACTAGTGGCGACAAGTAACCGTAGTTCTCGTATCCAAGTACTCGTATCCAAGTAGGGCACCCCAAAACTCGGACCCGAGTTGTCTCCTTCCAAGGAATCCGCTATAACAGAAAGAAGAATCTCCGTTATGATAGAAAGCCATTACATTTTTTGACCACGATCTAGACTCTTCTGTTGGGTAATAATACCAGCGTGTCTTTCTGGGGATCTTTTCAGGGGGGGTATCAGGGACTTCCTCCAGCTCCAATAACGAGTCTTCCGGGTCCCCCATTTGTTGTGTGTCGTTGGTGCAATTCGAGATGGGGGTATGAGTGACTATTTATCCAGAGATGTTATACTAGGTCGCTGTTTCATTCAGAGATGTTATACTAGGTCGCTGTTTCATTCAGAGATGTTATACTAGGTCGATCTTTCATCTATAAAAGGCCCTCCATCGGTACCACCTCATCACTCTTCTTCGCAATACCATTTCGTAGTAATGGATAAGCGCAATGGTAAGAAACGGTTACCTCCTTTCTCCCACTTTCAAAACAATTGCTTGACTGAAGAAGACATGAATGCAATATTGGAATGGGAACTACCCCCAAAGGTTACGGTTCTGGAGGAAGGACAGAAATCAACAACATCGGAACCTGTCGAGGAAGGAGGATCGTCTTCCGGTGCAGTTGTGAATCAGCAACTGGCGAAACAGAAGGACGTTCGTGGAAGAAATAAACAGGTTGAAGAAATCCCCGTTGTCAAAAAAGTTTGGACCTATGACAATCAACAGTTTGATTTCAACCCTAACCCGGAGGAGGATTACGACCCAGAAGTCCTGAAGGAAGCTTGGAAGTATGAGGAAGAAGAAGAAGATTGGTCCTGTGTTTGGCACAACCCATATTCTGGAGAAGAGTCAGACTCGGAACTATCATCTAGAGGTGACTGCCATTGGAAATAGGGTTGCTCCTTTTCTATCATGATGTTTGTTGTAGTGGTGTTTACTTGAAAGTTTTTTGTCGTTTTGTATCTCTTTAGTGGAAGAAGGTTATTATAGTTTATTGTATCAGTAGGTTATTTTACTAGTATTATAATAACTACCCACCCCTATACTTCTCATGTCTATAAATACCACCTATCACCCATTTCTGGCCTTCACACCTTTACCTCACCCTACTAGTTATTCGGATGGCAGATGGTGATAACGAATTACACATTCATTTTCACTTGCATATACATGAAGGGGAGCCAAACCCTGCAAATGTTGAACGACAACCTATTCGTAACTCTGTAGTACCACAACCCAACAATAACTCGCTCCCCCCACAATCCCTCCGTTACCCCGGTGATCCTATTCCCAATGACAATAGTGCTTTGCTCTTCGCTGGACAACAGGCGAACCGTCCTGCCGCTTCACCCCTGGACCAACAACCTCGCCCACCACCATATGTTGAACATCAAAATCGAAATCCTACCTCCTTTATGCAACGACCTCAACGTCCTTGGATTGTGCAGAACCCTAACCCTGCATCGTCAAGGGATTTAGAACCATACCCCCCGATATGTAGGTTTGGATGCATCTACCATAGCTTGTGCTACCACCAATACGACAGTGATCGTGACTCTAATGCGTTATCAGATGATGCCGTCGTTAGTGATGATCCATGGGAACAATATCGCAGGTTTGACAGCGACTCTGATTCATCCTTTTGATTCCAGAGCATGACTCGAATGCGTTATCAGATGATGCCGTCGTTAGTGACTTAGGGGTTCCTGTATTGGTAGATGTATTGTGTGTTCGTGAATTCTCCTAAATTAAAATAAACCGTGTAATGTTCTTTGATCTTTATATTATTGTGATTGTCAATGTAAAAGATTGTGAATTTTGTGTTTTGTGTTTGTGAATTTTTCTTAAATTACACCAACTGAGAATTCAAACAGAAATACCAAACACAAAACATAGGAGGATACACTTCATGTTAACATTAAAACCACAAAAAGATACTAACTTAACGTCGGCCACAGGTCTTCCTGTTGTGCCCGGTTTCTCCGCATCTGCTGCATCGACGTGCCTGGGGTTCATCGTGGTAGTTAACATCCATCTCGTTTTGAATTCTTCTTGAACGAACCCTGCCTCGATGTGTTGTGACCCTCGAAGGGTCCCCTTGAATTGTCCAGTCCGCTTCTTCCCACTCATCTTTGTGTCCCAGGGTGAAAAAATGACCGCTATACTGTTCCTGATAGGTGGTGGTGTGGAATATGGAGTGGGTAACGTCATGTGGTTGCTCACCCATCCAAGCGGAAACGGAGATAGCATGGGAACAAGGGAATCTAAGCATTTGCCATTTCCCGCATGAGCACCGGTGGCGTCTGTATTCAACGGTGTACTCGTTTCCACCGTCATCATTGGTTTCTTCCCTTGAAACCACCGCGTAACGACCTTCTCTGACATCGTAGACGGACACTTCATGTTGCATGGCTACGGAATGCAACTTGTTAAACCTGGACCAAATTCGAGGGGGTAGAGGGGTATTGCAGCTTTGGGCCATCTGCGCGTGGCGAGCATACTCTGATACGTCCTTGGTGAACGTATAATGAATCAAGGCTTTTACTGGCAGCAGTCTTGCTTCCCGTAAGACATTATTCATAGACTCAGATATGTTCGTCGTAAGGTTACCCCAACGACGGTTTCCGCGGTCATGAACAATAGTCCACTTGCTTTTGTCGATGTTGTTCAGGTAGTTCCAAGCACCCCGATTTAACAGCTGCATTTCCCTCACAGCCCAAAGATACTTTCTTCGTTGACTTGTGCTCCCGATCATCCAACACAGCTTCCTAAGAGATTTGGTCTTGAACCTACCACTAAAATTGCTTCTGACATGCCGAAGACAATAACGGTGGTAGGCGTTTGGTTCCCTCCAATCCAGAAGGTTCTCCATCGCATTAATTATCCCGGCATGACGGTCTGATAGAACACAAATTCTACTGTTACAATCTTTGGTGACGTATTCTCTCAAATTTTGGAAAAACCAACACCAACTATGAACCGTCTCTTCGTCAACTAGAGCGTACGCCACTGGCATTATGTAGTTGTTGGCGTTTTTGGTTACCGCAACCAACAACTTACCACGGTACCCTCCTTTCAAGTGTGTGCCGTCCACAGAGATGACAGGCTGGCAAAGATGAAACGCGCGAATAGAAGGACCAAATGCCCAAAAAACATATTTGAATGTTGGATGTCCTGGAGCCGAGTGCGGGTGATGAAACCATGAAACCACCGTACCAGGGTTTCGAGACTGAAGCCGTAACACGTACTTTGGCAGCTCCTGAAAGTTGCTTTCCCAGGTTCCATATATCCTCTCAATTGCCTTTCTTCGTCCACGCCACGCCTTCGTATACGTAACATCGACAGACATCGCTTGCTTTATATGCGTCCTGATGTGTTTCACCTTCAACGCAATGTCTGTACGAATTTGTGGCAGGATGTGTGCAGCGATATCCTTAGACCTAAGGCACCTGTTGTTGTTTCGTACCACCGTAGAATAACAACTGTGGGCAGGCGCCCAGTTGGTAATTTGCCAAAGGTGTTGGTGTTTCTGTTTTGATGCCGTTGCACGCCATTTACATAAAGGAGCATGAGGGAAAGGGTTTTTAAAATTTTTGTTTCTCGTGTAGCATTTTACTTTGTATAAAGTTGGTTTGCTATCCATCACAAAAATTTCCCTTCCACGGCGAATGTTCCATTCTCGGATAGCAAGGTCCACCGCTTGTTTTGACTTGAAATACATGCCGAGACGTATCTGTTTTACTTTTGGATTCCATACGTCCATTGGATTATCTTCATAATCCGGACACATGTAATCCCTAAGTTCCTCGTCCTCGTCTGGGTCGTCATGTGTCGCTGGAATCATTGGCATCGGCTGACCCAGGGTCAACTCAGAGTGTTGGTTGACTGCAGCCTCGTCGTCAGAAGTACCATCCTCGGATGGTGGTTCCTCTTCACTTTCAGAACTTTCTTCGGTGCTGCAACTTTCCGAATCATCAAAACCGTCATTATTGTTGTCACCCACCAGAAACTGGGAGGACGGACCAACTATGTTATCAACAGGAGGCATCAAGTGGTGTTCTTGAGTTGTTTGCCCGTATCCCTCGTCCTCTTCATCAGAATCTTGGGTGTGAACAACATTACGTTGTGTAATGTCATGCAGAAGGTTTGTGAAACTCATGTGTTGGACAGGATTGACTGCCTCCCACTGAACATAGATCTCGGCAATGAAGTTCGTTTCCGATACTTCGGCTAAATAGTTCATTGTAGCAATACCATCATCGTTGAAAATTTTTGTTGTCTGAGATATGCCCTGAAACGTGTACCCTAGTAACAATGAAAGGCGCACCGATTCTTTCTGAAGTTGAACATGATTATAGATTGAATCCACCAATTCATCATACGACGATTTATGTCGCATAAGGAAAGAGGTTGTTAGCATGGATTGGTCAAACTAAACAGCCCGGTTAACAAAGGAAAACACACCGCCCCAATATAGCCTTACGAGGTATGGCCGAAAAGAATCCATTAACTAAGAAAGTGAAATCTTAAGAAATGTTAAGGATGAGTGGGTTGTGTAAGCTGGATTAGTGAAATGTTAAGAAATGTTAAGGATGAGTGGGTTGTGTAAGCTGGATTTCGTTTGTTAACAAATGTTAAGGATGAGTGGGTTGTGTAGTGGGTTGAAATATCAACCAACAAACGTTTTTAAACTTGAACATGATTGCAGACACAATTTAAACTTCTTATTAAACAGAAACCTTCAATAAGCTTGTTTTATGAAACAGCAACCTTCAATAAGCTTGTATTATGAAACAGCAACCTTCAATAAGGTTGTATTATGAAACAGCAACCTTCAATAAGCTTGTAGTATGAAACAGCAACCTTCAATAAGCTTGTAGTATGATTCTGCGACTTTCTATAACATTGCAAGTTGATACAACGACTTTCAGAGGGAAAAGGCCACGTTGGGCGTTTTTTGACAAGATAAAAAAATGACTTTTTACGACTTTCGGGGCCCCCTGAATGACCCGAAATGCATTCCGCTGACCAGACGCCCCTGGTCCCCGGACAAATTTACCCCTCCTTATAAGTTACAGACAGACGAACCCGGTGGTGGGACCCACACGGGTGAGGAAACGGCCACGGAAAATGCCACTTTGGACATTTTTGACAAGAAAAAAAAATGACTTTTTACGACTTTCGGGCCCCCCTGAATGACCCGAAATGCATTCCGCCGACCAGACGCCCCTGGTCCCCGGACAAATTTACCCCTCCTTATAAGTTACAGACAGACGAACCCGGTGGTGGGACCCACACGGGTGAGGAAACGGCCACGGAAAATGCCACTTTGGACTTTTTTGACAAGAAAAAAAATTACTTTTTACAACTTTCGGGGCCCCCTGAATGACCCGAAATGCATTCCGCCGAGGAGACGCCCTAGTCCCCGGACAAATTTACCCCTCCTTATAAGTTACAGACAGACGAACCCGGTGGTGGGACCCACACGGGTGAGGAAACGGCCACGGAAAATGCCACTTTGGACTTTTTTGACAAGAAAAAAAAATGACTTTTTACAACTTTCGGGGCCCCCTGAATGACCCGAAATGCATTCCGCCGAGGAGACGCCCCTGGTCCCCGGACAAATTTACCCCTCCTTATAAGTTACAGATAGACGAACCCGGTGGTGGGACCCACACGGGTGAGGAAACGGCCACGGAAAATGCCACTTTGGACTTTTTTGACAAGAAATAAAATTGAGTTTTTACGACTTTCGGGCCCCCCTGACCAAATAAAAAACTTTTATTATAAAGATAGTATGAAACCACAATTCATAAACCCAAACAACATTCATCCTACATACAACGCCATCTATAAAGCTCGTTAGCCATGTGGCGACGGTAGTTGATACAAGCCTCTTCTACGTCACTTTCATCAATGAGCGACTTGCCTCTTACAAGGTTCTCCATCATCATACAGACAAGCACCCCTGAATTACCAATGTTACCATTGTCCTGAGGTACACCATCTTGAACATAACCAAATGAAACTTTTTTCTTTGTGCAGTATCTTGAGTTTCGCCAATACTGGATTTGGTCAAGAAAATGCTTGAAGAAAATTGGAAAAATGTCCATGATGTTTTCAACCACTTGTCGTTTTTCATTTCCCCATCTTTTATCAGTCCAATATTGTGTTATTTCCATGTTAAACATATCAACACGGAATAGTAACCAGTCCTCCTGCTTAATCCATATCGGAATATACAAATAATCAACCTCCCAAAATGGAGGGTACGGTTCCTTCCTTCCTGCCATGTCTACCGCTCTTAAACAATCTTTCGTATAACACACGTCTTCAAAAAATTGGGGAGGTAAAACCGTCCAACGCAATTTCCTTGACGGGTCTTTTAAAAGTTTAGACTGTCGTAGCCGCATCAGCCTTAACGTCCACGCTTGAACATGCTGCCATAAATTTAATTTATCTAATTAGCGATTTGTATAATAAAAACTAATAGTGCTAGGATTGAAATTACAATGTCATTTAGGCATGCATTAGATTCGTAGCCTAGTATGCTACCCCAAAAGCTTCTAGGTAGTTGTATTTCCCCTAAAAAGCGAGAATAACAAAACGGGGAATCCCCCTTTAGGTAAAAATCTACAGCATCCCTTGACCAATTTTCGGAGTCTTCGGTTGGAAATGCAAAATTTTTCCTTTCTGGAGGGCTGCCAACAGGTTTACTCGACTGAGCGGACGACCCGGGGTTATTTACGATAACGTTTTGAGTCGGCTTTGGAAAAGACGAAGTGTTAGAACGACCGCTTGGACGTCTAAGTTTGTTTAGAATCGAAAATGAGGTTTTCGGGACCACATGCGAATTGTTTTGCTCATCACCTTGGTTTGCCATAAAGGTGGTTGTGGTTTTTGTGGAGTTATAATTCCATATGGTGGGGGTATTTATAGTGGGTGGGAATCAAATTAAACATCATGTTTATTTTTAAAAAAAATGCATAATTGTTTAAAATTAAGAAATGTCCTTTATACCCTTAATGATAAACAGATATAAATACCTCATTCCCAACAACGATCCAACCGATTTTTACTTCTCTTCTTTAGAACAATAAAATAAACGTAAAATATATTGCACTATATTTATTAAAAAATGTATTACACTATGCAAACTATGGGTCATTTTGTGGAAACATGTTCAAGTCGAGAGTCCAATCTAAGGGGTTTGGTTCAACATTTTCATATCGGTTCCGGTGGTCTTCGTTACTTTGGCTTGGGGCCCAGTACTGATAGTCTGTTTGCGTCTCCGGCATAAAGGTGATCGTCTGTGACGCGGGGGTAACAAACCCTGACTGACTTATGTTGTGGTCCATCATATGTGGCGAGGGGCTAAAAAACCCTGCCTGACTTATGTTACCCATATCATTTTCTTGGACCTCCAATAAGTCGGTGACGTCAATACCGTCGGAATTCACGGCTGTAGCCAACAATGTCGCCCATGGCTCAGTACTAACATTGTTTGCCGCTAGATTAGCATCCGCAAACATAGTGCCAGCGTTTTGTGACACACCAAAGTTTCCCGAAAAATTACCATTTTCGTTGACACCGGATCCTGACCCCCCCCCCCCTGTTTCAAAGTTCGTGCCCCAATTTGATGGCCCGGGCTCTTGAACGTTTCTACCACCACGACCACGACGTCGTTGCCTCCCTAACCTCTGTGTACGAGGATATGAAGCAAGGTCCACCGGCTCCTGTGATAGATGAGTCGGATATTGTGTGTATTGTGGAACATTAGACATCTCAAGGGCCCGATACGCGGCACCATGAATAACGTCCACATCTTCAGATCGGTGAATTAGACCCATCGTCTCCGACTGCAAAAAAAATAATTAATAATTAATTTTTTTACTAACAATAATAAAGGTAACTTTCAATAATTTTAAACTTGTATATACCATCATTTGGGCCCTTGCTCCTTCGTCTTGAAAACCGCTCGTAGGGCCAGCTGGCAACTGTGGGTTAGACACATATAACACGGTATGTTCCATGTACCACGGCATGTAATCATTGGCAACTCCAACAGATGTCATCAGTTCCCCGGTGACCAAGTTTTGATGACGTGCCTCCCACTGACAAACATACGGTGCGTGACGAATTAACCAGTTCCAGCCGGTTTTCCCGACCCGGTTCATGGAATGAAGCCTGGCATGCTCATTATGATCTATGGCAATTAGGTTAGGTATATACTGGAACATGCCAAACTGTCTCATCACTCGTTGAGGATAGTGATGCTCCACAACCGAGTAGTATAGCAGAGGGCAACAACTCCGCCAAATTCCCATACCACTCCGACATATATCGGGGAGTCTACCCACAATGTCGTCGTATGGTGTCCAATTAAACTGAAACAAAAAAAAATCAATCTTTAGAAACGTGTTCAAACAAACTTAAATTTTATATGTCAACAACTAACAACCATACCGTTGCCTCGCTCATAGATTGCAGCTGAGATCTATATGTTCTCAGGCAATGTGTGGAAACATCTGTACACGTTAAGCTTCCCTTCCACCTAAAAGGATAAATAAAAAAAATAACATAGTGTTATATAGATACCAAATAATAAATTTAATTAATTCCAATTCACACTACCGAGCAGCTAACGGGGCATTGTACTGGAACCGGTCAACAGCAGGAGCAAAACCACGAAACCTCTCCCAAACCCACACTTGTAGAAGCGCAACTGGGCCAGTAATGGCTATAGCATCAGGTGCTGCAGCATTACAAAGGTTTCTGTAAAGGTGAGCTAACACAGCACCGCCCCAACTATATTCCGAACATGCGGGCAAGTCTACGAGAAATTCTAAAAATTTGACATCAATCAGGTGGTTTGCATTATCAGGAAAGATTGTGCACCCTATCAAATAAAATATTATTTGACGTGCACGAAAAATGCAATCTTCATCTGATGCTTCATTTTCAGAAAAATCGGACGTTATTCCTTGTAAAACTCGGGAGGACTTAACCCTTTTGCCCTTCACATCATCTTCCTCAGGGGTAAACCCCAACACCTGTTGACACTTGTCTCTTACAGCATACGGTGTCATACCAGTGTCAGCCCCAGATATAGGGAACCCATCTATTGGTAGCCCCCACAGCACGTTGACATCCTGTAATGTCACTGTGGTTTCTCCAAAAGGAAGGTGAAACGTGTGAGTTTCTGGCCTCCATCTCTCAACCAACGCAGTTATTAAGGCGTGGTCTACATACTTGTACCCAATTTGCAGTATCCCGCTGAATCCTGCTGCATGTATTAAACCTGCTACCCTTCCACCAACCGGATTTTGTTTCATATGCTGCCAGAACGTTCGATCTGATCGTCTAATATTTAATGGCACATCATACGCTGTTGGATTTTTGAATACCTCAAACGCACGGTGATTCTTGTCCAAGAACAACATCGATGCATCAAGAGGACCAGGATGACATTCAAAATTCATCTTCCGCAGATCAAAGTTGACTGAATATTTATCGGTAATGAAAGGATTGAATCTTCGTTTGATATTGAAAATGTTGTGGTTTGCTTTATGTTCAAACCAGTTTTCAAATTTAAAGACTTCATTCTGTGAATAAGTTTTCGAATTCATATTCAAGCACAGTATTTTTCTTCAAGCACAGTATTTTTCTTACACAAACCTATCCAACTTTGCAGGCTTCATTCCAAATAATGTGAGAGACGATGCTTTAGTCATAGCATCTATACTAGCATAAGGTTACTGTTTGCCACTCACATTAACCACTCAAAAGCATTACACTAGCAAACGAAATCTGCATAAATTCTGCAAAGATTGTCGTTATTTACAAAGATTGTGACACCATATTGCGATCTTCAATAACCTTGTAAGATGATTCTGCGACCTTTCTTAACATTGTAAGATGATCCTGCGATCTTGAATAACATTGTAACTTGAAACAGCGATCTTGTATAAGCTTGTATAATGAAACAGCGATCATTCATAAGCTTGTAACATGATACAGCGACCTTTATCAGGCTTGCAAGATCAAACAGCGACCTTCCTGAAGGTTGGAAGATGAAACAGCGACTTTTAAAGGGTTGCAAGATCAAACAGCGACCTTTAAGAAGGTTGGTAGTTCAAACAGCGACCTTCACAAGGTCGCTGTATCATTCTGCAATCTTAAACATTTGTTGCAGCTTTTGCAGAAGGTCTGAAATTGTGCAGAAAAGTCATTGAAGGTCGCTGTTTGAATTCACAACTTACCTAAATCTGAAAACATAATTCAAACCCACCTAATAACACTCTTTTGTGGTTCAAACCACCTATTTTTGCAAAAAATTCCGTGAATGGCATGCTCCAATATCTTCCAAGTTTTGTCAGCGTATTCTTGATCCACCACCACCACCCGATGGTTAGACGCCTCTATCCTCTTCTTTTCTGAACTCATCATGCTCTTGTTATTCACTATTTGATCACAGATTTAAAACCCTATCTAGCTGTATCAAAACATGTAATTCGAGTAAAGTACAGGGTTTAGTGCCTTCACACAAAGTCGGCTATGATGGGTATTGGTAATTCCAGTCTTATACCCTATTGTAAAACAGTATTTCGAATCCGGCCTAATACTCGTTGGGCTGATCCACAACACTTTTTTTTTGTTCTATTTGATATTTTTATATATAATGTGCTAAATATAATTACAAAACTAGATTGGTACAATAATCTAAATTTAATAAACAACTTCAATTAATGTCACATGAAATTTTCTACTTCAATCTTTTAATAATATTATTAATCTATCTACTATAATAAAAGAAACCAACTTTTGGACACGTGTCATTCATTGAAGACATCCTCAAATATATACTTATCTTATATTAACTAAATAAATAAATAATAAATTAATATTAAATCTTATCATACTTTAATAAAATATTATACTCAAATCTAAATTGTTAATTTAATATATTTTTAAAACAAATACCTCTCTTTCCTACTTATCTTATATTAAATATATAAATAATAAATTAATATTAAATGTTATCCTAATTTATTAAAAATATAACTTTTTTTATTATTTGGTATACAAAATTATATTTATTCAGCTCGTGTAAAACACAGGGGTTTTAAAAATTTAACTTTTATTATTTACTATACAAAGTTACATTTATATAACCCGTGTAATACACAAATTTTTTAAAGATATAACTTTTTTATCATTTGCTATGTAAAATTAGATTTATTCAACACGTGTAATACACAGGGTTTTTAAGGATATAATTTTTTTTTATTTAGTAGTTTTTTCAATCCGACTATACACGGGTTTTTTAAAGATACAACGTTTTTAGTATTTAATATACAAAATTACATTTATTTAATCTGTGTAAAACACATGATTTTTAAAGATATAACTCTTCTTTAGATCTATTCAACACGTGAAATATACATGGTTTTTAAGGATGTAATTTTTTTTATCATTTGGTAGATTTATTCAACCCGATTATACACGGGTTTTTTAAAGATACGACGTTTTTAGTATTTAGAATACAAAATTACATTTATTTAATCTGTGTAATACACATGGTTTTTAAAGATATAACTTTTTTTATTATTTGATATATAAAATTACATTTATTTAACCCGTACAATATGTGAGTTTCATAAAGATATAACTTTTTATTATTTAATATATAAAATTACATTTATTTAACCCGTGTAATACACGGGGTTCTAACCTAGTATCTAAATAAATTATTAATATCCCGTGAACTAATATGAAAAAAGATTAATTCACAAATATTAAACTAATCAAAGAATAAAAACTAAATTGAAACCACATCGTGCAGTATGCAGACAATAAATAAGTATTTAACCATTAACTAAAGTTTACTATATTTATATTTTCTTAATTTGTAACAGCTTTATGCTTCTTGCTATTGTATATTGTGTTTAGTTAGTTTTTCTTGCTTTTGTTTGTTGTATGTTTTGTTTAGATGCTTATACGTTGTTTCATTAGACGTTTAAATTAAAATTGTATCATTAATTTATTTTTGTATTTAATTTAATTTTTTAATTTATAGAAATCAATATAAATTTTATAAGTGTTTTCTTTTTGTATCATAGATTAGTCTTTTAATTTATATAAGTCAATTTTTGTTTTGTGACAATGTTTAATCAAAATAAAAGTTACGAGTTAATGTGTATATATAAAAATTAATTACAAGTTTTGAGCTTATTTATTTACAATAGATATATTTAGATAATTAATATATAATATATAAGAGTTTATTCAAGATAAATTATATTTATATTTGTTTAATATATTATTATATATATAACTAGGTTATAACCCCGTGTATTACACAGGTTGAATAAATGTAATTTTATATATTAAAAAGTTATATATATAAACTATATGTATTGTACGAGTTGAATAAATGTAATTTTATATACTAAATAATAAAAATATTATATCTTTAAAACCATGTATTTTCCTATCTATCCCAATTTGATTTATCAAACTCATCTTTATCCAAATTTTATTTTTAAATAAACATATAATCGGTTTGATTTAAGATATAAATGGAATAACTTAATCCACGTTTATCATCATTCTTTTAGGAAGTTTAATTGTATTAGTTATAAAATTCTTTGATAGTCTGATATCAAGATTTTAAAATCTAAATGACTAAAAGTAAATATATTATAAAACGCATATAGTAATTAATGTTTAGCTTTTAAAATTTCTAAAAAGATTGAGCACATGTAAATGACAGGTACATTGTCATCACTTGTATGCTCGTAAAGTTTAATGGTTCAGGAGAAATATTTTGAGACTAAAGTATATTTATATTTGTAATCGATTATATTTTATTAGTGTTTCTTTAATTTGTATTTATATTTAAATGTTGTAATAAGTAAATATTATATTATTTTTAATTATAATTATTATTTAACATATACAAAGAACATGGCAGGGAATAGTATCTCCCTGCCATTGGTTCAAATGGGCGGCCGACACTCTCCCATTTGACCAACCAGTTTATTATTTTTTACACACTTTAAAATTACGTTTTTGCCCCCGGAATAGTGTTTCCCTGCCATTGGGTCAAATGGGCGGCGAGCAATACTCATTGAACCAACCAGTTTATCATTTTATACTCACTTTAAAATTACGTTGTTGCCCCCAGTTAAAAAATACGGTTTTGCCCCAACTTCAAAATACATTTATCCTTTTGCCCCGAGCTAAAAAATACGGTTTCGCCCTCGGTAAAAAAATTACGCTTTTACCCTCAGCCAAAATTACGTTTTCGCCCCAGCTCAAAATAAAATTTTGTTTTTCCCCTAGCTCAAAATTACGATTTTACACCAGTTTATTATTTTATACCCACTTTAAAATTACGGTTTTGCCCCCAGTTTAAAATAAAAAAATACGGCTTTCCCCTCGGTTCAAAATTACGATATCACCCTCAATTCAAAATTAGGTTTTCACCCCCAGAGCAAAATAAAAATATGGTTTTCCCCTAGCTAAAAATTACGAACTTACCCTCGGGAAAAAAATTTTGATTTTTCCCCCAGGTAAAAGTAAAAATATGACTTTGCCCCCAGCTAAAAATCATGTAAGGAGCTGCCTAACACTCGCTCATTAGTCCTTACACATTACTGTTTTGCCCTGAGCTCAAAATTACGATATTCTCGTCGTTTTACTTTTTCTTTTTAGCAAAACTATAGTACTGTTTTTTTTTAATTGGTTGAGAATCATTCGGCCATCGCCCGCAACGCGGGCGGGGCATTACCTTGTTACTATACATATGACAAAAAATATTTTTTTTTATTAATATCATTATTAGCAGTGTTACTTGTATTGTTATGTTCTAATTATAATTGCTACCATTAATATCTTTTTATTTTAATTATTATTTGTATAGATATAAATAATAATTATCTATAATTAGGTAGAAGAGATTAAACTAAATAATATTTCGTAGGAGATTATCTATAATTAATTAGAAGATATTAAACTAAATGATAATTATCTATAGAGTACATGGCCTAATATGATGACAAGTGTCCCAAACATAGTTTCTTTTATTATATAGTTTAGATTTATAAACTTATTAGCTAGAGTGATTTTTGTCTTCTTGTGAATTTTTTTTCATATTTCCTTTTTTTGTCTTTTTTTTTGTTTTTGTTTTTAAATTTCAATCGAAGCTGATGTTGTACATGTAACAAAACGAACGGTCTAACACTGACCGAACAACGTCAGTTTAGAACTGATATTCGTTTTTATTGTTCCGGTCGATGTAAACACATCTCGGTATTATTTTGGTCGTATCATGATTTTTTTTTGTTTCTCTTTCGGTAGGTGTCGGTATCTTAATGAACCGAACCAATATCAAACGAGTTCCTGCCATTGACGTTATTTTTACTATTGCGTCTACGTTTCCATTAAAAATTGGGTCGCCTCGCCACAGAGCGCGTGTGTAACCCACTAGGTCCCTAATAAACTAATGTTTTGGTTGAAAGAACACGATTTTGGAGTTTATATGCATTAAAATACACTTCGGATAGCGTTGGGCAATTCCTATCGAGTTAAATCTCTTTAGCTTAACCGATTTGGTGCATTGGACGTAGAACATGTATAGATAACCCAAATTGACCTGTTTGTATAATTGTAGGTAAACATGTCAACATTTTCAAATCTAGGTCCAGTCAACAAGGATTTATGGAACATTTATTTTTTATGCATGCATATTTCATGCTTTTATCCATCCTCTTGTTCTAGACATTCTTTCTTCATGCAACTTTATATTATTGTGTGAACTACTATTTGTTGCATAATGTTACTATGCCTACTAGCTGCCACTCGGTATCGTCTGCAAACTGCAGATCAATATGTAGATGTTAGAGTTCCATCGAACTGAAGATAATCGAATTATTATTCTTTGCAGATTTTGACACAAAGTTCTTTCTTTTCACAGTTACTCATGTTCTAGCTTTCTTGATCCACAGTATTACTCATGTTGATTAATTTAACATAATTTCCGCTTTCTGGAACTCGTGTAGATGTTTGGACAGGAAGCAGCAAAATAAATTATATTAAACTAAATCAAGAATATTAAAAATTTCAGCTTTGTTATGATATAGCATGTCTCATGATTTTTATTTCTAGATATATAAGTGGAATTATTACCTTATATATAAATTATTGAATTAATATTTTACTCATTATTTTTATTGATATTTATAATAAAAGAATAATATATAAAAATTAAAACTAGAGATTGTAGGCTTTACCCTCGAAAGGGAGCCCTTCCAGAAATTCTCGACGGCCAAGGGAGACCCAAAGCCGAGGAGGGGGTTTGGAAATAGTTTTCAACCAGCAATTGACGCGCCTCGGTTATTACCTCATTAGCTGCGTCATTGCCCCAAGCACAAAGATACTTTCACTCTTACCACAAACCCCTTTTTTATACACCCCACACCCTGCCCCCTTTCACACCCTCCTCTGATGTGGGATCAATCACAAACTCAACTCCACTTTCTAACCCTAACACCATCTCAATACTATGAAACCTCAACAGCTTTAACAACTGATGTTCAGATGATGATGAAGTTAACAAACTAACACTTCTGTTGTAAGAATAAGCAATCTGAACCAAAATTTGCCAATAATTAATGGGCTTTTTTTCTTTCTTTTACTTTAACATCTCCATAATATGTTCAAGATTGTTCTTTGTTTGAAAATATGAAGTGATAATTAGCAACTAGAAACCAATTGTTAGTTGTAAATAGTTGTTAGTTCAAGGACCTGGTTGCTATTATATAGGTCCCTGTATGTAATTAGTTATTTCTTTTTAGTCCCTCACTTTCCCTATAAGTAGAGGGGTTATTTACTCTTGTAAACATACATTCAATCAATACAAGTTCGGTTTTCATACCATTACCATTTACATGGTATCAGAGCTAAAGGTGTTTTAGCTCAAGAATATCCTCATTCGGGTGACCATTTCCGGTTCCATTTCCGGTCACCACGTCTGTCCTAAAAGCCCGTTCCAGATCTGTTCAAACACCCAAAACCTCCACAACCCGTCACCTACTTTTTCAGATCTGTTCTGTTTTCCGGCGAGTTAACATACACCGCCACCACCATTGAACTCGTCATCGCCCGATCTACAAAACCCCTCAAACCGCGCCGCCGTCCGCCGCCCCACGCGCCACCCGCCTTCCGCCGCGCTATCCCACGCGCCGCGCGTGACGGCGCGTCTCCGCTCCTCCGGCCGCCGGTTTCTGCCAGTTTGGTCGGAATTACCTCCCCGTCCATCCCGTCAGGTTAATTTTTCGATCCGAGAACTTTTTCGTTTCTGCCTCGTTTAGCGTGTTCGTATTCCAGTTCAGATTTTTCGAGGTTACTGTTCACCAGTCCCAAACCTGTTCCAGATCTGATCAGCCAAGTTTCAGATCTCACCTCCTCAAAACCACCAGTCCCAAACCTGTCCCGGGTTACGGTTCATCGCAGTACTGTTCATCCGTTACTGTTCATCCGGTACTGTATTTTTCAGCTTCGTCGGAATTTATTTCCGATCATTTCCGTGAAATCGTTTTTCCGATCTGAGCAACTTTCGTTTTCTGCCTCGGTTCGCGTGTTCGGGTTTCATCTCAGTTTTCCGCTTTTCTGCTTGAACATCTTTTCAAATGGGTGACGAACGAAATCACACCATTACATGCACCAAGGAGGAGTATGATTTGCTTCAACGGTTCCTTGCCTTTTGGTCATCGAGTCCTCAAACCAACTCAGTACAATCAGGTACGTTTTCTGGCTTTGACTTATCCTGGATTATTGATTCTGGAGCTACTCATCACATGACTGCGAATCAAGAAATTCTCACTAGCCTTCATAATACCTCTTGCTCACCAGTTCAACTTGCAGATGGTTCCTCGTGCCCCGTACGCGGCATTGGATCCATTCAGAACCCAGATAGCCTAAACCTGTCTTCTGTTCTTCTTGTTCCTAACTTCCCGGCCAGTCTTTTATCTGTCAGTCAGATTACTAAACGAAATAATTGTTCCGTTACCTTTTATCCTACTCATTGTACCTTTAATGAACTAGGTACTAACCGAGTAATTGGTACCGGCCTCGAATCAGAAGGTCTCTATCGAATGTCCTCATTGTCGCATCCCAAAGCAAACATCTGTGCGTCTAGTATCTTTGAAACTCACTGTCGGTTAGGCCATCCCTCAGCAGCCGTCCTACGGCAAATGAGACCTGACATCTCTATTCCCGATAACTTCCATTGTGAGTCATGCCAGCTCGGTAAACATACTCGACGTCCTTATCCTCCAAAAGCGTCAAGCCGAACCGTCTCCATATTTGAACTTGTCCACTCAGATGTATGGGGTCCATGTCCAGTTAAAACTACATTGGGTTTTCAATATTTTGTTACCTTCATTGATGATTACTCTCGTGCTACATGGGTTTACCTATTGAAATCCCGTAGTGAAATCAACTCGATCTTTCGTGAATTCCATGCATATGTCAAGACCCAGTTCAAAACATCCATTCAAACCTTACGCACCGATAATGCTAAAGAATATCTGTCCACCGATTTCTCTACATATCTCAAATCACAAGGTATTATTCACGAGACTTATTGCGCATATACATCCCAACAGAATGGTGTTGCTGAACGCAAGAACCGCCATCTGTTGGATGTTACTCGCACACTCATGATTCATTCTCATGTCCCTCGTCACTTTTGGGGTGATGTCGTTCTTACTGCGGCTTATCTGATTAATCGTATGCCATCATCCGTTCTTCGTGGTCAAACCCCGTTCTCGGTTCTATTTCCTAGAGGAACTCCGTTTCCTCTTGAGCCACAAATTTTTGGATGTATAGCTTATGTCCATGATCATCGTCCCGGAGTCCCTAAAATCGACCCTCGAGCCATTCGTTGTGTCTTTGTTGGTTACTCGCGTGTCCAGAAAGGTTATCGGTGTTATAGTCCTTCCCTTCGCCGATACTTTACCAGTGCTGACGTCACTTTTGATCCGTTGCGTCCTTTCTTTCCAGAATCTTCCATTCCAGTTTCTGATCTGTTTCCTGATCCTGATATACCTGAGTCTCACATCATCCCCACCTTTCTTGTAACTCCTGTTCCATCTGTCCCTCAGGTCTCAGACACCACAACCCAGGGTCCTACTGCTGAGGACCTACCAAACGATCCCCCGCCATTACTCTTTACATATGCTCGGCGAGGAAAGGATCACACGTCAGCAACCATTGATCCCCAACCTACCCATACCTCTGGTACATCCGTTCAACCTGCCATGACTGAACCAGATACACCCTTACCAGTTCCTACCCATACTACCTCGGATATCCCTTCGGATACTCCTGCTTATGACCCTCCAGGTGCCCCATATCCCGATATACCTATTGCCTTCCGCAAGGAACCCAGACGCTCCACTCGTTATCCCATTCAGGATTACGTTGCCTACGCTCATCTCTCTACTGAGTCTCATGCCTTTACCACTTCCCTGGATTCCTACCCGATTCCCAAGAATGTGATGACAGCTCTGGCTCACCCAGGATGGCGTCAAGCCATGGAAGATGAGATTGGGGCCTTACGGGCCAATCAGACTTGGGATCTTGAACCACTTCCTCCTGGTAAGCGTGTTGTTGGTTGTCGTTGGGTTTTCATAGTAAAACTTAACCCTGATGGTTCGCTACATCGTCTGAAAGCTCGTCTGGTAGCTAAAGGTTATTCTCAAGCTTATGGTATTGATTATGACGAGACTTTCTCCCCGGTTGCCAAGATGCCCTCTGTGCGTATTTGTATTGCTCTTGCTGCCATTCATCATTGGCCGCTCCACCAGCTAGATGTCAAGAACGCCTTTCTCAATGGTGTTCTTGAGGAGGAGGTTTATATGGAGCAGCCACCTGGGTTCATTGTTGAGGAGGAGGCCTCAAAGGTATGCAGACTACGTCGTTCCCTATATGGCCTTAAACAGTCTCCAAGGGCATGGTTTGGTCGCTTCTCTAGTGTTATGGGAGAGTTTGGGATGGTTCGTAGTGCATATGATCACTCTGTATTTTTTAGACATCATCAGGGCCGAAGGATTATTCTAGTTGTTTATGTGGATGATATCATAATTACTGGGGATGATGAAGATGGGATTACCAAGCTCAAACAGTTCCTTCAGTCTCAGTTTCAGATTAGCGACTTAGGTCGACTTCGGTACTTCCTTGGCATAGAAGTATCTCGTTCCCCACAAGGAATACTCCTTTCTCAGCGGAAGTATGTCCTTGATATGTTAACTGAGTGTGGCTTATTGGGTTGCAAACCGGTTGATAGTCCTATGCTTCCTACGAGGAAGCTCATTCCAGAGGACGGAAGTCCAATGAAAGATCCTGAGCAATACAGACGATTGGTCGGAAAACTCAACTACTTAACTGTCACCCGACCAGATATATCCTTTGCCGTCAGTGTCCTAAGTCAGTTCATGGCCACTCCGTACACGGGACACTGGGATGCCGCTCTTCGTGTCTTAAGATATCTCAAGACCACACCAGGTCTAGGGATCCTATATTCTGATCAGGGTCATTGTCGTGTGGGTGCTTTCACAGAAGATGGAGATGGGCGTATATCTGGATTTTCAGACGCAGACTGGGCAGGATGTCCTATTTCTCGTCGATCCACCACTGGGTATTGTGTTTTTGTTGGTGGAAATCTTGTGTCTTGGAAGAGTAAGAAGCAACATACCGTATCCAGATCAAGTGCCGAATCAGAGTACAGAGCTATGGCAGATGTTACATCAGAGATGATATGGGTACGTCGTCTCCTCAGAGAACTCGGAGTTAACTCTGATGACTTGATGAGATTATACTGTGATAATCAATCAGCTATACATATAGCCAAAAATCAAGTATTCCATGAGAGAACTAAACACATTGAGGTTGATTGTCACCTAATCAGAGATCGGATAGTCGGCACTCAAAAGGATCCTCCATCTATTCAGCCAATTCATGTTAAAACGGATCTTCAATTAGCAGATATCTTCACAAAACCACTGCGGAAGACACAAATAGACTTCATATGTAACAAGTTAGGCATGATTAACATCTATGCTCCAACTTGAGGAGGAGTGTTAGTTGTAAATAGTTGTTAGTTCAAGGACCTGGTTGCTATTATATAGGTCCCTGTATGTAATTAGTTATTTCTTTTTAGTCCCTCACTTTCCCTATAAGTAGAGGGGTTATTTACTCTTGTAAACATACATTCAATCAATACAAGTTCGGTTTTCATACCATTACCATTTACACCAATAAACAGAAAAGACCCTGTTTGAAAAGGATGGTCTTGTAGTTACTGCAGAATTGTTTGGCAGCAAGTATCCTGTTTGCGAGTTGCGGTGTTGGGCACATTACACATACATTTCCAGTTGATACAAGTGTTTCTTGTCGTTTTTTCCGAAAATCTATGTGGTGACATTTGATCATTCACTCCAATGTTGGTAGAAGTTGAAATTCTGATTTTTAAAGAAAAAGTCGTTTTTTTACTAGGAATTTTTTTACTGCAAAGACCAAACAGAGTGGAAGAACATAGGTTACAATGTTGAACAATCTTTAAGGGTCCGAGCATTCACAGTAGATGTCCCATTGATAATCTCATTGAATGCATATATAAATGAGTCACTAAAAGCCATTTGGCTATAAATACTGCAATGTTTATAGCACATATCATGTTTGCTGGTACTTTTTAATGGTAAGCAGTGGCAGCTGGTGAGAAGAGAAGCAACATCTGAACTCTTTTAAATGAGGTGGCGATTTCAACCCGTTCAGCTTGGGCTATGCTTATCTTTAATGGTTCAAACGAAATAAAATTAGATTAAATGGAGCGGGTCAAATGGATCAAACCAGTCAAAAGTCACCCAAAATGCATAAAACTGCCGAAATGAATTCATTTGATTTTGAAATAATATAATCTTTTTAATCATATTTGACACGTTAGTTATTTAAAACTTTGCTGCCTCGTTCCCTTCTTTTCAGGTTCTGATTCCTTCTCAGTCACCACCGTACCTATCTTCACTTTATAAAACTTTGCTAGAAAACTTTTCGTTAAAGAAAAACTCGTCATCTTCAGTTACACCTTTGCTCATTGGTTCTTTCCTCAAAACGTTCTTCCCCTTTGCACAGGCTAGAGACAGCAAACAACGTTTCAGTTCAATCGGAGGAATCCCGACTGCATGTTCAGTTTCTTTGTAACTCAATCTATCTGCGTTGTTGAAAAGCATCAGAACACACATTTGATGTGTGGAAACGTTCAGCTCATATTTTTGGCCTCCTGGAAAAGTGGCTTCGATATTTGCAGAACCCAAATTTGTTTGTCATGTTAATCTGCGCCCATTGTGTCTCCCAAGGTAATATGTTTTGAACCTATCGCACGCAGTGAGGATTTCGGGTGGAAGGTTGCAGGTGGTGGTTGATTGACTCGCCCATGACCCGGTTGTGAGAACACGTACCTTGAGCGTCTGTTCATCAGCTAACATACGCCCCATGGAGTCATAGAATCCTTGCATTATGTCTTGAATTGTATGTCCGGCCCAAATCATCATACTTATTATTCACAATCATATCAACCAAAACCGAATTTTCCTTGTAATAATTTTCAAATACATATTTGTCTTGTAGATAAGACAAAAGCATCAGTACTTTATGTAGAACCTCAACATCCTCTTCACTCATGCCTTGGAATCCCTTTCTAAGGTTTGTCGTCTACAAACACGAAGATGGATTCCTGGGTCCTTCTGTTTAAATTAATAAAATACTCAAACGAAGTATTCAAAGCGTTTTGAAACGTCTTATCATTGTTAAATGCAAGACTGATGATTTTATCATGTTTATGTTTTTCTTCCGATAAACGTTGCACAAAATCCACGGGATCCTTAACTCGTTTGGGATTGATAACCAGTTGTTTACCTGTTTCCCGAATGTGAGAAGACATTACATCCCGTATCAGTGTTAACCCATTCGGCAGACTATGTAAAATTTTGTAAATCCAGGCTAAATCATGGTACTTATCCTGCATAATCTTACTAACCAAACCAGAATGTCCATGTGAACTAAGCAGTTCATTTGACTTTCAATCATTTCCTTCTCGACCAAATTTACTATCTTCACTTCGCTTTTTGCATCCAAATAACGCGCCACCCGATCAATTTCTTCATTCAAACATTTCTTGACCTTTTTCAAATACTCCAAACAATCACCACATTCGATAAACTGCTGAGATTCTCCTCAGTAAAAACTGGCAGAAACATCAAGAAAAGGCTGTTCAAAGACTTGTAGGTAAACAGAAGGACCAAGAACCACTAACATTTTGATTATGTCTCTCATTAAATCTCTATTGATAACTTCTCCATTTCTTTCTTCTTGTACAATTTCCAGGAATGTATGTTCTGTCCATGTATGATAATATGTCTCGTATCATTTGTAATGCTTTGTTGTGTTCTATTACTTCTATCCATTTCTTTTTTAACTCTTCTAGAAACAAGGGTCCTTGAGATGCTTCAACTGATGCAACTATTTCTTTTAAATGTAGTCATTGTTGATACAAGTCCGGAATATAGCTTTTCTCCATGTTTGTGCAGGACCATATTATATGCAGTCCTGGACATACAGTACTTGCCATACAAAATAAGAAAAAAAAAGTATAGAGGAGTTTGAAATAAGAGAGAACCATGATAATAAGCATGTTGACCAAATATATTAGCAAAATAGGCATTAATTTTAACATTTGTTCAAGTAGGCAATCCAAAACAACCAATTAGAGTAGGACAAATAAGCATAGATGGCACCTCCATAGCCCACACTCTGATAATCCGGCACCTTTATAGCCCACACTCAGATAAACCGGCACCTCCACAACCCATACTCCGATAAGTTGGCACCTTCATAGCCCACACTCCAATATTCCGGCTTCATAGCCCACAGTCAGAGTTGCTGACACTTCCATAGCCCACATATCAAGTTTCAACACACCAAAATCCTATAAAAGATTAGCCAGTTTTGAAATAAGAGTTAACTATTTGGCAATTATTATAAGAATACTAACTTAATACTCAAACCATATATCTTGTTGTATGGTGCCATTAGTGATCATCTCATAGATCGTCAGGGGCGCAGCTTAGTGTATGTCCGGGGGGGGGGCGGGCACTTTTCGATGCGTAGTGTTATGAATAGTACTTTCGTATAGGTATATACGTTGCCCCCCCCCCCCCCCCCCCCCCCCCTACAAAAAAAAAAATTCCCGGGATTTCTGTTCTTCGATCTGTTTACGATGCGATTCCGATTAATGTGAAGCAGAATTTGGAATGGGTTTATTTTGTTCATCCCGATTTACAGTCTAGAGTTTTTCTTGCTACATTTGGAAGATTTATCTTCAGTGGAGGGTACGTTATGCTTTTTCCGTTAATAGTTTAAATTCTTTTCAGAACAATTATAATCTGTTTATGCAAAGCTTAAATATGTGTGCAGGTTATATGCAAAGCTTAAATATGTGAGCTGATTATCGTATCTGTGGGATCATGTTAAGAGGAACGAGATCGAGATTCCAGAATTCGTGTACGATCATGATGATGATCTGGAGTACCGTCCGATGATGGATTACGGGATAGAGAGTGATCACCCTAGAGTTTATGATGCACCCCTGGTGTCGACGTACTCCATGAGGTGCATCTCTTAGAATTAGTTATGCAAAACATATGCTTTCAACTTAATGAAAAAGCAAAAATGCAGCATGTAGGCCTCTAAACAAATCTTGAATCGTTTGGCTAGAAGTTCGTTTATTTAATAAATAGATGAACATGGACAAAATGTGTTGTTCTTTGACCAAATGACAAAACATGAACACATGTCTTGCTCATTCGTTTATTTTAGATCGTTTACATATTTATTTATTCGTTATAAATAGTAGCTAATTTAATAAAATGGTTTAAATTTTCAACTACTATGCATTGATTTGGCATGTGTGCATAAAAGAAATACCATTAATTTATGGGTGAATAACCATGAATAAGTTAACAATTAAATAGATTAAACACCCACAGTTTAAATTCAGTCGAAGATGATGATATAAACTTAAACTGTTACCGATTTTACGTAGAAACCATCTCTGTGTACCCCGTAAGCTATAATCTGAAATTTATATTTAAGTAAATTACAAGTTTTGTCCTTTATGTTTGTCCCAAATTTCAGGCGCTATCCTTTACCTTTAAATTTGATGAGTTTTGCACTTAAAGGACAAAACTCATCAATTTTAAAGGTAAAGGACAGCGCCTGTAATTTGGTACAAACATAAAGGACAAAACTTGTAATTTACTCTTTATATTTTAAAGCTAATGGAGGTAACTTTTCATGAAACATTGCAATGACTCATAACTATACATTACATTATGCCCGTTAATGAAATAGACGCCTTTTCGTTTTGGATGAAAGCAGTTGGGTCATACATAGGAGTGTGCATTATATTGCTGAAAGCCAGGCGCCAATCGATGGGTCATTAAGTCGGTTTATAGGAGTGTGCACTATATTGGGTTCACCTGTAATTCGTCCATACAACCATATGGATGATCAAACTGGGTGGACGAAACTTGCAAGGAATTTTTTTTTTTAAATTTCATGCATTTTTTTATCGAATTGAAATTACCAAAACAGTCCCTGATGTTTCATCAGTGTATTGTGTTCACCCACAACCATTCTTTAAGAACAATACAAATATACCGTCATATCTGTTTTGTACATTAAAACTGACTCTGCTTTATAATGATTTCCCTGGCTTCACTAGTACATGCATCATTCAAAAAGACCAATATACCCTTTCTTGATCAAGTGACCAAAGATTTCTCCCTTTAAGCGACACAAGGCTTCTATGGTTGACCGACTCATGCTGCATGCAATGCTATATACTCTTTTCAACATGAAAGGTTAGAGCGGGTCATATTGAAGAAACAATTTATAGCGTTCGGCTATCTATAATAAAAGTCATCTGTGCTGTTGAACAACTAAAACCGAACCACTAATATCAAATTCACTAGAAGCCAAGAAATCACCTACTACACCGAGCTCGGGGCATTCTTCCCAGTCACTGATTCCCGTAGTTAAAAGGCAGTCACCTCTGCGACCCTTACCTACTATAAACATCGAGTAGGTTTCCGCCATTTCTCTTAATACCATTCCTGTTTCAGCCCCGTTATGTACATATTTTTCAACAAATCTGACTTTCCCTGATGTCACATACCTGTAAAAACAAGTATGAGATTTTGACGTAAGTAAAAACATAAAATAGTTAAATTAATTTATCATACCTGTGATAAAAATTTGCTAAGGCCGAACTATCTGCCTCATCAACTTCTATTTGCTGATCCTGTATAGTCACTACAACATCATCCTCTTTTCGGGAAACATTAATTCCTTCATTAGGAGCTTTCGCTAATGTCGGTAGAAACCTAAATATAGTAACACTAGAATGATGATGTGTACTAAGACGTTTACTGAACCCTAACGCCTCACGGTCATCGGGCCCACCAAAAAACAAAACCGCAATCTGCTGCAAGGATTCAGAACCAGCAGCTTGTGTACCCGACGTAGTATGACCACGGTCAACAAGAATAGCCACCGAACATTGAGCATTTCTCAACACTTTTTGATTAGTACTCCTAATACCATCTTTATCGTTTTCAAATTTCCCATCAATTCTTTGATGTTTATGAAATGGAAGAACAATAAACGATGTCCGGATATCATCGGCAAAACGGCAAACATCTTGATACATGGTTGAAAAGGGTGCTACTGTTTTAACTTGATGAATCATCATTTTTGTTTCTTCGATGTACATATCAACAGCTTCGTTTATTTCCACTGCGTCATTGCTATCGTCAACTTCATCATCACTAAACTCATCTTCTTCTTGATCATAAAAGGATGAGTTTTTTTTAGTTTTTTCAGGAAGCTCGATTAAATGCATTAGATATGGAGAAATGGGAACGTTGTCTGATCCCCTTAGAGATACAACGAATTTTACCATACAATCGACAGGGTGGCGACTATGCACGCACGTGAGTAATTTTAGTTCTTTATCAGGACTGTGATATTCCATTGGTATGTGTTTGGCGCCGATTGTATCGCTTTCTCTTCTCACTAGGAAACTGATCAGTGGAGCTGAGATTAGGGAACTAATCACTACAGCTGAAACCATTAAATTGTAAAATATTGAACTGTTCAAAACCTGTATTAGCACAAAAAAATTGACTATCAAGCATACAATACAAACATAAGAATACCACTAAATCAAGATAAAAAGAGTAAAATGACATTTTCGCCCCTGAGATTCAGCCAGTTTTTCGATTTTCGTCCAAAGGTTTGTTTTTCCGCATCCGGATCCAAAAAGTTTGAAATTTTGCTATTTTCATCCGGCTCGTTAACTTCATCTATTTTTCTCTGTTAAGTCAATGGTATTTCCGTCATTTTTGTTAACTAAAAGGGCAATTCGGTCTTTTTCACTTTATGTAAAAAGACCGAATACCCCTGAAAAAGACCGAATTGCCCTTTAAGTTAACAAAAAAGACGGAAATATCTCTGACTTAATGGATAAAAAATGGATGGAGTTAACAAGCCGGATGAAAATGACAAGATTTCAAACCTTTTGGATCCAGATGCGGAAAAACAAACCTTTGGACGAAAGTCGCAAAACTAGTCAAACCTCAGGGACGTAAATGACATTTTACTCTAAAAAGAACTTACCTTGTTCTGCATAGCTGTGGTCAAAGTCAAAATATCCACATGTCCCTTCATGTTCATCAAAAAAGCAAGAAGGACACCTTCATTTAGCGGTGTCTTTAAATACCAACATGCAGCAAGGGTCCCGACAATCTTGCCACCAATACTCAACACAATAACCATTAAAACAATTGCAACTCGTTTCAACTCATTCAAATAACTTGTATCTGCTTTGAACCCTGAGTAGCCAAAATAAATTGGGAAAATGAAATTGCGAACCGTATATGTGAGAATGGCTAATAACGTTCGAGCCGATTTCCCGCCCCGTGGGAATGTGGACCCCATTAGGAAACAAGCTATTATGCTGCTAAATCCCATAGTTTCTAGTGTCATTGCAGCAACAAGAATAACTGAACAAAGTAACATTACTTCTACAGCTTGAAGATTCTTTTCATCTCTGTTTCGTTTATTAAGCCAGTGAACTAAATGTTTGGTGAAAATGATAATTCCCACAAGAAGTAAAAGTGAACAAAAAGCCATGAGTGCCCATCCGTTAACTGTTCGCTTCTGTTTCTCACCGGATATTAAGACCAAAATTAAAACAGCATACATGTCACCAATTAAAGAAGAAGATATAGCTAATCTTCCAATATCTGAGGTGGCAAACTTTAAATCAGCAGCCAAACGGAACACGATTGGCGATGCAGTGTTGGCTAAAACCACGGTGATGACTAATGCTAATGTGAACCGTGATCCACGCGATCCTGTTTCTTCGTATACAAATAAAGAAATGGCGGATGCAAATATCGTACACATTAAACAACCACCGCAAGCGATTATGATTACTGGACGTAAGTTTCTCATTAAGTAAGAGATATCCATTTCGAGGCCTAAGAGAAACATGATGCTTATTCTGCAGTATAATGCCATACTTTCGTAGAAATCTACAGCAAAATTCTGAAAAAAGAAGACGTGTATTGATGGAGCTCTTGATAAACCTGATGGACCTAGCACAAACCCTGCCTGTGGTAAAAAATAAGAACCCAAATAAAGATTGAAAACAGTATAATAGTTTAACATTATGCCGAATTAATCAATAAGATGTAACGCCCTGGGCAATCCCACATCAGTGGGGGACAAGAGAGATGTGTTCGTAAGAAATGCATTGCCTCAAATATCACCCATGCCCTTTGGGCACGTTGGCTGTGGATTAGGGAACTCCACATCTAGTTGTGCTTGGGTGGGAGCAATCCTATTCAGGACAGGTATGGGACTAAGTATGTGATTCGTTTTAGCAGTTTTTACGGGTTTGGGACGGGTATGGGATTAGGTGATCCCACTTGATTACCGAATAATCGAATATGTTAATACATCATATAATTTTATGGAGTAGAATAATAAAAATGTTAAACTTAATATTTTCAAGTCGCTTTTTGAGGTGATTTTAAGATCGGGATTCCGGTTATGGGCATCATTACGGGTAATTTTTAATCATAAGTCCAAAAAAGGGTATGTCCGCGAACCCAATGGATATTGAGTAATGGGTACATAACAGGTATGGATCGGGTCACGGTATTCTAATCCCGGGATGGGTAACCTCTTAAGAAGTCTTTACTAAGCAACCAAAAACAATAATTAGTGTATATGGATGTTGAGCTGAACCTTGTTGCTACAGAAGACACCTCACTGTTGAAACCAACCCCAAATCACATTATTAGTCAATTAGGGCAGAAAATGCAAAACAACAGGTACAAACAAATCAAAATTCTGTAATTTTCAAAATCAGACTATATTTTATTACAAGCAATAAGACCAAAACATAACCAATCCAATCCAAAGTAAGGCATAGGCCTTCCTTCCTATATGTTTAAATTCAACGTATTAGAAGACGTAGAGCATAAATAATAAAGAGAAAGAATACATGGATGGAATTGAGAATGTGTGATGGAAGAGGTGACATACGTACGAGGATCTGGGCAAGGGGGGCGGGTTGGCCCAATGGTTTGAGGAAGATCTGAAAAACATGAGAGAGAACCAAAATGGCGGAGACCTGAGTGGTCATCGTCAATGCTGGGTTCATCATGTCGTTTTCTGGGCATGATAACTCCGACGTTTCATCCATATTTCAAAGATCCAATTCCTTCTTTTTCAATTTCTTTTTTTATCCCAGAAACAATGAAATTGCAGATTCTGTTGAAGATGAATTTGGAAGGGAGAGAAATATCATCAAGCAAATTTCCCACTTTTTCGTCGACAGCGTCTATTCTTTTTCTTTTCTTTTTTTCCCGGTAAAATAACACTAGTTGCAGGACCGTGAGCACACGGGTAGCTTTAAGAGGGGAGGGGGTGGTCACTAGTGATAGATTTCTATCACTTTCAATATTCAATCAAATCATGCCATGTCATCACCCAATATTCTATCACTAGTGATAGAATTGTAGTGGGGTGGTATCACTAGTGATGGGATTCCAATGTACAAGTATTAATACACAATGTACAAGTCATACCCTATCACTCCTCAAGTTCAACGCGTTATATATATAACGAGTTATACCCTATCACTCGTTATGGAAGTGGAGGCGGCGGCGTTCTATGTGCTATCACTCGTTATGGGGTGGCCATAACGGACCACCCCGCCTGCTCTAATAACCATCGAAATCAAATACTACAAAATAGATTATAATACATTATTTAAATTGCTTGCGTTTAGTTACATGCCATCCAAATTGCCCCACCGAAAGTTAATCATCATAGCCACCCAAGCTATTGTACAAATTGTGAATGGTTAAACATGAAGGCAAGGTCAGAAAGCATTACATGTACAGAACCCAATTATATTTAAGTATTAAAATCTGGCTAAAAGTGGAAACTTTTATTAGCAGCTATAAAAATTTTGGTTGCAGAGATGAATGAGTACAAATGGCGAACCAATGATTTTAATCATTGCGGAGACATAGATATCAAGACTTTTGCCGTAAAATAACAACATTCGTTATTTTATTTATAGCGTTACTATCTTTATATAAGTTTAGTAGTTCGTTTTTTATAAGAGTTGCTGATGTGTAAAAAAATGATGTCTCAAATACAACTCACCCTAAAAAACGATTGTGACGGACTCTTTTTTACAATTATTATTGAATAATAGAAAAGTCAATTATCAAATTTACACAACAATAAGAGACCTTCCTATTACAAGTGTCTCGACTTTCAGAGGCACCAAAAAGCCTTTTGCACGATCGACAGGTGTGTTTGTATGTAACCCTTATTGTTTCTAAAAAAATTGATTTTTTTGTTGTATTGTTACTTAGATGGGTGTCTATAAATTGAATGAGCATTTGGCGTCGTCTTTCAGACATAGAATGTGGCAGCGGGTGGTGCTGACCCATTTGTACCCGTATTAAGTTAGCAAGTTTAATAAGAGTTTACTGCTTTGAAGCGGTGTGTAAATGCGTTAAAAAGTGCAAACCACCGGGACCATCCGTGTACTTTACTCAAAAAAGACATATGGTATTTGACTTCTTTAACTTACAACGCCAATGACGGAAGGAAACCACCCTTTGTATAACGCGCTTGGACCTTCTTCACGCAGCACGGTTGCAAGAGCATGCGCGATTCCTCGATATTGGCTTGGAGATTTATCAGTCTGTAAACATTAAAATATTTGTAATAACTGAGCCTACAAAAAACTTGTAAAACTATTGAACACATTTAATATCTTAAAATCTTGAAGAATACCTGCACAGTAAGCCGACCACGAACCAAGTCCATCGGGTAGGTAGCTGACATGGCGATAATTCCAGCGCAAGCACCAGCTCCAAGGCTTAAGACAGGGGTGAGTTCAGCATCCTTTGAAAGAAAGATATAAATATAATCATTCTTATAGGCTCATGTGCGAACACGTATTTTGTCAACTTAGAGAATTAAGATTAAAATGTCATTTCCGTCCCTGAGGTTTGGCCATTTTTGCGACTTCCGTCCAAAGGTTTGTTGTTCTCAAAAAACAGCCGCGTTTCTCGACTTTCAAAGGCACCAAAAAGCCTTTTGCACGATCCCATTAAAAGCCTTTTTAACCTTCTTTGACCCGCTAATCACCTTATGCTACTCAAGGAGATCATTCAAGCTAAACGCATAGATGAACACCACCTTACACCGTTGAGACACAAGCTGCCAAATTGTCTGTGCGCACCAACAGACACAAATTAAATACATGTTCTACATATTAAGGGACTTCCGAACAGGACCGACGCATCTCATTTTTGAACTGGTTGAACACATTGCAATTCCCCAAAAGTGTCTTTTTGAACTCACATAGTAATGTAGGTGGGACTTGAAAGGTGTAGGTCGACCAACCTGCCACATTTTGACTTTTTAACCATCCCGCATGTTTTGACACTTGGAATGTAAAAAAAAGTTAGAAGCTGACCTTCCAGACATGTGTATCAACAGGAACAGCATGATGTTGATCTAGAGAGAACAAAGCTATGCACGCTGCAATAATTTTGCGAGTCAAAGTTATGGTCATGCCACTTTGAATCAGTTTGTCCGAAAAAACACCAGTGAAGTAGCCCACTAATGCCATCATACTCCAAGGAACAGCACTAAACCATGCTGCTTGTCGAAGGTCAACATGATATATCTGGACATCACGCAACATTTTGTGTTGCGGGTCGAGCCCAGTTGATTGACCGAAACACTTTTGACCATATTTTTTAAAATAATTAGTGTGATGAAGATAATTACTAAAACTATATTATTAGTTTATTACCATGATCTAAACTTTTAATAAATGAATTTTGAAAAATCTGATTCGTTTCCTTTTAAGCCTTTTATTTTACTCATTCGGCCTATTAGAAAAGAACTCAAATCGTCCCTTTATAAGCAAACGGGTCGAAATAGCAAATGTCATACTTGATGAGGCAGCTCCACAACAGAAGTCTTCCGAATTCCAATTGCCATATTTACCCCCGGTTCCACTCGATAAAACGTCATTGAAAAGATATAAATTGCACACTCAAATTCAAATAATAATGTTTAGTTATAAAAAGTAATGAACCAGTACCCAGCCTTGTCCACCTCTGCTAAAAGCATCGATTCGCAACAATGCATATTACAAAAGCTTTGAAATCAGTTGATGAAAATATCTACATTTTGATGAATTTTACATTATGGTAATTAGTGTATTGTCCACTGAATCCAAAAGTTAACTTTATGGGAAATTTTTTTGACCCTATTGCTTCCTAAATTCAAATATATTAAAACCATTTCAAATTTGCAACTCGAAAACTGTAGTTACGAATTGGGATGAGCTCGGTACCGATACCGAAGATCAGCAAATAAGGTTACTGGTACTGAGACGGTACCGGTATTTGAGGGTAAAATTCGATAAAATACCGGTACCGTACCAAACTGGTACCAAACCAAATATCATGGTTAACAACCTAATATATAAATACATACATAAATACAAGAATCCACTATATCATGGTTGACAACCTAATATATATTGCCCAGCCAATAAAATGTTAGGGATTTAGAGTTCCGGTACTGGTTACATTACAAAAACAAAAGGAAAAGAAAGGAGTTTCGAGACAGAAACATTAAAACTTACAACATTCCCCCCGATATCCGAGTAGAATTAGATCCTTAATTCCATACATCTGAATAATAAAGTGCATAGTCACTTCGGATTCTTGGGTTCTTCGACAATGATTCATTATCAAATGCCATAAGATGATATGAAACGACGTCTATTAATTAAAACCTACAACAAATGATACAATAAACGAAGGTTAAGAAACATATTTTAACAGTATGCATTCATTATAAAGAGAAAGAAGAACACGTTCATGTAAAAACCAACAAAAAAAGTAACTCAGCAGTGGCTAGAAACATTGTTTTAACCCAACAGTGGTTTCAAACACTGTTTTAACCCAACAGTAGTTTAAAACTCTGTTTTAACCCAAGAGTGGTTTCAAACCACTGCTTTAACAATAGTGTTTTGACTCAACAGTGTTTTGACTCAACAGTGTTTTCAAACACTGTTTTTAACCCAACAGTGGCTTGAAACACTGTTTTAACCCAACAGTGGCTTGAACCACTGTTTTAACCCAACAGTGGTTTAAAACTCTGTTTTAACCCAAAAGTGGTTACAAACCACTGTATTAACAACACTGTTTTGACTCAACAGTGGCCCAAATAATTTTCATTTATTATATATAATAGATTAGATCTAAAGATGAAAGCTAACTACCGAAAGAAGAACATCGGTCTCAGCTCCTTGACTATCCGTGAATGTCACAAACGCGATTTCAGACCGCTCATTATGACTGCAAGGACAGAATTACAATGGTGTTAAGTGTTAAACCATAACAAAAAGAAAATCCTAAAAGATAAAACTCATTATTACTCATTTAGTACACTAACCTTTGAGTCTCAACATAAACAATATTTCCGCAGAAAATAAACTGGCCCGTATGGTCATAATCGAGGGCAGGAACCTCGCCGTCAACAACTATCTTACTTATTAATCTTCTTGTACTAAAACTGAATACCTGAGATAGGAAATACATGATCAGACTATTATTTTAAAATATTATTACCATCATTTACTTTCTTAATTAGTTAATTAGTTTCGTAGTCTAATTACAACTTACAATAACTTGGAACACACCTTACTTAGCCTATATTGTACTAAAACACACGTTACTATTAATTAGTTAATTATTACCATCTTATTAATCTTGGATCCCTTTCTTTCTTAGACTTCTTTGTAGATGGTTCTTTTACTTTCACTGACTTCTTTCTGCACCAAAATCCACATAAACATAAATAAAAAATAATATTAATAATAACTATAAAACTAATTACTTCTCTATAAAAGTCGAATTACGATATAGAAAAAATACAAATAACATAACAAAGAAATATAGACCAAACAATAGAAATACAATGAAGAAAAATATCTAAAAAAATGCAAACATCAAAACTGGTAAAAAAATCTACACAAAAGATGTACTAAAACGACTTGAATGCAAAAAATCCCTAAATATTAAGCAAGGGGCTAAGAGCATACAAACAGAACATATATACAACCAAGGATTAAACCATCAAACAACAAAATTAAAAGCACACAATTGCTCCCTTCAAATTTTATTTTAATATTCTATCTATTCGTCACCCATAGAAACAAAAGCACATTAATATCCTCCAACACAACCTGAAAATCGAACTCTTAATCTTTCAAATTTATTTCATTCCTCTTAAGCCAGATGATCCGTATTGCATAAATTGTAATTGTTGATATTACCTTTTTGTTGTCCTTCGATACGCCAGAATTTTAACCCATTGTTGTGATGCCATGAAGGTCTTGAGCCAAAGAAAGATGATGTAACTTACACCATTCATAACATATGATCAGATCAGATCCGTTTTGTCCAGGGTTTAGATAACCAGCACCTTTGATACGCCAACCTTTTCACCTGCTTGATCAAGGGCTTCTTGGCTCCAACTTCTTCATGTGCATAGCCAGTGCAACCACCAACGATAACATTCTGATCTGATGAAACAATAAAAACACTAAAACGACTAAACAATGTGAATCTTAACTATAATAACAATCATAACAATTATATAGATATTGTATCGATACGATACGATCTGATAAGATCGATGAATGCAAAACCAAAAAAATCATCATTAAAAGTTAAAAAATAACCAAATCAAGATGTTAATAGAAAGAAATCGGGATCATACCTTGTTATTGAAGATCTTTCAGTGATGCGAATTAACCGAATAACTTATTAGAATTTATTTGCTGAGATCGAAAACAGTACGTGAAGCGTGTTGAAGAAGATGAAGCCCTAAATACGATATACTCGAACATTTATCACAGAAAATACAAACAACAATCTAATAAACGAACATACAAATATGAATAATATATGACTATAGGAATCATACCTTGCTGTTGATGACATTCGTGTGAGAAGTAAACATATAGTAGATCATCAAACCCTAGGTTATGAAGAATGAAAAACAAATCAGCAAACAATCTAAACGAAGATTGACAGCCATCGATAGATGAAATCAGCATGTTTAATCGAAAATATTAATGATCTAACCTTGATTTGTAGCGTTGATGATATGATCTTTAAAAATCCGAAGAGAATACAGAGAGAGAGAGAGAGAAAAAAAAAATAAGAAACCCTAGTTGTGATATGAGAACCTGTTTACTTTAAAAGGGGCTTTCAAATTTGAAATGTTTTAAATTGTCCCGCCTAAAAATACCACTAATTGATTCTAATAAAAATCAGATTTATAGATTATTTATAAATTTATAAATTGGAATTATGACATCATCATTGACATGTGGCATAGCTTAGGAGTTGACACATAGGCAGATTTACATCAGCTCAACTTCTCTTATTATAGATAGTATGGATATATAAAACTAGTCTTAAGTCCCTCGTCTTGCGAGGCCGGGACGTAAATCCATGCTACTCGAGTTGTAGGGCTGGGCTGTAAAACTGTACTAAGTAGCAGCCAAATAACAACCAAAACCGGAAAATGCGTATAAAACATGAATTTTCAATACCAAATGACTCGCATGACTTAAAAAGTAGACAAATTCGACACGTTTAGAAAGTCGAAAGGGTAAAAAAAACCCGGAGGACTGAACGTTACCACCAAATGTCGTGCTAAGCAGCAACCGAACGACGACAAAATACAGAAATAAAAAGTTAACAAAAAGTAATCAAAAAACAAAACACGTCTAACTTTTGTGACAAATTACCCTTATTCTTAAAGAGAAAGGTCGGTGGCTAGCCACCGGCCAAAACACAATAATACCCTTTCTTCAACAGAAAAGTCATAGGCTTTAGACAAGTGTGTGGCCAGGATTCTTTTATTCTTTTTTCTTTCAGATCTTTCTTTCATTCTGCTCTCACTATCTCGATCTTTCTTACTCTCACTATCTTGCAACCATTGTTGCTGTCAATATCTCTCAACGGCTTGCTGTTTAGGTTAGTATCAAATTACTTTTCTTATCTTTCATTTTCTAATGCTTTGCAAAGTAAAGTTTAGTTTTCTCCTGCATCAACAAAAATGGAAGATATCATCAATTAATCATTATACAAGCATGGACCCTAATTTTTCTTAACAAAAATTATTCTTATTCAGCCAAAAATGCAAAGGCACAATATGAATGTGAGTTATAAAAAAAGATTTTTGTAAAGATTCTTGGAAGATTTGAAAAAAAAACCTTGACACAACATAAAACACTGTTTCTTTATGGAATCAAAGATTTAGGAGAAAAATAGGTTTTAGAGAGAAGGTGACGGAGTTTAAGACATCGTCGGAGTGGCGGTGACGATTTCAACGACTGGGTTAAGGAAGGTAGAGGATATATCGACGTCTCCACCAGGAGGTAGCGGGTGGCGGTGGCGCGGCGGCATCCACATTTGTGTTGTGGTGGCGGGCTGGTGGCAATTTAATGGTGATGGACCGATGGTGTTGCGTTGGGCTGGTAATGTAGATAGAGTGGGGTGAGAGGTATTTCACGGACAAAGACATAATGTTTGGAAGCTTTTGCTTCAAAATTATCACATGAGAGAGCTGAGTGTATGGATTTTAGGAATAATAAGAATCGGATTTCAAATGTTTTTATGAATTAGAATTAACTAGTAGGGTGCTCGCGCGATGCGGCGGGGGCAACACTTTACATTGTGGCACTCATTTCTGGTAGTTTATTATTCTTTTAATATTTATGATAACATTATTGTGGTGGATATATGTCATATAAAAATAAAAAACAATAATTGTCTCGTAAGTAAGTTTTACACATTTAACTTTAATTGTTAAATTTCGTTTTTATATATATAAAAAATTATATTTTATAAATTTTAAAAACGGTTTTTATAAAAAAATAGGATGTTAAGAGTTTATATCTTTATTAACTTTATATCATAGTAAGTTCAGGTTTTAGTTTAGCTTTAAAGTTTATTACTTTATTATTTTTTTAATTAAGAAAACAAATTATTAGATTAATATCCAAGAATAACTGCAATATTTTATAATTTCAGCTTGACTATATCTAACTGCAATATCTAACATGCTAAACTTATGCCTCTGAATGACCTCACACAATGTTCGTATTCTTGAATGAGTAAATTATCGGGCGTAAGAAGCCGCCTGTAAAAGAAATCAAAAGTTTTCAAGACAAAGGGGTTAAACGTGTCAACAGGTTAATTCTTACCTCTGAGTGACCTTTTAACGAACCCGGAGCTTCGTAATGTTTGATTATACTCTTAAGAATACCTGATAATGAATTCACGAGGTTTCGGTACCATTATATGGTTAAATCTGCAAAATTCCAAGAAGAGGGGTTGAAAGTGTCAATACGATAATTCTACTCCCGGGAGACCTTTTTAACGAACTTGGAGCTTAAAGGTTCTTGATTATACTTCCAAGAATACTTAAAACCCATATCGAGGAGCCCATAGTGCTAATTATGTGAGAAATGGAAGTTACATAAGTGCAGGGACTAAACTTGTCAACAATCAAACAAGTTATGATTTTGATCTGCCCTGTGTGTCGCGCCAGGCCCTCCTGCACCTGGCGCGTGTCGCGACGGAGACCAAAAATCAGCAGGTTTGGACAGCTGCCAGCATGCAGCCTTGCTCCCCACACAAACCATTTCTGCAATCTGATTTCGAAACCAACAGCATGTAAACGGATTTTTAAAACCTCTTGGACACATGGAGACATCTTAGAGCACCCTAGAACACTTGGATTGATCTTGGATCACCTCCTTCAACTATAAATAGGAGCTTCAAGTTCCTCTTTACTTGCTCATTCATAAATTAAATCTTTCTCACTCTATTCTGAGGTTCCTGATACAAAAGGAAGCTCTCTCTAGTTCAAAGTTCAAGCTAGGACCCTTTGTAAGTGTCCTTAGCCACCTTAGTCCAGTTTTTGTTTGTTTAAAGACCGAAAGTCAAAGTTGCCGCAAAACGGCTTTGACCTTCGGTTTAGACCTAAATGGTCCAGCCATTGTTCAAGGCGAATATGGCTACGTGATCATAATTAGGCAGGTGTTAATACTTAAAAAGGCACATCCTAATTATCACGTTTACTTAGTTAATTGTCGGGTCAAAGTAATTAAATAAAAAGTCAAACTAGTCAGATTTTTAAATAAAAATATAATCTGATAATGTAGAGGATATAAATCACGTTTTGTCACTTTAATAACTTGGTAAATATTATTAGAACATGTCTAGACATGTTCAACCCGACAATTCTAAGTTTAAGCTCGGTTCGCAACCGAAAGTCGCAAAAGCTTTACTTTTGCTTTGACTTTTAGTTCTGACCTAATTAAGCTTAATTCCTCTATATTTTAAGTTTCCATAATGACCATATAATGTTGTTTGGAAATTCTTAATTTTATGCATGTTTCCGTTATTATTCTTATTGTTGACCAATATGCCCTTATGGTCTAAAAATGAGATTTTTGAATAAATGAACACACAAATGGGTTAGGTACTGATTTGTAAACATGTCTAAAATATTTTGACACTACATTCTGGTCTCAAATTGATGTTATGCAATTTATCGAAAATAATGCTTTTAAAAGGACTAAAGTACCCTTAAGCATGTAAATCAAGTTTAAAACATAAATTTGACCCTAAACTCACTACCTACTATTGTGATATTATTTTTAAGGATTTTTGGAATATTAGTTCAGATTATATACTGACCATAACATTGAGTTCTTGTATAAATTCTATAATTGACGATAATGCTCTTTTTGCAAATAAAATGTGTTTTACATATGATTAACATGAAAAACCTTTTCCTACTGATCTAATATGAAAAATAAAATATTTTGACCATCCAAGGCTTGCCAAAATCTCATAATCACATAAACTTTGCAAATATCGTCAATTATCGACTTTTACGCTAATTAGGTGCATAGTATGATTTAAAACCATATTTAGCACCCAAGAATTGTTACCTACTGAATTTATAAATAATTTTTAATATTTTTACAGTAGGTATAAGTCATGAACTCAGACTTCCAATTATGTCCTTAAAAGCATATGTGAAATGACCAAAATGCCCTTTCGGGGCATAGTTGGCCATAAATGGTAAACCACACATATGTATGATATCCTACTGTTATAACACCATAAAATAAATATTCTTACAGAATGATTTTGACCAGAACATCAGTTTACCTATAAACCCCTTTTATAAATCCTAAAATGACCAAAACGCCATTATGAGGCTTAATTCGGTTTTAAATCCTTTTGGGCATATATGTTGACATCCTACTGATGTCTTAACATATTTTAAGCATAATAATTTGTAGGACTTGTATATGGTTCATTCGGTTACCCGTTATGCTTATACGCGTTCGGTTCGGTTCGGTTTATGTAACTAGTTTACATAAATTAGCCGAAACGGGTTTAACCTTATCATTCAAACTTCAAAATCTAGAATGTATTTAGTTTACCCATATTATACAAGTATTCATACTTGTTGGGTCTAAATTCCATTTCATTCTGGTCTCCGCTTAATCTAGCGTTTTGAACCATAAAACATCTTTATAACTAACTGGTCTAAGTCTTCGACTTAAATAAGACCCGTTAGTATCCTAATAGGTTAATAAAACTTTCCTTACATATTAAGTAGCTTCGGTAGAATATATTTGCATAAGGTCTTAAGAATATACGACTGAGTAGCATTTTCTTGCATACTAACTCAGGTAAATACTTTTAACTTATTTTCCCTATACGGGCTTGGGATACGGTAAATTATTACCGCTTGGTCGGGTATGGGATTATTTAGTTGGATTGTGATTTAATAAATCTGCATAACCCGTTTTAATCTGTTTTGTTTGATAACATAAACATTGGGGGTTAACGACCGTGTCCTGGATATCCTCGGCTCATTTAAATTATTAATGGCCATCACTTATGCACGGGGTGTAGGCTTACACCTGACAGATGCAAAATGCTAAATATTAAATTACCCACAAGTTGGGGATAACTCCTTTGTGGGTTTTATAAGTGGTGAGTCGGTTAATCATGACCGGCTTCCAAACCGGCCCCAATTGTATGACAAACATGTAAATCGGTATACAAGATTTTAATATAAATTGTCCCAAGTTATAAATGATTTTGTGTCTCGTGCGCCTAAACTAATTTTCATAAACTCTTTTCAAATGAGTCAGTTAATTGTATTTACCAGTGAAAACTGACGTATTTTTCAAAGACTAAGTGACAGGTATTTTCCAAAGACTAAGTGACAGGTACCTCTCGAAATTAGGCTGGAGCTACTTGGCATATAATAAGAGGATCTTGCAACCGTCTGGTCCAAGCACTATTGCTCAGAATATGAATTTGGAAAACGAAACAGGAACCACCCAAAAGCCCCCGAAATTGATGAGCATTGAAGAATACTACGGGTGGAAAGACAGATTCGAGAATTGGGTACAGGCAAACCATCTTAGGTCATGGGAATGTATACTGAAGAAATATGTTTTGCCACAGACTGATTTGAAAGTTGACAAAAAGATATCTGAATTCAGTAATGAAGAACGTGATATGTATAGAGCTGAAAAGATGATGATTAGTCTGCTTCAGCAAGCTATCAAGGAAGACATTTTCATTCTGCTACAGCATGACAAAACTGCAAAGTCAATCTGGGATGCACTTAAAGTCAAATTTGAGGGTAGCGAGAATATGATTAAAAGCAAGAAGGCACTGTTAAAGAAAGAGTTTGATCTGTTCAGCAGTCTACCGGGTGAAGACACAAAGAAGCTGATTGAAAGATATTGTCATCTTGTGCGATCTATGTCAATGCTTAGTATAAAAAAGGAGTCTGAAGAGTGGGTAGACAAATTAGCTGATGCGTTACCGCAAAAAGAGTGGGGAACTTATTTGATGATCCTGAAAAAACACAGGGGTTTATGATGGGTTAACAATTGGTCAGTTTATCAAAAAGATTGAGGGTCAAGATTTGGAACATCAGAAGATCGCGAGGATGAACAGTCCAAGTGGTCAACAGGATGTAAAGATGTACTATAAAGGTAGTATTCCGGTTCCAGAAGCTGAGAGAAGTCCTAAAATTCAGACTGCATTTAGTGCTGGGGATTCTACAGAAAAGATTGATCAAAGTTCAAACAAAAGCAGTAGTGGTTTCTCATTATATCCGAGTGTCAATCCAAAGAGTTCATCAGAAAGCTTTCAGTCTCAAAGCAACAAGACAGGAAATGGTTATGTGATTCAGTGCAACATCGCTCTAAATCTTCCAGAAGGTCAAAGCTTCTCAGAAGACACTGCTAAAGACCACATGGCTCTACTTGGTTATGTATTGTTATCTTATGAGGGTCTAGTGGCTGGTCGGATTGGAAATCCCATGCTCACAAAGGAGGATTACGATCAGATAGACGCCGAAGAGATGGAACTGATGGACATCAAATGGTGTCTTGCTAGTGTTCTTAGACGTGCTGAAAAGTTCAAAACGATTACCGGGAGAAATGACTTTCTTGATGCTCATGTATCTACTTTAGGTTTTGATAAATCTAAAGTTACTTGTTTTCATTGCAGGGAGAAAGGTCATTTCAAACGGGAGTGCAAGAATAGGGAAGCTAGTGGCGCTCAGAATCCATTTGGAAAAGACGACTACTACCGGAAAGCCATTTATCAGCAAGTTGGTCAATCACAAGACTCACAGACGGCTCATGGTAGAAAGATTGATGATTCCAAGAGAGGATGTTTGGTAGATTTCAATTGGAGCAACTATATATCTCCTGATAGCAAGGCATGCATAGTCGATCAAGATGATGAGAGGCTACCTGAAGGTTTCAGCTGGGATATGTTTGTTGATGAAAAGGGTGATTTCAAAGCTTTTATTGCAAAGATTGTTAGAGAACCAGACATGTTCGCCACATGGATGAAATCTATTGGTGAGACAGTGAAAAGTGTGAAGGAACAGTCTGTTACATCTGAAGAAAGCTCAGAAAGTGCTGATGAAGATTCACTAAGTGCAGATGAGAGTGTGCAAAATGATGTTACTTCAGAAAAAGAAGTTGTATTTGATCAAACACCGTCTGATTCTGGTGTATCAGATGCTGATTCTGAAAAATCTGTACAGTTTGATCAGTCACCAGTTGATAGTAGCAGTGATGATAAGGAAGAGAAACATATAAATGTTGCAAAATCTTATCTTTCTCCTGAAAGTTTTCATTTCTATTTTGCAGATCGCATGGAGAAACTGAAGGAGAAACGAGCTGCTAAAGAACAACAACTAAAGAAATCTGAAGATGTTGTTCAGAAAGAGAATGTTGAAGGTGTTGTTGAGGAGATGATTGAAACTGAGAAGGTGAAAGAAGAAGAAAAAGTGATTGAAGTGATAAAGACAATCGAGATTGAAAAGTTTGTTGAAGTGGTAAAGCCTTGCGAGAAGTGTTTGGAAGCATGCAAGGGTTGTGCAGCAAAAGACGAAATAATTGCTGAATATGAAAAGAAAAAGGAGCAGTTACTGTTGAACCTCAACTATGTAAAAGAATCATATGATGTCTTGAATAAAACAGTGACTGGTCTCCAAAAGACAAACTCAGAACGAGAACAAGCACTAACGATGATGAATGCTGTTATGATGACAAAGCAAAAAGCTATCAACTTTTACATCGAAGAAAGTGCTAAATGGAAGCAAGAGTTGGAAACAGAGAAGATTGAGAATGAGAGAATTAGACGTTTATTACAAAGTTATTCTAGTTCTGATTATCTCATTGATCGTATTTACCCAACTGTTGCAGGTATGGAAGCTTTTCAAGACGAGAAGCCGAAGAAAAAGAAATATAGTGGTAAGAAACCGACTGTTAGCTATAACAAGTGTCTGCCTCCAATTTGAGAAGGGTATTCTCCTAGAAAAACAAACGAGGAGCAACTTGAAAAAGCAGTCAATATAAAGCTAAAAACCGACACAACTGACGTTTTACCAGATAATATTGACATCACGTTTACCTCGTCCGATACTGATCATGAGTCTGAGTTAATCAAAAAGGTGGTCGATCAGGTGTTGGATACTGAGGAGGAGTCCGAGTCAAAGTCTGAGTCGGGAGGGTCAAATTCGTCAGTCAACAGTCCAAAGTCGTCGGTCAAACGGTCTTACAGTAAAGAATTTTTGTTATCAAAAGCAAATTTGGATGATGAAACATTTGAAGTTGCATACACTTTAAATGATTCGGACAAATTGTACTCTGACAAAGAGTTTCCAATAAGAAGTGTTCGTTTTGACATGATCAAAAAGGTTTTCAAAATGACAGAAATTAATATTTCTGAAATACAAGATTTAAATCTTGCTGAAAAACCTAAAAAGTACACTTCAAGAGTTCAACAACGTCTAAACAAGAAAAAGGGTTACAATTCTGGTTCTGGTTTTCAAAAGAAACCTAACCAAAATTGTAGCTACAAAAAGAAAGGTTTAGGTTTTGTTCCACCAGAAAATCATAAAAATTTGAAAAATTCTAAAACAAAAACAGAATTTGTGTCAGGTGGAAGTGCAGAAGAGGAACAGAAGAAACCATTCTGGAGACAGTCAAATCAAGAGTTTCTTGCTGAAAAGAAGAAGAACGGAACTGAATTGTTTTATCAAAGAGAGATTCGTACCTGTTACAAGTGCAATGAAACTGGTCACATTGCATGGAACTGTCAGAAAAATGCCAAAATAAAACAGGGAGTTTCTCAGAAATTGAAAGAAAAGGTTGTTGATGTTGAACCACCAACCGACAGAATTAAAATTTTTGAAAATTCAACTTATGAGGTTGGTGAGTGTTCTAAAAAGAATTTTTATAAAAATTGTTCCGAATAAGGGTTTCATCAAAGTTCAAATATTGTTCCGAATAAGGGTTTCATCAAAGTTCAAATATTGTTCCGCTAAACCTAATTATTGATTTGTGATTCGAATGACTCGCATTATTGTAATTGTTGGCTCCTTTGTTATCAAGTCAACACATTTTCTTGAAATTTCTTTTCTTTTCAAGTTAAATACATGGTTTTTCTTCGTAACAATGTCGAAATTTCCTTTTTGATACATATATATTTATTATCGGATTGCGCTAAAACCAAGTTCAATTGTTTGAACTTGTCCATTACACATATTCAATTCAGAGCATCATATGATGTATTGAGAGCATCATATTCAAAATTCGTTTTAGCAAGTGTTTCATTTGTTCCGAGTCGTAGTAGACTTGTTTGGTCTACGACTCCATTAAGTTGTTTGTTGATTTCGACACCTTGTGGTGGTGTTTTCATTAAGTTGAAGCTTGCGCTAATCACGTTTACGCATCTCATGCACGGATTTAATTATTTATTTATTGAATTGTTTTAAATCCGCTTTGATTTATCATATTACAGCAGTCTTAACACAATCGTGTATTAAGGCAATGGTACACAAATTCATTCTATACTCCGGTCTACCTACTAACGGTTCTTTCGTTATCAATCGAATGTTTTGCGATATTCATTGCTTCTCCATCTTCGATCGAAACAGTAATTCTTTGGTGTTCCATCTTCAATTGAAAATCCTTTGATGTTTGTTTGGAACAAACATTCAAATTTGCTTCTTTGGACCTTCATTTGGTTTCAAACACGGTGATACTTGTACGGTCACCGCTATTATTGAATTATTTCAGTCACTACGACACCTTGTGGTGTTGGCATAAACTTGCAGCTTGTGTTGATCACGATCAAGCGTTTCATGCAAACTATTACTTTTGAGCTTGTTGATTCAAAGTTTCGTTTAGTGGATACTATTGCTTCTAGAATTCAATTGCATATTGTGAAAAATCATGTGGAATTCGATTGGTCGAAATTCCTGTTCGTTGCTGGAATCCTGTTAACTTAGTCACACTAGTGACTGTTGTCACGACCCTCGACCCGGTTTGACCCGTTTCAGGAGCCGCGGGACAGAAATCCCGTGGTATTTAATTAATTAACAGCGGAAGTTTCTTCAGGATCTTTTTAAAACTGAAATATTTCCCGATTATTTTATTTCACAATTCGGGATAAAACCCGGTAATTTACAATATTGAGATTTCACGAAGAAATCTTTTATTTTACAAAACATGTTTCTTTATTTTATACTGAGCCACTTCCTTAAGCTGATAGTGCTTCACGGCACTTTTCCTGGATCATAACAGATCACCTGAAACATGTTTGAAAAAGGTTTTGTCAGCGGGAAATACTGAGTGAATCATTCAGTTTACTAAAACGACCTGTTCGTTATAATTTACAGTATTAAGAGCGATTACAATGTCTCTATCTTTTGAATTAACTGACCCAGTTGTCACTTGACCGGACTTGTGACTGTGGACATATCACTTGCTGGGTCCTTTCACCCACAAGTGATAAATAATTAGTAGCTATGTGCACATCCCCCCACATACTGGCAGTAATTTCAGATTACATAGACTTAATCCCTGTAATTTATAACTTTGAAAATAAACATGCTTTTGTAAAGTAATTTGATAAAAAGAGAATGACTCACATTGCAGATTTAACAGAGCTTATTCTACTGATTAGCCTTGATAACCTAGTTTAAATAATCAAGCTCACAAACTAGGTTAGTAACTTAATACAGCATTTACGATAACTCACGAGATTAAAACCTTCACAACGAATGACAAAGTGCGATACTTAAACATCCATCGATTTAACGACGAATGACAAAGCATAAACCCTAATGTGGACAGCACTTAAACATCCATTGGATAGTTTAATCGATCGGACATTGAATCGTAGCAGCGATCGAGTTATTACCCTGAATTGTGGCAGCACTTCGTGATCAGTGTGTGTTTTTGTAGTGATTATACTATAACTCAGTGTACAATTCGAATTTGAACGTCGAAAGAACACTCAATTGCATGAAACAGACTGTCCTATTTATACGTGAAAATGAGTTCCCCCGCGTGTCGCGGGAGATGTTGCTGATCCTGTCGCGACTCGCCTGGGGTAACAACCTACCCTAGGGTAGCCTTGTCACTAGTATAGGCCTGCTGAGTCGATTTCTTGTTATTTTGAATTTTTGACAGCATTTTCTGTAGATAACTCTAACTAGGGTTTACCCCCCCTTAGTTTTAGGGGCCCTAATCCTGATTCCAAATGTTCTGAAAAATTTAGGGTTTTTGCAGAATCACTTGGGTTTCTCAATTAGGGTTTCCTATTGGACACTTTAATTAAATAAATATGACTTTTGATGAGAGTTGTTACATTCTCCCTACCTTAATAAAAATCTCGTCCTCGAGATTTACTGGAATAAGTGAGGATACTTTCGCTTCATTTCTGATTCCAGTTCCCAAGTATATTCAGCTCCTCTCTTTGAATTCCATCTGACTTTGACTAAAACTATTCGTTTGTGTTTGAGAAACTTGATCTTTCGATCCTCAATTTGAAGAGGTTTCTCAACAAATTTCAGCTTTTCGTTTACCTCTATATCTCAAAGAGGTACTACCAGTGATTCATCTGATAAGCATTTCTTGAGATTGGATACATGAAATACATCATGTACTCTAGCTAATTCTTCTGGTAGTTGTAAACGATAAGCAACTGGTCCTATACGTTGGATCACTAAAAATGGTCCTACGTACCTTGGACTTAACTTTCCTTTCTTTCCGAATCTAACTACTCCTTTCCAAGGAGAAACTTTTAACAATACTATGTCTCCAACTTGGAATTCTAACGGCTTGCATCTATTGTCTGCATAACTTTTCTGGCGATCTCGAGCCGTCTTCAACCTTTACTTGATTTGAGTAATCTTATTAGTCGTTTCTTGCACTATTTCAGGACCTGATAATTGACTTTCTCCTATTTCTGCCCAACAAACTGGAGTTCTGCACTTTCTTCCGTACAATGCTTCAAATGGGGCAGTTTCAATACTTGAATGATAGCTATTGTTGTAGGAGAATTCAATTAATGGTAAGTGATCATCCCAATTTCCACCAAAATCTATTACACATGCTCGGAGCATGTCTTCTAGAGTTTGGATCGTCCTTTCACTTTGTCCATCTGTTTATGGATGATATGCCGTACTCAGATTAAGTCGAGTTCCCATAGCTTGCTGGAAGCTTTTCCAGAAATGAGAAGTAAAACGACTATCCCTATCCGAAACAATGGAGAGTGGAACTCCATGAAAGGATACAACTTCATCTACATACAATTTTGCCAACCTTTCTGATGCGTGTGAAGTGTTATATATATTAGGTGTATATTTTAAGCCCCTTTAACACTTATTTTTAGCCAAGTTTTAAATTTATAAAGCACGATATTTTACTAACACTAAACACACATATGGGCAAGTGCACCCATCGTGAGCGTAGTATAGTGTTGGCAAGATACCGAGGTCGTCCAAGGACACAAGAGCTTTTAGTACCGGTTTATCCTCAACGTCTAATCAAAATAAAAAGTTTAGAAAAATGTTTTAAACTAAGAAAAATAAAAACTAACTAAAATGCTGAAAATAAAAACAGATAGACAAGATGAATCACTTGGTTCCGACTCGTATCTAGTGTAACCTTTGATTATTTCTACACTTTTGCACATAATTAAGAGATTATCTTAGTTATTGTAGTAGGCCCCTCTTTTGAAGGTGACGTTACCCTCACCCCAGTAGTTTGAGTCAGCAAGGATACAATCCTAAAAGGGTGGATTATTGGAAGATAATTAATTAAGTTATTAATGCAATATTATGGTAGGCCCCTCTTTTGGAGGTGACGTTACCCTCGACTAAGTAGTCTGAGTCAGCAGGGATACAGTCCTAAATAGCCGGGTTATATTATTAATAGTACTTAACTTATGAGGGGATCAAAGAGTTTGGACCCCCGCCATCCAATACCGTGAAGTATTGAAGGAGGTCCTACTAAATTTGACCCAGGTCCATTGCAGGACCTCTAAACGCTGAACAATGGCAAGACCTTTACCAAACCGTTCCCTTAACCCTCGACCAGGTAGCCAACATACCTCCATATAGACCGTGGAGATATGAATGGTGAAAATCTTTTATTTTATATAGACAGTAAAATAATTTCAAGACACCACGGACAAACGATAAAGAAAGATCACCTTCAACATAAGCAACTAGTTATTAAAGTCATTAATACGAAACCAAATAAAAAGTGCAAAAGATTAGAAATAAAAAGTATTACACTAGACACTTTGTCTTCACCAAGTGATGTAAGAGACTTAGGCAAACATGGCCTTGATTGTCAAGAACTCTTACGATCAATCTTGGATCCCGAGACGACTCACACACTCTACGATGGACAATGGATGATGGTGGTGGATGATGGTGTTATGGTGGTGGTGGGAGGTGGGTGAAGTGTGAGAGAGGTGGTGTGCCAAGGGATGGTTTGAGCTTGAGCCAAGCACATCTATTTATAGGCTGAACAGAAGCTCGGGCATGGCCCCGTGTCCAGTGGGCATGGCCCCGTGTCCACATCCTTCTCTTTCTTCATTAAATGCAGCTTTGTCTTATTAGTTGACCACGCCCCCGTGTCCGCTGAGCACGGCCCCGTGGTGGGCAATAGAAGCTTCTACCACTCTGTCTTTTCTGCTGACACTTGGGCACGCCCCCGTGCTGGCTGAGCACGGGGCGTGTTCAGGCTTCTGATCTCTTGTTTTGCTTGGGAAGATGCTGTCGTGGGGTCGGGCATGTCACGTCTTGTTCCTTTTCTTGTATTTATGTTGGATTTTGATGTCTTTTTGCTTCTTTTGTTAATTTGAGCTCATTTAATCCTGAAAAAATAAAAGGAAGACAAAAGCACACTTTTTCCAACATTAGTACTAAAAAGGGGTTAGTTTTATGCCTCATTTGATGAAATTTATATGTTAATATTTGAACACATCAAATACCCCCACACTTGAATCTTTGCCTGTCCTCAAGCAAAACTCTTTAATATGTGGCTATTTACACTCCCAAATGGAATGGGTAGAGAAGAAGGTTTTTGGGCTTGTCGTAGAGTGTCGGGATTTCCAAGATTCTTTATTTAATTTTATTTTTATTTATTTACAATCCTATTCGTAATGATTTATTTAAAACTTTTCATAAGATAAATTACTTATTAGGGCATAACATGCCTTTGTAAATTTCTATTTATATACAAGTTCACATACCTCACGGGGATCACTCAACACTCGGCCGAAAATGTATTTTTGTGGATCACTCGAGAGCGGCATGGAACTTACTCCTACCATAGGCTTGCCAAGCAGTCAATCCTCCTCCTTTTTAACTTATATACATTTGTTAATATCAAGAGGACTTTGTGGGTTAAGGGTTAGGCTTGGGTTAAAGGTAGGTGGTTGGGTTGGTGGTTAGTGGTTAGTAAAAAGGGCGAAAGCGTAACAAGTGTCGATTTTCATATGACTTTCTATTTTTGTAACTTTTATTTTGATGAAGCTGTTTATTCAAACAAAGTTATTTTTGATGAACTTGTTTGTTTATTTTCTTTTGCTTCATCATCAACAACAATTTTTTTTATTTTTTTATTTTTTTCAAAAACATATAAAGAACCGAACTTGTTACTAAAACAAATGGGTAAAAATGAAAAAGGTTTTGGTGGGTAAAAAGGGTGTTTGGTTTGGGTTATGAAATGAAAAGGTTTAGGCTCAAAGGGGCTAACTAGGGGGATTTTGGGTAGGTGGCAAAAAAAAAAAAAAATAATGGTGTAGAAATAAAAAGGGTTAGTCCTAATGCCTCCATCATTTACTTACTCGGGTCTAAGTTGGTAAGGACCGGGAATTTATCGTCATGGCAAGTTCTAGAGTCGTAAGAACCAAGCGGCTATTCACACAAGAAACGAAAATGAGCATTTAGTCAAATGATATGTAAGTGTTTGCTCAATAAAGGCTCAAAACTCACTTTTGTGGGAATGGGTTTTTATGTGATCAAGTATATATAATTAAATTTTAACTAAGCTTGTCATGCCTTTTCATAATTTTCTTATGTTGGTTCTTTTTATCACGACGCTATCGGTTGTAAATTCATAAAAATATAACCTTTTTAAGAACTTGAATTTCCCGAATTAAACCTAGACAAGTAAAAAAAATGAAATTTTTTTTGAAAAAAATTTGGGGTGATTAGCGGTTCCAATAGAGTTTTGTGTAAGGCTTGTATTTAGGACTTGCAAGTTTCAAGGTTTTAGCATCCCCTCCACACTTAAATTACACATTGTGGGGATCAAAGAGTTTGGACCCCTGCCATCCAATACCGTGAAGTATTGAAGGAGGTCCTACTAAATTTGACCCAGGTCCATTGCAGGACCTCTAAACGCTGAACAATGGCAAGAGCTTTACCAAACCGTTCCCTTAACCCCCGACCAGGTAGCCAACATACCTCCATATAGACCGCGGAGATATGAATGGTGAAAATCTTTTATTTTATATAGACAGTAAAATAATTTCAAGACACTACGGACAAACGATAAACAAAGATCACCTTCAGGTATGTGGTTCCAGTTTCGGGTCATGGTTCGAGTCTGCTTTCCATTTGGTTCTTGGTTCGAGCTCCTTAGTTCAGATTCATTGTGGTTCGGGTTTTGCAGCAGGTCAACAAGTCAACAGTGGTGGTGCTTATGTTTAGTTCGTTTCGGGTTTTGGTTCGAGTCAACTCGGTTCTGGTTCGGGTCATTTATGGGGCTCGAGTTTCACCGGTCAGTTGGGTTCGAATGTTCTGGTGCGGTGTTCGGGTCAAGCAACTCAGTTTAGTTTAGACAAGGTCCGGTTCGGTCAGATTGGTCAACTTCAGACGTGGTCTCGGTTCGGATTCCGGGTCAAACCCGGTCAACACGATCAGATTAGGGAGCGGTTCGGATCAACGCGAGTCAACCCGGTTGACTCGGTCAACTGGTCAACTCAGCGAGTCAACTCGGCCAAACCAGTTGACTCAGTCAACTCAGTCAAGCGGCTCGACGTATCGACTCGAAGAAGTCGTAAAGTTTAACGACGAAGTTAATTTTAGTTTCTAATTAATACGTGACGAACGAGCTTTAACCGATCCAAATTGAATTATAAGTTGCGTTATAGTTAATAAAACGTTATATATATTGATTAGAAAATTGATATACGGTGATTGACTATTGTGTTTTGAAAATTTTAACGACAACTTGTGTTGTCGGGGGCGTAAAAAAACAGAGGAAACTCTGCCCGTTTTTCGAGAAAATCCGTAAAAACAAACGCGTTTTATTATAGAGCGAACCATTGTATTCAAGTAATTTTTTTTTCTATAAAAACAAATACAAGTGTAACAATACTTTCGACAACACTTTGACAACATACAAAAACGACGATTCGGATACTATTTCCGACAATAAAGATAGTTGTTATATTTATTCTAAACTTTGAAATTTCGAAAACTATTTCATAAAAATAAATATAGTTATGTATTTATTTTCAAACGCAACAACTCAACGATGCTTTTACAAATAAATATAGTTTATACATTTATTTCGAACATCAAACAAAGCGAAGGCTCTTTTGTAAACTTGAATATAGTTTACATATTACTTTCAAATACCAAACGACACGAATTTGTTTTATAAAATAAATATAGTTTATATATTTATTTCCAATATCGTACAAAATGAATCATTTTATAAATAAATATAACTTTTATATTTATTTCAAAACGCCTAAACGGCACACCATAAATCATATATATCGCGTACGAGTTTGTTACATATTATTTTCATACAAATATTTGTTACATACACAACGACTTCTCAAGGCGACTAACGGGATTCTACCGAAATATTTATATACTTTTATATAAATATTTATATACTTTAAATCTCACGAGAACTAAGTGTTTTTCAAAGACTTAGAAAACTATTACCGACATTAGACGAGACATAACGAGTATAACTTAATCGTTACTATTAAGTTATCAACTTACCGTTGAATCGTTCGGTTAACGATTCGGTAGAGCCCGATGACACGTAGTTTAGTTACTGCGTTTATTTAGAAACTTATAAGATATTTCGTGTTAGGAATATTGTAGAATGCACGCTAGCGAGTCTCTTCTTGGAAACGACCTCACGAAGTCGTAATTAGCTAGCTTTGCACAAGGCAATTCAGGTGAGTTCATAACCCCACCTTTTTACGGTTTTACATTTTTTTAAATGTTTTCGGGGTGGAAAGACATGCACGTTTTGCAGAAACACACAAAGTTTTCGACTAACAAAGACTGCATATTTTAGACAAAGCACGTATTGCAAGAACATACAAAGTTTTTGAACAAACGAAAACTCATATTATTAAATCATATTACGAATGGATTTCGAGGAACTCAAATGGTTTACGAATGGATATACTAAATATACCGGTTTTTACAAAACAAAAGCGTATTATCGAAATGTGAATGATTTTCATGACTAGGGATGGGATCGTCTAGTTATAATAATGGGACTGGGTTGGTCTGCGTTTGAGAAACGGGACTCCCAGTGGGTACATGTTACAAAATGATTACATACAATTACAATTGGTACGGTTAGCTAAGGAAGGGTACACTTAGATCATGTGAGTGGTGGGTACAACACTTAAGGCCATTAATCCTCATTGTAGGACCGAGGGACATGAGTGATAGATCTATTTGGGTGTAGCGAGCCCACACCCATGTGGACCAGGGTGGCCCATGTGGTGACTATGTCTTCTTCCCGGAGACAAATTTGCTAGGTTTGAGTTTTCCTGCATCACTTCACACATACCATTGGCCTTGCAAACCATTGGTGTCTCTTTTTACTTGTTTCTTTCATACCGGGGTTTTACAAATTACATACCATGTTTTATACAAATTCAAAGCATAGGATTATGCGGGCATGGAGTCAAAGTCAGGATGGGCATTGACGGTTATACGAACATTACAAATACGAGGGTTTACAAATACATGGTTCTACGAACATAATGCGTTACAAATACAAAGTTTCCATATAACTTGACAATATTTCACAAACCGGTTATTCAAAAAGATTTATTTCAAATCTTTTACAAACAAACTATGAACTCGCTTAACTTTATGTTGATTTTTCGCATGTTTCTTTCTCAGGTTACTTTTCAAAGTTATGGCACGGTTGGAATAGGTGAACCATTGGAGATTCGAGTACTTAGTGGGCGTTCATTTTCTAGAAGTCTTAGCTTATTTGCTTCAGCTGTGCAATGAAGATACTAGTCCAGTCACACCATGCTCTGATAATTCGGGGTGTGACAGAATACATGATGTATTTCATGTATTTAACCTCAAGAAGTGCTTAGCAGACGAATCACTAGTAATACATCTTCAAGATATAGAGGTAAATGAGAAACTTAAGTTTCTAGAAAAACCCATTTCAGATAGAAGATAGAAAGATCAAGAATCTTAAGCCCAAGAGATTAGTTCTGGTCAAAGTAAAATGGGATTCGAAGAGAAGGCCAGAGTACACATGGGAGCTTGAGTTAGAAATGCAACGGAAGTATCCATACCTATTTCAGTGAATCTCGAGGACGAGATTTAAAACAAGGTGGGGAGGATATAACAACCCTCGAAAACACCCTAAAATACCTCGTATATGTCCAAAACGGAACTCGTATAACCTTATTTTTTATTAAAATCAAATAAAATAATTATTTTGAGTGGCTCGCGGGCCGCGATAGACTACTCTAGTCTTCTCGCGGGGCGCGAGAGGCCATTGTTTGCCGGACACTCTTTGCGTCACGTGTCAGACACATGGCAGACCTAGTGTGGTGATCAGGCAACCCTAGCCGTAGCTAGGGTGCCCTCGCGGGGCGCGAGAAAACCTCTTCGGGCGGGTCGCGGGGCGAGAGAGACCACCTGATTTCGTATAAATAGGGCATGCATGCAGCAGCTAATCCCCGCTCACACATTTTCTTTCTCTCTATGCTATAGCTCGAAAATAATAGCCAAATACCCCCTAAAACATGAAGCTCTGCGCCCGTTGTAAGTATTTTAACCCCCGATCACTAATCCGTTACCCTACCCGATTGATCTAGGACCCAGCAACGCATGTTAAGACTCTGCCTGACTGAGTTCGTTGGGGTTCTGTATCGTGATGTACGGCTAATGTGATTTTGGATTATTTTACTAACACGCGTGCAATAGTTTAATAGAAACTCAGGAAAATAATCAGGAAATATCACCAGGAAGCCCGTAGAAAAACATAAATTTACAATGTGAGTCATTCTCCTTTTCTCACAGTTTGTGAGTCAATATATTTAAAATGCTTTGCAAAACCCTAAATGTTTATCAATTATACTTACAGTGATTAAGTCTTTGTATTCTACAATTACTGCCGGTATGTGAGGTTTTGTATACACTACTAATCAAGCATTGCTATTGGACAAAAAGTTAGCCAATAGTAATATGACCACGGTCATTGTAACTGTCAACGTGACAGATACTCAATGAGTAATTGGGAAGATATAAACATTGTAATCGCTCTTAATACTGTAAAGTTATAAAAGCTTATTTTTATAAACTGGAATGTGCTCACCAGTATTTCTTGCTGATAAAATATTTTAAAACGCATTTCAGGTAACTTGATGGGAAGTCATTAGAAGCCAGCTACGGAGCACTGAAGGCTTAAATAAAGTGGCTATAAGTTACCTAAATAAAAGAAGTTTACATTTTCAGCAAGATAGGGTTTATCCCTACAAAGATATTATAAATGAAACATGGGTTTTATCCCATTTGTTTAATATAAAAGTTTGGTGTTTTGAAACTCTGAAATTTATTTCCTAACTAAGATCCTGATGTCTCATTTCCGTTGCCAAATTAATAAACACCGATACCATCGGCTCATGTTCGCGGCTCCCGCTTCCGGGGTGGGGTCGGGGGTTGCGACAGTTGTGACGGTGGTGGTGAAACGCCCAAACACGTAATATCTTAAAAATAATGCAACGGAAAAACGAGTTTAAAAAATTCTTTCTTTCCTTAACACATTACTTAAATTAAGGTTCAAATACAAAATATCAAACATATACTAGTAAAAAATTTACAACATTCCATTAAATTGACATCTTAAGGAAATACATAAATCAAGCAAATTGACCACTCTTCCCGTACAATCCTTGCTCTAGACTCGATCTTCAATTCTCTTATCCTTCATAATAATATTATGTACGCCCTTCACCACGTACATAAACATCATTAAGATTTAGTGACATCTTTCTTAAATTAAACATTTCAAAGAATTAACCACTCCATATTCCTTCTTCTCATGCCAGTCTCTTCGAATAAGCTTTCCAGGTATAATCATGCATTCCAATTCTTTGAACCTGCACAAGGTCCATAATGGCGTACCTACATTCTCATATCATACTTAAGATCCCGGTTTAGTAACTTAACACTCAAACATACACACATATCCCATTCATTCGTAAGTAATAAATCCCACTTTGTACACAGACGCAATCATACATATAAATCTAAACGCGTACTTCACTACATGATTATGTAAACATAACGAATGTGCAAGCAATACAAACATACATGCTACATAAGACATCTCAAAAGGGTTTGCTAAGACACCCTAAATACAAGCCTCCCAAAGAATAGATCATGTACTTACGAGGCTACAGGCATTCTTTCTTCTATTCATAATTACCTAGCAGTCCTACTATCGGAGGGTAATTATTTTTCCTAAATTCCAAAACCAACAAAAAGGTTAGTTTTGATCGTTTAAATAAAGGTTCAAACAAGTTCCATGTACATAACCAACAAAACTGAACCAAAAAGCCAGCTGGAAGGTCCCTGGCGGGGCGCGAAAGCCAAGCCCTGATCTTTCACGGGCCGCCCCCAAGGTCGCGTAGCGCGACGGTGAGACAGTTATGCTGTCGCGCGATAGCCCCAAAACGACAGAAACTTCCATTCTATTGCTGGAAATTCCCAGCTATGATTTCCAAGAGTATTTTTCGACTTACAATATGCATAACTTTTAATCTACGGATCCGATTGATACGATTCTTTTTCCTATGCGTTGGTAAATCGATTTTCTAACATATAAGCTTGTAACATAACATCCGAACAGGGAACAATCTTAACTTAAAGCCTTCGGCTCTACATAATCGTTTTGACTATTACTCATATTTTTATTATTAAAACTTGCATATCTCGGGGATTCCTCAATCAAATTGCTCACATCTTATCTCTAATTGTCCGTAAGACTTGTCCTTACATTATTAACTAAACGTCCTTTTCCGGGTCCTTAATATTTACGCGTTTCATTAGCATTACAAAGCTTATGCACATTTATTCGACCCGTTCGCATTTTTGTTAAACAATTCTTTTATCTAAGGGCGAGGTTAAGTATTACGACCATTAACCCAAGTCCCTGTTTCTCGGTTAAGACACTTGTAGGGACTTCTATCCTTTACGCAATTATAATACCTTCATTGTCACCTAAGCAAATCATACCGAAAGAGTAAACTCTCATATTGACCCGTTTGCTCGACGTAACGAAGATCTTTACTTCTACATACCCTTACCTTTATAAATTCCAATACATACTTGAATAACTAAAACATAACCATACCATACTACATTAAGGAGTGATTCCGGATAATCACTCATGTGATGCAAATACTAAATATCATCATCTAATTTACATTTCACCACCTCTACTAACATTAATCATACAATTAACCACTTTACTAATAAAGAGGGAGTCCGGGAAATTACTTACCTCGTGTGTCCGAATTTACGGATAGATCCCGTATTTACTTTTCGACCCGTTGTCCTTCCGTGCTTGTATCCATGATAACATGGCTCCTATCCGTACAAGCAGTCACATTCACAACTTAATTAACATGCATACACCCATTCAACTATGTCCACAAACTCATTCATGGCATTAATACATAGTTGACTTTCAATAGTCGAATATTCAGCTTATATAATTTCATTCAAATTAAGGATATGAATTCATCTTAATGTAGGAGACAATAGTACGAACATCATTCGCATTTCACACTTATATTGTACAATATGTAAACTTACAAGATCGTTTGATTATATACACATATTCCATTCCGTTCATACTAGGATTCTCATAATTTCATAACTAACATCATCATTCAAGATTATCTAATTTGTCACTATCCTAGAACCGGACATGATTCTAACTAGAAATCCACATGAACTCCATCTAAAACACACCTCACGTGTTAGTTTGCTAACAATTTCATCACAATCACTTTCTATACATATAAACTTACAACTTGCATACAATTCCACATATTTGCTCTCTTAGGCATTTCATCGAACACTTGGCGGGTTTCGCATTTGTAAGACATTATTTACAAGTTTTTAAAGCATTATTCCTACTAATTCTTCACATAACTTTCACTTTAATTTAGATTCAAATCAATAACCTATAACATCCATTGTCATAAACATCAAGTGTCATCAAATTAACATAAAATACATCATCATTCATCAACAATACACATCTATTGAACTTGAATGATCATCTTTATCATCATCTTCACTACTACTACAAGTGGGTTTTTCCCAAATCATCATCATAATCAAAATTAAACATATTTTAGCATCTACGCCTTCATCATAACAAACATTCATGTTTAATCTCACACTATATTTTCGGATTACACAAAACCCACTTAATCAAACATCACCAAAACACCAAATTCGACTTACTTGATGTTAGAAACACTTAGGTGGTCGACTTTCTTGGTTCATGCATTCGTTTAGCCCTTAAATTCCCTTTCAATTTGATGGATTTTGTGATCTAGGGTTTGACCCCCTTTCTTCTCCTCTCCTGGTCGCACATCGACGCCCAAAACACACTTAGTGTGTGTTTTTGGGTTTTAATTTTATTTTATTAAACATAACCTTCCCCCTTTTTAACAACCTTGGCCCCTCTAGTTATTATTTGATCATAATTGTAGCAAATTCCTTTATTTGGTTGTTTTGTTAGACATTTAACTAGGTTTAATAACCCAGTTATTTCATTTCTTTCTTTTAAACGTGGTAACATACTAATAACTGAATAATTCGAGTTTTTGGGGTGTTACAAATCTACCCCCCTAAAAGAAGGTTTCGTCCCCGAAACCTCTTTCATTTCATCTATAATCCGTCTAGTTTTATTCTTCGTTCGTTCATTCATTCAGGTTACATTGGACGACTTACATGAGTATGTTGTGAGAAATTGACATTTGTCACACATCCCATATTCCATAATTTGAAACTAGCATCCTTTCTAGGTTCTTTCGCTAACACACAAAAATTTGGGCCATTTACATACCCAATTTTACTAACATTCATTTGGATTTAAACATTATTGCTGGATAATTATTATTTCATTCCTCTTATCTAGAGCAAACCGCTACATTCTATTACTAACGTTGCTCTTAATTTCTTTCATGTCCCTAAGTGAAGTGAGCATATAATCGTACGCATTACCGTAAATATCCAGGTATCAACATTCTAGCATAACTATCATTTTTTATATCTCATTATCCGTTCTTGTCATGAGGATTAATCATTAATCTACATTTCTTTCGCCACTTGAACTACTTACAACTTTATGTCTAACCTTATATTCAATCTTTCACATTACTTCATTACACTAACCCGACATGTCGTGCAAGAGCACCATATGAGCATTAATCAACTAGTTCCAAGTTTTCATTCAAGGTCCTTAAATCTTCCTCTAAATAACATAATTACTTTCTAAGGATGACCATTGCTAGTAGGTTATTTCATACCATACCATATTTGTCCTACCCTTCATTTCATTCATATGTACAAATAATTTACAGATTCTTACCTTTCAATCCAGAATTGAACATTTTACTAACCTCGCCTTCATTGCATAAATTAACGATCTGCAAACCTGATTGGCCCGCTTCTGAATGAGTCCGTGTCAAGGCCGGTTTGATCCCTTCCTTTCATGAATGGGCTTCCGCTCATGGGCCTCCTTCCAACAATATCTCATTTAAATGAACATGGCCAACAAGCCTAGCATCAAAGTTAGCATTTTCCATCGGTACTTGTCATAATTACATTCTTTCCAATTTATTTTGTTTAGTGTTTTAAATACCCACATTTCTTTCATTTTGTTAATTATTTCACCAACCCTTTTACAGTTGACTTTCCAAGGTCAAACTAGCGTTTATTTCATAACCTTATTTACATATTAACCCTTTTCTAGACTCTTCCTAAAAACATTAGTACTTTTGACCCGTTCAATAAGGGTCATTACATGACCATTTCTCAACATATCATTTTCGTTGTTTGACCCGTTCATAACGGGTCAATACATAACCATTCATTTGCAGTTCTTAAACTCATTTGTTAACTTTTGCAGTTTGACTTTTCAATGCCAAACCGGTACTTTTACTTATCATAGACGTATTGAAGTACACCTTCGTAATTATTTTCCATTAAAACTTAAACCTTCCATCTAGGTCGTAACCCGTCATTGACTTTGACCCGCATGAGTCATTTAGTAATATATCTAACACGTGACTGGTTCAAAACTTATTTCTTTCAACTAAGGTTTCTTGCTACTACAATAGCTTTCATCGGTTTTACCTACTTAGTGAATCAAATACTTCTTACTGTTTTACATTTACTTGCTTAACAACTATCAACTTACTTGGTTTGATCTTTCGGAAATCCATTTGTATATACATTCCGACCTATGTTTACCAATTAGCCAGTTCTGACACGTCCCTTTCTATGTTGAGCTATAAGCTCCCAGTAAAAGCATAACCTTTATACATACCTTGCGCGAATTAAATCCTTTGACTTGTTATCCATAACTTGCGATGGTTATTTCTTTCCAATTGTGACAATGCATGCCCATTCATTACGCTTACCTATAAGCATAAAACTTGTCAAAACAAAACATTAAATACAAGGTTTAAATGGCGATTACCATTTGACCCCCCCGCATGACTCATTCGTCCCTTTAACCATTCTTGCATACAATCGTATTTGTATAGATACATATATTCATATATATATATATGTGTGTGTGTGTGTGTTTAAGACATAACTTGGATAATACCCGCTTTTTAGAAAATATTTACTTGCTTAGTCTGTAATTACTTACACATTCGAACTTTTTATTCTTATCATTCGTTCCCTTCTATGTTTCGAATCCGTCGCGCAGTTTATAACATATCATTCATACTTTCATTCCTTTCATGTTTCGAATCCGTCTCGCGGATTCTAACATATCATTCATACTTTCATTCCTTTCATGTTTCGAATCCATTTCGCGGATTCAAACATATCATTCATACTTTCTATGTGTATTTGGTACTTTCAAATCCCTGAAAGTCTTACATTTCCCTTCACTCTCACATCCACCTACTACCTAATTCAAACGGACATACCTGTAACAATTATCACGGTCTCAAGCACGTCATATGTTTCTTGTGTACTGGCCAGGTACACAATCCACACACTAGTTTCGTGTCTTCGTGTAATCGTCACCTTATGTCCGAAGAATAAGGTTTCGACACGTGTAACATTTTCAAATCTTCATTACCATTCCATTATTATATTTCATTTAAAATTTTCTTTCACTTGCTAGATTTTACCATTACATGCGCCCACATGTTAAATTTACGTACTTGGGGTCAATTTGTCTTATTACATGCCTTGATGCCGGTCCTAGACCGCATTCAAGGATTATCCTCTCCAAGCAATTAGGCTTACCTTACACATAACATACTGTTAGTCTTCTTCAAATACTTACTTAAGTACATACTTACCTTTGCTTCTGCCCTTAGATCTTGATCGAGTCTCGGATTGTAAGGGTTCCTTATCACAAAAGCACACAGGTTTGATTTCAAGTATTTACCTCCTCATACTTGATTTCACTCAAACCATGGCTCCGATACCAACTTGAAAAGCCCAAACACGTTATATCTTAAAAACAATGCAGCGGAAAAACGAGTTTTAAAATTTCTTTCTTTCCTTTACACATTACTTAAATTAAGGTTCAAATACAAAATATCAAACATTTACTAGTAAGAAATTTACAACATTCCATTAAATTAACATCTCAAGGAAATACATAAATCAAGCAAAGTGACCACTCTTCCCGTACAATCCTTGCTCTAGACTCGATCTCAATTCTCTTATCCTTCATAATAATATTATGTATGCCCTACCTGCATTCACCACATACATAAACATCATTAAGATATGGTGACATCTTTCTTAAATTAAACATTTCAAACAATTAACCACTCCATATTCCTTCTTCTCATGCAGTCTCTTCGAATAAGCTTTCCCGGTATAATCATGCATTCCAATTCTTTGAACCTTCACAAGGTCCTTAATGGCGTACCTGCATTCTCATATAATACTTAAGATCCCGGTTTAGTAACTTAACACTCAAACATACACATATATCCCATTCATTCGTAAGTAATAAATCCTACTTTGTACACAGACGCAATCATACATATAAATCTAAATGCGTACTTCACTACATGATTATGTACACATAACGAATGTACAGGCTATACAAACATACACGCTACATAAGACATCTTAAAAGGGTTTGCTAAGACACCCTAAATACAAGCCTCCCAAAGAATAGATCATATACATACGAGGCTACGGGCATTCTTTCTTCTATTCATAATTACCTAGCAGTCCCGATTATCGCAGGGTAATTATTTTTCCTAAATTCCAAAACCAACAAAAAGGTTAGTTTTGATCGTTTAAATAAAGGTTTAAACAAGTTCCATGTACATAACCAACAAAATTGAACCAAAAAGCCAGTTGGAAGGTCCCTGGCGGGGCGCGAAAGCCAAGCCCTGATCTTTCGCGGGCCACGACCGAGGTCGCGTATCGCGATGGTGAGACAGTTATGCTGTCGCGTAGCGCGACAGCCCCAAAACGACAGAAACTTCCATTCTGTTGCTGGAAATTCCCAGCTATGATTTCCAAGAGTATTTTTCGACTTACAATATGCATAACTTTTGATCTACGGATCTGATTGATACGATTCTTTTTCCTATGCGTTGGTAAATCGATTTCAAACATATAAGCTTGTAACATAACATCCGAACAGGGAACAATCTTAAGTTAAAGCCTTCGGCTCTACATACTCGTTTCGACTATTCAACCCACTCATATTTTTATTATTAAAACTTGCATATCTCGGGCATTCCTCAATCAAATTGCTCGCATCTTATCTCTAATTGTCCGTAAGACTTGTCCTTACATTATTGACTAAACGTCCTTATCCGGGTCCTTAATCTTTATGCGTTTCATTTGCATTACAAAGGTTATGCACATTTATTTGACCCGTTCGCATTTTTGTTAAACAATTCTTTTATCTAAGGGCAAGGTTAAGTATTATGACCGTTAACCCAAGTCCCCGTTTCTCGGTTAAGACACTTGTTGGGACTTCTATCCTTTATGCAATTATAATACCTTCATTGTCACCTAAGCAAATCATACCAAAAGAGTAAACTCTCATATTGACCCGTTTGCTCGACTTAACGAAGATCTTTACTTCTACATACCGTTACCTTTATAAACTCCAATACATACTTGAATAACTAAAACATAACCATACCTTACTACATTAAGGAGTGATTCCGGATAATCAATCACTCATGTGATGCAAATACTAAATATCATCATCTAGTTTACATTTCACCACCTCTACTAACATTAATCATACCATTAACCACTTTACTAATAAAGAGGGAGTCCGGGAAATTACTTACCTCGTGTGTCCGAATTTACGCATAGATCCCGTATTTACTTTTCGTCCCGTTGTCCTTCCGTGCTTGTATCGATGATGACATGGGTCCTATCCGTACAAGCAGTCACAATCACAACATAATTAGCATATATACACCCATTCAACTATGTCCACAAACTCATTCATGGCATTAATACATAGTTGACTTTCAATGGTCGAATATTCAGCTTATATAATTTCATTCAAATTAAGGATATGAATTCGTCTTAATGTAGGAGACAATAATATGAACATCATTCGCATTTCACACTCATATTGTACAATATGTAAACTTACAAGATCGTTTGATTATATACACACATTCCATTCCGTTCATACTAGGATTCTCATAATTTCATAACTAACAACATCATCATTCAAGATTATCTAATTTGTCACTATCCTAGAACCGGACATGATTCTTACTAGAAATCCACATGAACTCCATCTAAAACACACTTCACGTGTTAGTTTGCTAACAATTTTATCACAATCACTTTCTATACATATAAACTTACAACTTGCATACAATTCCACATATTTTCTCTCTTAGGCATTTCATCGAACACTTGGCGGGTTTCGCATTTGTAAGACATTATTTACAAGCTTTTTAAGCATTATTCCTACTAATTCTTCACATAACTTTCACTTTAATTAAGATTCAAATCAATAACCTATAACATCCATTGTCATAAACATCAAGTATCATCAAATTAACATAAAATACATCATCATTCATCAACAATACACATCTATTGAACATGAATGATCATCTTTATCATCATCTTCACTACTACTACAAGTGGGGTTTTCCCAAATCATCATCATAGTCAAAATTAAACATATTTTAGCATCTACACCATTCATCATAACAAACATTCATGTTCAATCTTACACTATATATTCAGATTACACAAAACCCACTTAATCAAACGTCATCAAAACACCAAATTCGACTTACTTGATGTTAGAAACACTTAGGTGATCGACTTTCTTGGTTCATGCATTTGTTTAGCCCTTAAATTCCCTTTCAATTTGATGGGTTTTGTGATATATGGTTTGACCCCCTTTCTTCTCCTCTCCTGGTCGCACATCGACGCCCAAAACACACTTAGTGTGTGTTTTTTGGGTTTTAATTTTATTTTATTAAACATAACCTTCCCCCTTTTTGACAACCTTGGCCCCTCTAGTTATTACTTGATCACAATTGTAGCACATTCCTTCCTTTGGTTGTTTTGTTAGACATTTAACTAGGTTTAATAACCTAGTTATTTCATTTTTTTTTTCTTTTAAACGTGGTAACATACTAATACCTGAATAATTCGAGTTTTTTGGGTGTTACAGGTGGTGAGGAGGAGGATGGTGGAGAGGAGGAAGTGGTGGTGGTGGTGGATGCAATGACAAAAATGCCCTCATGTGCAAGGCACATGACCATACTTTACCAAAAAGTCTAACTGGGTTTAGCCTAAAGGACATAACGTACAGGATTTTGAAACGTTAAGGACAAAACTCGTCAAATTTAAGGGTAAAGAACACCGCCTGCAATTTCATACAAACATAAAGGACAAAACTTGTAATTTACTCTATTTATTTTTATTCTTTTGGTATCTAACATATCCTGTCATTGATCCCGTGGTTGTTGCATAGAAGATATTTTTTAATTGCTAAAAATAAATAATATAGATAGTTATCAACTTACCATTGAGGTTGGTGGTCAATGATACCACAAAAATTTTAACACATCTAAGTGCAAAGTTTTTTGTTCAAGTCTTACAAAAACTAAGATATTCCCCCTTCAAAAGGAATAAAAATAATATGGATACTTTAGTACAAGTTGTTAAATACAATTAAAATATACAAATAAAGCAACGACCTTTTAGCCGCCAATAATTTATTTAAGAAACTAAATAATGATATAGAAGTCTATTAATTTTCTTTGAACGGCAGAAGTTTATTAATTTTTTTAACAAGTATTTTTTCCCATTAAATATTTACATCTTTCAAGGATTGAACCTTGGTCTCTTTACAAGAGATAATTCCCCTTGACCACTAGGCTATAACCTAAGTGGCAGAAGTTTATTAGTCTACCTGTAGTGGGGCGCGAAAAATGGGTTTTTTTTGGGCCATAACGCCCCATAGCGCCTCGCACACCGCGACAGGCGGCGTTATGGGGCAAAAAAAGGGGGGGGGGGAGGCGCCATGCATTTCGCGGAGTTGTGGAGGTTCTTTTCAAAATTTTGACCCAATCACAAAAAACAAGGTTTTTTATAATTAACTAGGGTTAAGACCCGCCCGCGTTGCGGCGCGGGTACATCGTAAACATTGAATGGATTAGTCCAAACGTTATATGATGCATTAACCATATGAAAACACACATTTCGACGTATCCGGTTGAACTCAGTGTAACCTGTACAAGCATGTGATTGGATCAAACGTAAAGTAAATGGAATTCATATCGAACAATAATAACGTATTATATGTGATCCAACTTATACAAAGAAAACGTAACGGGTATGAAGGAAAATATGCACATGTAATCGAAAGGGATTAATTAGAGCTTTCGAAAAAAGGGGAGAAAAAGAAACCATAATTTGACTCCACTCGATTTGAAACAAACTTTACGAAACGTACATAAAATAAACACAAAAACATATTATATTTGACGTCGAAACGTAGAACAGCTTGAATTTATACGAAAACGTACATAGAAATATGCACGTAAAAATGGTTTCTTTAAACGAAAACATATTATATTTGACCTGACTCGTCTATAAAAAAAATTTACGTCGGAATGTAGAAGAAATCATATTTACACATGCCCGTACATAAAATATGCACGTAAAAAATAGTTTTTAAGTAAAGGAAGTATAGGGGTAAACCGAAACAAAAAATTAGTAAAAAATTTAATAGGTTAAAAACGTTCATAAAACCGTGCCAAGTAGCACCAATGCCACAACCACATCGACTCTCAACATCGTAAAAATAAAATAGATAAAATGGTAAAAATTACACTGAACGAAAAGCAGTCTAAAATCGTTGAACCACACACACCCGTTACAGTGTCTTAATACGAAGAAATTAACCAGAAACGTAAAACGTAGAAAATAATAACTTAGTCGATCTACGACCCGCCCGTTGCGGCAAACTTTTTAAAAGGGGAAAAAATGGACGTGTTGCGACTGGTCTGTCAAATATGAAAAAATAGAGCAAAAACGTTGAACCTCACATGCACGCTACGAAATGTTAACTCGCAAAATTTAGAACGAAACGTAAAACGAAAAACTTGCGAAAGATAAAAGTATGGGGTACGAAAGTTGTAAATAATAAAGTGTTGTGTTAAATTATAGAAGATGGAAAATTTTGGGTTAAAAGTAAAAAAAAAATGAAAAGGGGTTAAAATGTAAAAAGTGACATGTTTGGGTTAAAAAGTAAAAAATCATGTTTTTTTTTTGAAACACCCCCTAAGCAAAAGGTACAAGTCAAGGATGCACATATAACTTGCTTATTAATATATGAAATAATTAACAAAATTGAAAATTAATAATTAGGTAATAATGGATAGGGGTTTTATGACTATGAGATCTAATGATATAACGCCCATAAAGCCCTCGTATGACGTGGCATGACACGTGTCGCATGACGTCCCATAAGAGGTTTTATGACTACGGATGACTTTAATTTAAAGAACAATTTTTTATCTGTCATAAACTCCAAGTCAAAGTTAGGTGAATTGCCACATAACTAAAAGCGACATGCTGGTTTAAATATTTACATCTAACGTAATTGAATAAAATTTGATGTATTTCTTTATTAGTATTAGATATGTTTATTTGAAACATATTCACCCATTCTCTATATATTAATTCTCTATATATTAATTTGAAACATATTAAGGAATATTAACATGCTTTGTCTTCGCGGTTATTTTCTTTTTTTCCATTAGTGAACTTTAGGGTTTTTTTTTATTATTTTTACAACAAAACTTTAGTTTTTTAAGATTTTGTAACAAAGGTTAAAAGATTTTAGTTTTTTATTAGTTTTTGTTTTATGAATCTTAAAATAGCTGATTCAATAATTAAATTATTGATTTACTTGTTTCTTTTTAGCAAGGAATCAAGTGTAACTTCTACATGCTAATTAATGAAAAAAACTTATAATATATGTGTAACTTTTACTTTAAGTATTATACAAACGACGATTACATAGACGGTAACATAATTGCATATCTTTAATATTTTGTGATGACCCTCACATAGTAAGAATTGCATATCTCAATATACAAGTGTCATCACAAAATATTAAAAATAATAAGTTGACTATGCAATTTTATGGTTAAGTTTCTTAATTATAGTTTGTTTTTATATTAAACGTATATAAAAGAAAGGCATTTCATTAATAAATTAACAAAACGTCACGTTTATTAATAAAAGGAATTATCATCGAAAAAATTGATGACCTAATGTTATGTTTTGTGAAATAAAATAGTTTTTATTTCCTTTTTTTTCTAATTGACTCAATCTCACATGCTTCTTTCTCGCTCTAATCAATATCTTTCTCAATCTTGCTAAATGATGTTCAATAGTGCAAAGATCGACGATTTCAGGCTGGAGATGAGGTGGGAGATCGCCGTGTTGCAGATTGTAAACGAGTGATCGATGATTGTAAAGAAACCCTAAATGCTATTATGACTTAGCTATATCAACTCATAATTTCATTCATAATTCAATGTTGATTATAAAGAGGTTTATATATATTCTACTAGTTACAATAATAACCCTCTAACTTATGACAATTAAATATTTGGCTTAACATTCCCCCGCAAGTTAAGGCCGGGTAACGACCTGCAACATGGGTCTTAAAAATTTAAATCTTTGAGTTGATAACGGCTTGATGAAGATGTCAGCAATTTGATCATCTGTTTTAATAAATTGAACCTTCAGATTTCCTTGGCTGACTTGTTCACGAAAAAAATGGAAATCTACCTCCACATGTTTAGTTCTAGCATGAAACACCGGGTTTGCTAAGAGATACGTAGCTTCAAGATTATCACACCAAAGAGTGAGTTTATTCAACTTAACTCCCAGTTCTTGTAGAAGAGACTTTAACCAGATTAGTTCAGCAACCGTATCAGCAATAGCCCTGTATTCGGATTCAGTAGACAGCTGAGTTGCACACACTACACAGGAACGGAACATGGTCGTTAGTTCCTCTGGTTCCAAATTCTAATGTAATTGATTGCAAGTGAGTTTACAGGTTGAAAACTGATCAGCATGGGAACCTGAATAGACACAAGGCTCGATTGGTAGCAAAGGATTTTTTAAAGCAGTCTGGCATTGATTATCATGAGACGTTCAGCCCTGTGGTCAAACCAGCCGCCATCTGCACGGTTCTATCTCTTGCCGTCTCTAATAATTGGTCTCTTAAACAACTTGATGTGCAAAATGCGTTTTTACACGGTGATCTACATGAAACGGTCTACATGCGTCAACCACCGGGCTTCGAGGATCCTAAACATCCTAATCATGTTTGCAAGCTGCACAAATCCCTTTATGGCTTAAAACAGTCACCCAGGGCATGGTTCACCAAACTCTCAAACGTCTTACAGCATCTTGGTTTTCATGGTTCCAAAACTGATCCATCATTGTTTATCCTTAACCGCTCGGGTAAACATGTTTACCTACTAGTTTACGTGGATGACATCATTATTACGGGTAATGATCCCAACACAGTTAATCGCATTATTGCCTCACTTGGTCAGCAGGTATCTCTCACTGACATGGGTCGTCTTACTTACTTTCTTGGTATTGAAGTTCACCACACCTCTTCGGGTCTTATCCTATCTCAACGGAAGTATATTCAGGAACTTATTGATAGAGCCGGGTTAAAAGAATCGAAACCGCTTGCAACACCTACAAATGCTAAAACAGATACGATAACCAAGGACGACCCACTTATGTCCGATCCACAAGATATCACCATTGTGTTGGAGCACTTCAGTATGCCATTTTATCTAGGCCCGACATTGCCTACGCTGTCAACAGGGTATTTCAGTTCATGCATGAACCTCACGAATCTCATTGGACGACTATCAAACGTATAATTCGCTATCTCAAGGGAGCATCTCAATTGGGCCTTCGTTTTACATCAAACTCAACGTCTACATTACATGCCTTTGCTGATTCACATTAGGGTGAGTGGTTGGTTCCTATTACAGCATATTCGGATTCTGATTGGGTTGGTTGCCTGGTCGACCGTCGATCCACGGGGGGCTATGCTATCTTCTTGGGTTCGAACTTAGTATCATGGTCAGCTCGTAAGCAGAAAACTGTCTCTAGGTCGTCTACTGAATCAATGAGTAATCGGGAGGACGTTGGAAAACAAGTTGATATGGGGATTTGTTTGAGGAAAGACGAGAAGGTAGACGATTGATGAGGTAGACGACGGTTTGAAAAGCGAATGACCAAAAAGTTTGAGGTAGTTTGGATTGGGCTAGTAAAGTGAGACCGGTTTCCATGACGTGGCGGTGGTGACGCTCGACAATGCCATTCTGTTCACTCGTATGAGGACACGAGCGACGATGTAAAATACCATGGGATGTAAAAAACTGAGTAAGGTTCCGAAACTCACCACCCCAATCAGTTTGAACACTTTTTAGTTTGGTGTTAAATTGGCGTTCAACTAGACGAATGAAATTTGTAAAGGTGTTAAAGACGTCGGATTTTTGCATGAGCGGGAAATACCACATATAGTGGGTATGATGGTCAACACATAACAAAAAAATAACGATAACCGTCAATGGACGTGGTAGTATGGCCCCAAACATCACAATTAACCAAATCAAGTATGTTTTTACTACGAAAATATGAAATAGGCAATGTAAGTTTGGACATTTTCCCAATTGACAAGAAGTACACAAAGATGAACGAAGTTTGTCAGAAACAGGTAAAGAAAAGGTTTTAACAATATGTTGAAAAACTCGAAAGTGAGGATGCCCAAGTCGTTGATGCCACATAGTAGATGGAGCTCGAAAAGCAGTGAACGCCATCTTGGAAACCGGTTGAAAAGAAGGTAAGCGAATGGTGTAGAGACCCTGGTCATTGGGGCCCGTGAGGAGGATAGCCCTGGTAGCCTCGTCCTTCACAACAAAAAAAAGAAGTGTGAAATTCAAAGAAAACGTTATTATCTTTGCAAAATTTGTGAACAGAAAGTAGGTTACGTTGTAGACCCGAGACATGAAGTATGTGGTTAAGTTGTAAGTTTTTGTTTGAGGTAAAAAAGGATTTTGAACCGACATGAAGAATTGGAAGAGAGTTACCGTTACCAACATAGAGGGAGTCAGTACCGTAATAGACGTCCGAGTTGTCCATACTAGCAAGATCAGGAGTACCATGGGAATTAGCGCCTGTATCCGATGTCCAAGTAGTATATGGGCCCGCCTCAGAGTTAGCATAATTCGCTTGAGGTGATCCACGAGAGAAGCCGGTGTGATTCGGGCACTGTGAAGGAATACGACCAATACCGCACCTATTGCAATGACCATAAACCATATTTTGCGTGGACGCCCAAGCAATTTAGCGAGAGCCTTGTGAACCACCACGGCCACGACCCCCGCGAGAAAACACATGGCCCCGACCGTATCCACGGGTCAGTCTTGAAGAAGCAGACCGATTAGCATAGTTTGCCTGAGGAGCCGATGGTGATGCCGACGATTAAGTTGTGGAAGCAAGTTGGTTTGCCAAAAGTTGAAGGTTGGTAATCTGCTACTGAATCGAAGCCAAATCAGGGACCTGGGTAGTAGTTGTTGCGGCAGTGATAACATTGAAGACTTGTGGAGAGGCCGATGATGAAGAAACAGTGGACCGAGTGATATATTCATGATCACCAATCAGACCGTGAAGCTCGTTAAATTGAACCGGTGGGGAGCGGACAAGAAGGTTGCTTTTCAAACCATAGTATTCCTCAAGTAAACCGGCTATAGTAAGCATGACGAGATCTTTGTCTTTGACGGGTTCACCAATATTTGCAAGAGCCGTTGCATATTCTTGAGCACGGCTGAGATAATCGATACCTTTTTCACCATCTTTCATTGAAATCTTTAAAACCTGCATTTTTAGTGTGAACTCATGAGATTAATTCGAAGGAGCATATGCACGTGCTAGACTTAACCACACTTCCCGAGCCGTGTCTCCTTGGATGTGTTGAAACGAAGACTCGGAAACGGTGGATATAATGATCATGCGGACGTGTGCATCATTAGCAATCTAGTTTGTAAAATTAGGGTTTGTAGTAGTAGCATCACCAGTTGTAATTTTCTCTTTCGAGCAAGAAAACGTGTTGTCAACATAACAATATAATCCATTGGCCTTTAAAAATGGTTCCATCATGGCTTTCCAGTAGCCATAATTGTTTGGTGTAAGATTGAATGCAAACTTGTGGGAATTATGGGATGTACGTTCTTGAATGCTGAATGCAGTAATCGTTATCATGATGAGTAAGAACAGTGATTTTTGATACCTGAGGTAGGCAAGATGCAGGTCGATTGTTCGTTAGATGAACGCAGGTGTTGATTGTTCGCCGATGTTAATTGTTCTATTGTTCGTCAGATGAATGTAGGTGTTGATTGTTCGCCGATGTTAATTGTTCGCCGCTGGTGTTCGTAGGTGTGGATTGTTCGTAAGTGAGGATTGTTCGTAAGTGAGGATTGTTCGTAGGTGGAAGTTGATATGTTGATTGTTCGTAGGTGAGGCAGGTTGAAGGTGTTCGTAGGTGAAAGCCAATTGGTGAAAGCAGATGAATCAAGAACGCGAAACCGATTTGATACCTGAGCGATGTCGAGCAGATTGGTTGTTGCAGTAATCGTTCTTAGCAGATGAATCAAGAACGCGAAGCCGATTTGATACCTGAGCGATGTCGAGCAGATTAGTTGTTGTAGTAATCGTTCTTGAATGCTGCTTAAAAGCAGTAATCGTTCTTGATGGTTGGTTGAAGCCGATTTCAGGTTGATCGTCGGCTTGTTGACGACGGCGATTGGGGTTTGTTTAGGGTTTACAAGTTGATAGGCTTTGATACCATATCAACTCATAATTTCATTCATAATTCAATATTGATTACAAAGAGGTTTATATATATTCTACTAGTTACAATAATAACCCTCTAACTTATGACAATTAAATATTTGGCTTAACAAGCTATTATGACTTATGAGAGAGCGCCATTTGTTTTCCTTTTTTTAATTGGTAATGGATCGATTCGGATGGATCATGTATCAATCCATATAATTAATTGGATAAATGGATCGATCCATTGGATTAATTAATGGATTGCTGGATATTTTTTATGATCCAATAAGTGATTTAAATGGATCAGATTGGATTGGATTGGATATGGATCAATATCCAATCCATTGACATGCCTACTCTTGAACGCGCTCTTGGTTACTCCAGAGAAGTTTACGTCGCTGATGCTTTTAAGGTTAGTTTGTATAGCAAACTAGAAATATCACTTTTATTATATATAGGGGAAGGATCCAATAAAAAGTGGATTTTGCTTAAGTAGCCTAAGAAGGATTGTGATGATGACATGTGACACTCCTAATAAGTAGGAATGAAGGGCATTTTGGTCCTTATAAATATGAGTGAAAATGACATGTGGCACCCCTTTTGTTTTTTAAAAATACAACAAAAAAAAATCTAGTACAAAAAAATCTAGCACAAAAAAGGTAGTACAAAAAATATAGTACAAAAAAATCTAGCACGAAAAAAATCAGTAAAAAATGTAGTACAAAAAAAGCCAGCACAAAAAATTGAGAAAAAAAATTTAAGACAAAAAAATTCAGCACAAAAATATAGTACAAAAATCCAGCACAAAAAAATGTTATACAACATAGAAATACAACACATTTTAGTGAGTTTTTTTAGTCTTCATATTTTATATAACAATATGGTACTCAAAGTAAAGATAAAAAGACGCTCGATTTTACACTGAAATTTTTATGAAAGAATAATGTCATATAAAAAAGTTATGAACTTTTAAAAAATGGGGGTGGAACATGCATGTGCCTTGCATGTGGAGAGAGAAAGTCCATAAATAAGATTTTCCCAAGATACCCTTGCATTCCTCCTTTCTCCTACACTTTCATCTTAACCATTGATTTGAAAAATGAATGGTTAAGATTCTTTCTCATCCTACTTAGGCAAAATAAAATTTTTATTTGATCTTACCCCTATCTATATATAGGGTCGGGATTTAGAGAGAACGCTGGAAAGTGTGAGAACAGTGAGAACGATTATGCATCGTCAGATCAAAACAATCCATGGACTAGATGGCGTGGTGGTGTTTTCGTAAATAACATAAACTTTTTAAAGGGGGCGCGCTTTATTAAGGGTAAAAGGGTCTTTTGACTTCTCTACACAAAATGCCAAACTCACGAATAAAACGCTATTAAAATCCCCGCCTTAACACACATAGCACACTTCATCCTAATCTAAACGCCATTAGATATAAAACGCCAAACTTTGTTTTTAACCGATAAAGCTGAAAAAACATTACTAAAACGACGGAACTTAATTACTAGCATTTACTATAATAAAAATCGCGCCTAAAATACGCGCCAAAATATTCCTATATAAACAACCTCTCAGACCTTCTAAAATTCACACCAAAACCCCAAACGCCATATTTTCCTCTATAGCATTCATCTTAGAAACCCCAAAAAACCCCAAATATCAAAGATTCCAATCCGTGTTTCTTTGATATACACTATTTCCTCAATATAAATGCCAAAACATACAAAAACCACAAAAATTCAAAAACGCCATTTTATGGAGATTCAGTTTTGTTCTCAATAAAGTTTAGCTAAATGGGATGGACAACATTGTTAGACATATTTCTTGACTGAGGATTAACAATGTTGTCCATCTCGTTCAGCAAAACATTATTGAGTTTAGCATGACCAAAATTAGAGGTTTTTGGTAGTTTTATTTAGTGGCGTTGTTTTTTTTTTGGTGTTTGATTTGCTTGACCGATCTTATATTGTTTGTTACGTAACTTCGAAGTAGCATGCTATGAAGAAATAGGTCGAAAAAAAAGAATGGAAAAAAATGATGTAAAACGCCAAACTGAGATCTGTATGTGTTCTATAGGAATGAAATATACAAAACGCCAAACTACTCTATAATGGCTCTCGAAGACCATCTATGTGTTCTATAAGAGTGAAAAATACAAAATGCCAAACTACTCTTCACTAGCTCTCGAAGACCTTGTCGATCTTCTCTTAATTACAGCCTGTTTGCATGTCGATGCGTAGTGTCCATATCCTTTGCAGTTCTGACACTGTCTTTCTTTGGCCCCGGGTTTCGACTTTGATTTCTTTTTCTCGATTGCTATCTCCTTTTTAGATTTCAGGCACTTCCGAGAACCAGAACCTTTGGATTTATACCCAACAGGGACTCTTATTGGATTCTTGTCATTTTTGTATTGACCGATTATCTCGGCAAATCTATCCCTAGTACTAGCGGGAGGAACAACAATCTGCATATCTTGAACCTTCTTCATATAAGATTGAACATGATCCTTGTATAAGGATAGCTCCTCTTTATTACCAGATAAATGGTTCAAAGTATATTCCGTTGAAAAAATAATATCTCGCATCATACTTTGCACATCGGGGTCAAGCTCGGTCATATATTCACGACTAATTGAGAATTCGGGAGAGCAATTTGGGAAGCCTCTTTGCGCCATCTATTCAGAATGTACTGTTTTGGAAATTCCCTAATGTCCATAATTCTCAAAACATAGAATATATGTCTACATAGCAAACCAAACTATTCAAAACGCCTACATGAGCAACTGCATGTGCAATCAGACTTACGGAACATTACCTGAAAAACTCCAAAAACAATATCTTAATAACGCCATGCAGAGAATGTTTGTCTAAAAAATTATAAAAAAACACATTGGATATGAAAAAACACCAATAACAGAAAACGCCATATAAAAACAAAACGCCATTGTTTACCTCAAATAAGGATGTACAAGGCTGTTGGAAGTCATTTACGTAAAACTTAACAAACCCATCAGGCTGATCTTCATAATGTTGATTTATGCAATCCGCAATTCCAATTAGCTCAGCTTGGACATCACAAAAAATACTTTTTGTGTATATGTCAACAGCTTGGCCTTCCAACAATTGGTAATTACTCTTCAATAGGGATCGTTTGTATCGAGATTCATGATCATTTTTCCGGTGTGTGTGACGCTATGCTTCCATTGCAGTTTCATAATGAGTCATGAACTCAACAAGAGTAGCTTTCGAATTGCACACTTGACCAAAAAAAATGATTCTCATTCTTCGACCTCGATGTCGTTCGCATAAGACCTGACATCTCTTCCATTCTCTAGTATGCAGGGATCCAAGATTCCCTGAGTACAAAAATATCAGATAGCCAGTCATTATCTGCTAAATGAACTCTGCCATAACCACTTCCCATTTTGATTCAAACTCTTCAGGTGTGAGAATATCCGTCCACACAACACTACAAATACGTTCTTTAAAATTGGTGGAATTGCATAGCCTAACACCAACCTATGTATAACACGAAAACGCCATGCATAAAAAATGTATAAAATTACACAAAGACAAACCTTAATTAAAAAAACATTAACAAGCTACAAAACGCCATGTATTTCAAAACACAGTGTATCCTAAAACGCCAAAGGTAAAAATAAGCATACCAACCTTCAGAGAAAGTTTATGCATCACATGCCACATGCATAACCGATGCCTCGTGTCAATAAATACAACAGAAATAGCCTTCTTCATTGCTGGATCTTGGTCAGTGACAACAACTTTTGGTTGAGAACCAACAGATTTTAGAAAAAACTCTCAACAACCAAATATATGTATCAGCAGTTTCCGACGCCAATAATGCTGCACCTAATGTAAAATTGCAGTGATGATTGTCTATACCAGTGAATGGTACAAACACCAAAGAGTATCTGCATATGAAAACGCCATGAGAAACTGAAACAATAATAAAACGCCATTGCATGTAAACTTATAAAACGCCATTGCATGTAAACAAATAAAACGCCATATCATGTATACTAATAAAAACGTCATTGCATGTAAACAAGTTGAATAATAATATATTACTTGTTGGAATGATACGTGGCGTCAAACGAAATCACATCACCAAACACATGGTAATTTCGTTTGGCTTGATCATCACACCAAAAAAGTCCCTTCAAACGATTCTCTTCGTCTGTGAAGTAATCATACGAGAAATTAGGCTAAGAATGTTTTTTTTTCATTCAAATGTCTCACAACCATATCGGCGTCATATTCCCTTATAAACAAGTTAATTTGTCTCTTATAGTTCTTAAATTCAACTTTACTTGCACCCATATCTTCAAAACCGCCAAAACAAGTCTTCATAACATTAAACGCCTTCACGGGACCCAAATTCAGCTTAGACATGCTATGTATAACATGCTTCTGGAGCTGAGTGAGGTGTCGTTCAGCTGGAAGAAAATGCTTATCAGGACATTCATGTAACAACCCGCTTTTTGGAAAGTCAAAGTACAAGTCAAAGTCAAAGTCAAAGGAAGAAAAGATTGCTAATTGCGATCTGTCACTCTTTGCTTAACTATTGATTGTACGTTAACGACTTGTAATCGAATCTTTTTATTTAATCGCTTTAGTTGTATTATGTGGAGTATCTATTAATAATCGAGGTTTAATCGCATGTTTTATCGCATCGCTATCGCAACTCGAATAATTCGTTCTGGATATTGTTTTACGTGGGTGTGCTATTATGTGTTACCTGTGCATGTTATGTTTATGTTGAGGTGTTTAATCGCAATCGCAATCGCAATTCTATCGCATCGCAATTTAATCGCAAACGCTAAACGCAAGTTATTTATAGTGATTGTATGTTAGATATAGTAGTTAGGTTATTTCTGTGACTAATGGGTAATATTATCGCATCGCTCACTCGAATCGCATCGCAACGCTCAACACGCGAAACGAAACAACAAAACTCAACACGCCGGACACTTGGTTCGAATGGCCAACCGATTGAGTGGCCATCCAATCGGATTGCCATCCGATCGAACCGCCATCCGATCGGTGGCTAATCCGACACTTGTGCACTTTCCTCTTTTGAAAACCCTATAAATACCCTCCTGTCACATCACTTGTGATGTGACAACTCTCTCATTCAACCAGCAGCACTCAAGCCCTCTTTTCTCTCGATTTCTCGCGATTCTTGTAAGTTTTCAACTCAAATCTTGTACTTCTATGATCTACACGCACTCCTTCATCATTTTCACCTTTGAATCTAAACTTTTAACCGTGAAAACACCGGGTTTAAGGTGTGTTCTAGGGTGACGTCATCATGGAGTTCTTATGACTTCAAGATTTGACTTCATTCCACCAAGAACAACTCAGATCTGAAGGATTTCCATATGATTTAACAACGATTTCGCATAGATCTAAACATTTTCAAAGTTAAAAGGATTGAAAGATGGTTTTTAACTTTCTTTCAACTCTTTTACACTCAATGCACTTAAAACCGATAGAATCAGAGCTCGTTCTAACCTTCTACTCTTTCTTAGTGATGAGCTGGTTCAAGATCTGGTTTCTATCAGAGAGACAACCGATTTTGGGTTAAACAAGAACAACCATCACGAACCAGTAGACTGATCGGATTTGGGTGATTCCTGCTCAATCGGACGACTTGGGACTTGACGAGGTTCCTGTAACACCTCGAAAATTCACGTCCTATAATGTATTGACACGTGTCATCAGCTTGAACGTGAGAAAGTATACTTTAGAGGGACTAAAGTTGACAAACATAGAAAGTATGTGAAAATAAGGGTTCAAAATGTCAACATTGGATAAACATACTTCATAATAACCCTACATGATGTTTATAACATCAAACGAATAAATCATGGATCATACGAAGCTAAAAGTGAGAGATTACAAACTACAGGGGTTAAATGTGTCAACATGTTTAAAGATATACCTCTGAGTGACCTTTTGACAAACCCGAAGCTTTGTAAATATTAATTATACTCACTTGAATGCACAATTAAAATTTCACTATGTTTCGTTATCGTATGAGAAAGTTATGACCAAATTCGTAGGCGAGGGGTTAAAGTGCAAACATTGAAAGTTAAGACTTTTCGGGTTAACCGGAAGTGTTCAGGGACTTGGCAAAGTGGGTATAAGTCCTAAAGCCCTTGTGGGTAAATATAAGGGGGTCAAAATGCAAGAAATAACCCTAGTTGCCCCTTCGTGAAACCAAAGGTCAAGCTGCAAAACATTTAAAAAATGAAAATCTGATTTTTGGGGCCAAGCGGCCCGCGTGGGTTTAAGCTTATCTTGAGGCGGCCCGCGTGGGACGCCCAGAACCAGAAAAAACAGACAGCAGCCTGTTATGCGCGAATTTAATCCATCTAGCCGGTTTTTCTCACATGTGGGCGACCCCTAGACATCCCTAAGCACTAGACAACAAGTGTTGATCAATTGTGGTGGGTGCTAGACCTTGTTGTCAAGGATTTGTGGTGAGAATTTTACTATAAAAGGCCATGTAGTGCACACAAGTTCCTCACACCAATTTCCTTGCAATTTGATCATTCCTGGAGCTCTCAAGCAGGTCCAAGTGGTCTTAAGTCGTGCATAGGACTCTTGTAAGTCTACTAGTCCTTCTTTATTTGAGTTTAGCTTAGTATTTAGGCTAAAAGTCAAACCGTCGTAATTACGGTTTGACTTCAAGATTAGTCAATAATGGCTCAGTCAATTCTCGAATCAAAAGTAGATATAAGATGGTATTTATGTGGGTAATAAAACTCCAAAAGGGTTTCCCCTGATCATCACTCTAACCAGGTCAAAAGTCGGGTCAAACCTTTACTTAAAAAGTCAACAGGAGGTCTAAAATGCCATTTATGCATAATTAACATTGTAGATCATATACAACCTGTTGGATCATTGTTATAACTTAGTAATAAGTGTAAGAACATGTCTAAACATGTTCAACCCGACAATTTCCTGTTTAGACCCGGTTCGGAACCGAAAGTCACATAGTTTGACTTTCACTTTGACTTTCAGTTCTGACCCGTTTAGGCACATTTTAGAAATGCCTCAGAGCTTTAATTGGATTAGGTTACATGTTAGAACAACCCTCTGTGATTTTACACCTTGGTTCATTAGTTATCCAATTAATATGCATGTTTCCGTTAATTGCTCACATGTTGACCATTATGCCCTTATTACCTTAAAACGTGATTTATGAAAATATAAAAGTGTAGAAACCTTAGTTACTGATATATAAACTTGTATGCAAAGTTTGACATCAGTTTGACTTGTAGATTAAGAGTTATGCTCATTATCGCAAAATTAATGCTTTTTGTTATTAAAATGGCGCGATTAGCGTATAGCCTACTTAAACATACTTTTTAATATCAAATATTTTACCCACTGATGTAATATATTATTTTGGGATTTTCAACGATTTTTAATTAATTTTAGGCTGAGCATAACTTATAGTCGTAGGCTTAATCCGGTAATTGTCGGTTTTGCCCTTACGGGCCATAAAATGAGTTTTACATATCTAAACGACTCCAAACCTTTTGCTACTGATTAGTTATGATAAATAAATTATTTTAGACCTTCTGGAATAATAAAAATATCAGCTTTAGGTATTGAACCCGTAAACGGCTCCTAATCGCCTTATTTAGCATTTTTAGCGCATAGTATGTTTTAAAATCATATTGGACATACCCGGGTTGATACCTACTGATATAAGAGGCAAATCATAATATTTTAGCAGTAAGCAAAGGTGGATAAACTCAGACTTCAATTTTGAGCTTTTCGGCTTATGTGAAATTACCAAAATACCCCTACGGGCATAGTTTGGTTAAAGATGATAAATTTCACACATATGCTTTATCTTACTGTTATAACTCATTAATTTGAGTGTGTTTACTGATTACATCAGACCTGTAACTCAGTTAAACACTTAAACCCTTTTACAACCTTTAAAATGACCAAACTACCCCTACGGGGCCTAGTTTGTGCTTAAACACGTTTCGGGCATAATGAAAGACATCTTACTGATGTCACAACATATTTGAGGCATAATTAACTTAGGAAACCTGTATATGACTCTCATGATTACCCGTCATACGTTATTCGCGTTCGGTTCGGTTTATGTAACTAGTTTGCATAAATTAGCCGAAACGGGTCAAACGTTATCGTTTTTATCTCAAAATCCAGAATGTGTTTAGTTTACCCATATTATACAAGTCTCCAGACTTGTCGGGTCTAAATCACATCCTATTCCGGTCTTCGCTTAATCGTGCGTTTTGAACCGTAAACCTTTCCTTAAAACTAACCGGTCTAAGTTACGACTTAAATAAGACCCGTTAGGAATTTAATAGGTTAATAAAACCTTCGTTCCAGATTAAGAGCCCCAGTAGAAGTACTTGTGCTTGCTGATTAAGATATACGGCTGAGTGTAAATTGCATTGCTAGCTCAGGTAAATACTTTTAACTTATTTTCCCTTATACGGGCTTGGGATACGGTATTATAAAAAATACCGCTTGGTCGGGTGTAGAAACCTTTTAATCGGAGATGATTAAATTGCATAATCCCGTTTTAATCTGTATTGATTGATAACAAATAACATTGGGGGTTAATGACCGTGTCCTGGATATCCTTGGCTCATTTTAAAAAGTGAATGGCCACGACGTAAGCACAAGGTGTAGGCAAAACACCTCCTGTTGCATATGTATAACGTATACTCACTCGTAAGGGTATATTCTTGTGAGATTATATTTGTGGTGTGTCGATTAATCTTGTCCGGCTTGTATTGTATAATCACCGGCCCTAAATGTTGGACAACCATGTAAATCGGATACAAGATTTTTATTAATAAAATTGCCCCAAGTATAAAAGATTAATTTTGCCTCTGTGCATTTTAATCAATGTGTCAAGATATTTTGTGCCGTTTGCACTCGAATCACTTTTCAAACTCTTTTTCCAAAATGAGTCAGTTAATTGTATTTACCAGTGTAAACTGACGTATTTTCCAAAAGGTTAAGTGACAGGTACTATGCGTAATTGGCTGGGAGCTCAGGGCGTCATTAGGGAATCTTGCAAGTTCTAGATGCCTAAAGTCTGTTGAACAGTTTTCTTTTATTGATCCGCCTGTGGATCCTTTACCTTCCGTTGTAATACTTTGACATTACTTATATTCGGAATGTAATATATTTATCTTTTGCTTCCGCTGTGCATTATTATATTGTGTTGTTTGACTATTATGTTGCCAACCACGTCACGATACTCCCCCACCGGGCCCACCGGTGACACGTGGAAAAATCGGGGTGTGACAGGTTGGTATCAGAGCCAACAATGAGTGAATTAAACACTAGCTTTTTGTGTTTAATCTCAATGACACAATTGCACATTCCTAAATCTTCTGAGTCTAGACTTAACATAGGAATACTTTCAATCCTAATCTGGAAATTTTTACTTCCAAATTTTTATATATATTGGATACGTCGCCAAGCGAAGAAGCTGTATTAGAAATTCTCCACAATCTGGAGCCCTGAAATGCTGAGCTTCGTAGCGCGGCTGGAATGAAATGAGCATCCAAGGAGAGAGCATTCAGAAATAACTTGAAGAAGAAACTCCTCTTGCTGAAGATCGTTTCCTTAATAGTCCTTATAAGGACATATTTATCTTTCAGTCCCTTCAAGGACACATTATCCCTTCAAAGACCCGCTTAGGGCAACTTTGTACTTTTATTTTCATATAATGGATTGATTAAATTAAGTTTTCATTCTAAACATGAAATATGAAATGAATCTAAAATAACATCCCTTAGAAGGGAAGTGCCTACGGGCTATAATTAACGTCCTCTGAGACTAAAGACGGTGGTAGCCTACAGCTCCCTGTCAAGAAAAGGTAATGAACTTTGATTCACACCTAAATGCCTCGATCCTAAACGATCATGGCTTATAAATTAAACTTGTCCACGTGACTAAGCCTTTTGTGCTATTACTAAATGCCTCGATCCCAGACGATCATGGCTTATAAATTAAACTTGTCCACGTGACTAAGCCTTTTGTGCTATTACTAAATGCCTCGACCCCAGACGATCATGGCTTATAAATTAAACTTTTCTACGCGACCAGGCCATTGTGCTATTATTAACTTATAAATTAGGATTATGATAAAAATCCGGAATAAAATAAATATCCTTCCTTCCCTGCCAGTAGGCATTTTAAAAAGAATCTTAAAGGTGAAATCTAGCCTACGCGGCCAAGATGGTGAAACCTACTCAAGGGATTCAGATCCTTGTTAACACCTAAGAACGTGTTAGCACTCTTGACAAATGTGACTCGAGAAAATCACAACAGTCATCCTTATATTAGATTCTTCCAATTTTCTTATCTAGCCTAGTGATTTAGAAATCATGGCTTGTGTCATCCTATAAAATGATCACATTATAAACATCCAGTAGTGATGAAGTGCCTACGGGCTAAACTTGTTGTCCGATAAAACAACGACAGTGGTGGTCTTTGACCTCCTGTCTAAAAATGTTGGACCAGGTCCAAGCATAATAGTCGGTAGGATCCATATGACCTCGACTAATAGCATCTAAGAAGATGATCATATTATAACCATCCCTCAGAAGGGAAATGCCCACGGGCTATATCTATTGTCCTAAAAGACAAAAGACAGTTGAAGTCTACAACTCCCAGTCAAAAGAAGGTAATGAACTTGATTCAGACCTTAATGCCTCAATTCTCTGAAATCATGGCTTATAAAATTTAGAACTGTCCTTGTGACTAGGCCTTATGCGCCACTTTAATATCCTTAATGTTTTATAACTAGGATAAATTATAATGGAAAATACTAATTAAATATAACTAACAAGTTAACCAATATGGTTTATATTACCATGGTTGATAAATCGTCAAAGATGATGATTCCATAATAATCTCTGAATAAATCATTGTTAATATTTATGTAGCAATCAAGCTACATGGCTGGATTAGATGAAGTTAACAGTCACTTGAAGGAGAGCAATGATACTACCAGAATTAATGTAACTGGAGCAGTACTACAGGCAATAATAGATTATGCTGTTACTCGAGCACTTGATCGGCAGTATGATGAGTCAAACGATACCCACTCTAAGACTCTATCTGCGGCTCGTTGTAAGCCCCCTCTTAAAACACATGAGTCAAGGGAGGACGATGTTCATGACTTGTCAAATCAAAGGAGTATTCCGTCTTGACAAGTTGTGTTTCATCAAGAGGCACCAGTTAAGACCTGTTCATATAAATATTTTATCTCCTGCAAGCCCAGAGACTTTACAGGAGAAGAAGGAGCCATCGATTGCATGACATGGCTCGATGAGATGGACGCTGTTGTTGACATCAGCGGTTGTGCGGAGCAAGATGTTGTGAAATTTGTTTCACAATCATTTAAAGGAGAAGCGTTGGCATGGTGGAGATCATTGCTCCAAGCCACGGGGAAAGTTCTACTCTACAACTTATCTTGGGGTCAATTTGTTGCATTAGTCAAGGAAAACTATTGCCCTCAGCATGAAGTAGAAAAGATAGAATCGGACTTCTTGACTTTGGTCATGGAAAATTTGAATTGTCAGGCATATGTGACAAGTTTCAACACTATGTCCCGCCTAGTTCCTTATCTAGTCACCCCTGAACCTAAACGCATAGCGCGTTTCATTGGAGGCCTAGCACCAGAGATAAAAGGGAATGTTAAAGCATCTAGGCCAACCACATATAGGTCCGCGGTGGACTTATCCTTATCTCTCACCTTAGACGCAATCAAGTCTGTTAAGGCTTCTGGCGAGAGAAGAAGAGAAAGAGAGGAGGAAAACTCTCATCAAACTAACAAGAAGAAGAAGGGAAGCTCGGAGCGCGGGAAGGATTCCGAGTTTAGGAAGAACTCGAGTCAGTCTGATAACATACCCAAATGCAATAACTGCAAAACGCAACATTTTGGAAAATGTACAATAGACCCACGCGCTAAATTGTGTGGAATTTGCAAGACCAAGGGTCACAAAACCTTAGATTGCAAGGGGTTAAAGAACGCCATATGCTACAATTGTAACGAGGGAGGGCACATCAAAACCAACTGCCCAAAGCTTATAAAGAAGCCTGGAGAGGCCAGGAAAACAAACGCATGAGTCTTCCGGATGAACGCCAGGAAGGATAACTATATAGCAGGTACTTTTCCTTATCAAGCAGTTTATGCAGAAATTTATTTGATGCTGACACATGTGATTCAATAATGAACGATCACTGTTGAGAACTGTTGTCTCCGTCTTAGTAGGACTTCGGTCATTTTATACGAAGTAGAAATTGGCCGATGATACTTTAGAAAATGCTCCAACAAACCTTAGATGGATATTTTATATCTAAATAGGAATCACTCTTTTCTGATATTCCTATGGCAAGCTTTCAAGCTACCTAAATTATTTAATATAATAAAGACAGATGTGACGTTTTGATCCTCTGTCAGAAAAGTGATGGACTAGGTCCAAATCTTTAATGCCACTGATGGTCTTTTGCGACCTAGGCTAAGTAATATTAATATATTTTAAATAACGTTCATTAAGAATGTTAGTGCTATAATAGCCTGTATAGGTTATTGACACCATGGTTAGTATATATTAAGGCCATCAGAATAAAAAAATAGTAGTTGTTGGATTTCAACTAAGAAATTGTTTTATTGGTATTAGGAACCAATATCGAGTATGACAAACTCGGATAAGACAACAGTCAATCGCGCCATTGATGACGCGACACAGACTAATGGTGCTGAAATTGTAAACCTTAGAATTTCCAAAGATGTTCTTCAAACTATGATAGAAGCAGCCGTTGGAAAAGCTGTGAAGAGAGCTGTGAAAAAGTTAAAGGATACCCATGCTGCCCAGTCCAAATTTTATCTAGGACCACATTTCCTTACTCTTAAGAAGGATCTCGTTCATGCCTCTAATGCAAAGGATGAACTAAAAAGAAAAAGGGAGGTAGATAACTCCCAGAGTTCTAAGAAAAAGAACAAACAAAAGTCCGACCAGAAACCAGTATGTGAGACCTGCATGAAGCGCCATTATGGGAAATGCAGGTTCGAACCAAAATCCAAATCGCAGCCAGGGCTTGTGGGATCTGCAAGTCTAAGGGACATAAAACGTTGGACTGTAAGGACATGAAGAATGCAGTCTGTTTCGGCTGTAATGAGAAAGGCCACATCAAGACTACGTGCCCTAAATATGCCAAAGGAAATGTGGTGGAGGAAGTAAAGCCTAAAATTGAAAGCGCCTAAAATGCCTAAGCTAGCCCATAAATAATGACATCAGGTACATTCCTTGGAATTTTATCAGTAATTTAAATGCTAAGAGTTTTATTTTGGTTCGGATACCAGTAAATCCTTCATAAACTATAAGTATAACAAGTTTTTAAAACCCTTCATAAGGACTATATATATATATTAAGTGTAAGGTAAAACTTACAAGTAGAAAAATTTACCAGAACTATTTTCTGTTCCTGTAAAAAAATCGATAAGTCGCAAAAATGGTGGAACCGGCTGTCCCCAGAATCGAACCTGGGTCTAGGCCGCACCCTTTCGCGCGCCTAGCCAACCGAGCTAGGTGCCTAGTTTGTGAAACTTCCATTATTGATTAAATATAAGCACTTGTACAATAAACTTCTTATCATTTATCAATGATAATTTCTGCTAAGTGTCCTGTTTTTAATACAGGCAATAATAAATCTTCATGAACCATAAACTTAGCAAATTTTTTTTTATCATCCACAAGGTATAACTACCAAGGAAACCATAGTAACCGATTCTTATAAATCGGCAAGGAATCCTTCCGAAAATCTAAGAGCACTCTTTCTTTGCATAGAGTACGACAACATATGTTATTTTAATTATTTTTCTCATTGTTTTCTATCGCCTGCGAATGCCAAACTATGTTTGATAAAAGTGTCATATGAGGATTGGCGTATCCTAGTGTGTCCCATAGATTATTTCCATGTCTGATCAGCATGGAGGTTTAATACATGGAACCCTAAGATATCCCAATGATCATATTGTACTAAAGTCGACTAGTAGTATTCAAAGAAGATATCCAAAAATGGAATTTTTTTTCCAAGTAAATGTTCCCGATTAAGGAATTCGAGGACTTATAACATAAAGGTGTCACTCATTTGACACGAACAATGATGGATGAACTGGAGCCTGAGATATGGAAAATCTCTGTAGCCTCCTTGTATCTTAATTATCTTCTCAAAAGATGTCCCTACTTACCTCCTGGAAGGCAGGTAGAATTAAGATTTGTCGCCCGCCGTGGGCTGGAGTATTGTGAAAACTCCATATTAATTATGGAATAAACGAAACCTTGATTAAGTAGGTTTTAAGACATAGGCTCATATAGCCAGACTCAATATTCTGAGGGTGTTATATTATTAAATAAGAAAGACTGTTCAAATTGCTTATGCATGCATGCCGCAACCCTAAATAGGCAACGATTAAGAATTTGCCATCAGCTACCCAGGATCGTTGAATTGTTCGACTAACGACAAGGATTAGCTATTCCTTAATATTAGTTAAGTAATGGTTGGAATAACCACCTTAAGATAAGCTTTTCTTTAATAATTGATATGTAAGTATTAAGGCTACTCCTTTGGAGACCTTGTATAGATGAAATGTTAAACATCTGTTGTTAGGACAATAGATTGGTAAGTCCAATATTCAGGATCTGAAAGTTGCATTGGAAACAACAAATAAGATCATACAAATTCCTAATCATCTGTAAGTTGCCATTATTAGGCAGAGAATACTTCCTTTATTTCGGTAAATCTCGGGCCGAGATTTCTTTTAAGGGGGTGAGGATGTAACACCTCGAAAATTCACGTCCTATAATGTATTGACACGTGTCATCAGCTTGAACGTGAGAAAGTATACTTTAGAGGGACTAAAGTTGACAAACATAGAAAGTATGTGAAAATAAGGGTTCAAAATGTCAACATTGGATAAACATACTTCATAATAACCCTACATGATGTTTATAACATCAAACGAATAAATCATGGATCATACGAAGCTAAAAGTGAGAGATTACAAACTACAGGGGTTAAATGTGTCAACATGTTTAAAGATATACCTCTGAGTGACCTTTTGACAAACCCGAAGCTTTGTAAATATTAATTATACTCACTTGAATGCACGATTAAAATTTCACTATGTTTCGTTATCGTATGAGAAAGTTATGACCAAATTCGTAGGCGAGGGGTTAAAGTGCAAACATTGAAAGTTAAGACTTTTCGGGTTAACCGGAAGTGTTCAGGGACTTGGCAAAGTGGGTATAAGTCCTAAAGCCCTTGTGGGTAAATATAAGGGGTTCAAAATGCAAGAAATAACCCTAGTTGCCCCTTCGTGAAACCAAAGGTCAAGCTGCAAAACATTTAAAAATGAAAATCTGATTTTTGGGGCCAAGCGGCCCGCGTGGGTTTAAGCTTATCTTGAGGCGGCCCGCGTGGGACGCCCAGAACCAGAAAAAACAGACAGCAGCCTGTTATGCGCGAATTTGACCCATTTAGCCGGTTTTTCTCACATGTGGGCGACCCCTAGACATCCCTAAGCACTAGACAACAAGTGTTGATCAATTGTGGTGGGTGCTAGACCTTGTTGTCAAGGATTTGTGGTGAGAATTTTACTATAAAAGGCCATGTAGTGCACACAAGTTCCTCTCACCAATTTCCTTGCAATCTGATCATTCCTGGAGCTCTCAAGCAGGTCCAAGTGGTCTTAAGTCGTGCATAGGACTCTTGTAAGTCTACTAGTCCTTCTTTATTTGAGTTTAGCTTAGTATTTAGGCTAAAAGTCAAACCGTCGTAATTACGGTTTGACTTCAAGATTAGTCAATAATGGCTCAGTCAATTCTCGAATCAAAAGTAGATATAAGATGGTATTTATGTGGGTAATAAAACTCCAAAAGGGTTTCCCCTGATCATCACTCTAACCAGGTCAAAAGTTGGGTCAAACCTTTACTTAAAAAGTCAACAGGAGGTCTAAAATGCCATTTATGCATAATTAACATTGTAGATCATATACAACCTGTTGGATCATTGTTATAACTTAGTAATAAGTGTAAGAACATGTCTAAACATGTTCAACCCGACAATTTCCTGTTTAGACCCGGTTTGGAACCGAAAGTCACATAGTTTGACTTTCACTTTGACTTTCAGTTCTGACCCGTTTAGGAACATTTTAGAAATTCCTCAGAGCTTTAATTGGATTAGGTTACATGTTAGAACAACCCTCTGTGATTATACACCTTGGTTCATTAGTTATCCAATTAATATGCATGTTTCCGTTAATTGCTCATATGTTGACCATTATGCCCTTATTACCTTAAAACGTGATTTATGAAAATATAAAAGTGTAGAAACCTTAGTTACTGATATATAAACTTGTATGCAAAGTTTGACATCAGTTTGACTTGTAGATTAAGAGTTATGCTCATTATCGCAAAATTAATGCTTTATGTTATTAAAATGGCGCGATTAGTGTATAGCCTACTTAAACATACTTTTTAATATCAAATCTTTTACCCACTGATGTAATATATTATTTTGGGATTTTCAAAGATTTTTAATTAATTTTAGGCTGAGCATAACTTATAGTCGTAGGCTTAATCCGGTAATTGTCGGTTTTGCCCTTACGGGCCATAAAATGAGTTTTACATATCTAAACGACTCCAAACCTTTTGCTACTGATTAGTTATGATAAATAAATTATTTTAGACCTTCTGGAATAATAAAAATATCAGCTTTAGGTATTGAACCCGTAAACGGCTCCTAATCGCCTTATTTAGCATTTTTAGCGCATAGTATGTTTTAAAATCATATTGGACATACCCGGGTTGATACCTACTGATATAAGAGGCAAATCATAATATTTTAGCAGTAAGCAAAGGTGGATAAACTCAGACTTCAATTTTGAGCTTTTCGGCTTATGTGAAATTACCAAAATACCCCTACGGGGCATAGTTTGGTTAAAGATGATAAATTTCACACATATGCTTTATCTTACTGTTATAACTCATTAATTTGAGTGTGTTTACTGATTACATCAGACCTGTAACTCAGTTAAACACTTAAACCCTTTTACAACCTTTAAAATGACCAAACTACCCCTACGGGGCCTAGTTTGTGCTTAAACACGTTTCGGGCATAATGAAAGACATCTTACTGGTGTCACAACATATTTGAGGCATAATTAACTTAGGAAACCTGTATATGACTCTCATGATTACCCGTCATACGTTATTCGCGTTCGGTTCGGTTTATGTAACTAGTTTGCATAAATTAGCCGAAACGGGTCAAACGTTATCGTTTTTATCTCAAAATCCAGAATGTGTTTAGTTTACCCATATTATACAAGTCTCCAGACTTGTTGGGTCTAAATCACATCCTATTCCGGTCTTCGCTTAATCGTGCGTTTTGAACCGTAAACCTTTCCTTAAAACTAACCGGTCTAAGTTACGACTTAAATAAGACCCGTTAGGAATTTAATAGGTTAATAAAACCTTCGTTCCAGATTAAGAGCCCCAGTAGAAGTACTTGTGCTTGCTAATTAAGATATACGGCTGAGTGTAAATTGCATTGCTAGCTCAGGTAAATACTTTTAACTTATTTTCCCTTATACGGGCTTGGGATACGGTATTATAAAAAATACCGCTTGGTCGGGTGTAGAAACCTTTTAATCGGAGATGATTAAATTGCATAATCCCGTTTTAATCTGTATTGATTGATAACAAATAACATTGGGGGTTAATGACCGTGTCCTGGATATCCTTGGCTCATTTTAAAAAGTGAATGGCCACGACGTAAGCACAAGGTGTAGGCAAAACACCTCCTGTTGCATATGTATAACGTATACTCACTCGTAAGGGTATCTTCTTGTGAGATTCTATTTTTGGTGTGTCGATTAATCTTGTCCGGCTTGTATTGTATAATCACCGGCCCTAAATGTTGGACAACCATGTAAATCGGATACAAGATTTTTATTAATAAAATTGTCCCAAGTATAAAAGATTAATTTTGCCTCTGTGCATTTTAATCAATGTGTCAAGATATTTTGTGCCGTTTGCACTCGAATCACTTTTCAAACTCTTTTTCCAAAATGAGTCAGTTAATTGTATTTACCAGTGTAAACTGACGTATTTTCCAAAAGGTTAAGTGACAGGTACTATGCGTAATTGGCTGAGAGCTCAGGGCGTCATTAGGGAATCTTGCAAGTTCTAGATGCCTAAAGTTTGTTGAACAGTTTTCTTTTATTGATCCGCCTGTGGATCCTTTACCTTCCGTTGTAATACTTTGACATTACTTATATTCGGAATGTAATATATTTATCTTTTGCTTCCGCTGTGCATTATTATATTGTGTTGTTTGACTATTATGTTGCCAACCACGTCACGATACTCCCCCACCGGGCCCACCGGTGACACGTGGAAAAATCGGGGTGTGACAGTTCCGTTGTTTAGTACGTTGTCAAACCGTCTCGAACAAACCTCAGAACTTTCAAAACTTAACAGATCTTCAAGTTGCAAAACGATCTGAACGCGTGACGGATTGCCGTCCGATCGGATTGCCATCTGATCGAACCGCAATCCGATTAGATTGCACTTGAGGTTCAACACTTAAACAATTTTCAACATGTTTAATGCATAAGTCAGTTCTAACGGATTGCCATCCGATCGAGTGACCATCCTGCTGTGAACTTGTTCTCAGTAAGTGACTTGTCAATCGGATCGCTATTCGATCGAACGACCGTTCGTTCGATCGATCGACCTGAAGGGTAGAGATACTTCTATGTTTTCAAAATGCTACAACAAAAACTTCAAAGCCATCATACACAAACACATCCTTACCAAATGAATGTCAATCCGACCGAATGGCCATCCGATCAGATGACCATCCGAACGGATTGACATCCGATCGAATGACCATCCGATCGGATTACCGTTTGGCACTTGGTCACTTTTCATCGATTTACGCACCGCACTTCGCTTATGCTATCGTTAACTGTTTAGGCTAGTCACTCTAGCGCTCCCTTCAATCCATTTCCATCGCTGTGAGTATACTCGAACCCTTTTTGTTTTATGCACTTTTAGGTGTTACATACGTTACTTATTCTAAATCATATCGACACACGACGCAAACACTATTTATACGCTGACCGTTATTACATGTTATGTGTTACTCGATGAATGCTTGTATGTTATGTTAACACAATGATTGTTTCCTGACGCCTTAGCAACGATAGTACTATTTGTTTGGACTCAGCACCAGTCGTGGACATGGGTTGTTAAGGTTACCTCTCACATGTCACAGTGGTGATATGTGTTGCGCATTCTACAACTCGCAGTCTAGTCTGTGCATATTTCATTGTCGATAACCTACTAGCTTCGCGTTATACATTGATGTGTGCAAAATGCAACATATAAATTTCATCAATTGTGGCATAAAACTAACCCTTTTTTAGTACTAATGTTGGAAAAAGTGTGCTTTTGTCTTCCTTTTGTATTTTCAGGATTAAATGAGCTCAAATTCACAAAAGAAGCAAAAAGACATCAAAATCTAACATAAATACAAGAAAAGGAACAAGACGTGACATGCCCGACCCCACGACAGCATCTTCCCAAGCAAAACAAGACAACAGAAGACTGAACACGCCCCGTGCTCAGCCAGCACGGGGGCGTGCCCAAGTGTCAGCAGAAAAGACAAAGTGGTAGAAGCTTCTATTGCCCACCACGGGGCCGTGCTCAGCGGACACGAGGCCGTGGTCAACTATAAGATTTGCACAATCCGGAAAATCTTCATAGTACAAAGATTCTTCTGCACCACGTGGTCGTGCTTAGCGGACACGGGGGCGTGGTCAACTAAAAAGACAAAACTGCATTAAATGAAGAAAGAGAAGGATGTGGACACGGGGCCGTGCCCGAGCTTTTGTTCAGCCTATAAATAGAAGTGCTTGGCTCAAGCTCAAACCATCCCTTGGCACACCACCTCTCTCACACTTCACCCACCACCCACCACCACCATAACACCATCATCATCCATTGTCCATCGTAGAGTGTGTGAGTCGTCTCGGGATCCAAGATTGATCGTAAGAGTTCTTGACAATCAAGGCCATGTTTGCCTAAGTCTCTTACACCACTTGGTGAAGACAAAGTGTCTAGTGTAATACTTTTTATTTCTAATCTTTTCGCACTTTTTATTTGGTTTTGTATTAATGACTTTAATAACTAGTTGCTTATGTTGAAGGTGATCTTTCCTTATCGTTTGTTCGTGGTGCCTTGGCATTATTTTACTGTCTATATAAAATAAAAGATTTTCACCATTCATATCTCCACGGTCTATATGGAGGTATGTTGGCTACCTGGTCGGGGGTTAAGGGAACGGTTTGGTAAAGGTCTTGCCATTGTTCAGCGTTTAGAGGTCCTGCAATGGACCTGGGTCAAATTTAGTAGGACCTCCTTCAATACTTAACGGTATTGGATGGCGGGGGTCCAAACTCTTTGATCCCCTCATAAGTTAACTACTATTAATACTATAACCCGGCTATTTAGGACTGTATCCCTGCTGACTCAGACTACTTAGTCGAGGGTAACGTCACCTCCAAAAGAGGGGCCTACCATAATTTGCATTAATAACTTAATTAATTATCTTCCAATAATCCACCCTTTTAGGATTGTATCCTTGCTGACTCAAACTACTGGGGTGAGGGTAACGTCACCTTCAAAAGAGGGGCCTACTACAATAACTAAGATAGTCTCTTAAAATAGTGCAAAAGTGCGGAAATAATCAAAGGTTACACTAGATACGAGTCGGAACCAAGTGATTCATCTTGTCTATCTGTTTTTCTTTTTATTTTTATTTTTCAGCATTTTAGTTAGTTTTTATTTTTCTTAGTTAAAACATTTTTCTAAACTTTTTGATTTGATTAGACGTTGAGGATAAACCGGTCCTAAAAGCTCTTGTGTCCTTGGACGACCTCGGTATCTTACCAACACTATACTACGCTCACGATGGGTGCACTTGCCCATATGTGTGTCTAGTGTTAGTAAATATCGTGTTTTATAAATTTAAAACTTGATTAAAAAGTGTTAAAGGGGCTTAAAATATACACCTAATATATATATAACACTAGAATACGCATCAAGTTTTTGGCGCCGTTGCCGGGGACACAAGGATTTTAAGAAAGTTAGGAATCAACGGCCTAATCGTTTTTCTTATTTTTCATTTTTTTTGGATTTTTCTTAGTTTTTTCCAGCTTCTACAGAACTCAGCACGGGCCATGCCCGCTGAACACGCCCCGTGCCCAATCATTGGAACTGGCAATCCTGTTTTAAGTCAGACAGTAAGCTTAACACGGGGCCGTGCCCACTCAACACGCCCCCGTGCCCAAGTTTCAGTTACTGAAAACAGAACCGTAAGATCCCGACGGTTGGTAATTTCTGACACAAACATGAGTGATACTGATGCTTTTTACTTTCGGCACTCTTATGGTACTATGTGGTGTCAATTATGTGGTGGTAACCATAGGGAATTAGAATGTTATTTTCTAACCTATAAACCCCACTATATAGACCCATCATTTCCTAGTATCCTTAAGAGGGGAGAAAGTAAAAGTAATCCATATCTCTCCCTCGAATGCTCCCAACCGGATATTCTAGGAGAAATGCTTCTCGATGAATTATTTCAACTAGAAGATCTAATTATTGATTGGTTAAAAGAACTTAGGAAAGATTTCAATAATCTTTTCCAAGACAATAGCCAAGAAGAAGGGTTGGAAACGCATTCAAACAACTTCATTGTTTCCAACGATACTCCTAACTCTAGTGAGGACTTGAGCGATAGTCGTCCCTGTGTCGATTGTGCCGTGAAGGACTCCCCATCAACTTCGTTTGATGCATACATAGACCTGAGCGATTCGACATACACCTTCTTTAACGAGAGCCCGGAAAAGGATTGGACTTGTCCACCTACATATAGCATAGGAATCACCCTCACCGACAACCTCTTGCGTTCTTGTCTTAGTCTAGATCAATTAAGGTATCTTAGGCACTTTGGGGTTGTTCCATCCAGTAAGGAACCGCCCGATACTGAAGAGTTCCTTAAAACTAGACAAACTTCATAAAACAGCCTTCCGACACGGGGCCGTGCCCAGGTCAACATGCCCCCGTGTCCACCAAAAGATTCCTTTCTGACTTTTGTCAGGATACGGACAAAATGTGTCAGGATCTTGCCTGCACACGGGGCCGTGTCCATCCGACACGGGGCCGTGTCCAGCACGCTGTCGTTTTCTATAAATGCAGCCAAGAATCCTGCACATTTGGACCATCCAGGGACAGAGATTTGAAGGGATTTTCTGACCTACCATCCTAGGTAAGTTCTAAAAGAAGGTTCCAACAAACATCTTGTCCTTTCCTCTTTTATCCATTGCCTTCTTCTTCACCTTTCTTGCAACAAACACCTCCATTGAAGCTTGATTTCAAGCTTCATTGTGATGATTGTTGATATTTTTGTTCAATGAATCTTGTTAAAAATAAGTTACACAACATTGTTTTAAGTTATTTCTGCTCAGAAAAGCTTCAAAAGTTAAGAAAATAATTTGAAACCCCAAGATTCCTTGTTCTACAAATATGCAGAAAGTTGAACACGGGGCCGTGCTCATCGAGCACGGGGCCGTGTCCATGGTACTGTTTCATTAAAACACACTATTTTTGGTATGTTTTCGTAGAATGTCTAGCCAAAACAGCGGAACCTCTTCTGCGCACTCAAGGAACAGTCGACGGGAAAGGAGGCCATCGATTGAAGCAACTCTCGTAAGATACGTAATGGCACTACGTGAAGCCCTTGACGAGATGACTTCGGTGGAAGAGGTCCTCATAGACCGTATAAATTATCTTTCGGTGGGGTTGGAAAACAGTTTTCAAGAAATAAACCTCTTGCACCAGAGGTTGAACATTCTTGTGACACCTCCCATGGAACCAATCCTCCCTCAAGAGGATTGGAACCTAGCACTTGGAATCCAAAATCCTACCGGTTGGGACGACATTCCGGCGGAACCTCCTCTTGAAGAACTCCAAGAAATCCCGGTGGAAGTTGCACCTCCTCAAACCGATGCTCATGAGCCCGCTTTTCTTCTCCCTTGGGAGATCGAAGAATGGCTAGCCGACGTGTGAGGAACCCATACCCGGAGAAAGAAGTTTGTCAAGCCACATTTAACCGGAAGATTTACCTTTTCGGAAATTTTGCTATTAGAATAAGGCTAGAATTTCTTGGTTTGGATTTCTTGTGTTTCTTTGACCTAACTATCTAGTATTTTAATTTTTAGGACTAGTATGTAACTCTCTATGAAGTAATGAATGATGGTTTTTAGTTAATTTGGTGTTAGGGTGGTGTTGACATGAATAAAACACACTTGAGATGATAAAGGATACAAGGGAAACTTGAACCAGCACTCCATGCAGGAAAAACAGGACCGTCTGACAATTTCTTCGTTTACAGTAAGTTCGGCACGGGCCGTGTCCACCCAACACGGCCCCGTGCTGCACAATCTGCAGAAAAAGACTAAGTTCAGGTAACTGGACACGGGCCGTGTTCACCCAACACGCCCCCGTGTCCAGGCTTCTGTTTCTTTTGATTTAATTTTGTTACTGGCACTTGAACACGGGGCCGTGCCCGGATAACACGGGGCCGTGCCCACTCAACACGCCCCCGTGCCCAAGTTTCAGTTACTGAAAACAGAACCGTAAGATCCCGACGGTTGGTAATTTCTGACACAAACATGAGTGATACTGATGCTTTTTACTTTCGGCACTCTTATGGTACTATGTGGTGTCAATTATGTGGTGGTAACCATAGGGAATTAGAATGTTATTTTCTAACCTATAAACCCCACTATATAGACCCATCATTTCCTAGTATCCTTAAGAGGGGAGAAAGTAAAAGTAATCCATATCTCTCCCTCGAATGCTCCCAACCGGATATTCTAGGAGAAATGCTTCTCGATGAATTATTTCAACTAGAAGATCTAATTATTGATTGGTTAAAAGAACTTAGGAAAGATTTCAATAATCTTTTCCAAGACAATAGCCAAGAAGAAGGGTTGGAAACGCATTCAAACAACTTCATTGTTTCCAACGATACTCCTAACTCTAGTGAGGACTTGAGCGATAGTCGTCCCTGTGTCGATTGTGCCGTGAAGGACTCCCCATCAACTTCGTTTGATGCATACATAGACCTGAGCGATTCGACATACACCTTCTTTAACGAGAGCCCGGAAAAGGATTGGACTTGTCCACCTACATATAGCATAGGAATCACCCTCACCGACAACCTCTTGCGTTCTTGTCTTAGTCTAGATCAATTAAGGTATCTTAGGCACTTTGGGGTTGTTCCATCCAGTAAGGAACCGCCCGATACTGAAGAGTTCCTTAAAACTAGACAAACTTCATAAAACAGCCTTCCGACACGGGGCCGTGCCCAGGTCAACATGCCCCCGTGTCCACCAAAAGATTCCTTTCTGACTTTTGTCAGGATACGGACAAAATGTGTCAGGATCTTGCCTGCACACGGGGCCGTGTCCATCCGACACGGGGCCGTGTCCAGCACGCTGTCGTTTTCTATAAATGCAGCCAAGAATCCTGCACATTTGGACCATCCAGGGACAGAGATTTGAAGGGATTTTCTGACCTACCATCCTAGGTAAGTTCTAAAAGAAGGTTCCAACAAACATCTTGTCCTTTCCTCTTTTATCCATTGCCTTCTTCTTCACCTTTCTTGCAACAAACACCTCCATTGAAGCTTGATTTCAAGCTTCATTGTGATGATTGTTGATATTTTTGTTCAATGAATCTTGTTAAAAATAAGTTACACAACATTGTTTTAAGTTATTTCTGCTCAGAAAAGCTTCAAAAGTTAAGAAAATAATTTGAAACCCCAAGATTCCTTGTTCTACAAATATGCAGAAAGTTGAACACGGGGCCGTGCTCATCGAGCACGGGGCCGTGTCCATGGTACTGTTTCATTAAAACACACTATTTTTGGTATGTTTTCGTAGAATGTCTAGCCAAAACAGCGGAACCTCTTCTGCGCACTCAAGGAACAGTCGACGGGAAAGGAGGCCATCGATTGAAGCAACTCTCGTAAGATACGTAATGGCACTACGTGAAGCCCTTGACGAGATGACTTCGGTGGAAGAGGTCCTCATAGACCGTATAAATTATCTTTCGGTGGGGTTGGAAAACAGTTTTCAAGAAATAAACCTCTTGCACCAGAGGTTGAACATTCTTGTGACACCTCCCATGGAACCAATCCTCCCTCAAGAGGATTGGAACCTAGCACTTGGAATCCAAAATCCTACCGGTTGGGACGACATTCCGGCGGAACCTCCTCTTGAAGAACTCCAAGAAATCCCGGTGGAAGTTGCACCTCCTCAAACCGATGCTCATGAGCCCGCTTTTCTTCTCCCTTGGGAGATCGAAGAATGGCTAGCCGACGTGTGAGGAACCCATACCCGGAGAAAGAAGTTTGTCAAGCCACATTTAACCGGAAGATTTACCTTTTCGGAAATTTTGCTATTAGAATAAGGCTAGAATTTCTTGGTTTGGATTTCTTGTGTTTCTTTGACCTAACTATCTAGTATTTTAATTTTTAGGACTAGTATGTAACTCTCTATGAAGTAATGAATGATGGTTTTTAGTTAATTTGGTGTTAGGGTGGTGTTGACATGAATAAAACACACTTGAGATGATAAAGGATACAAGGGAAACTTGAACCAGCACTCCATGCAGGAAAAACAGGACCGTCTGACAATTTCTTCGTTTACAGTAAGTTCGGCACGGGCCGTGTCCACCCAACACGGCCCCGTGCTGCACAATCTGCAGAAAAAGACTAAGTTCAGGTAACTGGACACGGGCCGTGTTCACCCAACACGCCCCCGTGTCCAGGCTTCTGTTTCTTTTGATTTAATTTTGTTACTGGCACTTGAACACGGGGCCGTGCCCGGATAACACGGGGCCGTGTTCAGCGCCCAGTAACACAAATTTTTTGCTTTTTCATACCTTTTACACATTCAATCAACCTAAAAACTTATTTTTGGGACACATTGAGGACAATGTGTAATTTAAGTGTGGGGGGGGGGGATGCTAAAACCTTGAATCTTGCAAGTCCTAAATACAAGCCTTACACAAAACTCTATTGGAACCGCTAATCACCCCAAATTTTTTAAAAAAAATTTCATTTTTTTACTTGTCTAGGTTTAACTCGGGAATTTCAAGTTCGAAAAAGGTTATATTTTTACGAATTTACAACCGATAGCGTCGTGATAAAAAGAACCAACATAAGAAAATTATGAAAAGGCATGACAAGCTTAGTTAAAATTTGATTATATATACTTGATCACATAAAAACCCATTCCCACAAAAATGAGTTTTGAGCCTTTATTGAGCATACAATTACGTATCTTTAAACTAGATGCTCATCTTTCGTTTCTTGTGTGAATAGCCGCTTGGTTCTTACGACTCTAGAACTTGCCATGACAATACATTCCCGGTCCTTATCAACTTAAACCTGAGTAAGTAAATGATGGAGGCATTAGGACTAACCCCTTTTTTATTTCTACACCATTAATTTTTTTTACCACCTACCCAAAATCCACCTAGTTAGCCCCTTTGAGCCTAAACCTTTTCATTTCATAACCCAAACCAAACACCCTTTCACCCACCAAAACCTTTTTATTTTTAACCCTTTGTTTTAGTAACAAGCTCGGTTTCTTGTATGACTTTTAAAAAAAAAGAAAAAAAAATATATTTGTGTTGATGATGAAGCAAAAGAAAATAAACAAACAAGTTCATCAAAAATAACTTTGTTTGAATAATAGCTTCATCAAAATAAAAGTTACAAAAAAATAAAAAGTCTTACGAAAACCGACGCTTATTACGCTTTTCGCCCTTTTTCTACTAACCACTAACCCAACCACCTACCTTTAACCCAAGCTTAACCCTTCACCCAAAAGTCCTCTTGATATTTACAAAGGTATATAAGTTAAAAAGGAGGAGGATTGATTGCTTGGCAAGCCTATGGTAGGAGTAAGTTCCAGGCCGCTCTCGAGTGATCCACAAATATACATTTTCGGCCGAGTGTTGAGTGATCCCCGTGAGGTATGTGAACTTGTATATAAATAGAATTTTAAAGATGCATGTTATGCCCTAATAAGTAATTTATCTTATGAAAAGTTTTAAATAAATCATGACGAATAGGATTGTAAATAAATAAAAATAAAATTAAATAAAGAATCTTGGAAATCCCGACACTCTACGACAAGCCCAAAAACCTTCTTCTCTACCCATTCCATTTGGGAAGTGTAATAGCCACATTATAAAGAGTTTTGCTTGAGGACAAGCAAAGATTCAAGTGTGGGGGTATTTGATGTGTGCAAAATGCAACATATAAATTTCATCAATTGTGGCATAAAACTAACCCTTTTTTAGTACTAATGTTGGAAAAAGTGTGCTTTTGTCTTCCTTTTGTATTTTCAGGATTAAATGAGCTCAAATTCACAAAAGAAGTAAAAAGACATCAAAATCTAACATAAATACAAGAAAAGGAACAAGACGTGACATGCCCGACCCCACGACAGCATCTTCCCAAGAAAAACAAGAAACAGAAGACTGAACACGCCCCGTGCTCAGCCAGCACGGGGGCGTGCCCAAGTGTCAGCAGAAAAGACAAAGTGGTAGAAGCTTCTATTGCCCACCACGGGGCCGTGCTCAGCGGACACGGGGCCGTGGTCAACTATAAGATTCGCACAATCCAGCAAATCTTCATAGTACAAAGATTCTTCTGCACCACGTGGTCGTGCTCAGCGGACACGGGGGCATGGTCAACTAAAAAGACAAAACTGCATTAAATGAAGAAAGAGAAGGATGTGGACACGGGGCCGTGCCCACTGGACACGGGGCCGTGCCCGAGCTTTTGTTCAGCCTATAAATAGAAGTGCTTGGCTCAAGCTCAAACCATCCCTTGGCACACCACCTCTCTCACACTTCACCCACCACCACCACCACCATAACACCATCATCCACCACCATCATCCATTGTCCATCGTAGAGTGTGTGAGTCGTCTCGGGATCCAAGATTGATCGTAAGAGTTCTTGACAATCAAGGCGATGTTTGCCTAAGTCTCTTACATCACTTGGTGAAGACAAAGTGTCTAGTGTAATACTTTTTATTTCTAATCTTTTCGCACTTTTTATTTGGTTTTGTATTAATGACTTTAATAACTAGTTGCTTATGTTGAAGGTGATCTTTCCTTATCGTTTGTCCGTGGTGTCTTGGCATTATTTTACTGTCTATATAAAATAAAAGATTTTCACCATTCATATCTCCACGGTCTATATGGAGGTATGTTGGCTACCTGGTCGGGGGTTAAGGGAATGGTTTGGTAAAGGTCTTGCCATTGTTCAGCGTTTAGAGGTCCTGCAATGGACCTGGGTCAAATTTAGTAGGACCTCCTTCAATACTTAACGGTATTGGATGGCGGGGGTCCAAACTCTTTGATCCCCTCATAAGTTAACTACTATTAATACTATAACCCGGCTATTTAGGACTGTATCCCTGCTGACTCAGACTACTTAGTCGAGGGTAACGTCACCTCCAAAAGAGGGGCCTACCATAATTTGCATTAATAACTTAATTAATTATCTTCCAATAATCCACCCTTTTAGGATTGTATCCTTGCTGACTCAAACTACTGGGGTGAGGGTAACGTCACCTTCAAAAGAGGGGCCTACTAAAATAACTAACATAATCTCTTAAAATAGTGCAAAAGTGCGGAAATAATCAAAGGTTACACTAGATACGAGTCGGAACCAAGTGATTCATCTTGTCTATCTGTTTTTCTTTTTATTTTTATTTTCAGCATTTTAGTTAGTTTTTATTTTTCTTAGTTAAAATATTTTTCTAAACTTTTTGATTTGATTAGACGTTGAGGATAAACCGGTACTAAAAGCTCTTGTGTCCTTGGACGACCTCGGTATCTTACCAACACTATACTACGCTCACGATGGGTGCACTTGCCCATATGTGTGTCTAGTGTTAGTAAATATCGTGTTTTATAAATTTAAAACTTGACTAAAAAGTGTTAAAAGGGCTTAAAATATACACCTAATATATATAACACTAGAATACGCATCATACATGTTACATGCTGGTTATGCGTAAAAGATTTCGAACTCTACTACTACTATTAAACTTGTATGCTCACCTTTACACTATGTGTATTGACCTCTATTTTTTACCGTATGTGACAGGTGCTTAGGATGTTTGCTTGCTGTTTGATGAAATCAAGCTAGGATGGAGTCTAGAAACAAACTAAATAAAATCTGAGTAGTCGGAATGGATATTTGTCTTTGAGAACAATGTCTGTAATAACTATTTTTATGTTATATGTTTGTGGTATGGGACATGAACCTTTAATATATTATAACGAATAGTTGTTATAGATTCTCCTGGACAATCTGTTTCGCTCAGTGCCGCACCCTGATATTTCCGTCATCGGTTGGGGTGTGACAGATTGGTATCAGAGCCATAACTATAGGGAATTAGGCAAGACTCGACCTATTCTGGGTCAGTGTCTTAGAAATGACCTAGTCTATAGTCTAAGTACCAACAGACCAACTTGTGCATGCCCGGTATGGGTATTGTACGAGCTTACTCGCTATTTCTCGCTCGAACTCGATGTACACTACACACTTACGCGAACATCGCATACTACAGTTTCGCGCAAGATCAGCCTTTCCTAAAGCAGATTACACTCACAAACGGATGATCTGGTTAAGATTAGGTGTGAAAATCGCAAACTCTCGACCAGATTACTCGTTCGAATTACTATTTTTATTATAAACAAGAAAATTTGCGTTGAATTAGGAGTGAAATCCATACTTTGACGCAAATCTCCTTATCTGTCTCATTATTTTATCATACAAATAGGGATGTAGTCGCTAAGTTAGGGGTGAAACCCGAACCTTGATGACTCGTTCCGATCTATACTTTTGGTTTTACAAAACTCTCACCAAATTCTCGACGAACTCCAACGACTTGGGTCACGCTGTAACTGGAAGGATGCATGCCGATCACTCAAATCTAAGCAAGAGCATAGTCTAAAAGGCCAAAGCATGCGCTTAAGGTCCTTATGAATAGTCGAATCACTTTGGGTAGTCGATGTCTACACACACCCGAGACAATCTCTCCTCGATTTTGTGTTTCGATTCTAGAATTGCCGCCTCTGACTCTGTGATTTATCGATTTTGTGTGAACTTATGTGTTTTATATGATTATTTGTTTGCGTTTTGAGGTAAACAGTACGGTGGTACTGATGATTTCAATTTCGCGTTTCTCGCTCCGTTCAATCACGCACAACACACACCACATCAACAAATCACTTGTGTTATTCGCAATCGCAGCTCGCTAATCGCGCTCGCTATACTTAATCGCTATACGTGCTGTGAAGGATAGGTGAATACGTGCAAAATATGTGTTTAGGTTAGCTTATGTGTGCTTATATGCTTATGTGCTTATGTGATTCTGTGTTTATGTGCCTATGTGAATTTTGTGCATGGTTGTGTTCCTGAGCTTTATGGTGAACTGCTAGACTATACTAGGGTTAATCGAAATTGTGTTTGAGTCCTATGGCGATGTCTATTGTAGACAATGTCTTCATTTGGATCATTCCACTCTCGCGCTGCTCGCCAAAACCATGATGACAAACGCATCACCGCTCTCGTCTCTAAGCAAATGGCGAAAGTCATCCCACAGATCGTCAGTGAGCTGAACGAGAATGCTAGCAAATCTTCAGAGGAGTCCAGGACTGATACTCCTAAGGCCGCTTTTAGCGTCAAGCTGTTCAAAGCCTGCGGACCAAAGGAATTCACCAGAGAAGATGGCCCTACGACCATGTTTCAATGGTTTAATTCTATCGAAGTCACCCTGCGCCAGAGTGGCTGTCCAGAAAACCTGCGCACCGTCAATGCTACTGGCGTCTTCCAATCCCGCGCTCTTGATTGGTGGATGGCCGAGAGGTACAAATGAGAAAACGATGCAGCTTTCAGATTGTATTGGGATGAGCTGAAGAACATAATGATGCAAGAGTTATGTCCTCCCCATGAACTCCAAAAGCTTGAGGATGAATTCTAGCATATAAAGTAGAATGGCGGAGATAACTCTGGTTTAACTGCTCGCTTCAAGCAGTTGAGTATTATCTGCCTTGGTCAGGTTACCACCCCAGATATTACAATCAAGAAGTATATCCGTGCTCTTCCAGATTGCGTCGCAAATTTTGTTCAGGCTGCAAAGACAACAACAATCGAGGAAACCTACCTGCTCGCCGCTGAGATCAACGATAAGCGAGTCAGGGCTGGTTATTTCGAGAAAGCCTCCAAGAACCTGCATCAAGTCACCGCTGCTTCAACCGCTGAAACCACCGCCGCACCGCAATCTTCAAAGCTCTCACGTCGTAAGAGGAAGAACAACAACAATTCCAGCAACAAGAACTGTTCAGTTACTGCTGACCCGCTCCAAACAGTACCTGCCCAACCGCAACCCCAACACCGCCAAGTAGCGGCGCCTATGGTCAATGCACCGCCTGCCAAACGTGCATACACTGGACCATACCCACTTTGCCCTACTTGTACTTATCATCACCGGGTGGGTATCGCATGCCGGTTCTGTGTTCATTGCAATATGTTTGGCCACTTCACCACAAACTACCGTACAGGTCCAAGTCAAGCCCCAGCTTCAGCTCAAGGTCAAGCTCCTGCTCAGCAAGCTCTACTTCCTGCTCCTCACGGGCAACAAGCGGCTCCTGCACCCGCGATCCATGCTAGAGCTTGCTTTGCATGTGATGATCCTAACCACTTCACAAACATGTGCACCAATCGAGTGGTGAAGCAAGAGCCACAACAGCAGCAGCCCCGGCAGCAGCCTTAGCAACAGCCAGCAGCCCGCGGACGTGCTTTCAACATTAACGCCCGCCAGGCTCAAGCAGGCAACAATGTGGTCAATGGTACGTTCCTTGTGAATGGTATATATTCTTCGTGTTTATTTGATACTGGAGCCGATAACTGTTTTGTATCGTTTGAATTCGAAAAGCTCCTTAATCGTTAGCGTGCCCATCTACCCTCGACGTTCGATGTTGAAGTTGCCACCGGAAGAATCGTCGCTGTCAATTCTGTTCTACATGATTGTACGCTTGAACTCAACAATCACGTCTTCCCATCGACCTTATTCTGATGCAACTTGGAAGTTTTGACATCATAGTAGGCATGGATTTTCTTCGTGAAAATCGTGCTGAAGTTGTTTGCTTTGAAAAGATGATTCGTTTCTCGCTCGCTAATGGTGATCAACTTTGTGTGTATGGCGAAACACCCTCTAAAGGTCTCAAGCTCATGTCATGTGTCCAAGCGAGCAAGTATCTCCACAAGGAATACAGAGCTTTCTTGGCCAACATTGTAGTAGCGGAGAAGGAAAAGCAAGGAGATACCGGAGTGAAAGACGTTCCCATTGTTTGTGAATTACCTAATGTTTTCCCGATGATTTACCTGGTTTACCTCCCACTCGTGATATCGATTTCCGAATCGACCTCATTCGTGGAGCAAACCCTGTTGCTAAAGCGCCTTATCGTCTCGCTCCTTCTGAAATACACGAACTCTCGAGTCAGCTCCAAAAACTACTTGATAAAGGCTTTATTCGCCCTAGCACCTCTCCTTGGGGCGCGCCTATCCTTTTCGTCAAAAAGAAGGATGGATCGTTCCGGAGGTGCATCGATTATAGGGATTGAATAAGCTGACTATTAAGATCGATCTACGCTCAGGCTATCATCAGTTACGCATTCAAGAGGAAGATATACCCAAAACCGTATTTCGAACCCGATACGGTCATTACGAGTTTGTTGTCATGCCTTTGGGTTTGACTAACGCTCCCGCAGTTTTCATGGACTTAATGAATCGAGTGTGCAAACCCTTTCTTGACTGCTTCGTCATCGTGTTCATCGATGATATCCTGAACTATTCCAAGTCAAAAGCCGAACACTCATAGCATCTACGTTTGGTTCTTGAGTTAGTCCAGGGAAACCGTCTTTACACCAAGTTCTCCAAGTGTGAATTCTGGCTGGAGGAGGTCTAATTCCTGGGTCAAATTATCAATACTCAAGGAATTCATGTCGATCCCATGAGGATCGAGGCCGTTAAGAGTTGGGTTACACCCAAGAACCCGTCTGAAGTCCGTTCTTTTCTCGGGCTGGCAGGCTATTATCGACGTTTTATCGAAGGTTTCTCTAAGATCGCCGTGCCACTTACCTCTCTAACGTATAAGGACAAACCTTTTATTTGGGGAACTAAACAAGAGGAAGCCTTTCAAACTCTCAAAGTTATGCTTTGCAATGCTCCCGTGCTCTCACTGCCTGACGGAAATGACGATTTCGTAGTTTACTGTGATGCCTCGAACCTTGGTCTTGGTTATGTTCTCATGCAACGAGACAAGGTTATCGCGTACGCTTGTCGACAACTCAAGATCCACGAGAAGAACTACACCACACACGACCTCGAGCTTGGCGCAGTTAAATATTTGGTGACACTACCTTTACGGTACCAAGTATACAATCTTCACTGATCATAGGAGCCTACAACACATCTTTGACCAAAAGGAACTGAATATGCGTCAATGCTGGTGGGTAGAACTACTCAACGATTACGACTGTGAGATCCGTTACCAGCCAGGCAAAGCGAACGTCGTGGCCGATGCTCTCAGTCGACGAAGCTATTTGCATAGCGTTCGTAATGTTCAAGCCCAGTTTAATGTCGAAGCTCTTATCCGTGACGCTCAGCATGCTTGTTTTACCGAACATACTTTGAAGAAGGAAAGGATTCTAAATGATGGCGCCCAACTCAAGAAAAAATCAAATGGTATCTTTCATTATTTGGACCGAATTTGGATTCCCAAGCATACGAATTTGCGACAACTTCTGATGGACGAAGCCCACAAATCTCGGTATTCTATTCATCCCGGTGCTGACAAGATGTACCGGGACATGCGCTACAAGTACTGGTGGCCGGGCATGAAGAAGGATATCGCTATCTATGTTTCGAAGTGCCTGACTTGTTCCAAGCTCAAGGCTGAGCAGCAAAGACCCTCTGGCTTACTCGTTCAGCGTGAGATCCCAATGTGGAAATGGGATAGTATAGCTATGGACTTTATAACGAAACTTCCGCGCACGACATCAGGTCACGACAGCATCTGGGTTGTTGTTGACCGTTTGACTAAATCAGCTCATTTCCTACCGATACGAGAAGACTTTAAGGTAGAAAAATTAGCCCGAATCTACACCGATGAGATCATTTGTCGACATGGGACGCCTCTTGACATCATCTCTGACCGCGATGGTCGTTTTACCTCACGTCTTTGGGAAACGTTTCAATCTGCTCTCGGTACTACCCTTAATCTAGGTACCACTTTCCATCCCCAAAACGAAGATCAGACTGAGAGAACGATATGCACCCTTGAAGACATGCTCTGATCGTGTGTCATAGATTTCGGTGGTAATTGGGACGCGCACTTACCTTTGGTCGAATTCTCGTATAATAATAGTTATGTCGATCGCCTATTGTATGGCACGAGATCGGAGATGCACAAATTACCGGTCCTGAGCTGTTGCAAGAAACGACTGACAAAATCCTCCAAATTCGAGACAATCTATTGAAAGCTCGGAGCCGATAGAAAAGTTACGCCGATAGACGCCGCAAGCCCCTTGAATTTGATGTTAGCGATCACGTACTCCTAAAGGTTGCACCTTGGAAGAGAGTGATCGGATTCGGCAAGAAAGGAAAGCTCGCGCCTCGAGATGTTGGACCCTTTAAAATTCTGGAAAGGATTGGAAAAGTGGCCTACAGACTCGAACTACCGGAGGAACTTAGTAATGTCCACCCGACTTTCCACGTTTCGAACCTCAGAAAGTGCTTGGCCGACCAAGAATTACATGTCCCTCTTGAAGATTTACAAGTGGACGAAACATCACACTTCGTGGAAAAGCCTGTTGAGATCATGGGACGAGAAACCAAGGTACTCAGACGCTCGCGCATTCCCATTGTGAAGGTTCGCTGAGAAGGCAAAGGCGGCGCCGAGTTTACCTGGAAACTCGAAAGTGACATGAAGGCGAAGTACCCGCAACTGTTTGTTACGCCTACTTCTTAAATTCGAGACGAAATTTCCTAAAGTAGGGGAGGCTGTAACAACCCACTTTTTGGAAAGTCAAAGTACAAGTCAAAGTCAAAGGAAGAAAAGATTACTAATTGTGATCTATCACTCCTTGCTTAACTATTAATTGTACGTTAACAACTTGTAATCGAATCTTTTTATTTAATTGCTTTAGTTGTATTATGTGGAGTATCTATTAATAATCGAGGTTTAATCGCATGTTTTATCGCCTCGCTATCGCAACTCGAATAATGTGTTGTGGATATTGTTTTACGTGTGTGTGCTATTATGTGTTACCTGTGCATGTCATGTTTATGTTGAGGTGTTTAATCGCAATCGCAATTCTATCGCATCGCAATTTAATCGCAAACGCTAAACGCAAGTTATTTATAGTGACTGTATGTTAGATATAGTAGTTAGGTTATTTATATGACTAATGGGTAATACTATCACATCCCTCACTCGAATCGCATCGCAACGCAATGCTCAACACGCAAATTAAACGACAAAACTCAACACACCGTACACTTGGATCGAATGGCCAACCGATCGAGTGGCCATCCGATCGGATTGCCATCCGATCGAACCGCCATCCGATCAGTGGACAATCCGACACTTGTGCACTTTCCTCTTTTGGAAACCCTATAAATACCCTCCTGTCACATCACTTGTGATGTGACACCTCTTCCATTCAACCAGCAGCACTCAAGCCCTCTTTTCTCTTGATTTCTCGCGTTCTTGTAAGTTTTCAACTCAAATCTTGTACTTCTATGATCTACACACACTCCTTCATCATTTTCACCTTTGAATCTAAACGTTTAACCATGAAAACATCGGATTTAAGGTGTTCTAGGGTGACGTCGTCATGGAGTTCTTATGAACTTCAAGATTTGACTTCATTCCACCAAGAACAACTCAGATCTGAAGGATTTCCACATGATTTAACAATGATTTCACATAGATCTAAACATTTTCAAAGTTAAAAGGATTGAAAGTTGGTTTCTAACTTTCTTTCAACTCTTTTACACTCAATGCACTCAAAACCGATAGAATCAGAGCTTGTTCTGACCTTCTACTCTTTCTTAGTGATGAGTTGGTTCAAGATCTGGTTTCTATCAGAGAGACAACCGATTTTGGGTTAAACAAGAAAAACCGTCACGAACCATTAGATTGATAGGATTTGGGCGATTCCTGCTCGATTGGACGACTTGGGACTTGACGAGGTTCCGTTGTTTAGTACGTTGTCAAACCGTCTCGAACAAACCTCAGAACTTTCCACACTTAAACAATTATCAACATGTTCAATGTATAAGTCAGTTGTAACGGATTTCCATCCGATCGAGTGACCATCCTGCTGTGAACTTGTTCTCACTAAGTGTCCTGTCAATCGGATCGCTATCCGATCGAACGACCGTTCGATCGATCGACCTGAAGGGTAGAGATACTTCTATGTTTTCAAAATGCTACAATGAAAACTCCAAAGCCATCATACACAAATACATCCTTGCCAAACGAATGTCAATCCGACTGAATGGCCATCCGATTGGATGACCATCCGAACGGATTGACATACGATCGAATGACCATCCGATCGGATTGCCATCTGATCGGATTACCGTTCGGCACTTGGTCACTTTTCACCGATTTACGCACCGCACTTCGCTTATGCTATCGTTAACTGTTCAGGCTAATCACTCTAGCGCTCCCTTCAATCCATTTCCATCGCTGTGAGCATACTCGAACCCTTTTTGTTTTATGCACTTTTGGGTGTTACATACGTTACTTATTCTAAATCACATCGACACACGACGCATACACTATTTATACGCTGACCGTTATTGCATGTTATGTGTTACTCGATGAATCCTTGTATGTTATGTTAACACAGTGATTGTTGCCTGACGCCTTAGCAACGATAGTACTATTTGTTTGGACTCAGCACCTGTCGTGGACAGGGGTTGTTAAGGTTACCTCTCACATGTCATAGTGATGATATGTGTTGCACATTCTACAACTCGCAGTCTAGTCTATGCATATTTCATTATCGATAACCTACTAGCTTCGCGTTATACATGTTACATGTTGGTTATGCGTAAACAATTTTGAACTCTACTATTACTATTAAACTTGTATGCTCACCTTTACACTATGTGTATTGACCTCTATTTTTTAACGTATGTGACAGGTGCTTAGGATGTTTGCTTGCTGTTTGATGAAATCATGCTAGGATGGAGTCTAGAAACAAACTAAATAAAATTTAAGTTGTCGGAATGGATATTTGTCTTGGAGAACAATGTTTGTAATAAATGTTTTTGTTTTATATTTTTGTGGTATGGGACATGAACCTTTACTATATTATAACGAATAGTTGTTATGGATTCTCTTGGACAATCTGTTTCGCTCAGTGCCGCGCCCTGATGTTTCCGTCGTCGGTTGGGGTGTGACAGTTCAACAAGAGAATGGTTGTGCTCCTCGACAAACTTATACACCTTCCATGATCCATCCTCAAAAGTTACACCTAATAGTGCACCACAATCAGTCCTCTTTGAAAAGTTGGATCGCACTAATCGCTCCTTTTGATTGGGGTCCAACGTATCAACCTTCTTGTCCTTGTATAACCCAGATCTCGTACACAAGTAATACTTAATATGTAACACATCTTTAGAGTTTGTCTTTGTAGTACCTTTCCTGACTGAAAACCCACACTCCTTGGCATACTTGACATACATTGAATAACAATCGTCAAGGCTTGAGAATACCATGTCCATTTTGGGCTTTATTTCTTCACTGACGTCAGGAATGATAAATGGTAATCCAGTTTTGGGGCAAAGCCTTTGACTCGAGGAAGCAACTTCGTCTGAGAAAACACAGTGAGGAACAGAAAAATCAGAAAAAAAACGCCATTAAAAATAGAAAATGTCTCGTAATAACATTTTAGATTAGAACGTCATTAATTGAATAATAAACAAGACATAATAAACACATAATTTAAAAACGACATGATGAAAACGCCATGAGATGAATAATTAATATAACATCATAATGAAACGCCATAATTAACAGAACTGATGTTTACACAAATTAACAAATAGTAATAACTGATGTTTACAAATAATACAAAATAACATTAAAAATGAATCAAATAGATGTAAAATACCAATGATCGTAAAATCATAAGAAAAATACTAGATCGTAAACGACAATTAAAATTAATATTGAAAACTCCAGTTATCAGTTCTTAGTAATTGTTCAAATACCAACTAAAACAGGATTAAATTGCATAATTGAATAACGCCATTGAAAATCATACAACACATTATAAAAAAAAAATGAAACAAGCATAAAAGAACATAATGCCATATCTGTTGCATGATTTGCTGAAACAAAAATAGAAAACACCAACGAAATTTACTTTGTCGGACAGAATCCACGTTTGACGCCATAGATATGAGAAAGCTTGCAAAGGAGGTAACAGCTAACAAGAAATCTTTGGAGTTTTAATTTGAAAGAGATTTATAACGCGGATAAGGAGGGAACGTATAAAAGGACAATTGTACCATTGCATAACAATTAGCGCCCCCCTGCCACGTGTTGGGCCAGGATCCGTTTTCACCGTTCTCACACTTTTCATCGTTCTCTCTTGATCCCATCTATATATATATATATATATATATATATAGTATGAGTTAGGTAGAAAGTGTATTTTTCCTAGAAAGTCTAGGAAGCAATGAGAATTGGACATGTGGTATTGAGTTATTTTAACTAGAAGGGCAATTATGTAATTCCATATTCTAATTTTATTTTTGAAATTTATATTTCATTAACTAACATTGCATGATCTCGAAGGTAACTGATTATGTCCATGATTTTCAGAATTTTGGTTGTGTTTCGAATCCAAATCTCATTCAAATCATATGTATATACAATTCTTTCTATCGTTTTCTTCTTCACCATCAGTATTCGTATTCAATAATTTTTTCAGAGAGAAAAATCATGGCTTCAAGCACACTTGTTGATTGTGGAGATGGTTATTAACATTTAACTGCAAAACCGTCAGCTTGTTCTTGGTTATGTGTTTTAACAATCAGAGAGGTTGAAGTCTTTGTGTTTATTGATTCCATAATGTGACTGATGGTTTGTAATATGAAGATCACCTTTTTTTAAGATATTGGATGGTGTGTTTTAACTTCCATATTTGTAGCTTTCTGTTTTGTTTATTAATCTTTTTCAGGATCACTATCAGACTATTTCTTGGTAATGTGTTTTAACAGATAGGGAGGTTGAAGTCATGCTGGTAATGATTGAGGATTTCTTGACATTGTGTTTTAAAATTCATGTTGGTAATGCTGGAGGATTTCTTGACGCTGTGTTTTACCATCCATGCAGATAATGCTGGAGGATTTCTTGACATTGTGTTTTAACAGCAAGCAGATTAATACAGTTGTGTTTTAGCATTCATGTTGTTAATGCTGGAGGATTTTTTGACGCTGTGTTTTACCATCCATGCTGGTAATGCTGGAGGATTTCTTGACATTGTGTTTTAACAACAAGCAGTTTCATACAGTTGTGTTTTAGCATTCATGTCGGTAATGCTGGAGGATTTCTTGATGCTGTGTTTTACCATCCATGCTGGTAATGCCAGAGGATTTCTTGACATTATGTTTTAACAACAAGCAGAATAATACAGTTGTGTTTTAGCATTCATGTTGGTAATGGTGGAGAATTTCTTGACGCTGTGTTTTACCATCCATGCAGGTAATGCTGGAGGATTTCTTGACATTGTGTTTTAACAGCAAGCAGATTAATACAGTTGTGTTTTAGCATTCATGTTGGTAATGCTGGAGGATTTCTTAACGCTGTGTTTTAACAGCAAGCAAATTAGGAAGCAGATTAATACGATGTGTTTTCTTGATGTGTTTCTTCATGAAGGATAGAAGGAAGAGAGAGAGAAGAGAGAAAGGGAGAGAGAGAGAGAGAGAAAATCGCAAGAAATGTGGGGTGATTATGGAATGACAATTATTTCCATATTTAAAACAAGCTAAATGACATATCTACCCCTGATGAATTAAATAATCCTATTTTTAAGAAACACATATTACCAAAATGCCACCAAGATGATCTCAACCATTAAACACACCCATTGGATGGCCCAGATGCTTCCTAGACTTTCTAGGAAAAGCACACTTTCCGCAGGATCCCCACTCTATATATATATATATATATATTCATTTATATCTATCTTAGTTGATATGATATATATATATATATATATATATATTTTCCTAAGTAACATAAGATACACACATGTATATATTAGGTGACTGTTTTCTTAGTACTGCATCTCCCTCAACCAACTCTTCACCATACTGGCGAAGTTCTTCTACGTTCTCCTGACTCATTGGTGGCATTGGGGCTGGTATGGGTTCAGGTTAGGTTGGAACTGGTTCTCAGTAAGGATATGGGTTATTCAGTAATTCTGAAATGCTCAGTCGTTCGCCCACCATTGTTCTAAAGGGTTCGGTGTTGGAATCCTGGGTATCTCATTTGGATCAAAGGCTGGGATTGGAAGTGGGTTCTCCTGGTTTTGTTCTAGGTTCATGGGTTGGTCAGGATATAGATGTAGTAATTATGGTTCTGGTACTGCTACTTGGTTGAGATCAAGTTCTACATCTGCATTTCTAAACATATGAAAGTTAGCTAGTTGCCTATCCAATTCTTCTTCCCAAACAGGGGTATTTCTCTCAGCTCTATTTGCTATTGCTTGTTGTTGGGCTTTTCTCATCCTTTTCCTCCTTTTTACCTTAGCCTACTAAACAATCCTCGTTTCTTAGGAGGGAAAGGTTTTTGGATTTGGCTTTAAAAACAAAGATTCCCTCGGAATCGACTGCATATCCGGAGGTTGGCTGGGATGTTCCTTCATCCATTGGAGAATGAGGTAGGTGACGATAAGCTCAGAAGTACCCTGATCACTCATACTGTAAACTAAGAAAATTGTCAAAATAACATAAAATAATAATATACATATTCACACAGAATAACACATAAGTTTTTTTCCTAACACAATTGGTTAAAATTTAGGTATTTAAAAGAACACCGAAATGGCTTAAACCATTGGCTCTGATACCACCTTCTATCGCAACCCCCGACCCCACCCCGGGAGCGGGAGCCGCGAACACGAGCCGGTGGTATTGGTGTTTATTAATTTGTCCAAGGAAATGAAACATCAGGATCGTAGTTAGAAAATAAATTTCAGAATTTCAATACACCAAACTTTTATATTAAACAAATGGGGTGAAACCCACATTTCATTTATAATATTTTTATAGGGATAAATCCTAGTTGCTGAAAAACATAAACTTTTATTTAGGTAACTTTATGGTCACTTTCTTTAAGCCTTCAGTGCTCCATAGCTGGCTTCTAATAACTTTCACATCAAGTTACCTGAAACGCGTTTTAAAAATATTTTATCAGCAAGAAATACTAGCGAGTACATTCCATTTTATTAAAAACATCAGTTGTTATAACTTCACAGTATTAAGAGCGATTACAATGCTTATATCTACCCAATTACTCGTTCATTACTTATCACTCGACGGATCTGTGACTATGGTCATATCACACATTGGCTACCCATGTCTAATTGTGAAGATTATCTAGTACTGTATACAAACCCCATAATATTGGCAGCAATTGTAGAATACAAGGACTTAATCACTGTAAGCATAACTGAAAACATTTAGGGTTTTGCAAAATAAGTTGGTGAAAAGAAGAATGACTCACATTATAAACTTCTGTTTTTCTATGGGCTTTCTGGTGATATTTCCTTATTATTTTCTTGAGTTTTTATTAAAAACATATAATGCACACGTGTTAGTAAAATAACCCAAATCACTTTAGCCGTACATCACGAGACAGAACCACAACGAACTTAGTCAAGCAGAGCCTTGACATGCGTTACTAGGTCCTAGATCAATCGGGTAGGGTAACGAATTAGTGATCGGGGGTTAAAATACTTACAACGGGGCAGAGCTTCGTGTTTTAGGGGGTATTTTGGCTATAATTAGGATTTATAAAGACAGAGAGAGAAAAGAAGTTTGAACGAGTTGGGAATGCAGACTGAGGCTCCTTTTATAGTTTTTCCGGGGGTTTCTCGCACCCCGCGACCCGCCCAAGGGGGTCCTCTCGCGCCCCGTGAGAATCACCTAGCTACAGCTAGGTTTGACCAATCATCGAGTAGGTCCAACATCTGTCCCTACCCGAGGCACCCTAGGTGTTCGGCAAGACAAAAGCCTGTCGCGCCCCGCGACACACCCAGGTGGATCCTGTTGCGGCCCGCGAGCAACATAAAAACATTATTTTAATTGATTTTTAATAAAAATAATGTTATACGGGTTCGGTTACGTGTATATGGGGTATGTTAGGGTGTTTTCAAGGGTTGTTATATGGATCTCGATGTCAAATTCTTGTAGCAACAAGATCCACCTGATAAGATGCGGTTTGGCGACCTGTTTGCTAAAAAGATATCTGATAGCTGCGTGATCCGTGTATACAAACGTTTTGGACAACACTAGGTACGACCTGAATTTGTCGAATGCATAGACTACGGCCAAAAGGTCTTTCTCTGTAGTCGTGTAATGCTCCTGAGCATCATGTAGAGTTTTGCTTGCGTAGTATATCGGATGAAAATGTTTTTCCCTTCGCTGTCCTAAGACTGCTCCTATTGCGCAGTCAATTGCGTCGCACATTATCTCAAATGGCAACGCCCAGTCCGGTGCAACCAGAATGGGGGCTTCAATAAGCCTTTGCTTTAACTGGTTGAATGCCTTTATGCACTCATCCGCAAACACAAATGGAGCGTCTTTTTCTAACAAACGGGTCAGCGGTTTTGCGATTTTTGAAAAATCTTTTATGAATCGCCTATAGAACCCGACATGATCGAGGAAACTCCTAATCGCTCTAACCGAGGTAGGGTGCGGAAGTTTAGAAATAATATCCACCTTTGCTGGATCGACTTCCAAGCCGGCTTTAGAGATTTTGTGCCCGAGAACTACCCCTTCCTTCACCATGAAGTGGCATTTTTCCCAATTAAGCATAAGATTAGTTTCCTCACATCTCATCAACATTCTTTTCAGATTTCCAAGACATTGATTGAAAGAACTCCCGAAAACAGAAAAATCATCCATGAATACTTCCATGGAGTCCTCAATCATATCATGGAAAATGGCTACCATGCAGGGCTTAAATGTAGTCGGTGCATTACACAGCCCAAAAGGCATACGCCGGTAGGCGAATGTGCCGAAGGGACATGTGAAAGTAGTCTTCTCCTGTCCTCAGGAGCGATAGGAATTTGAAAATAACTAGAGAACCCATCCAGAAAACAGAAAAATGACTTCCCCGACAGACGTTACAACATCTGATCGATGAATGGAAGCGGGAAGTGGTCCTTGCGGGTGGCATCATTGAGTTTGTGGTAATCAATGCAAACTCGCCATCCGGTGACGGTACAGGTTGGAATAAGTTCATTCCTATCGTTTGGGACTACAGTAATACCACCTTTCTTGGGCACTACTTGCACTGGACGTACCCAAACTGAATCAGAGATAGGATAAATCAGCCCTGCATCTAACAACCTAATTACCTCCTTCTTAACCACGTCTTGCATATTTGGATTTAAATGCCTTTGATGTTGTGCACTAGGCTTGTAATCGTCCTCCATCAGAATCTTGTGAGTACAAAAAGAAGGATTTATGCCTCTGATATCCATAATCTTCCATGCCATGGCTTTCTTATGAAGCTTTAAGACCTCAAGAAGTTGTCTCTTTTCTTCGTCTGTTAAAGATGCGGAAATAATGACCGGCTAACGACACTCCTCATCTAGAAATGCATACTCGAGATGTGGTGGAAGTTCTTTTAACTCCAATGACGGTGGATCTTCAACCGAAGGTTTTGAATTCTCTTCAACCTCATGATTAATTTCCACAAATTGATCCGGAATCTGGGAACCGTCATCACCAATTTGATAAACCGGTTGCTCGACTCTGTGGCCATCCTGCGTAATGCCGTCTAGGTTCCCACACAATAGATGTGTGTCCGTATCGATTTCCTCAATCGTGCCTCGGAAATGAGAGCTCACACAAGTATCGACAATGTCAACAAAGTAGAGGATGTCATCGTGACTTTGTGGATACTGCATTGATCTTTTAATGTCAAAAGTCACGTGCTCGTCATTCACTTGGAGCGTGATTTGATCAGCGACCACATCAACAATCATCCTCGCAGTATTGAGGAAGTATTAATGGCACTTTTGAGTCTTCGTCCATGTCCAATTTTACAAAATCCATGGGAAATACAAATTTGTTGATTTTAACAAGCATATTTTATATGAATCCACGCGGATACTTAAGTGAATGGCCTGCAAGTCGAATGATCATTCTAGTGGGTGACGGTTCACCCAGATCTAATTTAGCAAAAACCTTATAAGGCATAAGGTTTATGCTTGCTCCTAAGTTAGCCAACGCGTGACTGACAGACATGCTGCCAATGAGGCAGGGAAGAGTAAAACTGCCCGGATCTCCCATCTTCTCAAGTAAGAAATTTTGGAGAAGAGCTGAACAATTTTCATTCATCAACACATAAGATAAGCTTTCAAATTTTTGCTTGTTTGTGAGGATGTCTTTCAAGAACTTTGCGTATTTAGGCATCTGAGCAAACGCCTCAACAAATGGTATGTTTATATGTAATTGTTTAAACATTTCAAGAAACTTACCATGTTGTTCAGTGTTCTTCTGCTTCTTTAGCCTGCTCGGGTATGGAACTGGAGGAGTGTAATCTGTAACTGGCTCCTGGAGCTGTGATGTACTTGCTAGGCCTCGCCTAGCATGCACCTCGTCCGAAGCGTCAGTATGGACCGTCTCAGTGATCGGTGGTGAGTCCGATTTGTGAGGTTCCGTGGTTTTACCACTCCTCGTCATCACGGCATTAACATGCCCTCTTGGGTTTGGTTATGTGTTACCTCGAAGACCACCCTGAGGTCTTTTAGACAACATCTTGGCCAACTGACCAACTTGATTCTCAATGGTTTGAATTTAAGCCTTCTGCCTCCGCATTTCGCCTTCTTGAGCCATGAAACGCTCCTTATGCTGCTGGTGTCGTTTGTCAGCCATTTGATTAGAACTATTGGAGTTGTTTAACAGTTGTGCCATCATTTCCTCTAATTTCAAATTACTTTGAGAGGCGTGTGGCTGGGAAGTGCTTCCAGAACCCTGATTATGGTAACGTGGTTGAAAGGATTGCCCTTGAGACTGAAAAGATTGTCCCTGTAGCTGTTGTGGCGTGGGAGCACGCTGAGCGTATCCGAGTGGGTTTGGTTATTAGAATTAGATTTCCACTGAAAGTTTGGGTGATTTCTCCATCCCGGATTCTACGTGTTACTGTAGGGGTTATTTTGGGGCCTAATTTGATTGCCCAAATAGTCCACCTCTTCGTGGCCTGTAAACATAACACCCTGCTCACAAGTACTTGGCTCGTGTGACACTCCACACTGCTCACATAATGATTCTACCTTCAAAATGTTCTGAGATTGATCAAATCTTGCTGCCAAAGCTCCGATCTGCGCAGCAAGAGCCGTATATGTATCCACAACATAAACTCCAGGAATGGATGATGCTTTACTTCATACTCCACCGTGACGAGAACTCGACTTCAAGGAAACTCTCTCTATAATTGCGTAGGCTTCAGTTGGTGTCTTAGTTCCAAGATCGCCTCCTGTATATATGTCAAAACGCTCTTGTGAGTCGTAGTTGAGTCCTTGGTAGAAGTTCAGTACAAGTTGCCTTTTGGACAACCCATGATGTGGGACATCAATCAAAAGATCTTTGAACCTCTCCCAAGCTGCGTGTAGAGATTCTCCCTCGTCCAGCTTGAATGTCATAATACGGTTCTTCAACTTGGTTGTCTTTTCTGGAGGAAAGTATTTCTGCATGAATAGATCCGCCATCTCGTTCCAAGTCGTTATGGATCCTGCCGGAAGTTACAAAAGCCAAGATCGGGCTTTATCTCGCAAAGAAAATGGAAAGAGCCGCAAACGGATTGTGTCCTCAGAAACGTCTCGTATTTTGAAAGTCGAGCACACCTCTAGAAATGAAGCGATGTGCCGACCTGGATCCTCATGATCCTTTCCATCAAACTACAACGAATTTGTAACATATTAATTATACTAGATCTAATTTCGAAACACGGTCTTATTACTGTAGGTCGGGCGATGCTTGGTAGCAAGCCCCCTCCACCTGGTCGGCCGGTCTCATTTAACGGCCGGTCGTCTTCCGCCATGGTGCTTCCTCAATCACCCCCTGAACTCTCACTATCAGAAAGTATCACCGGTTCGTCAATTGCGGCCGCAATTTTTTGTGCAACGACACGCGATCTTTCGCGAAGCCTCCTACTTCTTCTTAGGTTATGTTCTGGTTCATTGGCCGGCTCAGCAATAGCGGGCACGGGGGTTGAGGACATCAACCTACAAATAAAAGGAAAGCATTATACGGAAAAAGAATATAATAATATTATATTATATAGAAATATATATATATATATATATATATTATACTTATCTGTTTATTTATTTATTTAATTGTTTATTTATTTATATCTCTTTTTTTTATGAAATAAATGAATAAATAATCGGTTCGATTCCGAGAACGTACATAAATAAATAATAAATACGCATAAATAAATATATAGACAATAAAAAATAAATAAGCATAAATAAATACATAGACAGTCGGTTCGATTCCGAACACATAAGTAAATAAATAAATAAATGAATGGTTCAATTTTGAACACATAAGTACATAATTAAATAAATAAATAAATGGTTCGAATCCGAACACGTAAATAAATATAAATATAAACATGAATGAAGTAAATGAAATAAATAATAAATAATCAGTTCAATTCCGAACACGTGCATAAATAAATAAAGAAAGAATAAATTGGTTCAGAGAATTGCGGCCAAAACTTGGTGCGTTTCCGAACACTTGCTGAATTAAATAAATAAATGAAAGAATAATTAAGTAAACAAAAAAATATAAACAATTAAATGAAGAACAAAACAAATAATTACAAATGCACAAGTATTTACAAGTATATACACCGGTAAAAGAATGACTCGGATCGTTCCGAAAACTCGTCGTGTCCTCAGCAACGACGCCAAAAACTTAATGTGCATGTCTATGTACACAAATTTTTATAGTGAATTTACACACGAACTTGGTTTTAATATTTATAAAAATGATTTATGCCTTAATATTAAAACACACACAAAAGGACAAGTGTATCATGTCATATATGTAACAAAGTATGGGTAAGAACCAGATATCAATCCATGGAACACGGGCGGAGTTGAGTACTAAATCTTTATCATTGATTTACCGGTAAAAGGATAAGTGAATAAGTTTTTAACTAAAATTATCTAAAACTATATTTAAGGCATAATAGACTCCAAATATGAAAAATATATTATTATCTTGTTACGCAAACAACCTAAACATGTTACCTACATCAGATATGTCACAAAAGCACTTGATCAACTTTCCAATTGCAAGACAGTTAGTTACATAGTCTGGATTTCTAACATGATAATTCTTTGGAAAGTTAACGCGATGGTTACACGTTAACCACCTAAAATCATTCATTAGCGAGCTATTGATATACTTTCATGCGAATCTTTAAAGATTGGTTATTTACCCGGTCTAGATTCCTAACCCCACTTATCAAAGAAAGCAATACCGATGGTCACAACACAGGCATGAAGACAAGCATTAAAGTAGATCATACAATAAACTATTTCATCTTACAAGTCTTGAACACAAATATACCAAGATAGCAATTTCAACCAAAACTACTAAACAAATATCATAAACCACGTCAAGAACATGTAACAACACCATATAATTCGTTAAAACCCTTACGTGCAAAAAAAGCATTCTTAATCAAAATCTGATTATCTTGTATAAAACCAATACCATGGTCCGGTTTCATGGTGTAAACATATTAACAAGTTAAAAGTTTACAAATAAGTGATTAATCAAGGAATTTTTAACAATCTTCACTATCCACATATTCATCATACAAAACAACTAAACATAATCAAGAATCCAACATCAATGAAACATTCATCATATAATCATGAAGATTCAAACATGAAAAAGTTACTAAAGATTCATACAAATGAGATTACAACTTAAAGATTATTCAAGAAACAAGTTCATTAATACTATTACACAATACTACATAAACATAACATAACATCAGCTCAATACTTGAAGAATGATCAGAAATACATGTTTAAGAACAAGAAATCAAACCATAAACAAGCAAGGAATTGATAGATTGGATTGGTTAAGCTTCTATTCAATCTTGTGGCTTGAAATCAGTCTGATCAGGAGAGCTTTGAACCTCTAAAATCACCTAGAAACTTGGAGAAAAACCCAACACTTTGATTAGTAGTGAATGCTGCTATTTATAGGCAATTTTCTGATCTGCACGGCCGTGAACTTGGGTCGCATGGTCGTGTACTGACAATTGTCAGGTGACGTCATTTTTCATTTGGGTCAGAAAGGTGGACTAGTGGACAAGTTGGTCTCTGACACTCAGATCTGCACGGTCGTGCATTTGGTCGCACGGTAGTGCAGCGTCTTCAGAATGCTTGAAATTTCATCAGAATTTATGGTCCAGGTAGTGCACGAGAGTGCACTTGGGTCGCACGGTCGTGTGTCTCGAGGAAATCAGTGCACTGGCATGTGCACTGGCAGTGCTTTCGAGGTTGCAGCTCATGCACGGGCGTGCAAATGGGGCGCACGGTCATGCACCATCTGGCAGTTTACCAGAATCTGCTGATTTCATCATAAATGTCCTTAAATCGCCTTGTTTTCTCCAGATTCATCTTTTGCACATTGTTTAAGACATGAAAATAGAAAAGTACCTGATTTGGTACCTAAACAACGAAGTTTTGGTAAAAAAAGCTTAAAACGGAAGTAAAGTGTGGGACTAAAACATGTATAATTTAACGAATATCACTTTTCTATATGGTGACCTAAATGAAGAAGTTTATATGTGTTTGCCTGATGGTTATAATTCTTCTTATGGGTCTAAAGTTTGTAGGTTAAAAAAAATCTTTGTATGGATTGAAACAAGCTCCTAGGATGTGGAATGAGAAGCTTGTGTCAGTTCTTGTTGATCTAGGTTTTGAACAAAGTAAGTGTGATCATTCCATGTTTGTTATGACAAAAGATTATGCTTTTATTGTTCTTCTTGTCTATGTGGATGATATTATTATAACTGGCAATTGTTCAAAACAGATTGATGAAATCAAACTTTTACTCAAGTCAAAGTTTTTAATAAAAGACTCGGGAAAGTTTCAATATTTTTTGGGTCTTGAAGTTTTTAGAGATATGTCTGGTTTATGTTTATCTCAAAGGAAATATTGTTTAGATTTGCTTGCTGAATTTGGTATGATTGGTTGTAAACTGGTGGGTTGTCCTATAGAGGCAAATCATGTTTTGTCTCATTTATGTGAAAAGGATAATAATCCTTTAACCAATGTAAATGTTTATCAAAAACTTGTTGGTAAGTTGATTTATCTTTCATACACTCGAATAGATATTGCATATGTCGTGCATTATCTTAGTCAGTTTATGCATTCGCCTACTCAAGCTCATTTCAAAATTGCATTAAGACTTTTAAGATATCTAAAAGGTGCTCCTGGGAAAGGGATTTTGTTTAAAAAAGGGGACACTTTGGACATAAAAGTTTTTTCTGATTCTGACTGGGCTAAATGTTTTGGGTCTCGAAAGTCTATTACTTGTTTTTGTGTGTTTTTAGGTAATAGTCTTGTGTCATGGAAAAGTAAAAAGCAGTCAACTGTTTCAAGGTCTTCTGCTGTCACACCCCAACCGATGGTGGAAACATCGGGGTGCGGCACTAAGCGTTCAGATTGCTCATGAGTTCCCATAACACTATAGTTTCAATATAATTAGATCAAGATTCACAAAAATTGTCTCACCACCAAAATGTTTCACCACCACACAGAGTACCAAATTACATCATAAATTCAAATATTGTTCGAAATTTTCTAATTAACTAGGTGAGTTTCTAAGCATCATCCTAGCTTGTTTCTCGATTCCTCGGCTACTATCAACCTGCAACATGTATTAAAATATATCAACAAAATGTTGGCGAGTATACAAGTTTGAGTATGTAGTAGTATAATAGTTTAAAACATTCCAAAAACTCATATCCAACATAAACACATATAATAAGTTTCACCATGCTATTAAACGAAATCCAAGTGATAGCCCAAGTTTCCAATGCGTTAACCACTTTCCCCAGACTCAAGGAAAGCAAAAATGTCTCCTCCTAACAATACCCCAAAGACTAACGGGGAGGTGCATTACCCCTATAGCGCTACCATTGTTAAGGCGGAACTACACACAAGGATTAAACGTTCACATAGCATAAAAAGTCTCAAATTTCAAAGTATCAAGTTTCCATGTTTACAGCGGATAGAGTAAGTTTCAGATAGTTTCAAGTGTCACGTGTCAAGTTTATAGAATACATGTTGCATTCCAAAAGTGTTTAAAACAAAAAGGAATCGAGTATACTCACAGTGGGTGCTAAGTATCGACACCAACTATTGGATTGAAGGGAGCGCTAGAGTTAGCCTGATTATAGTTTAACGGATAAGCATCGAACAGAAGGTTGACTCGTGCAAAGTGTCGGACAGGTTTCCTGGTCGGATGACCTTTTGAATTAGATAAACCCCCATCCGATGACTATTCGGTTGAAAGTTTAATGGTCAAGAGTTCTTGATTTCAAAATAGTTTAAGTGTCAAAGGTCATGGGAAACAGATCGTTAGGTCGGATGACCGTTCGATCGGATGGTCGTTCGATCGGATGGTCATTCGACTGTTGTTATCTTGTTCCTTTGCAACCTTCATAAAATTTCTAAGTTTGAGTTTAACGGAGATGACTTGGTAACGTATCATGATAACGGAAACCTACCAAGCTTCAGCTTGTCTGATCGGGCAGGAATCACCCTGTTCGACCGGACGGCTGTTCTTGACATAGTTTCATGTCTGGCCCGTTATTTGGTCATCTCTCCTGTGAAAACCCATTATCAAGCTGAATCCAGACTAAGGAACAAGTCCTAAGCCTGTTTTGGTTTCAGATCTCACCGGGTTTGAGTAAAAATTTAAGAAGCTTGAAGAAAACATATAGTTACTTGAAAACGTCTAGATTTAGTAAGGATTCGCGGTAAAGCATGTGGAAATCTCTTAGATTTGGACTAAATCTTGACGGAATGACATCACACATCGGATTGTACAAACTGCCATGATGACGTCACCTTCAATAGCCCAAATCTTAGTGATTTCACGGTGAAAATTGAGATTTTGGTGAAGAATCAAGTGAGAAAGTGTGTATAGATGAAAGTTGTACAAGAATCATGAAGAAAACTAACAAGAATCGCTTGAAATGGAAGAAAAGCGCTTGAAAAAGTCAGAGAGCGTGATGGTCGGAGGAGCCTGTCACATCAAGTGATGTGACTGGGGTATTTATAGTGTAGAGGGAAAGAGGTGGTGCAAGCTCGTTGGATCGGACGGCCATTCGGTCGAACGGCTATCCGATCTGATGGTCATCTGATTGGATGTCCGTTCGGGCGGTCCAATCCGTTGTCTAGTTTTCCGACTTCGGTTCGTTTTGCGAGTTAGGTTAAGAGTTGCATTACGTATTGTGTAATATCATCACATGACAAGATTGCATAATTAACACAAGAGTTTCGATGTTTCAAGTTTACATAAGCTAACTAATAAGTGTCAAGTTTCTAGTTTAACAAAGTCTCAAAGTTTTTGGTTTAATCATGTTTCTCGTTCCAAGAGTCTCGTTCAACAGTTTCAAGAGTCAAGAATCAAGTATCAGGTATCAAGTCTCTAGTTTCACCAAGAATCAAAATTCAAAAGTATCAAGCATCAAGGGTCAAGTTTCAAAGCATCAAAGAGTCTAGATTCAAAGTATTTCAAGTTTCAAGTATCATAAAGTTTCAAAAATAGATTAACATAGCTAAGACTCAAAAGTGTAGGGACTAGACTTGCCAATGAGTGAAAGTTTAGGGACGCGGGGCATTACAGTCTCCCTTCCTTTAGGAGATTTTGTCCCCGAAATCTAAGAGGAAATCTGCTCAAAGAGCTGCGGATACTTGGGCTTCATCTCACTCTCAAGTTCCCAAGTGAATTTGGTGCCACGCTTTCCTTCCCATCGAACCTTGACTATGGAAATTTTGTTGCGCCTCAATCCTTGACACCTCGTTCCATGATTTCTACCGGTTTCTCCATGAAGTGTAAAGCCTCATTTATTTGCAAGTCTTCGATGGGAACCTGAAGTTCCTCTTCGGCTAAGCATTTTCGAAGATTAGATACGTGGAATACCGGATGTACATTGTTAAGTTCCTGTGGCAGGTCGAGTCGGTACTCCACCTTGCCAATCCTTTCGAGTATCGTGAAAGGACCCACATAGCGAGGGGCGAGATTTCCCTTTTTACCAAAACGAACTACTCCCTTCCAAGGAGACACCTTGAGCAGTACTCGATACCCAACATCAAATTCCAGAGGCTTACGCCTTTTATCAGCATAGCTCTTTTGTCTGCTCCTAGCCTTGATCAAGTTATCATGGATCTGAAGAATCTTATCCGTTGTCTCTTGAATGATCTAAGGGCCAGTAAGTTTCTTGTCACCAATCTCATGCCAACTGAGAGGAGATCGGCACTTGCGACCATATAAAACTTCGAAAGGACCCATCCGAAAACTGGAATGATAGATGTTGTTGTATGATCAATGGTAAATGTACATCCCAATTACCACCAAAGTCGATGACACAGGAACGGAGCATATCCTCTAAGGTCTGGATAGTACGTTCGTGTCACACCCCAACCGATGGCGGAAACATCAGGGTATGGCACTGAGCGAAACAGATTGTCCAGAAGTTTCCATAACAATTATCATTACCAATCAATTTAAAATAACATGTCCCATACCATGCCTCAAAAGGTAAACAAATTATTACAGACAAAATCTAGGCAAATAGTTCTATTCCGACAACTTAGATTTAAACAGAGCAATTGTTTATCTGCTTCTAGAGGCCCTTGATTTAATAAGTATAGACAACTATTTGTTGGCCTCTAGAGCCTTATTCTAGCCTCGATTTCCTAGCAGTTGTGCATCCTAAGCACCTGTTACATACGTTAAAATAAAGTCAATACATATAATGTAAAGGTGAGCATACAAGTTTGATAATAGCATATAGAGTTCGAATTCGTTTACGCATAACCAGCACGTACACATAGTGAAATGAGGCACGTTAGTTATCGACATAGATCCATCGATACCAATGACTGCGGATTGACTGCCTAAGGCAGTTTGTAATACATGACCACCACTATAATTGAAAGGAGCGCTTAGCGAGTAAGGTTAGCCTGATTAGATTAACATCATAACGATAAGTGACGCGTAAAACGATGCAAAGTGTGAGTGGGTCGGATAGTAGTTCGGTCGGATGGTAATCCGATCGGACAGCGATTCGTGCGGATAGTAATCCGGTCGGACAACCATTCATGCGGATGACAATCCATTCGGATGGTCATCCGGTCGGATGACTATTCGAGTGGATTGTTTCTTCCTATGAGAAGGATGTGTTTGTGTATGATGGCTTGACTTTTGAAGTTTTCGTTGTAGCATTTTGAAAACTTTGAAGTATCTCTATCCTTCAAGTCGGCCGATCGGATGGTCAGTCGTGCGGATGACAATCCGCTCGGATGGTTGTCCGGTCGGACGACGACTTTAGTGATGAGTTACTTAGTGAGAACAAATTCATAGCAGAAGAGTCACTCGGTCGGATGTTCATCCGACCGGGTGGCAACCCTGTTAATGACCATGTTGAAAATTGTTTAAGTCTTTAAAGTCTTAGTATCTCATGATTTGAAGAGTAATCCGGTCGGATGGTAGTCCGATCGGATAGCAATTCGTTCAATACTCAAACTTCAGGTAAAGTTGTTTAAGTGTGGGACCCCAAAGTGTGATCTGTTCGGATGGCAATCCGTTCGGGTGACCTATCCGTTCGGACAGTAGTCCGGTCGGATAGATGTCGGTTCTGATTGTTCCGTTCGTCTTACACTTGGTTGTTTTGATTGTTGTCGTTTTATCGAGACGTTTTGACGACGTGTTAACCAACAGAACCCCACCTTGACCCAAGTGACCAAATCGACCAGGAATCACCCTAGTTCGGCCAGTTAACCGGTTCAAGGTGGTTGTTCGTGTTTAACCTGAAATCGGTGGTCTCATGAGTAGAATCCAGATCTTGAGCTAGTACATCACTGGGAACGAGTAGAAGACTAGGTCAGGGTCGGATTCTATCGGTTTTGAGTGCATTGAGTGTAAAAGAGTTGAAAGAAAGTTAGAAACCACTTTCAAGCCTTTTTCCACCTTAAATGTGTTTAGATCTAGGATAGATCTTTGTTTATTTGTGTTGAAATCGGTTAGATCTAAGTTGTTCTGGGTGGATTGAAGTCAAAACATGAAGTTCTTCAAGAACACATGATGACGTCATCCAAGAACACCTCAAATCAGTTGATTTCATGGTTAAAAGTTACGATTCAAAAGATAGAAAGGTGTAGGAGTGCATGTAGATCAAGAAAGTACAAGATTTAGGACGAGATCTTACCGAGATTGAGAGAAATTAAAGAAAAGGTGAGGAGAGCGTGTTGTTCGGACAAAGGTTTCCAAAAGTAGAAAGTTTGAGAGTGACATGGGTATTTATAGGATTCCAAAAGAGGAAAGGGCTGGCCAGTCGGATGGCACCCCGCCCGGATGGCTATCCGGTCGGATGTCATCTCGGTCAGATGGCGCTTCGCACACTGACCAAGTGGTTGTCCAGTCGGATGGCTATCCAGCCGGATGGCATTTGGTTAGTGTGTTTGACGCGACGATTTTTGACGTTTCGATTTCGATTGTGAGCGGTTCGATGCGATAGTGTTTCCTAGTCAAATTACTTTTAATCCCAACTATTCATATCTTGCGCTATCTCTTCTCCACTAATTATCATACCATTTCGATTGCGTTTCGAGTTCGATTGCGATTGAGTTCGATTGCGTTTCGAGTTTCGATTGATTTCCACAACATATATAAATAAACATGCACAAGTAACACATAAGGCACACACACACGTATAACCATTATTCCAAATGCGTAATTCGGGTTGCGATTCCATTCGATGTCGATTTGATTAACATAGCTTGATCATCGTTACTTCCTATAGTTCACAGTCGCAAGTCGAATAATTCTCGTCGGTTATTGTAATTATTGATACTTACTCCACATAATACAACTAAAATAAACACATAAAAGAAATTCACTAAAAGTCAAGTTGCGAAATCGATCGTTGACTTTGACCTTGACTTTGACTTCGACTTTCTAAAACACGGGGTGTTACAGTTCGGTCTGTCCATCCGTTTGAGGATGAAAGGCCGTACTAAGATTTAAATGAGAACCCATAGCGGACTGAAAAGTTTGCCAAAGACGGGAAGTGAAACAACCATAACGGTCAGAGATTATGCCGAGTGGTATGCCATGACGATATATAATTTCATCGGTGTAGATTTGAGCAAGTTTCTCCACTTTATAATCTTCACAAATAGGAAGAAAGTGGGCTGATTTAGTCAGACGGTCAATGATTACCCAAGTACTATCATGACCAGCAGGTGTATGTGGTAGTTTAGTTATAAAGTCCATAGCAATGCTATCCCACTTCCAAACAGGGATTTTGGGTTGTTCTAAAAGGCCTGAAGGACGTTGATGTTCAGCCTTTACCTTCATGCAAGTAAGGCATTTGGAGACGTATGCAGCAATGTCCTTCTTTATACCAGGCCACCAATAAGTCATTCGCAAGTCATGGTACATTTTATCTGCGCTAGGATGAATAGAGTAACGAGATTTGTGAGCCTCATTCATAATGAGCTCACGAAGATTGTCGCGATCTGGCACCCAGATGCGATTGAGATAGTATTGAAGTCCATCAGACTTAGTTTCAAGTCGGTCAATAGTAGCACCTCGTACTTCAACGATTACACAACCTTCATTAGCTGATGAATACTGAGCTTCACGGATACGAGTATGAAGATCGCTAGAGATATGAAAGCAACGAATAGTATTAACAAGAGTCTTACGACTAAGGGCATCGGCCACGACACTGGCCTTACCAGGATGGTAACAAATTTCGCAGTCGTAGTCGTTAAGCAATTCCACCCAACGTCTCTGTCGCATGTTCAGTTCCTTTTGGTTAAAGATATGTTGTAGGCTCTTATGGTTAGTGAAAACCACACACTTAGTTCCATATAGGTAGTGTCGCCAAATCTTTAACGTAAACACAACTGCACGAAGCTTAAGGTCGTGGGTAGTATAGTTTTTCTCAGGTATTTTGAGTTGGCGGGAGGCATAAGCGATAACCTTGTCCCATTGCATGAGCACACAGCCCAATCCACGGTTTGAGGCATCACAATATACCACGAAATCGTCATTCCCATCAGGGAGAGCAAGCACAGGGGCATTACAAAGAAGATTCTTAAGAGTCTGGAAAGATTCCTCTTGCTCGGGACCCCAAGCAAAAGATTTCTCTTTCTGAGTCAAGGAAGTAAGAGGAACGACGATCTTTGAAAAGTCCGAGATGAATCGACGGTAATAACCCGCAAATCCTAGGAAGGAACGAATCTCATATGCAGATTTAGGTGTACTCCAATTCTTCACAGCTTCGATTTTAGAAGGGTCAACATGAATACCTTGTTTACTAATAACGTGCCCTAGAAATTGTACTTCATCAATCCAAAACTCACACTTGGAAAATTAGCGTATAAGCGTTCACCATGTAAAAGTTCTAGCATCAAGCGTAAATGACGTTCATGGTCAGCTCTAGTTTTCGAATAAATAAGAATATCATCAATAAAGACTATCACAAAACGATCTAGATAAGGTTTACAAACGCGATTCATAAGATCCATGAACACAGCGGGTGCGTTGCTCAAGCCAAAAGGCATAACCACGAACTCATAGTGCCCATAACGAGTGCAAAATGCGGTTTTGGGGATATCTTCTTCGAGAACACGGAGCTGATGATAACCAGATCGAAGGTCTATTTTCGAGAAACAGGACGCACCTTGTAGTTGGTCGAATAAGTCATCGATACGAGGGAGAGGATAACGATTCTTAACGGCGAGTTTATTAAGTTCACGATAGTCGATACACATATGAAACGAACCATCTTTATTCTTGACAAATAACACAGGAGCACGCCATGGAGAGGTACTTGGACGAATGAATCATTTGTTGAGCAGTTCCTGAAGTTGACTGGATAGCTCTTGCATCTCGGAAGGTGCAAGTCGGTAAGGAGCCTTGGCGACAGGAGTCGAACCAGGTATGAGGTCAATACGAAAATCAACAGATCGAGGAGGAGGAAGACCAAGAAGATCTTCAGGAAATATGTCAGCGAAATCACACACTACTGGGACATAACTTATATTCTTTCCCTTGCCCTTTTGTTCCACCACGTGGGCCAAGAAGGCAAAGTACTGTTTACGTAAACATCTGTTCGCATAAGTGCATGACATCAACTTCAATCCTCTAGAAGGTCGGTCTCCATAAACGTGCAAAATATCACCGGATGCAAGAGGTAAACGAAATTAGTTCTCATGGCAAGCGATCTCGGCATGATTTTTACGCAACCAATCCATGCCTATTATGACATCAAAACTACCCAATTGCATGGGTATGGGATCAATAGTAAAGATGTGGTCATTAAGAGTCAGGGAACAACCATTGAGAATGGAATCAACCAGAATAGATGTTAGGATCTGAGTTTGGTTTTGATTGTGTTTTACGTTTGAATTAAAATGATCAATGAATGAGTAGTGCAACAGAATATAATGGAAGCAAACTTTTCACAATCAAACAGGAGAATTGCTTTTAACATACAAGTTTAACATTGAACCGAATGCTTGAATTTATTACAAGATTCAATTACAATTGCAAGTATGTAACAAACTCCCCCTCAGCCTGAGCTCATAATGATTTGTTCGTGCAGGAAGAAGATGGTGAAAGAGCTAATAGAACAGTACAGAGCACTGTTCTATTTATAGGCACGAGCAAACCACTGAGCATCTAAGCTGACGTCACCATGAAAGTGACATCTAACCTCTTAACAAACTCTAACATCTGATCTATACAAGTACTGCTATACTAACTACTGCTATTACAATTCATTACATTAAGATATCTAAACTACTGCTGATTCCTTCCACTGATGTAATCCCAGCAGCACTTGATATAACCCAGCAGTGCTTGACTAAGGCAGTAGATAGAACAGCAGGGCTTTAGTCTTCATCAGTCTTCATCAGCAGTTGTAGGTCAGCAGTTTGTACGATCCGTAGATAGGAGGTCAGCAGATGTTGAAATCACTTTCAAGGGGAGAGACTTGTATACATAACATCTGCTTATTCTGGATCCACTGCTCTGATCTAGTTTTGGCTTTAATTATCTGTTCCTTTGGTTGGGTTCAATCCCAACAATCTCCCCTTGGAACAGATAATGCCAAAACCCTTCATTATTAGTAGATCTGTATTGCCTCATCAACAGTTCCCTTATTTGCCCTTTGAGTTGTAACTCAAAGGCTAAGGCATCTGTGTCATCTTCATCCCTGCTAAGTGGAAGTTCAAGGAGATCCTGCAAATCTTCAAGACTTAGGCCAAGTGCTTGTTCCCTTGTTATTTTCTTCACTTCTCCACTAGACTTGATCACTGTCAGTACATGGGTCTGTTTGTCAGTTTTCCACTTTAGTACTTTTGAGTCCGGTGGGTTTCTTGGGAGATTTTTATTTGATGAGGTGTTTGGTGAAGCTGGCCTATTGATGACTGACTGAGCAGTACTTGCAGTTTGATCCAATCCAAGAGTTTCTACAATCATTTTCTTTATGCCTTCTTTTACAAGGTCATCACCTTCCATTAGTTCTTGGATAGTTTCAGCACCCAACTGTTTTTGTTGCCTTCTTTTAAAGATGGCTGCACCAGCTGGAGCACTGGATCTCCTGATTTGTAGCTTTGGTGGTCTTTTTGAAACCTCTGCTTTAGGATAGTCAGTCTTTTGTGGAGCATTAGGAACTGTCTTCCTCAATTTCTCCAAACTTTTGTAGGTAGCCTGACTTTATCTTCTTTCCATCTCAACACTTGATTTAAGGACCCATAATCAGCAGCAGCTAATTCCTCTTTCATTCTCCTCAGCTCTACCTTTTTATCGGGTACATTCTTTTTGAACTTTGCCCAATCTGGAGGAGTGTGCTTGACCTTGTTCTTGATCATTTCTTGAATCCTGGCTGCTTCACTTTCAAGCTCAGGAATGGTCCAGCCTTTATACATGTGTCTCTCTCCTTTGTATTTCTTATGGGCCATGATGTTTTCAACATAATCTTTTCTTAGGGTTTCATCTGCCTTTTCTGATATCTGTTGACACACATTCTTTGCAAATTGTTCCAAAGATCTGACTTGTGTGAGCAAGTATTGATAGTTCTGCTGAATTTCTTTATCAGATTTCCCTTGTGTATTTCTTTTTTAGATATCCTCTGCTTGCTGAGCCTTGATTTTCAAATATTCTTCAATATTGTTAGGCCTGGGATAACCTTCAACTGATGGCAAACTCCTTTTAGCAGGGTCATCCTCATAATAAAAAGACTTGATTTCTTCTCTGACTGCTATAAGTTCAAGAGGGAATTGAAAACCTGCAGGAGGTAATGGCTTTTGAATTTGAGCTGATGAGAGAGGAACAGGGTTTGGTATAGTAACAAGTGTTAGAGATTTTGAAGATGTCGGTGGTGGTAAAATGTCATCATCTTTCAGGATTAGCCTTCTCCTTTTTGGTTGAGGAGATGCTGATGATGTTTTGGGTGGATCAGTGGTGGTGATTTTAGTGGCAGTGGTTTGTGATTGACTAACAGTTGTTGAAACAACTGGTGTTTCAACCACTGTTGTCACTAGAACAGATGTTGTAACATCTGATGTCTTCTGCTTTTTGGCAGGTGGTGATGGTGGTGAGGTTGTTTTTAGTGGTGATGGTGGTTTTGGTGGTGAGATGATTTTTGGTGGTGGTGGTAAGGCAGTGGTGGTGTGTGTTGAAGTGGTGTGTGTTGAAGTGATAACAGATGTTGAAACTACTGAAGTATCAGCAGTTGTTGATACAGCAGGAGTTACAACAGCTGTTTGAGTGGAAGATTGATGTTGGGGGCTTTTGGAAGGTGGTTTGGAATTAAGCTTTCTGGGTCTGGATAGTATGGACTTGGGTTCCCTCACTTTTCTAGTGGGATTCTTTCTTTTTAGCTCAGGATTTTTAACATCCTTTGGCTCAGAACAACCCTACGCATTCAGCTCCATATAAGCTCTTTTTTCCTCATTCCACCTAGACAAGTCCTTTGCCTCTCTGTCCCTTTTTACACTTGCTTTTTCCTCAGCAAGTGCATTTGTGGTAACATCAATCTTTTTGTAACCATCTGGCAAGGGAATCTTTCTAGTCATGGCATCCTTTTCTGGTTCAATGTAAAGACCATCATCTATTCCCTTCTTCTTCCACTCCTGAATTTTCTCCCCCTTTTTGGCATTATCTGGGGGTAATTGATCAATGAAGAGAACAGTTGGAAGAGCAGTGCCAGTGGTTTTCAATATGTGGGCCTTGATAGCCTTAATGTCTGCTTATGTGTTCTTGAACCTAGACTCCAGTGTGTTTCTCGGCTCTTGTACATGCATTGCATGTTGCTGATCAGCCATTTGTTTTTGTTGTTGGAGAAAAGGTTGAAATAGGTTCCATATCTCATCTGCAGCAGGTGCTTGTGGTGGAGCAGGTGCTTGAGGCGGAACAACAGTGGATTACACCTTTTGTACTGTCAACAACTGTTGTAGAATTTCTTTGATTTCTGCAACAGCGGTATTGAGTTTTTCAACTCGTTCCATCAATTCCAGATACTTTAAACCATCACCCAATTTAATGGGATCATCTGATTTCCCACTATCAGTGGTTGCAACAGTGGTTGATGCAGGGATTGTACTCCAAACATTAACCACTGATGCCCCTTTGTCTTGGTACTGGGGTCTTCTTCCTTCAGCACTTGACAACCTTTTGATGTTTCCAGTGGTCAAAACAAATTCACTGGTGGATATTAGAGGTGCTATGGAAGGAATTGCCTCTAAGGAAGTCTTATTGATGTAACCACTGTCCAAATGTAAACCAGTGGGTTCAACACTTGTAGTGGCTGCTTCACTTGGACTACCACCAAGAGTTACTTGTAACTCAAGGGGTGTAACCTCCTCAGGTTGTGTTGGTGGGTAAGCAAAGATTGATACATCAGACCCAGTCATTTGTTGAGGTATATTCTCATTGATAGGTGATTGAGAAGGACTGGTTTGTGCCTGGTTCAAATCAATAGCATCCAACAAGATCTTTGTTTGTGGGGGAAGTGTGGATGTGAGGTTAGGTGTGGAAAGAGAATTGGCCCCGGGCATTGGGCTGTGGATGATGGTAGCAAGTGATTCCAGAGCATCATATTATGGAGTCCCTATTTGTACAACATGTTCTTTTTGAAAAGAAGCAGGAGGAGTTTCAGCTATGGGTTGAGATATTTCTACCAACTGCTGTGAGGAAGTAGCAGCAGTGGTTTCTTGTGACTTTTGTGCTGTCACTGGCAGTTGCTCTGGTATCTCATCCTCCAGAGTTACCTTTTTGATAGGTTTGGGGGGTTTTTGAGTTTTCTTTTGCTTTGGCTTTTTGGTGAGTGTAGGTGTGGGTTTCAAAGCAGTTGTTTTGCTGCTTTGATCACCTTGAGCAGTGGGCTCAGCAGCAGATACCTGAGGAGCAGTGGTAGCTGCTAAATTCTGCTCAGGCACCTCTGCTTGTGTTTTGCAAGGTGTTGACATTCTTGTGAAAGTTTCAGCAGTTAAGTTGTTTATTTTAAAAGATTCACCTTGTTTTATTGCAAAAACATCATCCTTACTAAATTTCTTTTCAAAATAATAGCTTAAAAATATTGGAAAAAGTAAGAATGGCTTTTTATCAACATTTTTAACCAGATCATTAAAGATTTCCTGGGAATAATTGAAATTTTATTCTTGAAGAATAGCATACCCCAGGTTTTGAATCTTTAATGGTATTTCATTAAAAGAGGTGGTTTTAGTTGAAACACACAATAACAGGGTATGAAATAAAAATCTTGTTGCAGGAGGGAAGTACCCTTTTTGTAAGGTATCCCTCTTCATCATTGAATCAGCATACCCTCTTTCAAGGAAATCAATTTTTAACTCATTTTTGGGAAAATAATTTGTACCTTCCTGATCATTGAGCTCAAAGACTTCCGAAATGGATTGTGGTGTGATTTTGACTGCTTTACCCTGTAGAGTAGAGTTAATGGCTATGACATCTTCGCCTTGTTTGTCAAGGGTACAATTTTTCCAAAACTCTCTCTGGGTTTGCAGGTAAATGGGAGCATCTGCTGTAAGCAAAGTTTTGTACTTTGATGCAGACATGAGATCAATGATGGAATCGAAAGCATCGGTGGTGCCGGGTTTTGTAAGAAGACCCAAAATGTTGTGAGAAGGTTTGTGTGGAATTTTAGTGGGTGTTGACGGAGATTTGGAAGTGGATTTTGCAGATGACTTCGATTTTGTCATTTTGAAGAAGACGATCGAAGAAGGTTGTGCAGAAATTTGAGGAAATGAGAGGAAAACTACTTTGTGAAAGGAATTTTAAAACTTCAATTCGACAGTAAAACCCTGTTTGGGGTTTTGAATGGGGGTTTTATAGAGAAAAAGTGAATGCTGACGTGGCAGCGGTTACAAAAGGTCTGACCACAATGTACTGTCCACGTTACAACCCCGGATGAAGAAAACGACTACTCGTTTATGAAGACCACTGATGGAACAAGATCAGTGGTATAACTATGGCAATGAGAGCAGTGGGTGATTTTCACTATCAGTGGATAGCATATTAGTGGATAAAAACACTGATCATGAACAACAGTGCTTATCAAAGAAATAAGAGAGCAGGGATTGACTTTCAGCAGTGGACAAACTTTTAAGGAGAACAGACTTTTGAACAAAACAGTGGTTATGGCAGACTTTTAAGGATTTAATGAAAAAAATTCATTTTTAGCTATTTTTAAGGATGGATTTTTGATTTTCTAAAAACATTTTAATGCTTTTATTCATAGAAAGACAGGATTTTGCCCGTTATACCATGTTTAGCATGCCAATCCTAGAGATCAGGCTTTCAAAGGTGGATGTGTCTAACGCTTTGGTTAACACATCTGCCAGCTGATCCTTAGTTGGTACATGGTGCCGAGAAATCAAACCTTTTTCATAGCAATCCCTCACAAAGTGATGTCTGATGTCAATGTGCTTGGTGGTTGAATGAGAGACTAGATTTTTGATGATATTTTCTGCTGCCTAACTGTCCAATATGAGTGGTGTCTTTAAGGCAGTGATACCAAAATCCAGCAATTGATTTTGAAGCCAGAGCAGTTGGGCTGTACAGCTTGCAGCAGCAATGTATTCTGCCTCAGCAGTGGATGCAGAAACAGCTGCTTGCTTTTTGCTTTGCCAAGACACTAAGCAATTTCCTAGGAATTGGCACCCTCCTGAAGTGGACTTCCTTGTCTTGTCACATCCAGCAAAGTCACTATCTAAGAAACCTGAAAGCTCAATTTTACCATCATCTGGATACCAGATACCACGTGTGGGAGCACCTTTTAGGTATCTGAATATCCTTTTTACAGCAATAAGGTTTGACTTTCTAGGGGCTGATTGGGATCTAGCACAAACACATGTTGCAAACATGATGTCTGGCCTGGATGCAGTCAGGTACAATAAAGACCCAATCATGCTTCTGTATAAAGTTTGATCAACTAATTCATCCTTCTCATCAGATATGACTACTTTATTGGTTGCAATGGGTGTACTGCATGGCTTACAATCATCCATCTCAAATTTCTTTAAAAGTTCTTTGGCATATTTGCCTTGATGGATAAAAGTGCCATTTTGCAGTTGCCTTACTTGGAGACAAAGAAAGCACTGGAGTTCACCCATTGCACTCATTTCAAACTCAGCTGTCATGAGTTGCCTAAACTCTTCACACATTTTATTACATGTGCTTCCAAAAATGATGTCATCCACATAAATTTGGACAATCATCAAATCCTTTCCTCTCCACTTTAAAAACAATGTTTTATCTATTCTACCTCTTGTGAAACCAATGGATAGTAGGAAGGTGGAAAGAGTTTCATACCAGGCCCTTGGTGCTTGTTTCAGGCCATACAAAGCTTTATTCAGCTTGTAGACATGATCTGGATTAAATGGATCCTCAAAACCTGGAGGTTGACAAACATATACCTCTTCTTGAATCTTACCATAGAGGAATGCACATTTGATATCCATTTGGTACACCTTGATGTTGTGGTTGATAGCAAAGGCCAGAAATAGTCTGATTGCTTCAAGTCTTGCAACGGGGGCAAATGTTTCATCATAATCAGTCCCCTCTTCTTGTTTGTACCCTTGAACCACAAGCCTGGCTTTATTTTTGACAACAATACCCCTTTCATCAGTTTAATTTACGAAGACCCATTTTGTGCCAATAGGACTTACACCCTCTGGCAATGGAACAAGCTCCCATACTTGTTGTCTTCTAAACTGTTGGAGCTCCTCTTGCATGGCTTCTACCCAGCTGTTGTCTTTAAGTGCCTCTTGGTACTTGACTGGCTGATGGAGTGATAGAAAACCAGTAAAAAGACAAATGTTTTGGGATTGACTTCTTGTGAGCACCCCTTCATTCATGTTGCCAATAATTTGGTCTGGTGGATGAGATTTCAAGAAGATGAGCTCTCCTTGGTATGGAACAATGGCATTGAGTGGGGAGGGCTGCAGATGTGAATCATCTGAGCTAACCACTGCTGGTTACTTTGATGATCCAGCAGTGGCTTCAAAAGGTGCTGGAATAGGAGGTAAAGGTGTGGAAACGTGCTAACTTTGATCCACTGGTTGAGGACTTTTATCAACAGTGTTTGATGATGTGGAAGCAGGGGTTAAGGGGCTACTTTGGTCAACAACTGTTGAGGTAGCAGTGGTTGAGCTTTGACAGCTGTTTTGAACATCTGCTACTCTTCCCATTTTGACAGACTTTTGAGAAATGATGATTTCATATCCATAGTCTATTATTGAATCCTCTGATGGACCTGCACTGTTAGTGTTGACAGCAGTATTTTCAAAAGTGAATTTATCAAGAACAAACAAATCAGCAGGGTTTGCTGGGATTTTCATTGATGAAAGTTCATTAAACTTTACATTCAAAGTCTCTTCCACTGTTTTGGTCCTTGTGTTAAACACTTTGTAGGCCTTAGCAGTGGTTGAGTATCCCAGATGATATCCACAATCAATTTTGGCTGCAAACTTAGAAATGGAATCTTTTAAGTTTAAAATGAAGCATGGGCAACCAAAAACTTTGAAGTATGAAATCAATGGCTTTATTTTATACAGCAGTTCATAGGCAACCTTTTGATGTCTGGGGTTGATTAAAACTCTATTTTGGACATAGCAAGCAGTGTTTACTGCCTCTGCCCAAAAAGTTAATGGCAAACCTGAATCAGCAAGCATGGTTCTGGCAGCCTCAATCAAAGTCCTGTTCTTTCTTTCAACAACCCCATTTTGTTCTGGTGTTCGTGGAATGCTGTATTGCCTCACAATTCCTTTTGACACCTCATCCAACTCCTTGTTCCTGAACTCTGTGCCATTGTCACTTCTGAAGATTTTTACTGGAAGGTTAAACTGCTTTTCAACCTGTTTCACAAAGTCTTGCAGAATGCCAGCAGTCTCATCTTTTGAGTGTAAAAAGTAAGTCCATGTAAACCTAGAAAAGTCATCAATAATAACCAAGCAATATCTCTTTTTCCTAAGACTCATGACTTTAACTGGGCCAAACAAATCCATATGAAGCATTTGCAAACATTTGGTTGTTTTGGACTCATCAATGGATTTGTAGGAGCTTTTATGTTGTTTTCCTTTTAGGCAGGAAACACAATGCTCAGGACAGGTGAACAGTTTTTGAGGTAAACCTCTTACTAACCCCTGTTTTGAAATGGCAGTGATTGTCTTGATATTTGTGTGCCCCAATCTTCTGTGCCATAGTTCTGTCTCTTTGTTTGATGCAGCTGAGAATAGACAGGCATCAGTTCTGGGGCTCTCTTTTGACATAGCCACCACATAAACATTGCCACTTCTTTGAGCAACAAGTTTGGTTTTTCCAGAATTGATTATTGCTTCAATCTTTTCAACCATTTCTGGTCCAACAATCCTACAACACTCCTTTGTGAAGAATGACCCATACCCCTTATCACTCATTTGTGAAACACTTAGGAGGTTGAATTTTAGATTGTCTATCAGATTGACATTTTCAAATGTTACATTTCCAGACTGTACTGTACTAGACCCCAGAACCTTCCCTTTACTATTATTACCAAAGGATATATCACCCCCTCCATGGATTTTGAAATCTTTGAGAAGGGCTTTACATCCTGGCATGTGCCTGGAGCCTCCACTATCTACATACCAAAGGCTATCTAAGCATGCAGAAGCTCACTGCACATGAAGTAAAAGGATTAGTTCATTAGGGTCTCCAAAGCCAATAAGGCTTTGGATGGGGTCTCAACAGTATCTGGGATGAGTGCAGATGAATGGGCAGTGGTTAGGTCAGGGGTTTGGATAGTTTTAGGACTGTTTCTCTCTAACCACTGTTGTGGGTTTTGACCAATCACCTGCTGATATCCAAAAGGATGCCTGTTCACTCTTGGTTTAGAGGGCCTTTTGTAGGACTCATAAACATGTGGAATCCTTTGGTAAGATGATTGTCCCTTGCCTTTTCTGAATTGGTTGGCAGGGGGTGCATCAGTCACTTGAACATCTCTTTGGACAGATGTTTGATTCAGCTGTTTTGTAACAGCTGTTTGGACTGGCACAAACAGTGGTTGATTCTTGGTGAATTTGACAGATGATGTTGATGGACTCAAGGATGTTTTAGCAGTGTACTCATTCTTTTTCACATCAAAGTTTTTGAGATACACACATGCTTGAGTTTTGTGGTTTGTTTTACCACAGATGGTGTAGCTTTCAGCAGGTACAATGACACTTGTTTTGTTTAAATCATATGCTTTTAGATGAAAACAGTCTTTTGTTAGATGATTTCTCTTTTCACAAAAATCACAAAACAGGTTTTTGATCTTTTCTCTTTTCTTCCTTTTCTCAGACTCCTTAGCAACAGAGTTTTGAACTACTGTTGGGATGTCTTTGATAGGAATAACCTTTGCGTTTGGAGCTGTGACACCATCAGTGGTTGTAAAGTCCATAGGCTTGAAATTTTCAAGAATGTCACACTCATCAAACCATGTGGGTTTAAACTGGTATTTCTCAATTTCCTCAAAAGTTGAGGACCCCACTGATGATCTTTCCAGAGTGATTTTGTTACCAAGTTTATCAGTAATCTTTACTTCTTGGCCATTCTTGTTGGTTGGTATTATTTCAGTTGAACCAGCTTGTTTGACAGCAGTGTTTTCAAGATCATCATATTTTCTATATCCTATACCAAACTTGACATTGCTTTCAAGCTGTTTCTCAAGCATAACCTCATACCCTTTACAAGATTCCACCCATCTTTCACAGGTGATCTGGGTGGACTCCAACTCCTTTTTACAAACTTGGTATTTTTCTACCATAGTTTGGAGTTAAGTTTTGGTTATGCTCTACTCTTATTTGAGACTGATGATCTCTTTATCTTTTTCAGCCAATTTGTTTCTAAGTTCTTTTAATGACTTTTCAAATTTGACTTCATCAGTTAAGACTTTATCCCTAAGGTTTTCATTTACCTCTTTGATGTTAGCAAATGCAATAATGCATTTGTCTGAACACGGTTTTTCAAGAACTTGAGGTGATACCTTAGCAGCAGCCATCATGGCACAATCACATTGATGATCATCTTCATCATCAGCTCTAACTTCTTTCTCACCTGCTGTCTTCTCTTCCTTGTATTCTTTGTCTTCTTTGGACCAGGGGTCAGACAGTGGTTCAATCAGGGTTTCTGAATTTTCTCCCAGCAGTAGTTCACCAGCAACTGCAGTAACCACTGCTTCAGCCACTTCATCCACTGTTTTAGCACTTAACTGTTCACCTTCAGTTTCTACCCCTTCTGGTATTGACTCTAATGCCATCAAGCAAAATTCATCATTAGAAGGATCATTAAAAGCATAGAGTGCAAAATTTTTATCACCAAGCTCATCAGGCATGCTGCTCCAGTCAACAAAGCCTTGGGTGAAAAAGCTTTGTTGATCTGGTTGTACCACTGTTGGAGCAGCTTGTTGAGGTGCAACAGGTTGCACTTATGCCTGAGGGACAGGGGCTTGAACATACTGAATTTGTGGAACAGTGGTTTGAACATAATGCACAGGCACAGGGGTTGCAACATAGTGAGCAGTGTTAACATGGGATGCAGGGGTATATTGGGTATAGTGCACAGTGCTTTGATTTTGTGGTCTAGGGTTTGAGCTAGGATGAGTTATTATTGGACCAGTGGTTTGACTCCTGCATTCCCTAGCAAAATGACCTAGCCTATTGCACTTATAGCACTTAATTTTTTACTTATCCAACCCCACTTTTAAATTCCCATGTAACCCTGGGAATTTTCTCCCTGTTCTTTTGTAGAATTTGCTTGTTCTTACACTAAGCAAAGCCAATTGATGCAAAATGTCCATCTCTTCTAAGTCAGTGGGATCAAAGTGTTGCAAATCATTGAGTTCAAAGCACAAGTTATCTGATATCTGGTTTTCACAATTTGTAGTAAAAGCATAATTTGCAGAGTGAGAGTCAGGGTTGTTAAAATTTCCACCAGCATTTATATCAATAAAGTGATCATAACCCTGATCCTTACTACTGCTACCAGATTCTTCCTGGCCAAAAAGAGTTGTGCTACCGAATGAATAATCATCAGCAACTTTGCCAGACTCTTGCAACTTCTTTTTCTGGTTTAGCTCCCTTTCATAGATTAGGATTCTACCATGAAGTTGGGTCAGGGTCAGATCTTTGAACTCAGCAGAGTTTCTAGTAACAAAAACAATGGTATCCTATTTTTCTGGTAGTGATCTAAGGAACCTGCTATTTTGAGTTGAATTTGGAAATGTTACTTTAACAAGCCTTAGTTCACTAATGAGACAACTGAATCGCTCAAACTTCTGAGTCAATGATTCACCCTTGATGTGACAGAATGTTTCATACTGCTGATTCAGAATTTCCCTATTGTTTTCAATAACTTCTTCTGTTCCCCCAAACTGTTCCTTCAGTGCATCCCATAGCTCTTTGGCACTGTTACAATGTAACAGTCCAGCATAGATCTCATTGGGTAATGCAGATGCTATGATGCTAAATGCTTTTGCATCGAGTTCGAACTTTTGAAAATCAGTTTCAGTATAATTTTCATTTGGTTTAGGTACGAACTTCTTTGCATCCTCAACACTTGGCACCATAGGAACATGGGGACCAAAAACAACAGACCTCCAACATCCAGTGTTTTGTTGAGCAAGGATGTGACCCATCCTTCTCTCCCAGATGTTGTATTCATTACGTTTAAGCATGGGTGGTTTGAAAAGAGAGCCAATGTTATTCTTATCATCTTGTGATTGTGACGTCATCCTGGTTGTTTTACAGGCACTGATTAATCAACTTTGATGGTGATTAAACTTTGCTCTGTTTTCAACAAAACGAACAAACTATCAGTATCAACGATTATGAGCTGAACTATTTATGTCAAAATGATTGTTAAATCAAATTTGACTGTCCAAGCTCTGATACCAATTGTTAGGATCTGAGTTTGGTTTTGATTGTGTTTTACGTTTGAATTAAAATGATCAATGAATGAGTAGTGCAGCGGAATATAATGGAAGCAAACTTTTCACAATCAAACAGGAGAATTGCTTTTAACATACAAGTTTAACATTGAACTGAATGCTTGAATTTATTACAAGATTCAATTACAATTGCAGGTATGTAACAAACTTCCCCTCAGCCTGAGCTCACAATGATTTGTTCGTGCAGGAAGAAGATGGTGAAAGAGCTAATAGAACAGTACAGAGCACTGTTCAATTTATAGGCATGAGCAAACCACTGAGCATCTAAGCTGGCGTCACCATGAAAGTGACATCTAACCTCCTAATAAACTCTAACATCTAATCTATACAAGTACTGCTATACTAACTACTACTATTACAATTCATTACATTAAGATATCTAAACTACTGTTGATTCCTTCCACTGATGTAATCCCAGCAGCACTTGATATAACCCAGCAGTGCTTGACGAAGGCAGTAGATAGAACAGCAGGGCTTTAGTCTTCATCAGCAGTTGTAGGTCAGCAGTTTGTACGATCAGTAGATAGGAGGTCAGCAGATGTTGAAACCACTTTCAAGGGGAGAGACTTGTATACATAACATCTGCTTATTCTGGATCCACTGCTCTGATCCAGTTTTGGCTTTAATTATCTGTTCCTTTGGTAGGGTTCAATGCCAACAATAGACTTACCATCGGCAATCTCAACCGAAAACGACTTAGGTAGCTTAGAGCGTGCACAGTTTAACAAAGATTCAAATTCTACGTACACAAAGCTTCTGTCGGCCCCAGTATCAAATAGTATCGAAGCGTAAAGGTTATTGACGAGAAACGTACCATTAACGACGTCAATGTCATTACGAACCTGGTTTGCATTGATATTGAACGCTCGTCCTCGAGCGGCTGGTTGTGGCTCCTGGTTTAGCTGAGGACACTGATTACTAAGATGAGTAGTGTCTCCACACTTGTAGCATGCACGAACAGCATTGACTGGCCTAGGATTTTGCGAAGGAGCTGGGGGAGCTGGTAGAGCTGCCTGAGTGGGTGCTTGCTGGGCTGGTTGGGCCAGGTTGACTTGACAGCAGTAGGGAGTCGTGTGACCATAACGATTGCAATTAGTACACAGACGGCAAGCAGAGGTAACAGGATGATGAAAGTTACAAGTCGCGCACTTGGGATGAATCCCAGTGTACGAATTCTTGTTTTCCGGTGCAGGAGGGTTAGCAGCAGTAGCAGTAGTAGCAGGCACAATGTCTTTGCCTGTGGGGTTTGCATTTGTAGCAGGGATAATGGCATTGCAGCCAGAGCCCTGAGCCTTTCGCTTCTTGTTTCTGCTGCCACTGGGCAGCTGGGTAACTTGGTTCGCTGATTTCGAGGGAGCAGGAGTAGCGAACTGTTTGTCACGGATGCGATTTTTGTTCAAACTGGCTGCAAGACGGTAAACTTCTTCAATAGTCGCTAGCTGAGCTGCTTCAGTTGAATCACACATTGCAGGAGGTAACCCATTGATGTACTTGGTTATCATGCGTTTCGGAGTAGAAACCAAGTGAGGCACGGTTATGCTGAGTTGCTTAAAACGGGTAGTGTACGACAGGTTGTCATCTCCAACCTGCTTGAGATGGCAGAACTCTTCCTCAAGCTTGAGCTGTTCATAGGGAGGGCAGAATTCGAGCATCATCAATTCTCGCACCTCGGGCCATGGAAGAGCATAAGCTTCTTCGTTGGAGCGAATGTTTCTCTCGTTCGACCACCACTCCAGTGCTCTGCCTTGAAACATGCCAGTTGCACTCCTAGTCTTTAAGTGCTCTGGGCACTGGCTGTTGATGAAGGTAACCTCGATGCTGTCGAACCACTCCAGCATAGCAGCCACCCCATCACTGCTCGTGAAAGGCTTAGGGTTGCAAGAGAAAAGTGTTTGTAGCTGAACTTTGTAGGCTTTAGTTTCTCTGTTTTAGAGTCAGCAGAGGAGGGAGGAGTGTTTGAACCCTAGATCTCAGTGACGATCTTTGGCACGATGCGGGCGATCTGATCGGCCATGAAAGACATCATTTTCTTCTGAGAGTTGGTTATGGCTTTCTTGAGAGAGTCAGATAGTTTACAGGAAGACATCTAAAGATCCAAGAAGAGGATCGTATAAGTCTAGGTCATAAAGTCTCGCAGTATATAATTTCACACACGTTCACATAAGACTCAAGTTTCACCAAACGTTCAACAAGTTTCACATAGTTCAAAAGATTCGATCATTCTCACAACAAGTCCGCAAACCCACGACTTTCGTATGGCACGTTGTACGAAAGTTCAGCAACATGTCAGAAACACTTATATATAGGAAGTACGTTGATCATGCCATGTCTGTCTCGTCGTCGGTGCTAGGCTACGTATCGTATTTTGCCACTCACAACAACACATTCCATGATTCTCATAGGCATTAGGGTACACATTAAGCAAGTAGTTTCACATAGCCCAACGTTTCAACATTCTCATCACCGGTCTGCAAAACGCCAATTTCGCATGGCACTTGGTACGAAAGTAGGTAACATGGTAGAAACACTTATATATAGGAAGTACCAGCGGCGTATCCACCATGTTTCATCCATGTTACTTCTGTCTCGTCATTTGGTGCCATGTTACATATAATGTTTTTCTACCCACAACAGCACATACTACATAGATTAATCAAGTAGTTTCACATGGTATCACGTTCAATCATGTTTCCCATAGTTTAATCAAGATTCCCACGTAGTTTATCACAACGAGTAAAGCATCATAAATTTAGTTCGATCATGAGAGATTATTATTATTAATGTTTTAGATTGCGGAGGTACGTGCGATTTGTGTAAAAAGTCTCAAACGAACAAAGAATCAAGTTTAAAACCACATATAAAACCGAGATAACACAAAAGATAGGCTCATAAAACACAGGATTGTTCCGGGTAGAGGAATGTTGACTAACCAAAGTGAATCAAACCCCTATCGAATTGAGGCAACGTGCCTTGACTTACTTAGACAAACACGTCATCAATGTTAGGCCTACGATATTTGTCCTTTTGGTCACTTCACGTCCCTAATTGATCTGGAATTTCGAGACTCTGGCGAGACAGGAAAATCAAAGAGTGGGACTAGTTATCAAGGTATGAGTTTCTCCTCTATCTTGACAACTTCGTACCCCAATAGTGTCGGTACTTATCAAAAGATAAGACCTACTAGAATATGATATGGAAATTTCCCATCAAGGTTCGGATGTCACTCCTGAATTGAGGGTAAATCTCGTGCAAAATACAAACACTGCATAGCAGTGTTTTCAAAGTGTCCAGGTTTATATTGTGTCAGCCTTAGGAAAGGCATGTAAGGTTAACAGGAAATGTGTTGCTAGGAAGCAAGTACGGTAGAATGCATAAGTCTTAAACAACAGATAAGAGTCAAGATTCCCTAGAACTATAGACTAGGTAAAGCATTCCTACTTTTCCTAATTCCCTATAGTTATGGCTCTGATACCAATCTGTTACACCCCAACCGATGGCGGAAGCATCGGGGTGCGGCACTAAGCGTTCGGATTGCTCATGAGTTCCCATAACACTACAGTTTCAATATAATTAGATCAAGATTCGCAAAAATTGTCTCACAACCAAAATGTTTCACCACCACACATAGTACCAAATTACATCATAAATTCAAATATTGTTCGAAATTGTCTAATTAACTAGGTGAGTTTCTAAGCATTATCCTAGCTTGTTTCCTGATTCCTCGGCTACTATCAACCTGCAACATGTATTAAAATATATCAACAAAATGTTGGCGAGTATACAAGTTTGAGTATGTAGTAGTATAATAGTTTAAAATGTTCCAAAAACTCATATCCAGCATAAACACATATAATAAGTTTCACCATGCTATTAAACGCATTCCAAGTGATAGCCCAAGTTTCCAATGCGTTAGCTACTTTCCCAAGACTCAAGGAAAGCAAAAATGTCTCCTCCTAACAATACCCCAAAGACTAACGGGGAGGTGCACTACTGTAACACCCCGTGTTTTCGAAGGTCAAAGTCAAAGTCAAGATGGAAGTCAAAGGAAGAAAAGATTGCTAATTGCGATCTGTCTCTCCTTGCTCAATTCCAGTTTTGACTTCTTTGACTTGTAATTAGTCTATTTTATTTACGCTTTAGTTGTATTATGTGGAGTATCTATTAATAATCGCATATTAATCGCTATTTATCGCATGTTTAATCTCATTATCGCTATCGCAATCGCACTCGCAACTTGAAATACGCATTTTGGTTATTGTTATACGTGTGTGTGTGCCTTATGTGTTACTTGTGCATGTTTATGTTATGTTGTCGTAATCAATCAAAACGCAATCGAAATGGTATGATAATTGGTGGAAAAGAGATAGTGCGAGATATGAGTAGTTGGGATTAAAAGTAATTTGACTAGGAAACTCCATCGCATAGAAACTCTCGCAATCGAAATCGAAACATCAAAACTTGTCGCGCCGAACACTAGAACGACGTGACTAATCGACCAGGCGACCAGCCGTTCGACCAGCCGACCGCTCGGACTGCCGTCTGATCGGACAGGCTGTCTGCACGGGCTGCCTAGCCATTCGACCAGCCCCTTTCCACTTTGGGTAACCCTATAAATACCCCTTGTCACTTTCAAACTTTCTACTTTTGGCAATTGACGTCCGACCAGCTCGTTTTCCTCACTTTTCTTCAGATTTCTCACGATTCCGGTAAGATCTCGTCCTAAATCTTGTACTTCCTTAATCTACACGCACTCCTACACCTTCCTATCTTTTGAATCTTGACTTTTAACCATGAAATCATCGAGATTTAGGGTGTTCTAGGATGACGTCATCATGTATTCTTGAATAACTTCATGTTTTGGCCTCAATCCACCAAGAACAACTTAGATCTAACCGATTTCCACATAAACTAACAAAGACCTTTCATAGATCTAGACATATTCACCATAAAAAGGACTGAAAGATGGTTTTCCAACTTTCTTTCAACTCCTTTACACTTATTTCACTCAAAACCGATAGAATCGGAACTTGTGCCGGCGTACTACTCATTATTGTGGTTGTGTTGGTTCAAGATATGTATCCTATCCACGAGATTATCGATTCTGGGTTAACCAAGAACAATCGTCTTGAACCGGTGGACTGACCGAACTTGGGTGGTTCCTGTTCGATCGGGACACTAGAGCTTAGGATGGAGTTCTGTTGGTTAGCACGACATCAACGCATCTCGATAAAACAAGAAACTATCAAAACAACCAAGTGTAAGACGAATAGGTCAACCAGGACGGAGTGCCGTCCGAACAGACTGCTGTCTGAACGGACAGCCAAACCGCACGACTGGCCGACCGTACGACTTGCACCTTGGTCCCACACTTAATCATTTCTGCCAACAATTGAAGTCTGAATGTTGAAGGCATTGCTGTCCGATCGGACTACCATCCGATCGAACGACTAATCGAACCATGAGATATTTAAACTTCAATACTTAAACAATTTTCAACATGTTCAATGCACAAAGGATGCCACCCAATCGAACAACCGTCCGAGCGAGTGACACCCTGCTGTGAACTTGTTCTCATTAAAGTGCCCAACCGAACGGGTTGCCGTCCGATCGAACGACCGTCCGATTGACCGACCTGAAAGGTAGAAGTACTTCAATGTTTACAAAATGCTATAATGAAAACTTTAAAAGTCAAGCCATCATACACAAACACATTCTTCCCAAAGGAAGAAACAATCCACTCGAACAGTCATCCGACCGGACGACCGTCCGGACGGACAACCACCCGCACGACTGGCTGTCCGATCGGACTACTATCCGAACGGACTGCTGTCCGAACCACTATTCAGGCTAACCCTACTCTCCAGCGCTCCCTACTCTCTAGCGCTCCCTTTAATCCATCCATCGATGTGAGTATACTCGATCCCTTTTTGCTTTATACACTTTTGGGTGTTACATACGTTACTTATACCAAATCACATCGAACACACTACGAAATACTTTAAACGCTAATCACTAATCGTTACCGCATGTTATACGTGACTAAATGAATGCTTGTTTGTTATGTTTACACATGGAATGCTGTCTACCTGCCTTAGCAACGGTAGTACTATTAGTTGGGACTCAGCACCCAGTCACTCGGGGGTTGTTAAGGACAATTACCTACATGGCTCACAGTGGTGAGAATGTATCGCGAACTGCCTTAGGCAGTCAACCCGCAGTCATTGGTATCGATAGGTTCATGTCGATAACTAAAATGCCTCATTTCACTCTGTGTACGTGCTGGTTATGCGTAATGCTTTCGAACTCTATATGCTATTATCAAACTTGTATGCTCACCTTTACACTATGTGTATTGACTTTTACTTTAACGTATGTGACAGGTGCTTAAGATGTTTACATGCTTAGCTCACTGTGAACTTGAGGCTAAGAAAGGTCTAGGATGCTTTCTGTGCTGTGATGAAATCGAAGCTAGGAAAAGAGGTCCTAGAAACCAATAAATAAACTATCTATGTATAAATCTGAGTTGTCGGAACAGAACTACTTGACTAGATTTGTCTGTAATAATTTGTTTGCATTTTAAGACATGGTATGGGACATGTTACTTTAAATTATTTGGTAATGATAATTGTTATGGAAACTTCTGGACAATCTGTTTCGCTCTGTGCCATGCCCCGATGTTTCCGCCATCGATTGGGGTGTGACAGATTGGTATCAGAGCCATAACTATAGGGAATTAGGCAAGACTCGACCTAGTCCGGGTCGAAGTCTTAGAGACCTAGTCTATAGTTAGGAACCAACAGACCGACTCGTGCATGGCCAGTAAGGGTCATGTATGAGCTTACTGCTAATTCACGCTATTCTATCCTATGCTACACTATCACCGCACTCGAATTTTCAGATCATGAATGAGCGATTAAGTCGAGATTAGGTGTGAAAACCGTAAACTCTCGACTAGATTGCTTGATCAACCTATATTTTTATCTATGGACACGAGAAATTGCGTTGAAATAGGAGTGAAATCCATACTTTGACGCATAGTTCTTCTTTATTTTATCAAAACAGGAACGAAGTTGTTAAGCCAGGGGTGAAACCCTAACCTTGACAACTTGTTCCGGCTGTTACTTGGTTTTACAAATATTCTCACCAAAGTCTTGACGGACTCCAACGACCTGAAGTCACGGTATGACCAACCGGATGCGTGCCAAACACCCAAGAATCGAGCAAAAAGCACAGTCCTGAAGGTCAAAATGTGTACAACAAGTCCTTGAGAATAGTCGAACCACTTTGGTAAGTCGAAGTCTGAATAGCCGAAGACGATCTATTTCTTGATTTTTATGTGTTTCGATTCTAAGCCCGCAACTGCTGACTCTGATGATTTGTTGATTTTATGTGTTTCTATGTGTATTTACCTGTTTATATGTTTAAATTTTGGAGATTTATTCGATTTTTTCTTTCACGTCGACCGATACGCATGACTCGCACTGCATTTCTATCTCAAAACGCTGACAAATGGGTAAATAGTGGACAACCTTATGCTATAATATACGCTTATACTACACTACTGACACACTAAACATGATCACCATATTCGAACACTCGCGAACTGTGAATGATAGGTTTCTGTATTCTGACTACCCCTTGTGCTTAAATGCTTCTGTGATTCTGTGGTTCTATGTCCTACATGCTTATGTGTTTATGTGAATATGTGATTATGTGCCTATGTGTTTATATGATACGTGCTTTATTGTGTTCCTGAGCTTTAATAAGTAGTAGACGTGTGAGGTGAGATTCAATTATGATGTGTCTGCAACCTATGACGATGTCTGTTGCAGACAATGTCAACTGGACCATCATCAGGACCCCGTCACCCACGACTCTCTCGCCAAGAACAGAGGGACAAACGCCTTGCTGCCATCCTCTCGAAACAAGTGGCCAAGGTTGTGCCTCAGTTCGTGAGTGAGATTTACGAGAATGTTAGCAAATCATCTGAGGAGTCGAGAACCAAAGCTCCTAAAGTTGCTACCAAGACTGCTTTCAGCTTCAAGCAGTTCAAGGCATGCGGTCCGAAGGAATTCACTGGAGAAGATGGCCCGACGGCTATGTTTCAATGGTTCGATTCCATCGAAGTCACTCTGCGCCAGAGTGGATGTCCGGAAACTCTCCGCACTCTAAACGCTACCGGCGTCTTCCAGTCCCGCGCACTAGACTGGTGGACGACCGAGAGAGAGAAACAAACGTGGAATGATGCAGCTTACGAGCTGACATGGGAAGAGTTGAAGGCCATCATGATGGATGAGTTCTGTCCTCCCCATGAACGCCAAAAGCTGGAGGACGAGTTCTGGAATATTAAGCAGATGGAAGGTGACAACGCTGCCCCTGACTGCTCGCTTTAAGCAGCTCATCATCATCTGTCCCGATCAAGTGAAGACGTCAGACATGGCGATCAAGAAGTACATCCGAGCTCTACCCGACTGTGTTGCGGATTTTGTGCATGCCGCAAAGACTGCGACGATCGAAGAAACTTACTTGCTTGCCGCCAAAATCAAAGAAAATTGGGTAAAAGCTGGTTTTTGGGATAAAACTTCTAAGAATCTGCATCAAGTCACCACGTCACCGACCGCTGAAACCGCCGCCGCTCAACCGTCAAAGTCCTCACGCCGGAAGAAGAAGAACAACAACAGCAGCTCCAGCAACAAGAACTGTGCTGTCACTACCACTGCTGATCCACTGCAAGCCATACCGGCTCAGCAGTAGTCCCATCACCGTCCAGCACCAGTTACTTATGCACCGCCTGCAAAGCGTGCATACACAGGCCCCCACCCGGTTTGCCCGACATGCTCTTATCATCATCTGGTGGGTCTCGCCTATCATTTCTGCGCTCACTGCAACATGTACGGCCACTTCACTGCAAACTACCATACTGGCCCACGTCAAGCCCCAGCTCAAGCCATTGCTCATCAAGCTCTGCTCCCAGCCCCACAAGGCCAACAAGCGGCTCAGGCACCCGCGATCAACGCCTGAGTCTACTTCGCATGTGGTGATTCCAACCACTTTGCAAACATGTGCCTGAACAGGGTCGTGAAGCAGGAGCCCCAGCAACAGCACCAGCAGCAGCAGCCTCACCAGCAACAGCAACAAGCCACACGTGCCAGAACTTTCAACATCAACGTGCGCCAAGCCCAGGCCGACAACAACGTGGTCAATGGTACATTCCTTGTGAATGGCATTTATGCATCATGTTTGTTTGATACTGGAGCCGATCATTGCTTTGTGTCGTTCAAATTCGAGAAGCTCCTTAGTCGTAAACACTCCCATCTCCCCTCGACGTTCGATGTTGAAGTCCTACCGGAAGAACTGTCGCCATCAATTCTGTTCTTCGTGATTGTACTCTTGAGCTCAACAATCACATCTTTCCAATCGACCTTATTCCGATGCAACTCGGAAGTTTTGACGTCATAGTAGGCATGGACTTTCTTCGCGAAAACCATGTTGAAGTTGTGTGTTTTGATAAGATGATTCGATTCTCGCTCGCGAATGGTGATTTATTGTGTGTTTATGGTGAAACTGCTTCGAAGGGTCTCAAACTCATGTCATGTGTCCAAGCTAGCAAGTATCTCCGCAAGGAATACAGAGCTTTCTTGGCTAACAATGTAGTAGCGGAGAAGGAAAAGAAAGGAAAGACAGAAGTGAAAGACGTTCCTGTGGTTCGTAAATTTCCTAATGTGTTCCCTGACGATCTTCCTGGTCTGCCACCAAGTCGCGATATCGATTTTCGTATCGACCTCATTCCTGGAGCCAATCCTATTGCCAAAGCTCCTTACCGAAATGCGTGAACTCAAAAACCAACTCCAGGAATTACTTAAGAAAGGATTCATTAGCCCGAGCACCTCTCCTTGGGGCGCGCCAGTCCTTTTCGTCAAAATGAAGGATGGATCGTTCAGGATGTGCATCGACTATCGGGAATTGAATAAGTTAACTATTAAGAACCGCTATCCCCTGCCTCGCATTGATGATCTGTTTGACCAGCTACAAGGTGCTACGTGTTTCTCAAAAATCGATCTACGCTCAGGCTATCACCAACTACGCATTCAAGAGGAAGATATACCCAAAACCGCGTTTCACACTCGATACGGCCATTATGAATTCGTTGTTATGCTCTTTGGTTTAACCAATGCACCCGCGGTTTTCATGGATCTGATGAATCACGTGTGTAAACCATATCTCGACCGTTTCATCATCGTGTTCATCGACGATGTCTTGATCTATTCCAAGTCGAAAGCAGAACATGCGCAACATCTACGTTTGGTTCTCGAGCTACTCCATGGGAATCGAGTCTATGCCAAGTTCTCCAAGTGTGAATTCTGGCTGGAAGAGGTTCAGTTTCTGGGTCACGTTGTAAATAGTCAGGGTATTCACGTCGATCCTGCGAAGATTGAAGCCGTTAAGAGTTGGATTACACCTAAGAACCCGTCTGAAGTCCGTTCTTTTCTCGGACTAGCGGGCTATTATCGACGATTTATCGAAGGATTCTCAAAGATCGATGTGCCGCTTACCGCTCTCACACATAAAGACAAGCCTTCTGTTTGGGGAACTGAACAAGAGTCTGCTTTCCAAACTCTCAAGCACATGCTTTGCAATGCTCCTGTTCTTACATTGCCCGACGGAAACGACGACTTCATTGTCTATTGTGATGCTTCCAACCTTGGTCTTGGTTGTGTTCTCATGCAACGAGACAAGGTTATAGCATACGTATCTCGTCAGCTCAAAATCCACGAGAAGAACTATATAACCCATGATCTCAAGCTAGGCGCAGTTGTTTTTGCGTTAAAGATTTGGTGACACTACCTGTATGGTACAAAGTGTACGATCTTCACCGATCATAGGAGCCTACAACATATCTTTGATCAGAAAGAACTAAATATGCGTCAACGCCGATGGGAACTTCTCAACGATTATAACTATGAGATTCGTTATCACCCAGGCAAAGCAAATGTTGTTGTCGATGCTCTCAGCAGACGGAGTTATTTGCTCAGCATTCGCAATGTCCAAGCCCAATTTGACCTCGAAGCCCTCATCCGCAAAGCTCAGCATGCATGTTTTAATGAACGCACTCTGAAGAAGGAACGAATCTATCACGACGAAGCCCAGCTTGTGAATAAGCCAAATGGGATATTCCATTATTTGGATCGAATTTGGATCCCTAAACGGACCGAATTGCGAAAGATTTTGATGGACGAAGCCCACAAATCCCGGTATTCTATTCATCCTGGTGCCGACAAAATGTACCAAGATCTTCGCTACAATACCGGTGGCCTGGCATGAAAAGGGATATTGCCCTCTACGTTGGAAAGTGCCTGACTTGTGCAAGAGTCAAGGCTGAACACCAAAGACCCTCTGGCTTACTCGAACAACCGCCAATCCCTATGTGGAAGTGGGAGAGTATCGCTATGGACTTCATAACAAAGCTTCCGCACACGTCATCAGGTCACGACAACATCTGGGTTGTTGTTGACCGGTTAACCAAATCTGCTCACTTTTTGCCAATACGGGAAGACTACAAGGTAGAACGATTAGCCCGAATCTACACCAACGAGATCATTTGTAATCATGGGATGCCTCGCGACATCATCTCTGACCGTGATGCTCGGTTTACCTCGCGACTGTGGGAAACATTTCAAACGGCTCCCGGTACATCGCTTAATCTAAGTACCGCATTCCACCCTCAAACCGACGGTCAGACTGAAAGAACGATTCGTACTCTTGAAGACATGCTCCGTTCGTGTGTCATAGATTTCGGTGGTAATTGGGATGCATACCTGCCGTTAGTCGAGTTCTCGTACAACAACAGTTATCATTGCAGCATTCAGATGGCACCATTCGAGGCTTTATACGGAAGAAAATGTCGATCGCCTATTGTGTGGCACGAGATCGGTCACTCGCAATTAACCGGTCCTGAGCTATTGTAAGAAACGACTGACAAAGTCCTCCAAATTCGAGACAACCTGTTGAAAGCTCGAAGTCGACAGAAAAGTTACGCCGATAGACGACGCAAGCCCCTTGAATTTGACGTTGGCGACTACGTACTCCTAAAGGTATCACCTTAGAAGGGTGTGGTCAGATTCGGAAAGCAAGGGAAACTAGCGCCTCGATATGTTGGACCTTTTAAGATTCTGGAAAGGATCGGAAAAGTCGCCTACAGACTCGAACTACCAGAGGAACTTAGTAACGTCCACCCAACTTTCCATGTGTCAAACCTCCGAAAGTGCCTGGCTGAGCAAGATTTAATTGTACCTCTCGATGACCTACAAATAAACGAAACACTGCACTTTGTGGAGAAGCCTGTCGAAATCATGGATCGCCAAACCAAGCAGCTCAGACGCTCGCGCATTCCTATTGTGAAAGCCCGATGGGAAGGTAAACAAGGCGCATAGTTCACTTTGGAACTCGAAAGCGACATGAAGGCGAAGTACCCGCAGTTGTTTGTTACAGCTTCGGCCTAATTTTGGGACGAAATTCCCTCAACTAGGGGAGGCTGTAACACCCCGTGTTTTCAAAGGTCAAAGTCAAAGTCAAGATGGAAGTCAAAGGAAGAAAAGATTGCTAATTGCGATCTGTCTCTCCTTGCACAATTCCTGTTTTGACTTCTTTGACTTGTAATTAGTCTATTTTATTTTCGCTTTAGTTGTATTATGTGGAGTATCTATTAATAATCGCATATTAATCGTTATTTATCGCATGTTTAATCGCATTATCGCTATCGAAATCGCACTCGCAACTCGAAATACGCATTTTGGTTATTGTTATACGTGTGTGTGTGCCTTATGTGTTACTTGTGCATGTTTATGTTATGTTGTGGTAATCAATCGAAACGCAATCGAACTCAATCGCAATCGAAATCGTATGATAATTGGTGGAAAAGAGATAGTGCGAGACATGAGTAGTTGGGATTAAAAGTAATTTGACTAGGAAACTCCATCGCATCGAAACACTCGCAATCGAAATCGAAACATCAAAACTCGTCGCGCCGAACACTCGAACGAGGTGACTAATCGACCAGGCGACCAGCCGTTCGGCCAGTCGACCGCTCGGACTGCTGTCCGATCGGACAGGCTGTCTGCACGGGCTACCTAGCCGTTCGACCAGCCCCTTTCCACTTTGGGTAACCCTATAAATACCCCTTGTAACTTTCAAACTTTCAACTTTTGGCAAGTGACGTCCGACCAGCTCGTTTTCCTCACTTTTCTTCAGATTTCTCACGATTCCGGTAAGATCTCGTCCTAAATCTTGTACTTCCTTAATCTACACGCACTCCTACACCTTCCTATCTTTTGAATCTTGACTTTTAACCATGAAATCATCGAGATTTAGGGTGTTCTAGGATGACGTCATCATGTGTTCTTGAAGAACTTCATGTTTTGGCCTCAATCCACCAAGAACAACTTAGATCTAACCGATTTCCACATAAACTAACAAAGACCTTTCATAGATCTAGACATATTCACCATAAAAAGGACTGAAAGATGGTTTTCCAACTTTCTTTCAACTCTTTTACACTCAATGCACTCAAAACCGATAGAATCGGAACTTGTGTCGGCTTACTACTCATTATTGTGGTTGTGTTGGTTCAAGATCCGTATCCTATCCACGAGATTATCGATTCCGGGTTAACCATGAACAATCGTCCTGAACCGGTGGACTGACCGAACTTGGGTGGTTCCTGTTCGATCGGGAGACTAGAGCTTAGGATGGAGTTCTGTTGGTTAGCACGACATCAACGCATCTCGATAAAACAACAAACTATCAAAACAACCAAGTGTAAGACGAACAGGTCAACCAGGACGGAGTGCCGTCCGAACGGACAGCCAAACCGCACGACTGGCCGACCGTACGACTTGCACGTTGGTCCCACACTTAATCATTTCTGCCAACACTTGAAGTCTGAATGTTGAACGCATTGATGTCCGATCGGACAACCATCCGATCGAACTACTAATCGAACCATGAGACATTTAAACTTCAACACTTAAACAGTTTTCAACATGCTTAATGCACAAAGGATACCACCCGATCGAACAACCGTCCGAGCTAATGACACCCTGCTGTGAACTTGTTCTCACTGAAGTGCCCAACCGAACGGGCTGCCGTCCGATCGAACGACCGTCCGATCGACCGACCTGAAAGGTAGAGGTACTTCAATGTTTACAAAATGCTACAACGAAAACTTCAAAAGTCAAGCCATCATACGCAAACACATTCTTCCCAATGGAAGAAACAATCCACTCGAACAGTCATCCGACCGGACGACCGTCCGAACGGACAACCACCCGCACGACTGGCTGTCCGATCGGACTACCATCCGAATGGACTGCTGTCCGAACCACTTGTACTTTGCACCGTTTTACACGTCACTTATCGTTATGCTATCAATCTATTCAGGCTAACCCTACTCTCTAGCGCTCCCTTCAATCCATCCATCGTTGTGAGTATACTCGATCCCTTTTTGCTTTATGCACTTTTGGGTGTTACATACGTTACTTATACTAAATCACATCGAACACACTACGAAATACTTTAAACGCTAACCGTTACCGCATGTTATACGTGACTAAATGAATGCTTGTTTGTTATGTTTAGACATGGAATGTTGTATACCTGCCTTAGCAACGGTAGTACTATTAGTTTGGACTCAGCACCCGTTCACTCGAGGGTTGTTAAGGACAATTACCTACATGGCTCACAGTGGTGAGAATGTATCGTGAACTGCCTTGGGCAGTCAACCCGCAGTCATTGGTATCGATAGGTTCATGTCGATAACTAACATGCCTCCTTTCACTCTGTGTACGTGCTGGTTATGCTTAACGCTTTCGAACTCTATATGCTATTATCAAACTTGTATGCTCACCTTTACATTATGTGTATTGACTTTTACTTTAACGTATGTGACAGGTGCTTAAGATGTTTACATGCTTAGCTCGCTATGAACTTGAGGCTAGGAAAGGTCTAGGATGCTCTCTGTGCTGTGATGAAATCGAAGCTAGGAAAAGAGGTCCTAGAAACCAATAAATAAACTATCTATGTATAAATCTGAGTTGTCGGAACAGAACTACTTGACTAGATTTGTCTGTAATAATTTGTTTGCATTTTAAGACATGGTATGGGACATGTTACTTTAAATTATTTGGTAATGATAATTGTTATGGAAACTTCTGGACAATCTGTTTCGCTCAGTGCCATGCCCCGATGTTTCCGCCATCGGTTGGGGTGTGACAATTACCCCTATGGCGCTACCATTGTTAAGACGGAACACGCACAAGGATTAAACGTTCACATAGCATAAAAACTCTCTAGTTTCCAAGTATCAAGTTTCCATGTTTACAGCGGATAGAGTAAGTTTCAAATAGTTTCAAGTGTCACGTGTCAAGTTTATAGAATACATGTTGCATTCCAAAAGTGTTTGAAACAAAAAGGAATTGAGTATACTCATAGTGGGTGCTAAGTATCGACACCAACTATTGGATTGCAGGGAGCGCTGGAGTTAGCCTGTTTATAGTTTAACGGATAAGCATCAAACTGAAGGTTGACTCATGCAAAGTGTTGGACAGGTTTCCTGATCGGATGGCCATCCGGACGGATGGTCATCCGGTCAGATGACCTTTTGAATTAGATAAACCCCCATCTGATCGGATGGACATCCGGACGGATGACCATTCGATCGAATGGTCATTCGATCAGTAGGTGTGTTTTGTAAATAGTTTCAAACTTTTGAAGTTTTCGTTGTAGTATAAATCCAAGTCGTTCGACCGGATGGTCATTCGGACGGATGACCGTTCGGTCGGATGACTGTTCGGTTGAAAGTTTAATGGTCAAGAGTTCTTGATTTCAAAATAGTTTAAGTGTCAAAGGTCATGGAAAACAGATCGTTCGGTCAGATGACCGTTCGATCGGATGGTCATTCGACTGTTGTTATCTTGTTCCTTTGCAACCTTAGTAAAATTTCTAAGTTGAGTTTAACTGAGATGACGTGGTAACATATCAAGACAACGGAAACCTACCAAGCTTCAGCTTGTCTGATCGGGCAGGAATCACCCTGTTTGACTGGACGACTGTTCTTGACATAGTTTCATGTCTGGCTCGTTATTTGGTCATCTCTCCGGTGAAAACCCGTTATCGAGCCGACTCCAGACTAAGGAACAAGTCCTAGGCCTGTTTTGGTTCCAGATCTCACCGGGATTGAGTAAAAATTTAAGAAACTTGAAGAAAACATGTAGTCACTTGAAAACATCAAGATTTAGTAAGGATTAGCATGTGGAAATCTCTTAGATCTAGACTAAATCTTGACGGAATGACATCACACATCGAATTGTACAAACTGCCATGATGACGTCACCCTCAATAGCCCAAATCTTAGTGATTTCACGGTGAAAAGTGAGATTATGGTGAAGAATCAAGTGAGAAAGTGTGTATAGATGAAAGTTGTACAAGAATCATGAAGAAAACTTACAAGAATCGCTTGAAAATGGAAGAAAAGTGCTTGAGAAAGTCGGAGAGCGTGCTGGTCGGAGGAGCCTGTCAGGGGTATTTATAGTGTAGAGGGAAAGAGGCAGTGCAAGCTCGTTGGATCGGACGGCCATTCGGTCGAACGGACATCCGATCGGATGTCCGTTCGGGCGATCCAATCCGTTTGGCTAGTTTTCCGACTTCGGTTCGTTTTGCGAGTTAGGTTAAGAGTTACGTTGCGTATTGTGTAATATCATCACATGATAAGATTGCATAATTAACACAATATGTTTCAAGTTTACATAAGCTAACTAATAAGTGTCAAGTTTTAAGTTTCTAGTTTAACAAAGTCTCAAAGTTTCTGGTTTAATCAAGTTTCTCGTTCCAAGAGTCTCGTTCAACAGTTTCAAGAGTCAAGAATCAAGTATCATGTATCACGTCTCTAGTTTCACCAAGAATCAAGATTCAAAAGTATCAAGCATCAAGGGTCAAGTTTCAAAGCATCAAAGAGTCTAGATTCAAAGTATTTCAAGTTTCAAGTATCATAAAGTTTCAAAAATAGACTAACATAGCTAAGACTCAAAAGTGTAGGGACTAGACTTGCCAATGAGTGAAAGTTTAGGGACGCAGGGCGTTACATCTGATGAGGCAGAATACCAATCTATGTGTGCTGCGACATGCGAAGTTAATTGGATTTCAAACTTGTTATAGGAATTGAAGATCGATGTCACTCTTCCAGTTCAGTTTTTTTTTTTTTTTTTTTTTTGTTTTTTTTTTTTTTTTTTTGCGATAGCACGGCTGCAATTTCTATAGCGGCTAATCCTGTGTTTCACAAACGTACGAAACATTTTGAAGCTGACATTTTCTTCTTAAGAGAGAAGATTTCTAAGGGCGTTATTCAAACTGTAGGTATTAAGTCCGAGGATCTGGCTGCTGATATATTTACAAAAGGGTTGCCTATTGGTCTTCATGAAAAGGTTTGTCATCTACTCCATATGTTTGACTGTTTTAAAAATTGAATTGAGGGGGGTGTTGATCAAAATTACTCTACAGTATCATTTGTAGAGTAATTTTGATAATTACCCTACAAGAACAAAATTACTCTACAAATGATACTGTAGAGTAATTTTGATCTTTTGTAGAGTAATTTTGTAAAATATTCATGTAGAGTAATTTTGGTCTTGTAGGGTAATTATCAAAATTACACTAACCCCCCCCCCCCCCACCCAAACTAAAAGATAAAAACAAAACCATAAAGCTAAACCCCATAACACAATGCTAACAAAATTACTCTACAAGATCAAAATTACTCTACAGGATCATTTTACAAAATTACTCTACAAAAGATCAAAATTACTCTACAATTTTTTGGGGGTTAGTGTAATTTTGATAATTACCCTACAAGACCAAAATTACTCTACAGTTTTTTGATAAACTTGCAGGGTAATTTTGATTCACTCGTAAAAGTAATTTTACAAAATTACTCTACAAGAGTAATTTTGATAGTTACTCATAATTACAAAAATGACACCGTGTTTTTTTATCTTTTCCTTCACTTTGTATGTTTAGTACGTTTAATTTATTTGTATTTGATCTTTATCCTAAATATATATTATCAATTCAATATTTGTTCTAATAAGTTATTTTATGTTTCCTTGTGCGAGTTGGGCCTTTCTCTTATGATGTTTTGGGCTTGCTGGTCTTGGGCTGCTATGAAACGTGGGGCTGAAGATTGGCAGGGTTTTTAAAAAGGGTTTCATGCTTTGAGATAAATTATTCGAGCACATCTCTGTTACCTTTTTCTTTCAGTTAGCTTAGCTGTGCTATTTTCTCTTTCTCTCTCTAAGAACATTCAAACTAGGTTTGTTTCACCGTTTGTAGCTGTGCTATTTTCTCTTTCTCTCTCTAAGAACATTCAAACTAGGTTTGTTTCACCGTTTGAGTTCGAGAGGAGTATCCGGTGTCTGTTATTGATCATCGGCGTATCAACGTGTTACGGCGGTGATTAGCAATCAGTGCGTTACATCTGTAATTTGTCAGCTGTGTATTACGGCTGTGTTTCAGTCTTTGGTTTTATTTTGTTTCAGTCGACTTTTGGGATTTGTTACCTGTAACATCATTGGTTGATAATAAAGATTTTTCTATATAGATACTGTGTTCTTGACAGTAAGTAAAGCTGAGCCAAAGTGATACGGCTACGGCGATACTGATCACACACAACCTTAAGTACAAATACGCCCAACAATGCAATAAGTGAACATATCAAGAATACATTGATGCAATACAATCCTCTTTTGAGAAACCAACAATCATCCACAAACTATTTACACCCATCAAATAGCACAGTTTGAAATGAAACCCATTACAATGAGAAAACGAATTTTAGACCTTGGGGTTTTCATAGTACAGAACTTGTTTCTTTGGCTTAAAGAGATACCTGGAACCATATGTTGAGCGAATAACATCCACTAATAGATGATATTGTAGCACAACATATAGAATGACTGGAGTGACGGCAAACAAACTGATAACGATAGGTATCCATTTCATTTCTTTGTGATATAGTATGAAGAAGCTGACGCTAAAAGTGACCATCATGGCTGTTATAGATAGAAAAAGAGTTGATATGCCTATCATCAACTTTTTAGGAAGTGATTCCACAAAATCAAGTTCGGCATAACGAGATGTTAGGATGGATAAGAAGGTCAGTATGGAAGTTGTTGAAAAGAACAAGGACATGGCATCTGCCACTACAAAGACAACAAAGATTGACTTCCGATAGAAAATAGGGATACCATCGTTCTGATTATACCCACCTGGAACTGTAAAGGCAGCTGCAAATATAAGCGCTGCAACAACCATACATTGACTAGCCACTCCTTTAATCCACTCCTCACCTTCTTTAATAAGTTCTTTATGCTCCCTTGTGAATAACTCGTGTGGTGTTAAACCGTCTTTGTTCTTCCGTTCCCTAAAATCAGGGTGCATCATATTTCTTACTTCCTACAACACAACAAAATAGAATTGTTATACACTTATACACTAGTATATGGTATAGCACACTCCTATCACCATGAAAAGGAAGCATATATGCACCTTGAACCATAATAGTTCTCTCTGCATTTGCAAAGCAGGTCCGGACACAACTGCAAGTCGCTCTTCCGTTGCTCGCTTTCCAACCAAGTGCAACATATTGTTATCATCTATATCTTCACGACGAATTACAAAATCCTTCATTGAGCCTATCTCGTACAATAGATTGTAGATACCCTCATGACGATATTTGACAGCAATATGAAATATCGTTTGTTTGTCATCATTAACTTTCCATATTAGATCAGGACATCGATGAATGAGCTCAACTAAAAATTTGGTGTTCCCTCTTTCTGCAGCAATAAATGGTATCCGAGAAGAGTATTTTTCTCTTTTCAATCCCAATAGGGCATACATTTCAGTAATATGTTTAGAAATGAGCTTTTGTAGGCTTTGACATTTGTCTCCCGGTTCATCTGCAGCTGCATCTGGATGCACTTTTATGTTTTGGATTTCATCATAGATGTTCACAATATGTTCATTAATGAGCTTTTGGAATTCTATAGTTCGACCTCCCTGACGAGGAATGGTTATATAGTCTTTCTCCTTTCCGAATTTTATAGTTCGACCTCCCTGACGAGGAATGGTTATATTGTCTTTCGCAGTGAAGTTCTTGATATCATTGTATATATCATTTAGATGGTTATGAAATAGTTTATCTAAATGCGTATACGTATTTTGATGGGACGAGGTCATTTCCTTTGGGTTGGTTTGTTCACGTAGGTTGACAAGTTGTTTATAAATAAGTTTCTGTAGTGGCAGAAGTTGACTGAGATTTTGTGAATCAAGTGGACCTCTTAGTAAATCGTCAATATCAGTCTTATGCTCTTTGGCAATATATTCCCAGATTTTTTGCAATACTTGCAATGCTTTACTTGTCTCTTCATAAGCTCCCCCCGCTAAACCAATTAATGCAAAAGCTGCATAGCACAAGAGAAAAGGCCAAATTGATGATCTAACAGTCAACAATTGAAATCTTAAAGACAACAAAAATAATAATGAATAATACTAACGATAGTTATGATAAGGTCAGATTAATAACTATGAAACTGTATTAAAATTTAACAATTAGTTTGCAAATCAATAAGTATAAATAATTATGAAATTTAAATGAATTGAAAAGCTTTGTATAAGAAATATAAATAGAATTTTGATGTAACTAAAAAAAAGAAAGAAAATGGATTAAAACAGGAACCAAAAGGCCTTGGTTTAGTGGTATTAAGGTGTTAGATAATGCTTTGCATTTCCATGTCTGAGGGGCTGTTTGTTTAGCTTTAAACGAGACTCTTAATGGTTTAGACCTCTTACTGGTTCACACTTAATGGTTCAGACTGTTTATTTCACTAGCAGATGTCTGAATGATTCAGATATTTGCCTCTGAATGGTTAAGCATTATACTAAGTCCGAATGGTTAAGACCTTTTATCTGAATTGGTCAGATATTTGCCTATGAACGGTTAAACATTATACTGGCTCTTAGTGGTTTAGACCTCTTACTGGTTCAACACTTATTATTTTAGACCTCTTAGTGGTTCAGCACTTACCCATTCAGAAGTTGCCAAACAACCCCTGAGTGTTTCAACCTCATGGAGGACAGAAAAAAATGTGTAGTTTAGTATAGGGCTAGCGAAATAGGTCTGATCGTGTTAAACAAGTCATAGACGACGTAATTAACACAAGTATCAAACATGAAAACGAAACGACCTGTTTAACTAATTTATCTCTCACTTCAATATTTTTTTATATGTTTTATGTACCAAGAAGGAGATATTGTGGATTCTACAATTTTTTTATTAGTTTTCAAAAAATATAAAATTACATGGTGTACTTTTTATATGGCATAAATACGTTAGGAATTGACAACCCTTGTTTAGTAGTAGAATTAGAGGATGTGTGAGTTGTCGTTCAAAAAAAGATTAAAAGAGGATCAATCCAAAGCTTATGTTTGACCTAGCTGAGACCCGCCCATCTCGATCCTATCTAGTGCAACGTACAACCCCTAATGCCCAAGTGTGCTTCCGAAACATCGCCACACCACTGCTACTTTTAATCAACCTAGAAACCCTGGTTGATCTCACAACCAGGGGCGGATGTACCATATGAGAAGGGGTAGCCTCCGCTACCCCTTGGCGCTCCGGCTGTAGTGTAAATTTTAGAAAAATTTGACATTTTTTTAACGTTTTTTCGATTTCGTTACCCCTTTCTTTTAAGACGTTACCCCTATGAAAGTTTTCTAGATCCGCCACTGCTCACAACCCTATATATACCCCCGTTTCCTTCTCTTAAATTCCTCAAATTTCATTGTTGCGATATGTGGATGCTGAAAACCACTAAAATTAGACCTCTAAAACCCATTTACCAACACCACACACCATTACCATCATTAGGGTGTTAGGAGTGGTTAAACACTTGAGAGTGGCAAACTAAAATATCAACCAATGAGAGTGTGTTACGTCAATCAGTGAAAAGTGTTTAAACTTTGGTGAAAAGTGTTTAAACTTTGGTGAAAAGTGTTGGCAATAGTTTAGACATTTGGTGAAGTGGTAAACTTTTTAAAAAAAAATGTGTGATTGGTTGAGAGATGGAATGGACCCCACCCACACACCCCCCTCTCTCTCCTTCCTCCCCTCACCGCGTCGGCTTCCCCTCCCCGATCCAAGCGTTTGTCGGCAACGGCAAAGTGTAGGTGGCGGTGTTTGCCGCTCGGCAAAACTGTTTGCCGACCACTTTGCCGCTCCACTCCTAACACCCTTAATCCGGCACACCAAAAGAATTAGTTCTATACTTAGGTTTATCTAATTATCAGGGTAGTCCACAAATGTGACTAGTCTATATGGGTATCTCAACTAGAAACTTATATATATTAGGATCAAATGAGAAACCAATGGTGGATTTGAAAACAAGAGAACCAATTCTAGACTCTCATTCAATTTATTATGTAAGAGCATTCTCATTCAAACCATCAAAATATAAAGGGTATAAAAAATGGTTGTGAGTGGAGGAGAGAGAACATGTTACTGTTCATCTGTATATTTGGGGGGACACTGTTCACCCAGTATAATTTTTTTAATATATATTGAAAGTGGTTGTGAGTGAAGGAGAGAGAAACATGTAATGATAATATTATTTAATTGAAAAGGAGAGAGAAAAAGTATTTGTTTTTAGTGAAAATATATTGATATAGGAGTTGTTTTTTAGTGGAATGTATGTATAATTTGATGGATTGGATGAGAATGCTCTAAAGGGTAGTTTAGTCAGTTATTCATCCCTTATTTTAGGAAGGTATCATTCTCTCTCCACAAATTAAACCTTATCATCTAACTTTTCCCACAAATTAAAGAAATTAGAAGATTCTCAAATCATCAGCAACAAATCTTCGCATCTGAATTCAAATCATCAAAGGTTTAAGATGGGTCATAGAATCATCCGATATTAGTAAAGAGGGTGTGGAGCTTACCTGGGGTATGTTGTAGATGTTAAAGCTGAAACAAAAAGTATACGGGATGTACCAATGGTGTGCAATTTTCAAGAGGTGTTTCTTGAGGACTTGCCTGGAGTACTGCCTAGCTGAGAGATAGAGTTTTAGATTGACTTACTGTCTAGTGCTCAGCCCATTGCTAAAGTGTCATACTACCAGGCTCCATCAAAAATGAAAGAGCTAAGACCTAACTGCAAGACCTCATCGAGAAAGGTTTTATCAGACATAGTATTTCCTTTCGGGGTGCTCTGGTGTTGGTCATAAAGAAGAAAGATGGAAGCATGAGAATGTGTACATATTATAGAGAGCTGAAGAAGCTTACGGTAAAGAACAAATACCTGTTAGGATTTGACAATATGTTTGATCAATTACAAGGCGTGGGTTGGTACACCAAGATAGACCTCAGATCAGTGTATCATAGTTGAAGTTAAGAGAAGAGGATGTGCCAAAGACAATGTTTCAAATACAACATGGGCAGTACTAGGGATGAGCAAATCCCGATCCCGTCCCGATACCATCCCGATCCCGAATTTCGCCAAAACTGGGTACCGATACCGAAATATGTCGGTACGGTACGGTATCGGTACGCTAGCGGTATTTGAAAGTAAAATTGACACTAGGGATGAGCAAATCCCGATCCCGTCTCGATACCATCCCGATCCTGAATTTCGCCAAAACTGGGTACCGATACCGATACCGAAATATGTCAGTACGGTACGGTATCGGTACGCTAGCGGTATTTGAAAGTAAAATTCGGTATTTTACCGGTACCATACCGAACCGGTACCGATCCCGAAAATGCCGATGCCGAAAATGCCAAAAAGTAGATACCGTTTCCGGTACCGAAAAAATTCGGTACGGTATTTTCGGGATCGGGATCGGTATTTGATACCAAATGCCCATCCCCAATGGGCACTATGAGTTTCTCGTTATGTCATTTAGATTTACAAATGCCCCATCGACATTCATGTACTTAATGAATTGTGTGTGTAGACAGATGTTGGACCGATCGGTTATTGTGCTCATAGATGACATCCTGGTTTATTCCAAAAGTGAAGGGGATCACGCTTGTCACCTCTGGGAGATGTTGGAAACATTAGAGAAGGAAGGGTTATTCACTAAATTCTCCAAGTATGCATTTTGGCTATGAGAAGTGCAATTCTTAGGCCAAATGGTGAATGTAGGTGGAATTATGGTGGATCCCTTAAAGATAAAGACACTTATGCATTGGAAACCTCCAAAGACACCGTTAGAGATCCGGATATTAGAGAAGGTTTACATAGGATTTCTTGAAGATAGCTAAGCCATTGACTAAGTTAACGAGAAAGGAATGCAAGTTTAAATGGGGCCCGACTCCGGACCAAGTCTTTCAAGAGCTGAAAGAGAGATTGACTTGGGCTCCGGTATTAACTTTGCCCGATGGCAACGAGGATCTAGTAGTGTATTCGGACGCGTTGCACCTAGGGTTGGGATGTGTACCTATGTAAAGAGGGAAGGTGATATGCTTCACGATAGTTAAGCTACACAAAGTAAACTACCTGACTCGCGACCTAGAATTGGTTGTAGTAGTGTTAGAACGTTAAAGAACTGAATGTACAACTTGATTTTTTGTATGTTGGATGGCATGGACGATTACCTTCAGGGTCGTTGTGATGGGCGGTTCCCTTCGGGGCCATTATGATAGATAGTTACTTTCGGGGTCGTTGTGATGGGCAATTGCTTTGGGGCCATTATGATGGGCGATTACCTTTGAGGTCATTGTGATGGACGACTATCTTTAGGGACGTTATTGTAGGGGCAATACATTTGTTGCTTGTCAGTGGTTATGTAGAGTATAGGGTGCGTAATATAGTTACTGTACAAAATTGTACACATGTTATAGTGCATTGATTATTGTATAGTGTATGGTTGTATGTGCTTAATTGCTTAAAATGTTTATTGACTGTTAATTGTTAAAATCTGTAGTTACCTAATTTAAACTAGAATTCACTAAACGTAGATGACTTTTAGTATGCAAATCAGATTAATCAGAACATGAGAGGCTGGTGAGCAGTAGAGATCCCCAATAGTTGGCATCCAGTTCTATGTTTATGATGTTAAGACAATGTTTTAATTTATTTGGATTGTAAAGACCAAAGTATTCCGCTGCGAAGTTTAATGATATGCTTTTATTTTGAACTATTTACCAATAGGGATGGCAAAAAAACCCCGAGTCTGACGGGTACACCCGAAACCTGAAACATATGGGAGGGGTATACCCAAAATCTGACGGGTATGGGATTAGTTTTAAAAAATTTCATGGGTATGAGATTAGGTGACACCCGACCATATTACCTGAAACCACATACCCGATTATCCGAACTATATACCCAATATATATTTTTATTTTCCCTTAACCCTTAATTATCTATTAGTGACTTCTTTTAGTTGGTTCATTATGTGAAATAATTTTCTTTTGGAATTGTATTTGATAATATTATTTATATTTTGTGTGTTGTGAAGTATATAAACAAAACTATATAAAAATTACAATGTTATTTTCCCCTCTGTAAACACTGTTCAATTTTCCCTTGCTTATTATTGGTCTACACTCCACCATTCAATCTACCACACCATATCTCTTTCTCTCTCTTTCCTTCCTTCCTGATACCACTACATCATCCACCATTTTCTTTTCTTTCTCTTATCTCACCATCACAGTTGACTACAATAGGTTGCGGTGGGTGGTGGTGTTAAGGTGGTTAGTGGTTTGTAGGGAGTGGTGGCGGTTAGATGTAAGTTATGGTGGTGACTTACTCGACTGCGCTACCAAATCGCAGCGGTGCACCATCAAACAACTACCCAAACCCACTACTCGCCTCGACACAGCCTCACCACCCACTTCACCCCAAAGATTACCCTACATCCGAATGGTGTTGGCTATTGTTCAGGCGCTAAGCGGAGGAGACCCAATCTTAAACAGATATGGTGCGACGGCGACGACACCAAACCCTAGCGGTGGTGGTGGCATCGGGACGGAATTTTCCGGCGACGATGGCACAAAATCGGACATGCAAGAGAGTAAAAGTGAGAAATATAAAATAGAGATCTGGCGGTTAGATTGTGGTGCTATTGTGGAGGCGGTGTCGAGGCTAGGTGGTTGTGCGCGGTGGCGGACATGTGATGGTGGTGGTGGTGTTGGTGTTGGTGTTGTGTTGGTGGTTATGAACTAGATAAAGAATTTCAGATGTGTGTGAGAGAGGTGGAATTTTGAGCGGTGGTGGCTTTTGCAATGCACGAATGTGGGTTTGTTTGAGTAGTTTGGCAGCAAGTGAAAGCACCTTCTAGAGTTGAGAAACAAAAACATGTAATTGTAAATAGTTGAGAAACAAAAACATGTAAATATGTATAATAACCTTTGATTTATATTTATTAATAATTCACTAGATACCCATTTATACTATAGGAGAAGAATCAAATACAAACCACATTTTGCATACAAACTGTAAGAATCACTTAAAAAGTGTTACGTGACATCCAACCAATTATAGAGAAATGATAAAATAATATCCTAGATAATATCAATTATATTGAATTCCCTATAAATTTGCTAACAAGCAATTAATTCTTTATTTGGATCTTGTTTTTGTTTTCAATGTACTGATTAAGAAAAGTGCTGATATCATTCAAATATGTGCTAAAATCAATTATCTTGATTAACTTTCATGTGCTAATATAATTCAAAAGTGCTACTTTTATGTATGTATTGTTTTGTTATGTGCTAATTTAACTTTTTTTAAGTGCTAGGATCTGTTTTTACGGTTTGTAGGATAAATATGTTTTGTACCGGAACCAACCCCTTATACTATATACATTTACCCACATAAAAAAAATTGAAAATTTTATAATGTATATACATTTACCTACATAAATATTGAAAATTAACACAAATAGTTTATTAATTACATTCATATTTTTTGTTTTTTTTTTGTTATCCAATGTGGTGAGTTAACATATCCAAACGTGCGTGCATGATTCAATATTTTTACTTTTAATTTTTTCAATTTAATGTCCTCGCCGCAACGTGCGGGTCCTAAAAACTCGTTATTTATCTATGATAGAACTTATGAGTATGTAATGTATATTTTAATTTATAATAGTTGTTTTATAAACAAAGTTATAAAATAATTATAATAGTAAAAAGACTAAATTACCCATGTGTAATAAGATTCAACAGAAAAATTTAATTGAGTTAGGCTCAAAGGACGTAACTTGCAACAAAATTCCATATAAAGGGCAAAACTTGTCAAAATTCGTTGAATAGGACACCTCCTGAAAAAGAGTATATAGATAAAGGACAAAACTTGTAATTTTTCCTAAAATAAATAATATAAATTACATCGTAATAAATAACTTTTAAAGTATGTTTTACGCACAAGTTTTTTTATACTTTTAGAGGAACAAATAAGTGAATAAACATTTTAAAATTGACTAATCTGTATGTATCTATATCTATATCTATCTATACTATATAATAAAAAAAAATTACGAAGGACACGCGTAATCTATTGGAGTCATCTATTTTTCTTTTGTTTTCTCGCTTCTCTCTCTTTTGTACTTAATTATGGATACTTATTTTTTTCAATTAAAGATAGTTATGATATCTTTAACCAAATAAATTTAATATGAAAACCAGGGGAAGAATATCATTTCACCACTAATCGAATGGTAGACTGACAGAAGGATGCAAAGTGTAGAACCTTGCAAACAATGAGTGTGTAGGTGTCCATAGTTTCCTTAGGGGGTCGCATGTTGATTATAACAACATAGCAGAGGGACGCAAATTGCAGTTTACTCTTTTTTTATTAAAGATAATTATTATATTATCAACCAAATGAATTTAATATGGAACAAATTATTATTTTTTAAATAAACATATATTTTTTTACTTAAAACTTCAAAATTTTCAAAATTATGTTAGGTAATAATAATAATAACAATATTTGCTTTTATGAGTGGTTTCTAACAAATTTCAAATATTTAATGTGATTAGATGGTAAAAAAATTTAAAAATACAATATGTTCACTAAAAATAAAAAAAAAACAGGCGGAATGAAAAAATCAAAGTTAACACCGACTTGAAAAAAATAATGCTCTAAAAACTAACTAAACAAAATTTATAACCGTCACGCCAATATTTATTTTTAAATATATATTTTGACGTCTGTGTATGTTAACAAATTACAGTATATTTTATTTCGTTAGTATAATATATGAGTTTATTCAACCGTTCAATGCATATATTGTTTCAAAACATAACATTTATATTACTAATTATATAATATTATATTTAACAACCGTGTAATACACGGGATTGTAACCTAGTAGTATTAAATAAAGTTGTGTAAAATGTGAAAAACTTTTTTTTGGGCCCACCAAAATTTTGGGTCTGGCGTGGTGCCAATTACTACAAAACCGGCCTGGCTCATTAGACCACTCGGTGTGGGGGTCGTCCTGGGGCGGCGACGAGCCTCAACACCATTTCCACCTAGCCAGCGTCGTCGAATTCGTCCAAGGGAAGACGTTGGGGACGCGCACATAAAGACAAAAAATGTTAACGTTGGATGCTCGATGCTAGTCGTTAAAAAAAAATTCGTTTTCCTTTTTAAAAATAATCTAACGGCCAGAATTTTAAAAAATCAAAAAAATTATTAAGTTTACCTATAAATACAACCAAAACATCCCATATTTTACCCACTTCAACCAAATCTCTCTCTCAACTTTTTATAAAACTCCTCTACTTTTTATAAACATTTTTCTACTTTTGTCATGGATCCATACAACCCGAACAACCCCATCCCGAACCCAAACCCAAACCTGAACCAAAACGTTTTTACGGTGCACGGCTACTATCCTTCAATGGAACCGAGTTGGTCATCCTCGCAGTTTTCTCTCAACGCTTTCGCGGGTTTTCAACAATCACCCAACGGTTTCACGCAAATGCAACAAATGCAATCGTTACAACAAATGATGATGCGAAACTCGTTCAACACGCAACTCAATCTCAACAACCACAACCCGTTGAATCTTCTCAACAACCACAACCCGTTGAAGACGACATTGAAATTGTTCCGGAGACGCAACCGCAATCATCGAAATGTAAAAAAGGAAAGCAAGTGACGGTTGACAAAGATCAACCCTCGAAAGCCAAGGCAAAACCGTGGACAAGGATCGAGGAGGAGGCCTTAGCGAAGGCGTGGATTAGCACACCCAAAAGCCCCATTATCGGTATGTAAAATCATATATATTTTACACTAAAAATATATAAATTTTAAAATTTTTTAATATATACTTTTGTTACATTCTAAAAATATAGGTACTAACCAAACAAACGATAGGTTTTGGAAAACGGCATTAGCAAAGTTCCTTGCGATCATGGAACAAGGCCATTATCGCGATGTCGACTCGATCTCTTCAAAGTGGCGAAAGATGCAACCGGCCATGAACCGGTTTGCGTCGATATATAATAAGGGGAATGTTCATTTGAGAAGAAAATTTAATTGAGAATAAAAAGAACAAAGGGTAATTTTGTAAAACAATAAATAGTTTTTTCACTTATCTCATTTATTATCCTTTTTGACTAATTAATTAGTTATAAAGACTATTATCCTCCACACCAACTTTTTTTGCCTACACACATCAAAAGTTATCCTACATATTTCGAAATTCATCCTACATATTTCGAAATTCATCCTACACGTTGAAATTTATCCTACACAACTCGTAATTTATCTTACACAACTCGTAATTTATCCTACACTTTATATTATTTTATTTTATTTTTTTGAAAAAAAAAAGATATTTTGAAGATAAGTTACAAAAAAATTAATGTAGTTAGCTATTAAAGAGGAAGACTACAAATTAATGACCTATGTAGATTTACCAATGTACCCTTATAGTAACATTAAATACTTATATTAAATGAAGTAAAATAAACCATTCTTATTGGTTGAAATTTCTTCTTTGTTCTTCTTACAAAAAAATTCTTCTCATTTGAACTCTCCACTATATAATAATTTATATACAAGTAATCGTCGTAGTGGGATGAGTGACGAAGATGTTTTCAAAGTGACGATGGATAAATACGAAACTACGCATGGGTCCATTTTCCCACACGTACAGGCTTGGGATGTTTTACGAACCAATAGCAAGTGGGCGCCGGTTCCAAATGAGGTTGTAATGGCTAAACGACAAAAAACCTCTGAGACCGGTAGTTTTAGTGCGGGGGGCTCGGACGCACGATATCAAATTAATATAAACGACGAGCCCGAATTTGACGAAGAAGAGTATGCGGTTCGAGAGGAGGAACGTCCCCCGGGCAGGGACAAATCAAAAAAGGAGGCGGCTGCAAAAAAACAAGCCGCAACGGGGGGCGGTTCCAAAATGAATGAGTTTATGGCCCAGTTCAAAGCGTACACCGAGGTCACGACCCAAAAGACAAAAGCGAAGGAACATGAGGTGTAAGAACGGGTTCGGTTGATGCAAGAAAAGAACGAACTAAAAGAATAGGAGATAACGACAACCAATATAGACAATTATCCCGAAGAAAAGCGGACGGTTTTAAAAAAAATGCAAGAAAAGATCATGAAAAAGTGGGGGTACTTCTTAGGATTTTTATTTTTTTAGATTATGTTTTTTTTAACTTATGTAACGTTTGGTTTTTAATATTATGTAATGTTTGGTTTTTAATATTAATGATTTTATTTTTATATCTTATTTAATAAATGTTTAAAAAGTAGATGAATTTAAAAAAATAAATTAATTAATTTGGTGGGATAAGCTCATCCTCCATTTCTTTGGTTTAAAAAAATAAATTAATTAATATTTACTAAATAAAAAAATATTTATTAAAATATTTTTAAGCCCTATAGAGACGACTGTCGTCTCTATAGTTTTTAATTTAAAAAAATAAAAATATATATTTTAACCTATAGAGACAATATGTCGTCTCTATAGGTTTTGTTTAAAAAATAATAAAAAATATTTAAGCTCTATAGAAACAACATGTCGTCTGTATGTATAGTAATTACTTGAAGAGATAGAATGATCATTAAGAAAAATTTAAGAAGTAGAGATGTTTACCTGAATGCATTCTTCTTTTGATATAATTTGATTTCCTTTCAGAAAACGCATCAGGTTTTCCAGCTAAAATTTTAAGTACTTGAGTATTTCCAAGTGCCGGATATTCTGTGACTATATTTAGGGCGACATCTAAAAAAAAATTGGCAATCACTTTGTGTGGAAAGAGTTTCAACAATAGCACATATGATAGCAAAACATAAAGCATAATTATTTTCTTTGCATCGAGTGATTTGACTTAACTTCTGTTTATTATTTAATGAGTAAATTACAAGTTTTGTCCTTTATGTATGTCCAAAATTGCAGGCGCTGTCATTTGTCTTTAAAATTGATGAGTTTTGTCCTTAATGTTTGCAAATCTTGCACGTTATGTCCTTTAGGGCAAACCCAGTTAGATTTTTTTGGTTAAATCATATTACACAAGGGTAATTTGGTCTTTTTACCATGTATATACATAAATATTTAATTAACAATAAAAAAATTTAAAAAACTGATATAATGTAATATATTATATAAATAAATATAACATTTGTATATTTATATCACAGAGCTCATATCTCTCTCTGGTTCTACCCATGTCTGTCTTTCTCTCTAATCTGTCCACCACCAATGACAGCCACCAATAACCACAACTCTCAACATCACCCACACCATCACTGTTCACCACCGCACCACTCCCAACCACCACCCCACTCCCAACCACCGCGGTTGGGAGTGGTGCGGTGGTGAACAGTGATGGTGTGGGTGATGTTGAGAGTTGTGGTTATTGGTGGCTGTCATTGGTGGTGGACAGATTAGAGAGAAAGACAGACATGGGTAGAACCAGAGAGAGAGAGAGAGATATGAGCTCTGTGATATAAATATACAAATGTTATATTTATTTATATAATATATTACATTATATCAGTTTTTTAAATTTTTTTATTGTTAATTAAATATTTATGTATATACATGGTAAAAAGACCAAATTACCCTTGTGTAATATGATTTAACCAAAAAAATCTAACTGGGTTTGCCCTAAAGGACATAACGTGCAAGATTTGCAAACATTAAGGACAAAACTCATCAATTTTAAAGACAAAGGACAGCGCCTGCAATTTTGGACATGCATAAAGGACAAAACTTGTAATTTACTCTTATTTAATTATTTAAAAAAAGAATTAATTTCAAGACCTTATGTAAGAGACTTGTAAATAATACTAGAAACAAATAAAATGGCATGTTCAATTTTCTTTTTTAATTTAAACGTCTCAACAATCAAGTTGTTCACGACATATATTCATGGTTGATGTTATTCTGTTATCCTACCCCCTTAACCTAATGAGAACATCTTCAACGTAATATGATGAACAAAACAATAATACCAGCCAAAATGCTTACGGCTTACCGAACATATCGCCTTCCACGCATTTCTCAAGAAGCCAACTACGAGTCTTGTCATCCCAATTTTCACCACTCAAGTCATTGGAATTTCCATATAGATACTTAACTACTTCATGATTTCCAACCAGGGCAGCCGCGTGAAGTGGCATCATTCGTAATTTAGCATCAGCATTACCACCCATGATTGTCAGCAAGTTTGTGTTCCTTTCCACCATAATCTTAACCGTTTCGATGTTTCCAGCTACGGCTGCCGTATAGAGGGCGGTGCTGAAATTTTCATTTTCAAGCTCCAAGTCTTCTGGCTCCATCATATCCACCAGATTTTTCACAAAGTTCTCCACATGTTTGCTTTTATTTTTGGACGATGCAATGTGAAGTGCTGTTTCTCCGTTTTCGGTGATGCTGTACCTTACCCAGTCCCGGTTCTGATCAAAAATGGCTTTAGCAGCATTCCAGTCGCATTTCATCGATGATTCAAACAGACGGACACATATTTCGGTGTAAGTGTCTGTAGCATATAATGAAGTTTCAATCCAAATAGTTAACGATCAGATCTATTCATCTCAATACTATTTTCTCTAAAGCTAAGCATCAGTTCTAATAAATTATTCCCAATTTGAATCTTGAGATTTGGTTTGACAAAGGTAGCACGTTTTACAGGAAATTTGGCTTACTGAAATCAAAACTAACATATTACAGTATATATGAGTATATTAATTAAAGCAAGCTCACTGTAATTTTGGTTTTTCGGAATTTCTGCCAAATAACAGATCGAGTGAGTTAAAATTAAGTGCAAAATGCCCTAAATTTTATAGTTTCAAAACGCTAATCCTGAATGAGACTAAGGGGAGGCGGGGTGGGAGAAAATCTCCCCGTGATAAACAAGTATCACGCGTGATACATGAAAACAACCCACCGCCAGTAACGTGGAGCTCACATATTAGAAGAGTTACTACTTGTTTTATTATATAAAATGCTAGATGCTATAAGGCTCAAATTATTTTAAGAGTCATTTTGTAACATATTTAATTTTCATAGTTGTCATATTGATCAATTTCAGGTAATTTCTAGAATTTTAAAAATAAATAAACAAAAATGATGAAGATAATTAATGCTAAATAATTAAGATTTAAATTTTATAAGATATATATATATATATATATATATATATATATATAGGGGAAGGTTCATTTGAGAAGAAAATTTTATTGAGAAGAAAAGAATAAAAGGGTAAAATTGTAAAACATTAAATAGTTTTTTTCTCATCTCATTTATTATTATGTTTGACTAATTAATTAGTCATTAAGACTATAATCCTCCATACTAAATATTTTTGCCTACACACATCAAAAGTTATCCTACACATTTCGAAATTTATCCTACACATATTGAAATTTATCCTACACAACTCGTAATTTATCCTACACGCCTCGTATTTATCCTACACTATAAATGAATTTTTATTTTTATTTTTTGTGAAAAATATATATCTTAAAAGTAAGTTACAAATTTAATATAGTTAGTTATTAAAGATGAAACTACCAATTAATGATGTATGTAAGTTTACTAATATACTCTTATAGTTACATTAAGTACAAATATTAAATGAAGTCTAATGAAGCATTCCTATTGGTTGAAATTTCTTCTTTTTTCTTCTTACAAATAATTTCTTCTCATTTGAACCATCCACTATATATATATATGTATATATAGGTAAGATCCGATACAAATAAAATTAATTACTAAATGTACAAATAACTAAAATATATTATAATTCCTTCATAGTTTTAAACTAAACTAATTACACTAAAGAAAATGAAGAAGGATAATAATAATAATAATTACTCCAATTTAAAAAAACTGTATTACTTTACTTATTTGTACTTTTAAGTTTTAACACATCAAATATATTTTTATATAGTATTAGTGGTAGGGGAGGGGTTGACTAAAATTGTTATAATGTCAATGTATATTATTAAGAGGAGGATTTGGATTTTATTATTAGTTTTTTTAAATTCGAGTAAATTATTACATAAATAGTTCCTCTGATTTGAATAGTCTCTTGAGTTTGTGAAAGAGTAAAGTCTTGTTACACATAAAATTGTTATAATGTCAATGTATATAATTTGAATATGAAAATTTTTAGGTTTTCATCTAAAAGAAATGCTACTTAGGATTGTGATGTGTAATAAACAAGGAGTAGAGATGTTTAGTTACCTGGCTTGATGATTCTTTTGATGATGTTAAATTTCGTTTCAGGAAATGGAATCTCATTTTGAGATGGTTGTTGTGCAATAAACATCTTGGAATAGAAATCTTTACCCCAATTAATGGTCCTTGATATGATATTAATCTTTGTTTCACGAAATGCTTCAGGCTTTCGAGCCAAAACTCCTAGTACGTCCCCAGTAATAAGTTCCGGATAAGTTTTAACTATCTCTAGGGCGACATCTAATAAAGTTTGGATAACCGCTTTGTTAATAAGAATTATCCGAAAATACTAACAAACTATAAAAGTTTGAATGCGTAGCTAAAATGCTTACCAAACATATCATTCTCGACACATTTTTGAAGCAGCCAACCACGATTTTGAGTTGTCCAACCATCATCTCGCAAACTTCTTGGAATTGTTGTAGAGATACTTCACCACATCTTCATTTCCAAACAGGGCCGCTGTGTACAATGGCATCATTGTTCCTTTACTACCAGCGATTGTAAGCAAGGTCCGGTTCTTTTCCAACATAATTTTAACCGCCTTAATGTTTCCGGCAGCAGCGGCTAAATAGAGAGCAGTGTTGTGATTGTTGTTTTGCAATTCCAAGTCACCCCTTCCCATCTCATCTACCAAATTCTTCACAAACTCTTCAACATGTATAGAATAGGGCTGGCAATAGGTAACATGTAGGTAACCTGCTAAGACACGATAACAGAAAAATAAACCATGTGATTTTTTACGTTTTTAAAAATAGTCAAAATTTGAAAGTTAGGATCCATTATTTCTTCTTCTAGGTGCATAAAATATAGATCTGTCTTATAGACATTGGATATAAAGTAGTTAAACGAGTCGTATTCATGTTTAAAATTTTTGTTGTTCGCGGTATCAGATACCTGTTAAACCTGCTAAGACACGATTTGCCAGCCCTAGTTTAGAACCTTTGGCAGATGCTGCCACATGGAGTGTTGTTTCGCCGTTTTCAGTGATGCTACACCTTACCAACTCCATCTGTGGGTACTTTTTAAAAATGGCTTCCGCAGCTTTCCAGTCACATTTTATTGAGGCTTCATACAGTGGGACACCAATTTTGAGGTATTGTTCTCTAGATCCTTTAAAGTATTTACAAATCAAATAGTTAGTGCCTTAGTGGATGTATGGCCAGTTTCAACGTTTCAAACTTGGTATGACACATAAAAATCAATTATGAATATAAAGCGTTTTTCTTTTTCATGCTACTTCCAAAAAAAATAAATAAATAACCTTCCACAACACGTAAAAATGTATAAATGGTGAGACGGAAATAAGTTAATTAGTTTTTAAATAAACCTGAAATTCTAAAGGAAATGACAAATGTAGTATTAAACGCAAAATTTCCTAATTCAGGGAGCCAGGGACGGAGGTATAAGGAGCGGTAGCCCGGGCTACCCCTCAACTCCGTCTCTGTAGTATAAAAATACCCTTCAACTCCATTTACGTAGTGTAAAAAAAAATTATACGAAGGATACATCCCAAAAAAAAATTGGATACCCCTAAATTTTTATACTAGATCCGCCACTGCAAGGAGCCCAAAAATACCGTTAAATAGATCTGAACGAGGTAGCTTTGGTGGTGGCGGCGGCCCAGAGTTAGCTTGTGAAACAACTGGAATGTTGATTTGCTGCTGCTGTTGTTGGCTTAAGGGCCGCAGCTCATCAATTGAAGCCAAGTGCACACCTGTTTGCTCCGTAATCTGCACAGTGTTGTTGATATCCTGCGGCTGTTGCTGGTGGTTATCCTCCTCATGGACTTCTGTTAATTCACTACCTGTTTGGGCCATCTGCACAGTAGTCACACCAGTAATAACAATTGAAGAGAACGAAGACGAAAATGACAACGGTTTTTAAGTATGAATGTAATATGTATGAGAATTGAGAACTGAAAGACTGTGAGTTGTGTTGTGAAATCATTTGGACATCCATTCCACCATTTATATAGAATCTGAAGATCTAACTTTTTAAGTAAAGTCAACTTCAACTTCTGTAGAAAATTAAAAGTTTAGGTGAACTATGAATTAATATATGAGTTAAATGCTTGATTGGTCCCTGTGGTTTGCAAAAATTGCAGACTTGGTCCTAGTGGTTTACTAATTACATACGTGGTCCCAAAAGTTGTCAAAAATGCACTCGGTTGGTCCCCTGGCCTAACCTATGTTAAATTTCTCAGTTAACTACATGTAAAATGACTATATTATCCCTGAACAATTAAAAAAAAATAAAGAAAAATATATAAACCTTCTTCTCCCTTTTATAATATAGTTACCAAAATCCCACTTCAATAATTAAACCTACCATCACAAAGTCCACAAGAAATTCAACTCCAAATCATGTAACAGAACCATGTGAATCAAGTTTGTTTGGCTTAGCTTATTTTCAACTTTTGAAAAGTCCTTTCCCTCCAAAATAAGTCAGAATTTCTAACTTCTGGCAAATCCCCCTCACAAACAAAGAAAACCCAAACACTTTCAAAAGTCCTTTTCCCTCAAAAATAAGTCATAAGTCAGAAAAATAAGGAACCCCAAACACCCTAAATAATTCCATTTTAATCCTACCATAAAGAAACTTTTTTGCTTCTAAGTATATACATGCAGACAAATCTGAAAAAAGAACAACTTTTTGTGTAGATTCAAACACCTTCCAGTGACCATCTGAAAAACGAGAGAGAGAGAGATGAATTGCCACCACCAACTCGTCAAACCCTCAATTGCAGATCTGATTCAGATGGCGACGGGTCGCCGGAAAAACGAAGAGCCAAGGGGTGAAACGACTAGATCTGAAAGGTTGGTCCGCCGGAAGTGAAATCGAGAGGGGGAAAATCGAGAGGGGGAGGGGCTGCAAGGTTGATTTTTGATGAAGATAGGAGGTTAGGGGGTGTTTGCAGGTGGGAATTCGTCGGGCACAAGACCACCGCCGTGCGTCGGCTAAGCTTGCCGCCGGAAGTGGTGGCCGACACAACACCATCTTGTCTCTCTATCTCTGCATTGCTCAAATATGTGTATTGTGTGGTTAGTTAGGGTTATGGTGAAGAAGAAAGGGGGTAATCAGTTGAGGATGAGCAAGTGTTTAGGGTTTTCTTTAATTTGGGGAAGATGATAAAGTTTTGGGGTTTTTTTTTGTGTGTATATGTTGAAGATAATGTTCAGAGAGAAGAATATAGGAAGGGATAAAGAGGTGTAAGTGGCTGATGAAAAAGTGAAGGGTATTTTGGTCATTTAACATGGACTTAACTGATAAATTTAACTGATGTTAGGGCTAGGGACCAACCGAGTGCATTTTTGACAACTTTTGGGACCAAGTGTGTAATTAGTAAACCACTAGGACCAAGTCTGCAATTTTTGAAAACCACAAGGACCAACCAAGCATTTAACTCTTAATATATATTGAAAATTATTTAAAATAAAATTTGATCTAAAGAAAATTAAGAAACTACCATTAAATTTGAGTTTTTATAAAAAAAATAGTTTATACATTGATAGAACGACATGAGTCCAAAACTTCATGTCGTTTGCCACTTCAGCATTTATTTTTGGTTTCGGTTTTTTGTTATATGGATAGCAATGTTTTATAAACCAGTTCAAATTGGCTGGTGGTACCGGTTGAACCGTCCAGTACAACCGATTAAATATCCTGGTACACTCGTTTGAATCATCTGATACACCTGGCTAAACTGTGTTTGAGCCTGACCCAGTACAATATAAAAACCGAATTTTAAAACATTGGTGGATAGTGCTAGGTTTTATTGGGTAACAGAAAATAACAAAGTCTCTAAATTATTTATAGAGAACATATCAAGAAAAGTAATATATTATTATTTAAAATGATAAAAATACAACTTGTTAACTTATAAGGGAAAAGATTAAATAGGAAGATTAATTTCGCTAGGAAGGATAGGAAGCAATAAGAGGATGACATGTGGCAACATTTAAAATAAAGAAAAAGGGTATTTTAGTCAATCCAGCCCTTTCTTCTTCCTTTTCAAAACCCAGTAACTTCAAAACCCACCATTTTCAAAACCCACCATCTTCAACCATTTCTTCACTTTCTATCTCAATAATCACTACATTATAGTGCGATTTTCATCACCAATCAATGATTCAAACACCCGATCAACGTGTTCTTCAGCTTTTTTGAAGAAAACCCAGTTTAATTTCATACAAAATCTCGTTTTTTCCGGTGATTTTGAAGATAATCACTCGATCCGTTCGATTCGAGCGCTGATAAGTGTTTCAATCATTCAAAATTCGTCAATTGTTAAAGAAATCACTTCGATCCAGGTAAGAAATTCTTTAATTTCATTTTTACGATCTGGGTTTTTGATTTAGTCATTGCGTTTTACGATCTTGGCGGGGGTCCGGGGGCAGCGCCCCCGGTAGCGGGGTCCCAGGAGCGGCAGCCCCTGGCGGGGTCCAAGGGGCAGAGAAATTGCTGTAATAAAAATGCATCAGAAAAATTAATTTTCCAGAAATTGGCTCATTTCGAAGACAGTAATTCGTAGACAATTCAGACAGTTCACAGTCACAGACAGTTCCCAGACAATTTTATGTGTCCATTGCGTTTTAGAAATAAGAGAGTTTTATGTGTTTTCTAGCTATTGCGTTTTAGAAAAAAACACATTTTTAAGTGTTTTTAGTCATTGCGTTTTAGGTAAAACACATTTTTGAAGTGTTTTTAGTCATTGCGTTTTAGGTAAAACACATTTTTAGGTGTTTTCTGTCCATTGCGTTTTAGAATGAGTAATTTTTAAGTGTTTTCTGGCATTGCGTTTTACAAATAAGACATTTCTTTGTGTTTTTGGTGCATTGCGTTTTAGGTAAAACACATTTTTATGGGTTTTTAGTCCATTGCGTTTTATAAAGTACATTTTCTTTTGAGTTTTTAGGCTATTGCGTTTTAGAAATAAGACATTTCTTTGTGTTTTCTGGCCATTGCGTTTTACAAATAAGTCATTTATTTGTGTTTTTTGTGCATTGCGTTTTAGAAAAATGTCATTTTTTAGGTTTTTTTTTTCATTGCGTTTTACGTAACTGGGGGTTTTTCTATTGCGTTTTAGGCAACTGGGTTTTAAATTTTTTTTTAAATATAGCAATAGTATACTCGTTTTAAAGATAAAAAAACGCTCGTTTTTTTGGTGCAATTTTTATAAAAAAATAATGTCGTATGAAAGAGTTATTAACGTTTAAAAAATGGGGGGGAATTGGAGGAGAGAGAAACTATTGGCTTGAATTGACTAGAATACCCCTAAACAAACTCACGCGCCTCTTTTCTTCTTTTCAGTTTCCCTGATTTAATCTTAGCCCTTGATTAACTAAATGGATGGTCAAGATCACTTCCTAGCCTTCCTAGCCAAATTAACTTACTATTGTATCTCCACCCTAAGTCACTTATAAAATTAAAAAGCGAAGACTAAAATTTAATATTTGTTTGTTTACTTTGTGTTATACGCATATGACCATTTTATTTTTAACTTTTACCTTTGTGCTCTCTTCATTATATTTGTATCATTGTATGACATGTGGTTGTAATTTGTAAATTACTATCCATATTTCCAAGATTCCCGCGTCCAAACTTTGGGTATTAATTGTTCCACTATCATCCTCACGGAAACATCTAAGAAAATGTTTGGAACGGAAACATCTAAGAAAATGTTTGGAATAACTTTGTGGAAAGACACTTTTAAAAATATAAATTATTAAAGCAAAACGCGGCAAAATAAAAACATCAATTTTCTGTGTAACTATTTTATATGTTTTGATTAATTTCAACCAGTGGCGGAACTAGCCCATTAAATAAGGGGTATCCCAAATAAAAAAAATTACCGTGTAATCATACAATATCAAAAATTCCGGGCCCATTCGATTGCGTAAATCCGTATTGATAATCTTCAATTTCGAAAAACATATTTCAACGGTTGCGGTTGCAACCAGCAAAACCAAAGCTAGTTTCACTAACCGATAAACCAAAGGACAAGAACTATGTGTTCCTATTTCAACCATAAGACGCGCAAGATCACTTATTCTATTATATGGGCTTTATTAGTTATTAAAATTTGGGCTTAATTATCATAAAACTAGCCAATGATTTCTAGATCAAGTGGTGGAAGGCATTTCTCTTGAGAGATGCAGGTTCGACTCCCACTTGGTGCAGAATGAGGCACTGGTGGGCAATGATAGGAGACCCAGGGAAACCTGGGTTGGATCCTTGAGCCAAACGGATTTTACTGGTAATTTCATCGTCGTGCCTACGGGCGGGTGGGTTACTGGGTTTTCCACGGAATTGGTGATGGACTCGGGTTACTCACGGAGTACTCCGTTTGTCCAGTGGGTGCCCCGAGAGTGCTCGGTATTGATTCTGTTAGCCGTTCACAAAAAAATTATAATAAAACTAATTATTTGGGCTTTGTTACTAAAGTGGTTCTTGGGCTTAATGAATAATATCAAGTTTCATAATTTTCTCTTTATGGTATCCTCATATATGTTTTTGGGTATGCTATATATAAAATAAAAAAAAATTACACTGCGAATACGAATACGGTGTTGAGCCGTAGCATGTCCCTGATTTCAACACTTAACAAAAGAATCATACAAAATACTAAAACAAAATAAATAACATTTTAAACTTCATTTTTTTTCTAATTTAACGTTATAATGTTTTGATTTATATTTTCAACCCAATAAATTTTTTTGTACACTGTGTGATATAATCGATCAAATCGGTTAGACTGGAACGGCCACCCTGCGTGTTCAGGTGTTAATTTAGGGATGCAAAACCCAAATCCGGGGAGAATACATGAAACCTGAAGAAACACGTATCTAATTTTAGGCTTAATTAGATTGGTTTATGTTCCTATCATAATGGTTAATCTTCTTTAATCTTCCTGAGCTCCGGTTTGATCTGGGTTTCCTGCAAAACAGAACCACCCTTAGCTCGTTAAGAGGGGAATGTGGGGGTTTCCCTCTTAACCAGGCTCCGGCGTGAGAATAAGTATCTGCTTTGAGAAGATAAGTGTGTGTTAAGAGTGAGAGTGAAGAGAATGGAATGAATTAACCTGTGCATGAAGGTCTCTATTTATAGCCGGAGAGGTGTAAGAGGAGGTTGGCTGTTGGGCCGGAAGGCAACAAGCAGGGAATATCCTTTTTGTCTCACTGGTGTCGACCGTTAGTGTCTTCTAGAGGATCCCAGGAGCTGGCGCAGCGTGATTGGAGCCACGTGTCCCTGTTGTCGGCCTTGTTGTCCCTCTGCCATCAGCAGGCAAGTGGAGATCATGGGGCAGGTGTCGCCGCCCCCTGATTGGTGCCACGTAGGCGTCCTTGTGTACTCTCCTTCTCCTGCACGTCAGATGATCATGGAGCACGATAGAGCAGAGCCTGGAGGATGCTGATTGGCTTAATCATCTGCCACTGGTACCTTCTGTACTTTCTGAAGTGGCCTCGCGCCCTGACTCCTGCACAACCCTTGCTGGGCACGTTATTAGTATGCGCATGGTCATAGGGGCTGAGGCTGTTATTCAAAACATGTGTAAAAAGTGGAGTAATCTCCTCATTGGACCTCGCGCGAGGTTACAGTTGGTTAGGCACCTCGCGCGGGATTGAAGATTGATCAGTTTTGTGAATAAGGAGTATGGTCTTAAGCGCGACCTGGAAAAAGGTTTGCGCGGCTTTTTGGGACCATACCCCTTCAAGTCCCCCCCAGTCCAGTGCTGCACCATGCGCGAAGCAAGTGGTTGGAGCTCTGAACTCAGAAAAAGGAAGTGTTAGATCTTAGTAAATCGTGCGCGTATAATTGATTGTCAGTTTTTACGGCGCGATTTCTAGGATACGTTGGTGCTTTTTGATTCTATTGCGCAGCATCATGGACAGGCATGTGTGCGGCGCAACCTCGGTAGCATGATCCTGGTAGAGGCGCGCGTGTAAGTGTTTGTCAGTTACTACGGCGCGACTACCCGGCTTGTCTGTTGACAATTCTCTGTTTTAGAGTATAAGCGCGCAGGGTAATCGAATGAGTATGGATGTTGCGCGGCCTGGGTATCTTTGGCATGAAGTTTGTAGTTACTTTGAGCGGGAAAAACCTCGAATTTTGAATTCTGACAGGTTGGTGAGAAAAGTCGTTGATGGCGACGTTTGAGTTGACTGCTGACACGGCCGTCATCAAGTTGTCCCTGACAGTTCGGCTTTCCGTCAGTCGATTGAGGTCCACGCGCGCGTGGTAACCGTCACTCCGGGAATTGCGACATACGTGGCGGTTGCTGATTGGGTACGCGCGCGGCGATTTCGCCACGTCTACTCATCGCATTAAATGCGATGAGTATATATAGTCCATGAGATGGGAGAGATGATCACAACTTTGCTTCTGTTTCTTTCTTTTCTCTCTGATCTCCTTTGCATCTCCTTTGAGTCTCCTTTGAATCTTCAAATCTTCAAGGAGAAAATCAGCAGATCTTCAAATTTTTCTTGGATATTCTTCCAAGTTTTTCCAGAAGTTCGAACATCTCAATTTCTTGCTTGCTGTATATCCATGGCTGAAGAAGAGTCTCATCAGGAAGAAGGTCCTCTCCCTGTCCTCAAGTGGGATCAGGGATTGTTCGAGCAAATCACTAGGGGATTCCGGTTTCCACCGGAATGGGATGCACGGTACCCCGGCCAGAACCAGACGGCCGCCGACGCGCCGCCAGGGTATATTACCCTTTTTGAAGACTTCTTTCTACAAGGCAACTTCCGATTGCCGGCGACGACGTTCATGTCTCGTATACTTCGTCATTATGGGTTTCATATTTCGCAAATGAGTCCACCCGGTATGGTGAGGGTGGGACATTTCGAATTTTCGACATAGAGCCTACAGTAGAGAGATTTAGGGTATTCTACCAGCTAATTAGGAATATAGGGTTTTATTCTTTTGGCAGTCGAGGTTCTGCCAAGAAGATCCTTCTAAATCCTCCGAAGAGTTTCCACGATTGGAAACAAAAATTTTTCTTAATTAGGGAAGAGGTTATCCCTATTGCCATGATATTCTGTGCGCCAGATGTGATCGAGAAGGAAGAGCTGGCGATCCCGAAGAAGGAAGATTGGTACTTGAAGCTCACTGCCACACCTAACCGAGTTTTTGGTGAAAACGTTCTGGTAGCGGCGCAGGCGAGTGATCAATGGCCGGAAGACAGCACTGAGGTGCCCGGGTTGAAATTTCAAGATAAAGGTTAGTTATTTCTTTAATTATTCTCTTTTGTACTTTAGTTGCGCTTAATTGTCGATTTTGAATGTAGAGACGCGCCTTCATCAAGCTGCTTTCCCCGCATTCGGTGGATCCATGGGCGTGCGCCCGTTGGAACCAGGGGAGCAGTATTGGTATGAGAGGATCAAAGTTCATTTTCTATATCCCCCAGCTGGAGCTTTTGCCGATCCTCCTACCGCAACTGAAGGTGCGCATGTTCCCAATCCCTGACCCCTGCGTGCTATGACTTCCGCTGGGAAAGAGATCCTTTATCTTTCCAGCGAGGAGTCTGTAGGGTCTCTTCAAACGGGGAGTTAAGTTCCTGGTCTAACATCTTTGCAGGTGTGTTGCGAGACCTTGGCATCGACCCGGAGGAAAAGAAGAAACCGACCAAGAAGAAGAAGAAGGAGGCAACTGCTGAGGAGGGGGCGACCAGTAAGAAGGGCGGAAGTAGCCGCGCAACTGCTGGTGCCTCTGATAGAGGTACTCCTCGATTCTGGCAGCGTAACCTGGATGATTATGTCGCTGTCAGTGACTCACTTGAGGGTTTGTCCCATATAGGTGAGAAGAAGGCCAGCGCCGCTGGTTCAAGGAATCCGAATGCTGGTGTCACTCCCTCTTCTATCCCTCTGGATGAGGAAGAAGAGGAAGATCGTGAGGAAGAGCCTGCTTTCAAGCTGGTGAGCCGAAAGAGAAGCAGGGAGGAAGCTGCTGCTGATCCTAAGATGGTGCAGAGGATTGATGAAGTCCCTGTGATAGGGAAGCAGAGCAGTCTGCGCTCTCTGTATAAATTTTCTCCAGGTTAGTTGTGTGACTCCATATTTATTTAATGAAATTTCTTTTTAACACTTGGTTTCTGCAGAAACCAAGAAGAAGACCCCTGAAAAGAAGGGTGCTGAATTTAAAGACCCCCCAGAGCCGGCGCAGAAGAGGACCAGGGTTGTGATCAAGCCCTTTAAACCTACTGGGTTGGAGTCTGAGAAAGAGAAAAAGAAGGCTGCTGAGAAGCCTGTTGTGAAGGAGAAAGAGAAAGAGAAAGAGGGAGATAAAAAGAAAGTTGGTGAAAAACCTCCGGGTGATAAATCAAAGGAGACCGGGGCCGCTGCTACTATCACACAGGAGAAAGCGCAGGGTCCGGAGGTCGTCCATATCACGGGGCTTGACTAGCCCCTTCATGAGAAAAAGAAGGAAACTACTCGAGGTAAGGGACCAGAGGTTATTGAGCCGACCGAGCCTGTGCAGGTTGATGCCCCTACCCAAACTGTCCAAGTCACTTCCGCTGGGGGATCGGCTACTGCTACAGGTGGCGCAGGTGGAGCTGGAGGGTCCATGCCACAGACTCCTATCGGTCCTAAGGATACCTTAGGCGATATTTATTACAAATCTTACACCGAGGAGGCGCGTGGTGATGCTCCGCATCGAGCCCCCTGGGGCCTAAAACAGAAAGATACCTTTCTCGAGTTTGCTGCTTGCCGTGATTGGTTCTTAAATTCCTTTACTCCCGGCGAAGTTAATCGGCAGAGAGCATGACGGGTTATATCAGGCTTACGTTGTTGGGGAAGCCAACACTCGCGCAGCTAACCATCAAATTATGCGCGAGTGGCGCACAATGGTTAAAGAGCGGAGTGATTGGGAAAAATATCGTGACCGTTTGTTGAGGCAAGCCAAGGATTTTGAGAAGCTTAGGGCTGCATTTGCTGAAGAGAAAACTAAGTTCGAATCAGAGAAGAAATCTGAAGAATGGGGCCGCGAGGGCTTGAGGAGCAAATTGCAAGCTGCTGAAGATCTTTTGTCCAAGGAGCGCGCCGAGTGGAAAAAGATCTGTGAAAAAGATAACCAGCGTGCGTATGCAGCTCGCAACAAGATTACCAACCTTGAAGCCCAAAATTCCAAATTGACGCAGAAGGTTGAGGATCTTGGAGCTGAGAAAGAGCGCGTTGAGGTTCCACAACTTGCCTTTCTTACCTTATGTTGTTTTTTACTTAAGTCATAATATCGCTGAGTCATTATTGTCTTTTTCAGGCTGAGTTAAAGGCGCAGGTGGCCAGTGGGGAGAAAGACTTAAGAGCTAAGGACGTAGAAATTGCTGAGCTCAAGCGTCGTTTGCAAGAGCAAATCGACAAAAATGAGTCTTTGGAAATTGACCTTGAGGCTTAGAAAGTAAAGGCTGCTACTGCTGAGGAAGCTAAGCAGAAGGCTGAAGAGGCGCGAGATATGAGTACATCTGCCCTCAACGTAGCGCAAAACAATTATTCCGAGGCCCAAGGCATCGTTAAGACGCTGGTCTCTGAGGCTGAATGGATGCGCAGCAGAGGAGTAGTCCTGGTACGGTTCTCTTTTTAACTTGAGCTTTATTTGTTAAAAACTCATCTCTTATCCCTTGCCTTTGCTGCAGATGGCCAACTCTATCCTGAATGCTTCCGAGCTAGATGGAGCTGTTGCTGCTCTCATAGATGCCTCACGCGCGGTTGGTCACCGTGGAGGTTATCTAGAGTGTGCGCAGCATGTTGAAGAGGCACTAGGACAGGAGTTTGACGTTAGCCATTGCACAGTGACTGATCAAGCTGATGCTGCATTGGCCCGTGCTGAAAAGGTCTATGACTATTTATCATTGCCTGTGATGGATCTGGTCGCAGAAGCACTGAAGCATGATGACCGGTGTCAGAGGCTGAAAACAATTCTAGACCCTCCACAGACTGTGGAGCTATCTGACGAAGAAAATGAGCCAGCCGGTGGTGATGGCGATGATGATGGAGATGACAATGATGATAATGCGGACGATGGTGATGGCAATAATGAGTAGGTAGTGATTGTAGGCTTTGTGCCTTGTAATTTTCTTTCTATCGTTGTGTAATCTTTGCGCAATTGCGCATTTTGGAATCAAACTTACGATATTTTGACTACATTTGCTGTAATCATTGCGCTGTTGCGCTTTTAGTACATGACATTATGTTGTCTTTTATTTGTCGAGTTACAATTATTGCATTGTTGTTAGAAACTTTAGGTTAAATTAGCTCGAATAAATGTAAGTGTGGCTCGTTTATGAGTGTTTCTGCCCGGTCTCGCGCTATGATCGCGGAGGGCCTTGAAGGCATAACTCATGAGCTCGTAATTTACTGAAGTGTTTTCGTGCTAATCAAAAGTTTAACATGCATTTGTAACGTAGAAGTCATAGTGCTAAAAACAAAAGGCATATGTAATGCTTTCATTAAGTAGCTTTGAAATAGGCGCAAGGCCAACATACATAATCACGAAAAGGGGCGTAAAGCCAACGTAAGTAATAAACAAGGCACATGGCCAACATAAGTAGAAAAAAGGCGCGTGGCCCAGGTTGTCTACATGTAACATTTACGCAATTGTTGCGCATTCCATGTGCGCGGGATGATGTGTCCATCCAGGGTGCGCAGCTTGTATGCCCCCTTTCCTAGCACCGCATGTATTAAGTATGGGCCTTCCCATTTGGGTGCTAGTTTACCGGGGCGTTCAGCATTTGAAGCTTCATTATCTCTGAAAACGTACTCTCCTGGAGTAAAGGTACAAATGCCTACTCTAGCATTGTAGTACCTTTCCAACTGCGTCTTGTACTTGGCCTCTTTGATTCACGCTATTTCACGCCTCTCTTCGAGTAGGTCCAAGTCTAGACGGCGTTCCGCCTCGTTATCGGTTTTGTTGACCGCTGCCAAGCGTGGCGAGGGGAGGCCAATTTCAGCTGGGATAACCGCCTCTGAGCCATAGACTAGGCTAAAGGGGGTTTCGCCAGTGCTTGTTTTCGGCATGGTTCGATGAGCCCACAGGATGCTCGGGAGCTCATCTACCCAGCCTCTTCGCTTCGTGCCCAGACGGGCCTTGATCCCTTCCACTATACTTTTGTTTACACTTTCTACTTGACCGTTGCCCTGAGGGTGCGCAACGGAAGAGAAAGTGTGCTCTATATTCAGCTCTTTCATCCAATCTTGAAGGTCCTCAGATGCGAAATTGGTGCCATTATCTGTTACAATCTTGAGTGGGAGGCCAAATCTGCAAATGATGTGTTCCCATATGAATTTGCGCACCATCATTGCAGAAGTTGAAGCGAGGGCTTTGGCCTCCACCCATTTGGTGAAATAATCGACGGCAACAATTATAAATTTCACGGCACCCGGAGCTTCAGGGAAAGGTCCCACCATATCGATCTCCCACTGCTGGAAGGGCCAGGCAGTGGACACAGGGATAAGATCGTTTTTTGGGCGCAGAGTTTTCGGAGTGTGTCTTTGACATGAATCACATTTGTGCAGCTCCTTCAGGGCATCAACATGCATCCCTGGCCAGTAGTAACCAGCGTTCATTATCTTCGCGACAACCATGCGTGGGCCCGCATAAATACCGCAGATGCCTTCATGAATCTCCCTGATCAGGTAATTCGCATCTTGAGGGTCCACACAGCGCAGAAGTGGCCCCAAGAAGGATCTTCGATACAAGATTCCACCATTCATTTCATAGAACAAAGCTTTGTTTTGTATCTTTCATGCCTCTGCTTTGTTTTCAAGGAGTATTCCTTCTTGCAAATACTGGATTATAGGGGTCATCCAAGATGGTTGCCCTATTTCGATCACATTCACTTGTCGCAACAAAACCGACGGGTTTTTTAAGACTTCAATTCTTACATCTTTGGCGAGATGTTGAAAAGATGTTGAGTCGAGCTTGCTCAAAGCGTCTGCTGGTTTGTTCTCTGACCGATTGATGTGAACTACTTTGTATGACTTGAATTGTTGAAGCAACTCTTTCGCTTGGTCTAGATACAAAGCTATAACTTCACCTTTTGTATCATACAAACCATTGATCTGACTCGCAATCAGAAGAGAATCTACATGCGCTTGTAGGTTCTGAGCTCCCATTTTGATGGCTAGGCGTAAGTGATGTGTGTAAAATGCAACATATAAATTACATCAAATGAGGCATAAAACTAACCCTTTTTAAGTACTAATGTTGGAAAAAGAGTGTTTTTGTCTTCCTTTTGTATTTTCAGGATTAAATGAGCTCAAATTCACAAAAGAAGCAAAAAGACAGCTAAATCTAACATAAATACAAGGAAAGGAACATAAGTGGACTGCCCGACCCCTCAACGGCATCTTTCCAAGCAAAATAGAGAAGGCAGAAGACTGAACACGCCCCGTGCTCAGCCAGCACGGGGCCGTGCCCAAGAAGCAGCAGAAAAGACAAACCTATAGAAGCTTCTATTGCCCACCACGGGGCCGTGTCCAGCGAACACGGGGGCGTGTCGAAAGTACAGCAGGCGCATTAATTGTAATTGCGAATTACAATTAATGAAGAGAGAGATTGTCAGACAGACACGGGGCCGTGCCCAGCGGGCACGGGGCCGTGTCCAGCCTTCTGTTCAGCCTATAAATAGGAGTGCTTGGTTTCATTTCAACTCATCCCTTGGCACACCACCTCTCTCACACTTCATCCACCACCCACCACCATCACAACACCATCATCCACCACCATCATCCATTGTCCATCGTAGAGTGTGTGAGTCGTCTCGGGATCCAAGATTGATCGTAAGAGTTCTTGACAATCAAGGCCATGTTTGCCTAAGTCTCTTACATCACTTGGTGAAGGCAAAGTGTCTAGTATAATACTTTTTATTTCTAATCTTTTGCACTTTTTATTTGGTTTTGTATTAATGACTTTAATAACTAGTTACTTATGTTGAAGGTGATCTTTCCTTATCGTTTGTCCGTGGTGTCTTGGCATTATTTTACTGTCTATATAAAATAAAAGATTTTCACCATTCATATCTCCACGGTCTATATGGAGGTATGTTGGCTACCTGGTCGGGGGTTAAGGGAACGGTTTGGTAAAGGTCTTGCCATTGTTCAGCGTTTAGAGGTCCTGCAATGGACCTGGGTCAAATTTAGTAGGACCTCCTTCAATACTTCACGGTATTGGATGGCGGGGGTCCAAACTCTTTGATCCCCTCATAAGTTAACTACTATTAATACTATAACCCGGCTATTTAGGACTGTATCCCTGCTGACTCAGACTACTTAGCCGAGGGTAACGTCACCGCCAAAAGCGGGGCCTACCACAATACTGCATTAATAACTTAATTCATTATCTTCCAATAATCCACCCTTTTAGGATTGTATCCTTGCTGACTCAAACTACTGGGGTGAGGGTAACGTCACCTTCAAACTACTAAGATAATCTCTTAATTATGTGCAAAAGTGCGGAAATAATCAAAGGTTATACTAGATACGAGTCGGAACCAAGTGATTCATCTTCTCTATCTGTTTTTATTTTATTTTATTTTCAGCATTTTAGTTAGTTTTCATTTTTCTTAGTTTAAAAACCTTTTTTCTAAACTTTTGATTTTGGTTAGACGTTGAGGATAAACCGGTATTAAAAGCACTTGTGTCCTTGGACGACCTCGGTATCTTACCAACGCTATACTACGCTCACGATGGGTGCACTTGCCCATATGTGTGTTTAGTGTTAGTAAAATATCGTGTTTTATAAATTTAAAACTTGGCTAAAATAAGTGTTAAAGGGGCTTAAAATATACACCTAATATATATAACACTTCACACGCATCAAGTTTTTGGCGCCGTTTCCGGGGACACAAGGATTTTAAGAAAGCTTAAAATCGACGGCCTAATCAGTTTTTCAAAACCTTTTTAAAAGCGCGCACATTTTTCTGCATTTTAGTTTAGTTTTGCATTTACAGTAGCCTGTACACGGGGCCGTGTTCACTGAACACGGGGCCGTGCTGCACATTTTCATAAAAACACCCAGTAACAGAAGCTTGAACACGGGCCGTGCTCACTGAACATGCCCCGTGCTCAACGAAATCAGTAAATTTAATTAAAACGCCCAGATACAGATCCTGAACACGGGGCCGTGCTCACTGAACACGGGGCCGTGTCCAGCCTCTGTTTCCGTTTTTATTTTTGTTTTCTGATCTCGAGACTCGGTTGTGGTCTGCTGAGTGATCCTTATGGATCAATACTCAGGAGGTTACAACTACACCTATGATGAGGATGAATATAGAGGTAATTATTGCACTAATTGTCGTAATGCACGCTCGGTTCAAAATAATAACTCATATCAACCATCCAATTCATACACATACTATGAGGAGCCCAGGTACGAGCCATCAACTTCATACACATCATATGAAGACCAAAGGTATGAACCTCCTCCTTCATACTCATATTTTGATGAACCAAGGTATGAGCCTTCTTACTCATACTTTGAGGAACCAAGATATGAGCCACCACCTTCATATGCTTATTATGAGGAACCATGGCGTGAACAACCCACTTCATATGAGTATTATGAAGAAGAAAATTACGAACCTTATCCATCATATGCTTACAATGAAGAACAATGGTGTGAACCATCAACTTCATATGGGTATTATGAGGAACAAAGGGTCGAACAACCGGATTCAAGCTTAGGAAATAATGATTCTTTTTCTATAACCGAAGTGACCGATAGGATATTAGAACACATTAGAGTTATCGATCGATGTATAAAAGAAGCTCGCGCAAGGGAAGAGGAGTCCCGCGCAAGGGAAGAACTAAAAAAGGAAGAGATAACTAAAAGTGTTAAAATGGAAGAACAAATAAGTGAAAAACCTACACATGAGTTAAACAACGAAAAAGGTGAGTCCGACAACGTTAAAATTCAAGAAGAGTCTAATTTTGAAAAAATTAATCTCTTGTCACCTTCTTTTGAAAATCATTGTTTAGTACCCACTCATGCTAAGTTTTTAAAAGAGTTAAACACTAACACTAAAATTGACGAAATGGTAAGTATCAAGTTAACTAATGATCAAACCTCACTAATAAAAGAAGACCCATTTGAAATTAACATTACACCGGTTCCATGTTTCTTTCAAAATTCGTTTATTAGTAATGTCACCATTGATAAAGATCTTTGTGTTAACATAATGCCTAACTACATTTTCGAAAAATTAAGTATTAGTGATTTTTCTCCACTTCAAATACCCATTTTTCTATCCAATCGGAAAGTAATAAAATCAATCGGTATAGTTGAGGATGTCTTGGTTCAAGCAAATCAAATGGTGATCCCAACCGACTTTGTCATCCTCGATGACGCTCCTCTAGTGTTGGGACGACCATTTATAAAAACACACGAAGCTTTGAAAAACCGGAAGTTCAACAATCTACCTCTTCAATTAGGGGCATTTAAAAGAAGTGTCGATCTCGAACGGTCAATGAAATATCCTTTCGGCAATAATGACCCCCTAATTGAAGATGAAGATGAACCACCCGATACAAGTGAAGAGATTGACCACTTTGTTGAAGAAGAGGTCGCCATAGAACAAACTTTTAAAGTTCTTGATCGAAATGAGCAACCAAATAAGGAGTCTCCCAAAGACCCACCACTTGAGCTCAAAGAACTTCCAAAAGGTTTGGAATATGCTTTTCTAGACAAAGATGGTAATTTACCTGTAATTATTTCGTCTAAATTAGATAACTTAGAAAAAGAAAAATTAATTAATCTTTTGAAAAGACACAAAAATGCAATAGCTTGGAAACTGGTAGACATAAAAGGAATGAGTCCTTCTATGTGCACCCACAAAATTTTGATGAATGATGACTACAAATCGGTCATACAACCACAACGTCGAGTAAATCCAAATGTTCAAGAAGTGGTTAAAAACGAAGTCATCAAATTACTTGACGCCGGACTTATCTATCCTATCTCCGATAGCCCTTGGGTAAGTCCTGTCCAAGTAGTTCCAAAGAAAGGAGGTATGACGGTAATAACTAAAGAAAAGAATGAACTAATACCAACGAGAACCGTCACAGGATGGAGAGTATGTATAGATTATAGACGATTAAATGAAGCGACAAGAAAGGATCACTTTCCTTTACCCTTCATTGATCAAATGTTAGAAAGATTATCCGGTCATAAATTTTACTGTTTCTTGGATGGTTTTTCAGGTTACTTTCAAATCCCGATAGCACCCGAAGACCAAGAAAAGACAACCTTCACATGTCCCTATGGAACTTTTGCATATCGACGCATGTCGTTTGGTCTATGTAATGCCCCTGCAACATTCCAACGTTGCATGGTGGCCATTTTCCACGACATGATAGAAAAGACAATGGAAGTCTTTATGGACGACTTTTCTATCTTTGGGGATTCATATGACCAATGCCTCGATAACCTTGAACGAATGCTATCCCGATGTGAGGAAACTAACCTCGCCCTTAATTGGGAAAAATGCCATTTCATGGTAACGGAGGGAATAGTGCTCGGTCACAAGATCTCAAGCGAGGGAATGGAGGTGGATCAAGCCAAAATAGATACCATTTCTAGATTACCACCTCCATCCTCCGTACGAGCTATCAGAAGTTTCCTAGGGCATGCCGGCTTCTATAGGCGGTTTATCAAAGACTTTTCTAAAATTTCTAGACCTCTAACAAAATTACTTGAAAAAGATGCTCCTTTCATCTTTGACAATGATTGCAATCAAGCATTTCTCACCTTAAAAGAAATGTTAGTCAATGCACCTATCATGATAGCGCCTGATTGGAAATTTCCTTTCGAAATCATGTGTGATGCTAGTGACTTTGCAGTTGGAGCTGTCTTGGGACAAAGAAAGGAAAAGCATTTCCACCCAATTTATTATGCTAGTAAAACACTTAATGATGCACAAGAAAATTATACAACAACTGAAAAAGAATTACTAGCTGTGGTATTTGCTTTTGATAAATTTCGTTCCTATCTTGTTCTTTCTAAAACTATAGTTTATACAGATCATGCTGCCATCCGATATCTCTTCAAAAAGCAAGATGCAAAACCACGTTTGATTAGGTGGATTCTACTCCTCCAAGAATTTGACATTGAAATCAAGGACAAAAGAGGAGCAGAAAACACCGCTGCAGATCATCTCTCGCGCTTAGAAGACCCAGCTTTGGAAGCAACCAGGGACGAGCAAATCAACGAAAAATTCCCTACTGAGTCCCTGGAAATGGTGGAATACAAGGAAGAACCATGGTACGCCGACTATGCTAACTACCTAGCTAGCGGTATAGTCGCAAAAGGGTGGCCACATCATCAAAGAAAAAAATTCTTTGCCAATGTGAAACACTACTTTTGGGAAGATCCATATCTTTTCAAAATGTGTGCCGACCAACTCGTCCGACGATGCGTACATGGTAGTGAAGCACGAAGAATTCTCCGCCATTGTCATGAAGGTCCATACGGAGGACATCATGGTGCTGCTAGTACCGCACGAAAGGTATTTGATTCAGGATTTTATTGGCCAACCATTTACAAAGACGCCCAAAGTCTGGTAAAAACATGTGATGCTTGCCAAAGAACAGGTAATATTTCTTCCAAAAACGAAATGCCACAAAATGGCATTCTTGTTTGTGAGATTTTTGATGTGTGGGGACTCGACTTTATGGGACCTTTCCCACCATCGAAAGGAAACAAATATATACTTGTGGCAGTAGATTACTTGTCTAAATGGGCCGAGGCCGAAGCACTTCCAACAAATGATGGAAGAGTTGTGGTAAAATTTCTGAAAAAATTATTCTCTCGTTTTGGTACGCCTAAAGCTTTAATAAGTGATAGAGGTACCCATTTTTGCAACCATCAACTTGAAATTTTTTTAACAAGATATGGGGTCTATCATCGGGTCTCAACAGCATATCACCCTCAAACAAACGGGCAAGCCGAAGTGACTAATAGAGGTTTAAAACGAGTACTTGAAAAAACCGTAGGGTTAAATAAAAAAGAATGGGCTGATAAATTAGATGATGCTTTATGGGCTTTTCGAACTGCTTATAAAACAACAATAGGTACAACCCCATATAAGCTAGTTTATGGAAAAAGTTGTCATTTGCCAGTAGAAATTGCACACAAAGCCTACTGGGCAATCAAAAATGTGAACATAGATTTAGAATTTGCTGGTAAAAATCGATTTTGTCAATTAAATGAATTAGACGAGCTTAGAAATTATGATTACTCAAACTCTGAAATTTATAAGGAAAGAATGAAACATTTGCATGACAAACATATTAAACCTAATGAATTTCGGGTAGGAGATCTAGTTCTTTTGTTTAATTCACGACTTCGATTGTTTCCTGGTAAATTAAAGTCTAGGTGGCCAGGACCTTTTTCCATCACCCATATTTTTCCACACGGTGCAGTAGAAATTAAATCTCGAAATGGGCCTCCATTTAAAGTCAATGGCCAACGGCTGAAGCTTTATCAAGGATTCATTGAGGATGAAGAGGAAGAGATCTCGTTTCAAACGGTAGAGGAATAAAAACATCATGCCTGGTAAGTTACGAACGATTGAGACAACAAAATAAAGCGGTAAGTTTTCTAACCATAGCTTATGGGAAAAAGAGGGCACTCACACGAGCACTAAAAAAAAAAAAAATTTTAAACCACGCTCGGCACGAGGCCGTGTCCGCTGGACACGGGGCCGTGTCCGCGCTGCAGTCGGGATAAATCCCCTTTTTCAAAACAGTTTCTTCATTCCACACGCCCCGTTTCCCCGAAAAAGCTCTGGTTTCAGGCGATTTTTCGCAGAATTTCAACGTCTCCTATCGATCTAACAACATCAATGTATGATTCTATCACTATTAGTAGTTAGAATAGTTACTTGCATGTAGTTAAAACACCACAAATTTGGGGAAAAATCTAGGGTTCTTGAAGTTCATCCGGGTCGAACCTCAAATTTTTGCCTAAATCTCTTTGCATTTAGTTAGATTAGTGTTAAGGGAAGTAAATACACTTGTATTGTTCATAGATTCGACCGATTTCTCACAAAAACCCCAAACCCTTGTTCTTGAACCGAAAAAGATAAAATTGATAGGGTAAACGGGATATTTTGGGAAAAACGGCACTTAGGGTTTCATTTTCGGGGGAAACCGCACCTAGTGGACCAAAAATTTTCAAGTTTTCGAAACCGGGTCGAAAAATGGGATTTTTGAGTAACAGACCCCTGGACACGGGGCCGTTTCCACTGGACACGGGGTCGTGTCCAGCCCGCTGTTTGCAGTTTTGTCCGAAAACATTTCTGTTTCGTGCTAACTTTTGGTGTATTCTTGCAGATGGCCAGGAAATTCACAAGATTCAACGCCAATGAGCTCGATGCAAGAGCTCGATATGAGATTCTTCAAACAAGGCCGGAGGAATACCCGAGGCAAGCTTGCACAGAATTGCTAACCATGGTGAATCAAATTGACCGTTTCAACAACATCGTCACGGGACCACTCAGAGTCGCCCTAACAACTCGACCCCGTTCCGTTCATGAATGCACCTTAGAATTTTATAGCACCTTTACATTCACTTCAAGGTGCGACCCGTTCGACAATGACGGGGTGTCATTCAGATGTGGCGGGACAAAGTATTCGATCTCCATGGCACAATTTGGGTCAATTATCGGGTTGTATGCGGAAGAGGATGCGGGAAACGAAGAAAATACTGGGGGATTGAGAGAGATCGAAGACAACGAACGCCAAGCCATGTGGGCTCAGATTGGAGAAGGATTTTACAATCCGAGCAGCACTAAGAGTACAAAGTTAAGGGATCCGCTCTACAGATACATCCATAGGATCCTCGGCTATTCTCTTAGCCAAAGGCATGAAAGTAGTGGCGTCGTAGGGTTAAGAGATTTACTTGTCCTTCACTGCATTCACACCCGCAGGCCGCTCGATGTTCCGTTCCTCATGCTCCGAAACATGCATCACAACCGCCTTGCTAGTGCACCGACTCCTATTTTCTTTGGGGGATGGGTGTACCGTCTCTTCAAGCACTTCGCCCACATACCTAGGGCATTTGAGAGGAGCCCATGGTCGGGCACGGTGGATATTAACATATGCCGCTCAATGAACCTGATTTATGAGGCAGAAGACGGGACGGTAACCTTTCAAAGGATGCAAGGTCATGCATGGAACCCGCAAGAAGCGCTTCTCCTCCCAGCTCCGCAACATCATCAGTACCAGTACCAGCCCCACGGTGATCCGGGCCAATCATCCTCCTCGGGAGGCGGTTTTCCTAACTTTCAAAGTTTGCATGATTTGTTGCAGGAAAACCTTATGTGTACTCGGAACACCTACAACATGGCGAGCAACACCTACCACCGGGTCGGAGCTATCGAGAGAAACCTATCCGAGATCCAAGACTGTCACACCCCAACCGATGGCGGAATCATCGGGGCGCGGCACTGAGCGAAACAGATTGTCCAGAAGTTTCCATAACAACTATCATTACCATTCAATTTAAGTTAACATGTCCCATACCATGTCTCAAATAGCAAAACAAGTTATTACAGACAAAATCTAAACAAATATTCTGTTCCGACAACTCAGATTTAAACATAACTAATTTATTCGTTGGTTTCTAGGACTCCAATTCCTAGCTTCGATTTCATCACAGCCCGAGAAGCACATAAACAACCTAGGCACCTGTCACATACGTTAAAATAATGTCAATACATAAAATGTAAAGGTGAGCATACAAGTTTGATAATAGCATATAGAGTTCGAATTCGTTTACGCATAACCAGCACGTACACATAGTGAAATGAAGCACGTTAGTTATCGACATAGATCCATCGATACCAATGACTGCGGGTTGACTGCCCGAGGCAGTTCGCAATACACGATTACCACCGTAATCCATGCAAGTAAAAGATCCTTAACAACCCCCGTGGAAACGGGTGCTGAGTCCAAACTATAGTACTATCGTTGCTAAGGCAGGTAGACAGCATTCCATGTGTAAACATAACAAACAAGCATTCATAAGCCACGTATAACATGCGACAATGGTTAAGTGTTAAAATAGCTTGAGTAGTGTGATAGTTGTAGTTTGAATAGTTGTAACGTATGTAACACCCAAAAGTGCTAAAGCAAAAAGGGTTCGAGTATACTCACAGCGATATGGATTGAAGGGAGCGCTTTACAGCGAGTACGATTAGCCTGAATAGATTCGATAACATAACGACAAGTGACGCGTAAAACAGTACAAGCGAGAGTGGGTAGGATGACTGATCGTGCGGTTCAGTTGTCCGTGAATAGGAGTCATCCGTGTGCATAACCTATCCGTACGGATGGTGATGCGTGCGGATGGTGTTCCATCCGGATAGGTCATCCGTGCGTGTGGCTGTCCGTGCGGGTAGCAACCCGTGCGGACGAGTTATACGTGCGGACGACTTACCCGTACGGTTAGATTGCTTGTGTGGATAAACGTCCAAGTGGATTGTTTCTTCCTAAGATGTGTTTGTGTATGATGGCTTGTGCTTTGGAGTTTTCGTTGTAGCATTTAGAAAACACCAAAGTGTTTCTACCTTTCAAGCCGGCCGCGCGGACGGTGGTCCGTGCGTATGGTAGTCCGTGCGGACAGCCTGTGCGCGCGGGCAGAGTCAATCCGTCCGGATAGCCCGTCCGTGCGCACGGCTTGGCCGTGCGGGTGGGGTTTGCTCGATTTTCATTTTAAGGCCTTAGTATCTCATGATCCGATGAGTAATCCATTCAGAGGTCGTCTGTCCGGATTGCTCGTTCGTCGATACTCAAACCTTGCTTGGAAAGTGGGTCCCAAGGGTAGTCCGTGCGGTTGGCAACCCGTGCGTATGGCCTGTGCGTGCGGATGGTAACCCGTGCGCACAGCTCGTCCGTGCGGGTGGCTGCCCGTGCGGGTAGCCTGTCCGTGCGGACAACTGCTCTGGTTGTTCCGTTCGTCTACACTTGGTTTCTGTTGTCGTTTATCGAGACGTTCTGATCACGTGGCAACCACTTGGAGTTGTATTCTCACCCGCGTGACTAGACCGGTTAGGAACCACCCTAACTCGGCCTGCCGGCGACTCAGAACGGTCGTCCCGGTTAACCCCGAAATCAGTTGTCTAGGGTACAACTCCAGATCTGGAACTAGGGTATCACTATTGACGAGCAAAACACTAGGACTGATCGGATTTGTACCGGTTTTTAAGGGTAAAAGAAGGAGAGAACATTAGATTTATTTCTTTCAACTCTTTTATCCTTAGAAAAGTTTAGATCTAGGTGGAATTATTGTAAAAACTTGTAGAAATCGTTTAGATCTGAGATATTTTTGGTGGAATGAGGCCAAGCATGAAGTTCTTACGAACTTCATGATGACGTCACCCATGATTACCTCAAATCCGGATGATTTCATGGTTAGAATTGAAGATTCGAAAGATAGAAGTGTGTAGAATCGTGTAGTGATTAAAGATGTACAAGAATCGGTGCGAGATCTTACCTGGATTGAGGGAAATCTGAGAAAAGGTGAAGAATGCGTGTGGTTCGGACGTCACTTGCCAAAAGTAGAAAAAGTGGAGAGTGACCCGTGTATTTATAGGATGCCAAAAAGGGAAAGGGGGTGAGCCGTGCGCACGGCACGCACCCGGGCAGGTTATCCGCGCGGGCTGGCCATCCGTGCGGACTGGCAATCCGTGCGGATTGGCCATCCGTGCGGATGGGCCATCCGTGCGGATGCCACCACCTTGGGCGAGCTCGATGCGATGTTGATTCGGCTCGGATTTACGAGCGGTTTGATAAGGTTTCCTAACTCAAATTACTTTCAGTCACAACTACTTCTTATACGGTTCGATTCGGGATTCGAGTTCGGGTTCGATCATATTCGAGTTAGACTTCGAGTTCGATTGAGTTCGCTTGATTATCACCACACAACATAAAATAAACATGCACAAGTAACACGTAAGGCACACACACACGTATAACTGACAAATAAAATACGAATTTCGAGTTACGATTTGGTGTCGATTTGATTAGCTTGCTTGATTATCTTTATCGCATTGTTACTTCCTATCGTTCACAGTCGTAGATCGATCGAAATATGATTGGTGAAGCTTGATTATTGTAATGTACAACATTTACTCCACATAATCTAAATATAATAGAAACAATTCTACAAGTCACGTCGCGCGAAATCGGTCGTTGACTTTGACCTTGACTTTGACTTTCACTCGTGAAAACACGGGGTGTTACAAAGACGATGTTGGATACATACGAGACCACATTGCACGCCATGGAGGGGATGATGACGACGATGCTATGGAGTAGGTGAGAGGAGCAGAGGAGGAAGCGGTTGGTTGATGACTTCCCAGGTTAACCCTTTTTCACTATCGAACAATTGGTGGCCTGCGTGCCAAATGTTGAACAATTTACTTTCCTTGACTTCTTATATTTTCCGTTTTACTTTTCTTTTTCTACTTTATGCTTGGAACAATTAACTATGGTAATGTAGGATGTTTGTGTTACTTGGTGTGGTATTAACTGATGAAACAGGTACAAACCGAGGCTTGGAATGCTAAGCCTCAGCACTTATAGGACCAGGATGGAAAAGACGGGGGAAGAAACCTGTTTTTCAGGCTAACAGACTGTCCACACGGGGACGTGTCCAGCCAGCACGCCCCCGTGCTCACCTCCCAGACCTGCTTTTTGGTTACTGTCCTACAGATTTTTGTCGGACACGGGGCCGTGTCCACTCAACACGCCCCTGTGTTCATCCTCTGTAAGTTCTCGTTACTGGCACCTGAACACGGGGTCGTGCCCCACTCAACACGGGGTCGTGTCCAGGTTGCCAGTAACACAAAATTTTTGCTTTTTAACACTGTTTTACACACCTAATCAACCTAAAAATTTATTTTTGGGACACATTCAGGACAATGTGTAATTTAAGTGTGGGGGGGATGCTAAAACCTTGAAACTTTGCAAGTCCTAAATACAAGCCTTACACAAAACTCTATTGGAACCGCTAATCACCCCAAATTTTTTTCAAAAATTTCATTTTTTTTACTTGTCTAGGTTTAACTCGGGAAATCCAAGTTCTCAAAAAGGTTATATTTTTACGAATTTACAACCGATAGCGTCGTGATAAAAAGAACCAACATAAGAAAATTATAAAAAAGGGGCATGACAAGCTTAGTTAAAATTTGATTATATATACTTGGTCACATAAAAACCCATTCCCACAAAAGTGAGTTTTGAGCCTTTATTGAGCATACAAAAGTACATCTTTAGACTAAATGCTCATTTTTCGTTTCTTGTGTGAATAGCCGCTTAGTTCTTACGACTCTAGAACTTGCCATGACGATACATTCCCGGTCCTTATCAACTTAAACCCAAGTAAGTAAATGATGGAGGCATTAGGACTAACCCTTTTTTTTATTTCTACACCTTTATTTTTCTTTTTCTTTTACCACTTACCCAAAAAATCCCCCTAGTTAGCCCCTTTGAGCCTAAACCTTTTCATTTCATAACCCAACAACCTTTTACCCACCAAAACCCTTTTTAATTTGTACCCTTTGTTTTAGTAACAAGTTCGGTTTTTCGTATGAAAAAAAAAATGTGTTGATGATGAAGCAAAAGAAAATAAACAAACAAGTTTATCCAAAATAACTTTGTTTGAATAATAGCTTCATCAAAATAAGAATTACAAAAACAGAAAGTCCTACGAAAACCGACACTTGTTACGCTTTTTCACCCTTTTTCTACTAACCACTAACCACTAACCCAACCACCTACCTTTAACCCAAGCCTAACCCTTAACCCACAAAGTCCTCTTGATATTTACAAAGGTATAAAAGTTAAAAAGGAGGAGGATTGATTGCTTGGCAAGCCTATGGTAGGAATAAGTTCCATGTCGCTCTCGAGTGATTCACTAAAAATACACCTTCGGCCGAGTGTGAGTGATTTCTCCCGTGAGGTATGTGAACCTGTATATAAATAGAATTTAAAAAAAAGGCATGCTATGCCCTAATAAATAATTTCTCTTATGAAAAGTTTTAAATAAATCATGACGAATAGGATTGTAAATAAATAAAAATAAAACTTCCTAAAGAATCTTGGAAATCCCGACACTCTACGACAAGCCCAAAACCTTCTCTTCTACCTATTCCATTTGGGAGTGTAAGCCACATATTAAAGAGTTTTGCTTGAGGACAAGCAAAAGTTCAAGTGTGGGGGTATTTGATGTGTGTAAAATGCAACATATAAATTACATCAAATGAGGCATAAAACTAACCCTTTTTAAGTACTAATGTTGGAAAAAGAGTGTTTTTGTCTTCCTTTTGTATTTTCAGGATTAAATGAGCTCAAATTCACAAAAGAAGCAAAAAGACAGCTAAATCTAACATAAATACAAGGAAAGGAACATAAGTGGACTGCCCGACCCCTCAACGGCATCTTCCCAAGCAAAATAGAGAAGGCAGAAGACTGAACACGCCCCGTGCTCAGCCAGCACGGGGCCGTGCCCAAGAAGAAGCAGAAAAGACAAACCTATAGAAGCTTCTATTGCCCACCACGGGGCCGTGTCCAGCGAACAAGGGGGCGTGTCGAAAGTACAGCAGGCACATTAATTGTAATTGCGAATTACAACTAATGAAGAGAGAGATTGTCAGACAGACACGGGGCCGTGCCCAGCGGACACGGGGCCGTGTCCAGCCTTCTGTTCAGCCTATAAATAGGAGTGCTTGGTTTCATTTCAACTCATCCCTTGGCACACCACCTCTCTCACACTTCATCCACCACCCACCACCATCACAACACCATCATCCACCACCATCATCCATTGTCCATCGTAGAGTGTGTGAGTCGTCTCGGGATCCAAGATTGATCGTAAGAATTCTTGACAATCAAGGCCATGTTTGCCTAAGTCTCTTACATCACTTGGTGAAGACAAAGTGTCTAGTATAATACTTTTTATTTCTAATCTTTTGCACTTTTTATTTGGTTTTGTATTAATGACTTTAATAACTAGTTACTTATGTTGAAGGTGATCTTTCCTTATCGTTTGTCCGTGGTGTCTTGGCATTATTTTACTGTCTATATAAAATAAAAGATTTTCACCATTCATATCTCCACGGTCTATATGGAGGTATGTTGGCTACCTGGTCGGGGGTTAGGGGAACGGTTTGGTAAAGGTCTTGCCATTGTTCAGCGTTTAGAGGTCCTGCAATGGACCTGGGTCAAATTTAGTAGGACCTCCTTCAATACTTCACGGTATTGGATGGCGGGGGTCCAAACTCTTTGATCCCCTCATAAGTTAACTACTATTAATACTATAACCTGGCTATTTAGGACTGTATCCCTGCTGACTCAGACTACTTAGCCGAGGGTAACGTCACCGCCAAAAGCGGGGCCTACCACAATACTGCATTAATAACTTAATTCATTATCTTCCAATAATCCTCCCTTTTAGGATTGTATCCTTGCTGACTCAAACTACTGGGGTGAGGGTAACGTCACCTTCAAAAGTGGGGCCTACTACAATAACTAAGATAATCTCTTAATTATGTGCAAAAGTGCGGAAATAATCAAAGGTTATACTAGATACGAGTCGGAACCAAGTGATTCATCTTGTCTATCTGTTTTTATTTTATTTTATTTTCAGCATTTTAGTTAGTTTTCATTTTTCTTAGTTTAAAAACCTTTTTTCTAAAATTTTGATTTTGGTTAGACGTTGAGGATAAACCGGTATTAAAAGCTCTTGTGTCCTTGGACGACCTCGGTATCTTACCAACGCTATACTACGCTCACGATGGGTGCACTTGCCCATATGTGTGTTTAGTGTTAGTAAAATATCGTGTTTTATAGATTTAAAACTTGGCTAAAATAAGTGTTAAAGGGGCTTAAAATATACACCTAATATATATAACACTTCACACGCATCAGTAAGCCTGCCAAAAAAGCTTCATACTCCGCCTCATTGTTGGTATTCTTGAAATCCAACTTGATGGCGTAGGTAAACTCATGCTTCTCAGGGCAAACCAGGCACAACCCGGCTCCAGCGCCATCCTCGTTCGAGGCTCCGTCAGTGTATAACAACCACAACCCGTCTGATGTGTCTTTGATGGGAGTATCAACAACCTCACAATCTTTGATCTTATCTTCTGGGACTTCTGTGATGAAGTCCGCTAGAACTTGGCCTTTAATGGTTGGGCGCGGCCTGTACAAAATGTTGTGGCCCCCCAGTTCAATTGCCCATTTTGCTAGACGTCCTGACGTCTCTGACTTTTGCAGGATTGTGCCGATATGGAAGTTAGTGAGTACGGTGATTACGTGCCCTGTGAAGTATCTGCGCAGCCTCCTGGAGGAGTGTAGTAGCGCTAGCACTAATTTTTCCATGGTTGAATAATGAGTTTCTATATCCGTGAGCACCCTGCTAACATAGTAGATTAGAGTCTGGACTCCGTCCCTTTCTACCAACAATACCGACCCGACTGCCTTGTCCGAGGAAGACAAGTACAGAATGAGTGGCTCTTTCTCGAACGGCGCGGTTAGTATAGGGAGCTAGATCAAACACTCTTTCATTTGCTGGAAGGCAGCTTCTGCTTCTGGCGTCCATTTAAACTCTTGTTTTTTCACACAGTTACGTAGAGTACTGATAAAAGGGTACGATTTTGCAGCGTTGTTTGAAAGAAATCGATTAAGCGCGGCTAGGCGGCAGGCCAATCTTTGCATTTCCTTGATCGTTCGCGGTGACGGCATCCGCTCGATTGCTTGAACTTTTTCGGGGTTAACCTTAAAACCGCCGTTTGTAACCACGAAGCCTAAAAACTTTCCCTCTTCCATGCCAAATGAACATTTTGTTGGGTTCAGCTTCATGTTCACGCTTCTCAAAAGAGTTAAACGTCTTCTCAATATCCTTCAACATCTGGTCCTCTTCGGGACTTTTAACCACCAGATCATCAATGTAGACCTCGATATGTTTACCGATGTCGTCAGCAAATATCGTATCCATCAGGCGCTGATAGGTTGCGCCAGCATTTTTGAGACCGAATGGCATCTTTGTGTAACAGAAGATTACGATGTCGGTACGAAAAGCTGTCTTGTCTTCATCTTCGAGCGCCATTTGGACTTGGTGATACCCTTTGTAGCAATCTAAGAAGCACTTCCATCTGTATGGCGCGAGAGAGTCTATCTTTTTATCGATCTCAGGTAATGAATAACAATCCTTAGGGCACGCCTTGTTGAGATCCGTATAATCGACACACATTCTCCATCCTCCATTAGACTTCTCCACCATAACAGGGTTTGCCACCCAACTTTGGTATCGCACCTCTCTGAGTATACCTGCTTTTAGCAATTCACAGACTTGCTCATTCATGGCTTTGGTCTTAGCCTCCCCCAGGCTGTGCCTTCTTTGAACTTTTGGCTCGACTGAGGGATAAGTGTTCAGACAGTGTTCAGTGACGTCGCGCGGGACACCGGTCATATCTGCCGGAGTCCAGGAGAAAATGTCCATGTTCCTGAACAGAAGCTGCTTGAGGTGCGTTCTGATGTTCGGTGAGACTGCGTGCCCTATCGTCACCGTTTGCTCTGGGTATTTTCTGTTTAAAACCCACTTTTCTGGCTCGGTTGTTGAAATTTTCGCCGTTTTTGCTGGGCGTGCATCTTCCGCTGACATCACCTCCTTCTTTGCATAGATGATAGCCACCCCCATCTCGGTTGGGAAACCGATGGCGGAGTGGGGCGTTGAGGTTACCATGTTTAGCTCACCTTGGGTTTCTCTCCCCATTAAGACATCATGTTTGGATTTGACTGGCATCACCATGAAATTGACATTTGTGGTTCTTGAGTGCTTCCCGTTAGAGAGCGTGACGGGGAAGCTGATTTGGCCTAGTGGGAAGACCATTTCATTGCAGAATCCTGATAGAGGATAATCAACCGGCTCGAGTCTCGCTTTATCTTCATCATCAAACTGGTTGAAGCATTGCTCGTAGATGATATCAGCTGTACTTCCCAGATCAATGAATATGTACTCTGTTTCGTAATGACCGATGATACCGGTAATGACGACGGGGCGCGTGGCGCGTGGTCATGCGCGTACTACCGGAAAGATTACCTGTTGCTCCTGCCATGCAGGTTCAAATGGGCGCTTGCCTTTATCACGTGCGCTGTATCTTGGTCCGTTAACCATGTGTGTTTCCAGGCGCCTGACCTTCTTCTGGTTTCCATCGTCGTTGCGCTGGATCTGGTGTGTTTCCTTACGCACGTTCTTCACCAAATGGCTTAACTTTCCGCTCTTCAGCGCTTTCTCGATTTCAAGCCTCAGGCTGATGCAATCATCGGTTAAATGACCCGTGTCTTTGTGGAAATCGCAGTAAAGATTTAGGTCTTGGCCTTTTTTGTTTGACATCGGCTTGGGCGCCTTGAAGTCGTGGTTCTCCGTCATTAGCACCTCTTTAGGTGTTTTAGTGAGCGGAGTCCAGTGTTTCTCGCGATTCTCGTTCTTGACGGCCTTTTGGTAACCGATCTTGTCAAGTGTTTCTCGCGCGTCCTCTTTGTAGCGCGATCTTTCCTCATAACCACTGGATTGTCCAGACTTCCATTCGTGATTTTTGCTCTTGTTGCGCTCGCCATAGTCGCGCGAGCTTCTCTTGGAAAAACGGTCTTCAGTGTAGGAGTTCTTGGTTCCAGCTAGCGACTCTTCCGTTTGCGCTACAATCTTAGCGGCTTCCATTAGCTTGTCCCATTCTTTGGGTATACCATATTTTCCGGTGATAGTTCTGATGAGACTATCACAGCGAATAACTTTCTTGAAGTGAGCGCGCATGAGCTGTTCACTTACACCACCGATTTCCAGACACTCCTTGTTGAAGCGAGTGATGAAGTCTTCTAAACCTTCGTTTTCTCTGCGCCAGATATCCGTTACTTCAGACGTATCGCGCTGATAGCGTCTTTGTTGGCTGAAATGGTTTACAAATTTTGTTCTAAAATCGACCCATGAGGTGATTTTGCCAGGCGGAAGGCTGTCGAACCAGGCGCGAGCAGCCCCTGTGAACGTCTGAATGAACAGATGACACCACATGGGCATGTTCCATCCTCCCATTACACCCACGCTTGTGAATACTCGAACATGATCGTCGGGGTCGGTGAGACCATTGAACTTTCCGACTGTTGGAGGTAGCTTCTCTCTTGTCAATGGGGCGAGAGTAATCTTTGGGATGAACTTTGAGTGTTCCGCAGCCTCCGCTGGCCTATAGGCTAGGCTGAAATCTCTTTCTGCTTCTTCGCTGTATGCGATGCGCTGTCTTGGCTTGTAGGACTCGTGATTTCTTTGCAAGCGGTTAAAAACTGATGAGCCTTCGTCTTCCTGCCACGTAAGATCATCCGGATCATCGTTGATGTTGCGCGGCCCCAGCCGGCTATGCAATGGACGTTTTTGAGCATATGATGGATGATCATAATAACTGTCAGTCTCCCCATGCGTGTCGCGCGTGACATGCACGCTCGGTCTTCTGGCAGGGGGAGGTCTGAACTGCCCTTGAACATTTTGTTGTGGCGGAGTTTGGTGCGCCCCCTTGTGGGCCCAGGGGGTGTCACTAGCGAAGGTTCTGCTTGTAAGACTACTTGCTGCGCACTTAGTGATTGATACACAACATTCAGAGTGGCTTGTTGTTTGGCATACCAAGAGGCCAGAGTTTCGCCTTCTAGCAAGCCTAACAACGCCGATACACTTGAAGGTACCGTGTTGGATAGACCAGCGGTATTACTCGTTGGGGTAGTCATTTGATTGGTGCGATTGACACTCGCGCGAGGTCCCCCAACGTTTGTATCTTCGGCTTCTTCAATTTCTTCGATGTGGAGGGCTCGGACATGCGAGTTGTCTTCGCCTTGGACCACATTAGAATTAGGACCGAAACCGAAATTTGGGACACCTTGACCAGCCATGATCAAGGACTGAAAATGCTCAAAACTCAGAAAAAAGAAGATGAAGTGATTGTGAAAATCGGTGGGCGCCAATGAAGAAACACGTATCTAATTTTAGGCTTAATTAGATTGGTTTATGTTCCTATCATAATGGTTAATCTTCTTTAATCTTCCTGAGCTCTGGTTTGATCTGGGTTTCCTGCAAAACAGAACCACCGTTAGCTCGTTAAGAGGGGAATGTGGGGGTTTCCCTCTTAACCAGGCTCCGGCGTGAGAATAAGTATCTGCTTTGAGGAGATAAGTGTGTGTTAAGAGTGAGAGTGAAGAGAATGGAATGAATTAACCTGTGTATGGAGGTCTCTATTTATAGCCGGAGAGGTGTAAGAGGAGGTGGGCTGATGGGCCTTGGGCCGGAAGGCGACAAGCAGGGAATATCCTTTTTGTCTCACTGGTGTCGACCGTTAGTGTCTTCTAGAGGATCCCAGGAGCTGGCGCAGCGTGATTGGAGCCACGTGTCCCTGTTGTCGGCCTTGTTGTCCCTCTGCCATCAGCAGGCAAGTGGAGATCATGGGGCAGGTGTCGCCGCCCCCTGATTGGTGCCACGTAGGCGTCCTTGTGTACTCTCCGTCTCCTGCATGTCAGATGATCGTGGAGCACGATAGAGCAGAGCCTGGAGGATGCTGATTGGCTTAATCATCTGCCACTTGTACCTTCTGTACTTTCTGAAGTGGCCTCGCGCCCTGACTCCTGCACAACCCTTGCTGGGCACATTATTAGTATGCGCATGGTCGTAGGGGCTGAGGCTGTTATTCAAAACATGTGTAAAAAGTGGAGTAATCTCCTGGTTGGACCTCGCGCGAGGTCATAGTTGGTTTGGTACCTTGCGCGGGATTAAAGATTGATCAGTTTTGTGAATAAGGAGTATGGTCTAAAGCGTGACCTGGAAAAAGGTTTGCGCGACTTTTTGGGACCATGCCCCTTCAAAACCTAAAATATTAGGACGGTATTTGGATACAGGTTCATTTGATTGATAAAAATATTAGCGGGTACATTACGGTATGGTATTAGGTGACACCTGACCCTGTCATCCGAAACCATCCGTTTACCCAAACTACATAATTGAAAGTTTTGAGTTTTTAATTGTACTTGACCCTTTTAGGCTAATGCCGCTCGTCGTAGTAGTTTTATTACATGAAAAAGAACTTTTCTTTAGTATTATGTATTTGATGACTAGGTTTTTACCCGGGATTGCTTCCCGGGCTCGGGAAACTTAGTTATATTAATTACTATTTCTTATTAATACGACCACATTACATCAACCATCTCATTCGATTCAACAACAATGTCTTCAAATCACCGGATTAGATCATGAACCCATATTAGAGGTTGTTACGATATGAGTTTCTTTTTTATTGTGTTTTTGTTTAAGAATTAAGAACATGTTAGGATCTGAGGCACTCATGAGTCATGATTGTGTTTGTTTGTAATAATTGAACAATGGATGAACATAAAATAGAGATCTAATGCAGCGGAAATGGAAACAAACTTTGTAAACACAATCAAAAGGAAATAGTTTTCAGTAAACACATATTTCTCATTAAATTGAACGATTACAATACACAATGATTCATGCAGGCTTACAAACTAAACTCCCCCTCAGCCTGAGCTCAATGGTTGATCGTACAAGATGATAGGATTGAAGGAGAAGAACTCCTTAAATAGAGCAGTACAAAGTGTTCTATTTATAGTGCACATTAAACCACTGAAGCATCTAAGCTGACGTCACCATGAAACTGACATCTAACTAACTAACAAACTCTAACCACTGACTCTTACAACAACTGATGTCTAAACAACTGATTACAAGTAAAATACAAAGCATAAGTAAACTACTGCTTTACTTTCCACAGTTGTGGGCTAAGCACTGATGTTGAACATCAGTGCTTTCTTCAAAGGTGATCAGTTCTTTGAATAGGCAGTGCTTTAGTCTTCAGCAGTACTTAGGACATAACAGTAGATAGAGCCTCAACACTTAATCAGCATCGGTCTTTAACAGCAGTGGTTGTTGCAAGAGCAGTACTTTGAATACATCAGATGTTACAGTCACTTTCAAGAGGAATGTCTAGTGCAAACCACTGCTTAAGATGAATCAACTGTTGAGAATCAGTTTTTACTTTACATCATCTGTTCCTCTGTAGGGTTCAATCCCAACAATCTCCCCCTGGAACAGATGATGCCAAAACCCTTCATTATTCGAAAATTTTATTGCCTCACCAGAAGTTCCCTAAGTTGTCCTTTAAATTGTAATTCAAAGTCCATAGAACTTGTATCATCCTCATCCCTACACAGTGTAAGCTCAAGGAGATCTTGTAGATCTTCAACACCCAGGCCCAATGCTTGTTCCCTTGATATATGCTTCACCTCACCATTGGATCTGAGAAGAGTCAATACATGGGTCTTTTGATCAGACATCCATTTTACTATTTTTGAATTCAATGGGTTTCTTGGGAGAGATTTATTTGCTGATGAGTTTGGTGATGATGGCCTGTTTAATACTTTGTTGGCACTATTTTGAAGTTTTGCTGAGCTATCATCTTCTAATGACATTCTCTTGATTGCTTCTTTAAAATACTCAGCTTCTTTTTCCTTTTCTTCAGCATCAGTCAGCCTTTGCCTCTTTCTTTGGTTTAACACAATTACTGAGATATCTGCTGATGTGAACAGTGGTTCAAACGTGGAGGTTTCCTATTTTGGATTTTTGTAGTCAGGCTTCTTTGGTACGCTAGGATCTGTCATCCTTCTTTTCCTTAGCCTTTCATAAGCCTCATCTGTGTATTGCCTTTTCCATTTTGCTATGGCCTTGGCAGGTCCAACCTTTGCATCCACTAACTCTTGCTTCTTCCTTTTGTACTCCATGGTAAGATCATCAATGGCCTTTTTATATTTCCTCCAGTTTGGCGCTGACCTTTTCATATCTAGATCATTCTTGATCCTCTCAATTCTGTTTACCTCATGCTTTAGTGCAATGAGTGGCCATTCTTTGAACTGCTCTTCCTTAACTGGGTAAAAATTTTCTTTCATGATAAATTTCAGATAATCCTTTCTCATTTCTTTTTGTAGATCAGCTTTAGGTGGCAGATTAGACATTTCTTTGCTCAGGTCTCTTGCATAATCTTCCATTTGTTTAACCTTAGTGAGCAAGAATTGCATTCTTTCAGAAATAGCTTTGTCACCTTGATATTTACATTCAAACCTAGCTCTCATATCAGCTTGCCTGGCTTTGAGTTTTAGATACTCATCAATGTTTGCTGGATCTCTGAAGCCCATGAGAGAAGGAAATCTTCTTTTTGAAGAATCATCCACTGTGTAGAATTGTCTCATTTCATTCTTTACAGCTTCCAATTCCAGTGGATAAGTTGCAGTTATTGGAGTAATATCAGCAGGATCATAGCCTTCAAGAATTTTTGGATCTTTTATTGATTTGGCTAGAGTTGGTGGAATGAATGGTTGTGGTGGAATCACATTGTAGGGTATAAATGAAAGGGAAACAGGTGCTGGTATTTCTTCATCATTGATCTAAAATTTTCTTTTTCTGGTGTAGGTTTTATTTGGTGAAGGAGTGTTTGTTGGTGGCCTTTTAATTGGAGTGAATATGGCTTGGAGTGTAGTGGTGGTGTTTTGACTAACAGCTGTTGAAACAACAGGTGTTTCAACTACTGTTGTCATTACAACTACTGATGTGTCAGTAGAAGTCTTCTGCGTTTTAGCAGGTGTTTGAGTGGTGTGTGTTGAAGTGATAACAGCTGCTGAAACCACTGAGATATCAACAGCAGTTGATACAACAGGTGTCTCAACATCTGTTGGCTTTGAAGGTTTATGACGAAGGCTTTTGGAAGGTTTAGGAGTTTCTTTGGGGGATTTGGGAGGTGTGTTTTTGGGTTGCCTTACTTTCCTGGCAGGCCTAGTTGTTGGCTTGGGATTTTCTTGATCCTTTGGCTTAGAAGTACCCTGTTCTACCATTCCCATCAAAAGTTCTTTCTCCTTGTTAAACCTTGACTTTCCCTTTGCCTCCATGTCCCTTTTTAGCCTTTCCTTTTCAATAGCAAGAGCATTTAGGGATTCATCTACCTTTTTAGAAACATCTGGCCTGGGTATGTCTGCAAGCATACTTGAATTATCTGGTTTAAAGTACAGACCATCATCATACCCTTTGTTTTTCAACTGTTTTGTTGGGATTGAACCCTATCAGAGGAACAGATAATTAAAGCCAAAACTGGATCAGAACAGTGGATCCAGAATAAGCAGATGTTTACATTCAAATCTCTCCCCTTGAAAGTGATTTCATATCTACTGACCTCCTATCTGCTGATCTTACTAATGCTGACCTATAACTGCTGCCTTGCATCTACTGCCAAATGTCAAAGACTGATGGAAGACCAAAGCTCTGCTGATTCAATCTACTGCCTTGAGTCTAGTACTGCTGATCCGGACAAGCACTGCTGGGTTCACAGCAGTGGAAGGATGCAGCAGCTGTTTAAGTTTCTTTTATGTAATGAATTGTAATAGCAGTAGTTAGTACATCAGTGTTTGTATAGATCAGAGGTTAGAGTTTGTTAGGAGGTTAGATGTCACTTTCATGGTGATGTCAGCTAAAGATGCTCAGTGGTTTGCTAGTGCCTATAAATAGTTCAGTACTTTGTACTGTTCTATTAGCTCTTGCAATACCGTCTTCTTTGTACGAACAAACTACTGAGCTCTGGCTGAGGGGGAGTTTGCATTCATTCATCAATCATTGTAATCGTTGTTGAAACAAATTCAATCTTTCGATTCATTGTGAAAAGATGTTTGATTAAAGTATTACTCTCGTTTGATTGTATGCAAAGTTTGTTTCCATCATAATTCCGCTGCACAACTCTTTCATTTTCATCTTAATTTCAAACGAAAATACAATCAGAAACAAACTCAGATCCAACAATTGGTATCAGAGCCTGGACAGTCAAATTTGATTTAACAATCATTTTGACGTAAATAGTTCGGCTCATAACAGTTGATATTGATCGTTTGTTCGTCCGTTGAAAAACAGAGCAAGGATTAATCACCATTAAAGTTGATTTCTCAGTGTCTGTAAAACAACAAGAATGACGTCACAATCTCAGGATGACAAAAACAACATCGGCTCGCTTTTTAAACCAACTATGCTAAAAAGAAATGAGTACAACATCTGGCAGAGAAGGATGGGTCACATCCTTGCTCAACAAAGCACAGGTTGTTGGAGGTCTGTCACCTTTGGTCCCCATGTTCCTTCAGTGCCAAGCGCTGAAGATGCTAAAAAGTTCGTTCCAAAACCAGTTGAAAATTATACCGAAACCGACTTTCAAAAGATCGAACTAGATGCTAAAGCATTTAGCATCATAGCATCAGCGCTGCCCAATGAGATATATGCTGGACTGTTACATTGTAACAGTGCCAAAGAGTTATGGGACGCACTTAAGGAACAGTTTGGGGGAACCGAGGAAGTCATAGAAAACAATAGGGAAATCCTGAACCAACAGTATGAAACATTTTGTTACGTTAAAGGTGAATCACTAACGCAACAATTTGAGCGTTTCAGTTGTCTCATCAGTGAACTGAGGCTTGTTAACACCACTTTTACAAACTCAACTCAAAATAGCAGGTTCCTCAGGTCACTGCCAGAAAAATGGGACACCATAGCTTTTGTCACCCGAAACTCACCTGAGTTCAAGGATCTGACATTGACCCAACTCCACGGTCGACTCCTGGCCTAAGAAAGGGAGTTGAACCAGAAAAGGAGGTTACAAGAGTCAGGAAAAGTTACTGATGATTACACTTTCGGTAATACTGCTCTTCTGGGTCAAGAAGAATCTGGGAGCAGTGGTAAGGATCAGGGTTATGATCACTTCATTGACATAACTGCTGGTGCAAATTTTAACAACCCCGATCCTCACTCTGCAAGTTATGCATTCACTGCAAACGAAAACCAGATGTCAGATAATCTAAGCTTTGAACTCAATGATTTACAACATTTCGATCCCACTGACTTAGAGGAAATGGACATCCTGCACCAACTGGCTTTGCTAAGTGTTAGAACTAGCAAATTTTACAAAAGAACAGGGCGAAAATTCCCAGGTTTGCATGGGAATCTAAGGGTTGGGTTGGATAAATCGAAAATCAAGTGTTACAAGTGTAATAGGTTAGGGCACTTTGCTAGGGAATGCAGAAGTCAAAACAATGGACCAATAGTTACTCATCCTAGCTCTAACCCTAGACCACAAAGTCAAAACACTGTGCACTATACCCAATATACCCCTGCAGCTCAAGTGAACACTGCTCACTATGCTGCTGCCCCTGTGCCAGTGCACTATGTCCAAACTACTGTTCCACAGATCCAATATGTTCAAACCCCTGCTCCACAGGTACAAGTGCAACCTGTTGCACCTCAAACCACTGCTCCAGCAGCAGTACAACCAGATCAACAAAGTTTTTTCACTCAAGGGTTTGTTGACTGGAGCAGTATGCCTGAAGACCTTAGTGATGAAAATTTTGCACTCTATGCTTCTAATGATTCTTCTCATAATGAATCCTGTTTGATGGCATTAGAGTCAATACAGGAGGGGGTTGAAACTGAGGAGGAATAGCTGAGCTTTGAAATAGTGGATGAGGTGACTGAAGCAGTGGTTACTACTGTGGCTGGTGAACTACTGTTGGAAGAAAGTTCAGGTACCCTGATTGAAGCAATGACAGATCCATGGTCCGAAGAGGACAAAGAAGAAGAGAAAGAAGAAAAGGCTGGTGAAAAGAAGGTGAAAGCTGATGATGAAGAAGATCATCAATGTGATTGTGCAATGATGGCAGCTGCCAAGGTATCTCCTCAAGTTCTTGAAAAACTGTGTTCTGACAATTGCATAATTGCTTTTGCTAACATCAAAGAGGTGAATGAAAACCTTCGGGATAAAATCTTGACTGATGAGGTTAAATTTGAAAAGTCTTTAACAGAACTTAAAAACAAATTGACTGAAAAGGAAAAAGAAATCAGCTGTCTAAAAGAAGAGCAAAGCATAACCAAAACCCAACTTCAAACTATGGTAGAAAAATACCAAGTTTGCAAAAAGGAGTTGGAATCCACCCAGATTACTTGTGAAAGATGGGTGGAATCCTGCAGAGGATATGAGGTGATGCTTGCTAAACAGATTGAAAGCAATGTGAAATTTGGGGTTGGTTATAGAAAATATGATGATGAACATATTGCTTTTGAAAAATCTGTCCAAACCACTGATGAAGCTACTGAGCTCATCCCTACAAACAAGAATGGCCAAGAATTGAAAATCACTGACAAACTTGGTAACAAAATCACACTTACCAGACCAATGGGATCCTCTACTTTTAAGGAGCTTGAAGATCATCAGTTTAAACCAAAATGGTCTGATGAGTGTGATATTCTTGAAAATTTCAAGCCAATGGACTTTGCATCAACTGATGGTGTTAAAGCTCCAAAAGCTAAAGTCATACCTCTCAAGGACATCCCAGCAGTGGTTAAAACCTCTGTTGCAAAGGAGTCTGAAAAGAGAAAGAAGAAAGAAAAAATTGATAACTTGTTTTGTGAATTCTGTGAGAAAAGGAATCATCTAACAAAAGATTGTTTCCACTTAAAGGCTTATGATTTAAACAGAACAAGTGTCATTGTTTCAGCTGAAAGTTGCATTGTCTGTGGTAAAACAAACCACAAAACTCAAGCATGTGTGTATCTCAAAAACTTTGATGTGAAAAAGAATGAGTACATTGCTAAAACATCCTTGAGTCCATCATCATCATCAACTTCTGTCAAATTCACCAAGAAACAACCACTGTTTGTGCCAGTTCAAACATCTGTTACAAAACAGCTGAACCAAACATCTGTCAAAAGAGATGTTCAGGTTACTGATGCACCCCCTGCCAATCCGTTCAGAAAAGGCAAGGAAAAACAGTCTTACCAAAGGATTCCACACGTTTATGAGGCCTACAAAAGGCCCTCTAAACCCAAAGTGAACAGGCATCCTTTTGGTTACCAGCAGATGATTGGTCAGGACCCACAACAGTGGTTAGAGAAACACTATCCTAAAACAGTTCAAACCCCTGACCTAACCACTGTCCACCACTCTGCATCCATCCCAGACACTGTTGAGACCCCATCCAAAGCCCTGCTAGCTTTGGAGACCTTAATGAACTAATCCTTTTACTTCATGTGCAGGGAGCTTTTGCATGCTTTGATAGTCTTTGGTATGTAGATAGTGGAGGCTCCAGGCACATGACAGGATGTAAAACCCTCCTCAAAGACTTTAAAATCCATGGAGGGGGTGATATATCCTTTGGGAATAATAGTAAAGGGAAAGTTCTGGGGTCTGGTACAGTGCAATCTGGAAATGTAAAATTTGAAAATGTCAATCTGATAGACAATCTAAAATTCAACCTTCTTAGTGTGTCCCAAATGAGTGACAAGGGATTTGGGTCATTCTTCACAAAAGACTGTTGTAGGATTGTTGGACCAGAAATGGTCAAAAAGATTGAAGCAATAATCAAAACTGGTCAAACTAAACTTGTTGCTCAAAGAAGTGGCAATGTTTATGTTGTTGACATGTCAAAAGAGTGTCCCAGAGCTGATGCCTGTCTGTTCTCAGCTGCCTCTAACAAAGAGACAGAACTTTGGCACAGAAGGCTGGGGCACACAAATCTTAAGACAATCACAGAAATTTCAAAAAATGGTTTGGTGAGAGGCCTACCACAAAAATTGTTTTCATGTCCTGAACATTGCATTTCCTGTTTAAAAGGAAAACATCATAAAAGTTCTTACAAGTCCATTGAAGAGTCCAAAACAACCCAGTGTTTGCAAATGCTACACATGGATTTGTTTGGCCCAGTTCAAGTCATGAGCCTCAAAAAGAAAAGATATTGTTTGGTTATTGTTGATGACTTTTCTAGGTTTACATGGACTTTCTTTTTACACTCAAAAGATGAGACTGCAGGCATTTTGCAAGACTTTGTAACACAGGTTGAAAAGCAATTTGACCTTCCAGTGAAAAGCTTCAGGAGTGACAATGGCACAGAATTCAAAAATAGGGAGTTGGATGCCTTCTGTGTGAAGAAAGGGATTGTAAGGCAGTACAGCATCCCTAGAACACCAGAGCAAAATGGGGTAGTAGAAAGGAAGAACAGAACTTTGATTGAGACTGCCAGAACCATGCTTACAGATTCAGGTTTGCCATTAACTTTCTGGGCAGAGGCAGTAAACACTGCTTGTTATGTTCAGAACAGAGTTTTAATAACCCCCACGTACAAAAAGACTGCCTATGAAATTCTGTATAAAATTAAACCACTGATTTCATACTTCAAGGTGTTTGGCTGCCCATGCTTTATTTTGAACTTAAAAGATTCCATTTCAAAATTTGCAGCCAAAATTGATTGTGGTTATCATCTGGGATACTCAACCACTGCCAAGGCCTACAAAGTGTTCAATACACGGACCAAGGCAGTGGAGGAGACTTTGAATGTTAAGTTCAATGAACTTTCATCAATGAAAATCCCAGCAAATCCTGCAGATCTGTTTGATCTTGAAAAATTTACTTTTGAAAATACTGCTGTCAAGACTAACAGTGCAGGTCCATCAGAGGATACAACACCAGACTATGGGTATGAAATCATCATCCCTCAAAGGTCTGCCACAAAGGAAAAAGCATCAGCTGTTCAAAACAGTTGTCAAAGCTCAACCACTGCTACCTCAACAGTTGTTGACCAAAGTAGCCCATCAACCTCTGCTTCCACATCTTCAAACACTGCTGACAAAAGTCCTCAAACAGTGGATAAAAGTCAGCAGTTGTCCACCTCATTACCTCCTATTCCACCACCTTTTGAAGCCACTGCTGGATCATCAAAGTCCCCAGCAGTGGTTAGCTCAGATGATACACATTTGCAGCCTTCCCCAACCAATGCCATCATACCATACCAAGGAGATTTAATCTTCTTGAGATCTCATCCACCTGATCAAATCATTGGCAACATAAATGAAGGGGTGCTCACAAGAAGCCAAACCCAAAACATTTGTCTTTTTGCTGGTTTTCTATCACTCCATCAGCCAGTCAAGTACCAAGAGGCACTGAAAGACAACAGCTGGGTAGAAGCCATGCAAGAGGAGCTCCAACAGTTTAAAAGACAACAAGTATGGGAGCTTGTACCACTGCCAGAAGAGGTTAGTCCCATTGGCACAAAGTGGGTCTTCAAGAACAAAACTGATGAAAGGGGTATTGTTGTCAAGAATAAAGCCAGGCTTGTGGTTCAAGGTTACAGACAGAAAGAGGGGATTGATTATGATGAAACATTTGCCCCTGTTGCAAGATTGGAAGCCATTAGACTGTTCCTGGCCTTTGCTGTCAACCACAATATGAAGGTGTTTCAAATGGATATTAAAAGTGCGTTCCTCTATGGTACAATTCAAGAAGAGGTGTATGTTTGTCAACCTCCAGGTTTTGAGGATCCATTTTATCCAGATCATGTCTACAGGCTAAACAAAGCCTTGTATGGCTTGAAACAAGCACCAAGGGCCTGGTATGAAACTCTTTCCAACTTCCTACTCTCCAATGGTTTCAAAAGAGGTACCATTGATAAAACACTGTTTTTAAAATGGAGAGGGAAGGATTTAATGATTGTCCAGATTTATGTGGATGATATTATTTTTGGAAGCACATGTAACTCAATGTGTGAAGAGTTTAGAGAACTCATGACAGCTGAGTTTGAAATGAGTGCAATGGGTGAGCTGCAATGCTTTCTTGGTCTCCAAGTACAGCAAATGCAAAATGGACCTTTCATTCATCAAAGCAAATATGCTAAGGAACTTTTAACCAAATTTGATATGAATGACTGTAAACCATGCAGCACACCCATGGCAACAAATAAGCTGGTCATGTCTGATGAAAAAGATGAGCTAATTGACCAAACACTTTATAGAAGCATGATTGGGTCTTTACTGTACCTAACTGCATCTAGACCAGACATCATGTTTGCAACATGTGTCTGTGCAAGAAGTCAATCAGCTCCCAGAAAATCAAATCTCATTGCTGTAAAAAGGATCTTCAGATACATAAAAGGTGCTCCCACACTTGGTATCTGGTATCCAGCTAATGGGAACATCAAGCTTTCAGGTTTCTCAGACAGTGACTTTGCTGGATGCAACACTACAAGGAAGTCCACATAAGGAGGGTGCCAGTTTCTAGGTGATTGCTTAGTTTCATTGCAAAGCAAAAAGCAAGCAGCTGTTTCAACATCCACTGCTGAAGCTGAATATATTGCTGCTGCAAGCTGTACAGCCCAACTCCTGTGGCTTCAAAATCAGTTACTGGATTTTGGTATCACTTCCTTAAAGACACCACTAATGTTGGACAGCCAGGCAGCAGAAAATATCATCAAAAATCCAGTTTCCCATTCAACCACCAAACACATCGACATCAGACATCTCTTTGTGAGGGATTGCTATGAAAAAGGTTTGATTTCTCTGCATCATGTCCCAACTAAAGACCAGCTGGCTGATGTGCTCACAAAAGCACTTGATACAGCTACTTTTGAAAGCTTGGTCTCTAGGATTGGGATGCTGAACATGGAATAACAAGCAACATCTTGTTTTTCTATGAATAAAAGCAACAAAATGTTTTCAGAAAATCAAAAATCCATCCTTAAAAATAGCTAAAAATGAAATTTTCATTTAAATCCTCAAAAGTCTGCCATTAACCACTGATTGTTCAAAAGTCTGCTCTATTTCAAAAGTCTGTCCACTGCTGAAAGTCAACCCCTGTTCTCTCATTCCTTTGATAAACTCTGTTGTTCAAAAGCAGTGTCTTATCCACTGATATACTATCCACTGATAGTGAAAATCATCCACTACTCTACTACCACTGCCTTCATCAGTCACTTTCATAAAAGTACTGTCCTTCACTTTCACCAGGGGTTGTCACGTGGGCAGTACATATTGGTCAGACCTTTTGTAACGGCTGCCACCTCAGCATTCACTTTCTTCCCTATAAAATCCCCCACTTAAAAATTCTCTTCTCAAAACAGTTTTTCATCTCATCTTCCACAAATTTATTCGATCATTCATCTTCAAAATGACAAAATCGAAGTCATCTTCAAAACCCTCATCCAAATCATCATCGAAAACAGCCTCTCAAAAGGCAATCTCCACTGAAATCCCATATAAACCATCTCACAATCTCCTGGGTCTTCTCACAAAACCAGGAACCACCAGAGTTTTCGATTCCATCATTGACATCATGGCAAAATCAAAGTACAAAACTTTGTTCACCGTCGATGCACCAATCTATTTGGCGACCCAAAGAGAGTTCTGGAAGAATGCAACCCTTGAAAAACAAGGAGACACTGCAACCACCATAAACTCTTCTATAAAGGGTAAAGCTGTCCAAATCACGCCACAATCCATTTCAGAGGTCTTTCAACTCGGTGATCAGGAAGGTAAAATTTCTTTCACTAAAAACGAGTTACAAACTGACTTCATTGAGAGAGGGTATGAAGCCACAATGATGAAGAAACTTACCTTACAAAAAGGTTATTTTCCTTCTGCAACCAGATTTTTATTTCATACCCTCCTACTATGTGTTTCAAACAAAACCACTTCTTTCAATGAAATCCCTTTAAAGATTCAAAATCTGGGATATGCAATTCTTCAAGGAGAAAATTTTAACTATTCTCGGGAAATTTTTAAAGATTTGGTTAATAATGTTGAAACAAAATCATTCTTACTGTTTCCAAGGTTTTTAAGTTACTATTTTGCAAAGAAATTCAGTAAGGATGATTTAGCATTAATAAACCAAGGTGATTCTACTCAAATAAACAGCTTAACAACTGAAACTTTTTCAAGAATGCTAGCACCTTGCAAAACACAAGCAGAGGTGCCTGAGCAGATTTTAGCAGTTACAACTGCTCCTCAGGTATCTGCTGCTGAGCCCACTGCTCAAGGTGATCAAAGCAGCAGCACAACTGCTTTGAAACCCACACCTAAAATAACCAAAAAGCCAACAAAAAGAAAAACTCAAAAACCCCCAAAACCAATCAAAAAGGCAACTCTGGAGGATGAGATACCAGAGCACATGCCTGTGACAACACAAAAGTCACAAGAAACCACTGCTGCTTCTTCCTCACAGCAGTTGGTACAAATATCTCAACCCATAACCGAAACTCCTCCTGCTTCTTCACAAAAAGAACAGGTTGTACAAATAGGGTCTCCACATCATGATGCTCTGGAAACACTCGTTTCTATCATCCACAACTCAATACCCGGGGCAAATCCACTTTCTACACCACCCTTCACATCCACAATTCCCCCACCAACTAAACTGCTGTTGGATGCAATTGATTTGAACCAGGCATTAACTAGTCCTTCTCAATCACCTATCAATGAGAATATACCTCAACAACTGACTGGGTCTGATGTATCAATCTTTGCTAACCCCCCAACACAACCTGAGGAGGTTAGACCCCTTGAGTTACAAGTAACTCTTGGTGGTAGTCCAAGTGAAGCAGCCACTACAACTGTTGAACCTATTGGTTTACAGTTGGACAGTGGTTACATCAATAAGACTTCCTTGGAGGCAATTCCTTTTATAGCACCTCTGCCAACCACCAGTGGATTTATTTATCCTACTGGCAACATCAAAAGGTTGTCAAGTGTTGAAGGAAGAAGACCCCAGTACCACGAAAAAGGGGCATCAGTGGTTAATGTTTGGAGTATACTCCCTACCTCTACCACTGATAAACCCACTGCTAGTGGGAAATCAGATGATCCCATTAAATTGGGTGATGATTTAAAATATCAGGATTTGACGGAACGAATTGAAAAGTTGGATACATCTGTTGCAGATCTTAAAAACATGCTACAGCAGGTGTTGAAAACTCAAAAGATGCAATCCACTGCTATTCCACCTCAAGCATCTGCTCCACAACAGGCACCTGCTACAAATGAGCTCTGGAATTTATTTCAATCTTTTCTCCATCAACAAGCAAAACTAGCAGATCAGCAACATGAAAAACATGTTCAACAGCTGCGAAATGTAATGGAGTCAAGGTTCAAGAACACTCAGGCTGATCTAAAAGTTCTCAAAACTCAGATCCTGAACACCACTGGCACTGCTCCTCCAACAGTACTTTTCATTGATCAACTCCCAAAAGATAATGCCAAAAAGGGGGAGAAAATTCAGGAGTGGAAGAAGAAAGGAATAGATGATGGTCTTTACATTGAACCTGAAAGGGATGCTATGACCAGAAAAATTCCTGTGCCAGATGGTAGTAAAAAGGTTGATGCAACTCAAGAAGCACTTGATGAAGGAGTAGCAAGTGTTAAAAGAGATAGAATGGCAAAGGATATTTCAAGATGGAATGAGGAGAAAAGAGCCTTCATGGAACTGTATGAGCAAGGTTGTTCTGGATCAAAGGATTCCAAAAATCCAAAGAAAAAAAGGAAACCTAAGTCCATCCCATCCAGATTTCCAAAGCCTCCAAAACCACCATCCAAAAGCCATCAGCATCAAACGTCCACCCAAACAGCTGTTGTAACTCCTGTTGTATCAACTACTGCTGATACTTCAGTAGTATCAACATCTGCTCTCATTTCAACACACACCACCTCAACACACACCACTACTTCATCACCACCACTATCACCACCAGAAACAATCCCACCACCAATTTCACCTGCTGATAAACAGCAGAAGACAACAGATGTTATAACATCTGTTGTAATGACAACAGTGGTTGAAACACCAGTTGTTTCAACAACTGTTAGTCAATCACAAACCACTGTCACTACATCCACCACCACTGTTCCATCCATAACATCATCAGTCCCTCCTCAAACAAAGAGGAGAAGGCTAATTCTCAAAGATGATGACACTTCTCCACCACCATCTTCAAAATCCCTGTCACTTGTCACTATTCCAAAACCCATACCTCTCTCTTCAGCTCAAATTATACAATCACTACCTCCTGCTGGTGTCTCATTTCCTCTAGAACTCATTGCAGTTAGGGAAGAGATCAAATCCTTTTATTATGAGGATGACCCAGCCAAAAGGAGTTTGCCATCAATTGTAGGTTATCCCAGGCCTAACAATATTGAAGAATACTTGAAACTCAAGGCCAAACAAGCAGAGGATATTGCAATAAAAAACAGAAAAGGGAAATCTGATAGAGAATTTCAACAAAACTATCAATTTTTACTCTCACAGGTCAATGCTATGGAGCGATTTGCTAAAAATGTATGTCAGCAAATTTCAGAAAGGGCAGATGAGTCCTTGAGAAAAGACTACATTGAGAACATCATGACCTACAAGAAATACAAGGGGGAGAAACACATGTACAAAAACTGGACCATTCCTGAGCTTGAAAAAGAAGCAGCCAGGATTCAAGGAATGATTAAAAATAAGGTCAAGCAGACTCCTCCTGAAAAGTTTAAACAATTTGAAGCTGAGAAGATGATAGAGTTGAGGAGAATGAAAGAGGAGTTGATTGCAGCTGATTATGGGTCAAAGAATTCAGTGTCAAAGTGGGGAGAAGATAGAGTCAGGGCAACCTATAAAAGCTTAGAGGAACTTAGAAAGAAAGATCCAAGAGTTCCACAAAATCCTGACTACTCCAAAGCAGAGGTCTCAAAAAGACCACCAAAGCGGCAAATCAAAAGGACCACTGTTCCAGCTGGTGCTGCCATCTACAAAAGAAGGAGCAAAAACCAGTTGAGTATTGAAACAATTCAAGATCTACTAGCTGGAGATGCCATTGTACAAGCAGGCACGAAAGTAATGATAAAAGAAGATCTTGAATTAGAACAATCTGCAAGTGCTGCTCAGCCAGCTATGAATAGGCCAACCTCACCAAATACTTCTACAAATAAACATCTCCCAAGAAACCCACCAGACTCAAAAATACTAAAGTGGGAAACTGACAAACAGACCTGCGTATTGACTTTGCTCAGGTCTGGTGGAGAAGTGGTGAAAATATCAAGGGAACAAGCTCTTGGTCTGAGTCTTGAAGATTTGCAGGATCTCCTTGATCTTCCACTTAGCAGGGATGATGAAGACACAGATGCCCTAGACTTTGAATTACAATTTAAAGGTCAGATAAGGGAACTGTTGATGAGGCAATAAAGATTTCCACAAATAATGAAGAGTTTTGGCATTATCTGTTCCAGGGGGAGATTGTTGGGATTGAACCCTATCAGAGGAACAGATAATTAAAGCCAAAACTGGATCAGAACAGTGGATCCAGAATAAGCAGATGTTTACATTCAAATCTCTCCCCTTGAAAGTGATTTCATATCTACTGACCTCCTATCTGCTGATCTTACTAAGTGCTGACCTATAACTGCTGCCTTGCATCTACTGCCAAATGTCAAAGACTGATGGAAGACCAAAGCTCTGCTGATTCAATCTACTGCCTTGAGTCTAGTACTGCTGATCCGGACAAGCACTGCTGGGTTCACAGCAGTGGAAGGATGCAGCAGCTGTTTAAGTATCTTTTATGTAATGAATTGTAATAGCAGTAGTTAGTACATCAGTGTTTGTATAGATCATAGGTTAGAGTTTGTTAGGAGGTAGATGTCACTTTCATGGTGATGTCAACTAAAGATGCTCAGTGGTTTGCTAGTGCCTATAAATAGTTCAGTACTTTGTACTGTTCTATTAGCTCTTGCAATACCGTCTTCTTTGTACGAACAAACTACTGAGCTCTGGCTGAGGGGGAGTTTGCATTCATTCATCAATCATTGTAATCGTTGTTGAAACAAATTCAATCTTTCGATTCATTGTGAAAAGATGTTTGATTAAAGTATTACTCTCGTTTGATTGTATGCAAAGTTTGTTTCCATCATAATTCCGCTGCACAACTCTTTCATTTTCATCTTAATTTCAAACGAAAATACAATCAGAAACAAACTTAGATCCAACATGTATCATTTTCTCCCCTTTTTGGCATCAGCTGGAGGAGGAGTATCAAGAAAGATCACAGTTGGAGGAGCTGGGCCAGTGGTTTGTAACAGATGGGCCTTAATTGCCTTGATGTATATTTGAGTGTCTTTGTATCTTGCATCCATGGCATTTCTGATTTGTTGGATGTGGAGTTTATGTTGTAAATCAGCATACTCTCTTTGTTTGTGGAGCAGTGGTTGAAACAGCTCCCAAAGAGCGTCAGGGGATGGAGCAGTGGATGCAGATGGAACAAAAGGTGGTGCAGCAGTGGGTGTGGACTTTTGAAAATTTAACAACTGTTGCAGCATTGTTTTGATGTCTGTACCAGATGAGTCAATTCTGTCTACCCATTCCGTCAATTCCTGATATTTTAAATCATCACCCAACTTAATAGGATCATCTGATTCCCCACCGGCAGTGGTTGTACCAATGTGTGACTTAGGAAGAGAACTCCAAAAGTCATCCATTGATGCCCCTTGTTCTTGGTACTGGGGTCTTCTTCCTTCAACACTTGATAGCTTTTTGATGACACCAGTGGTTGGAATGAACTCACTGGTAGATATCAGAGGTGCTATATAAGGAATTGCCTTCAAGGGAGTCTGATGAATGAAACAACTGGCCAAATGTAGATCTGTTGTTCCAACACTTGTAGTTGCTGCTCCACTTGAACTACTGACAGGAATTACAGGTAATTCCTGCATTGTAACCTCCTCAGTTGTTAGTGGGCTGACAGTGATAGAAACACCAAACTCAGTCACTTGTTGATGTATGTTCTCATTGATAGGTAATTGAGAAGAACTGATTTGGGTCTGGGCAAAATCAACTGCTTCCAACAACGGTTTTATTTGTGATGGAATTTGTGGGGTGAGGATAGGAGTGGAAAGCAAATTTGCCCCGGGAGGTGGGCTGTGGATGATAGAATCAAGTGATCCTAGAGCAGCATAATTTGGTGTCCCTGTGTTTACAACCTGATCTTTTTGTGAAAATACAGGAGGAGTTTGAGTCAAGGGTGGAGATCTTTCTTCCATCTGCTGTGAGGAAGTAGCAGCAGTGGTTATTGGTGACTTTTGTGTTGTCACTGGCAGTTGCTCTGGGATCTCATCTTTCAGAGTTGTCTTCTTTGTTTTAGGTTTGGGGGGCTTTTGATTTTTCTTTTGTTTTGGTTTTCTGGTAGTTTTAGGTGTGGGTTTCACAGCAGTTGTTTTGCTGCTGTGATCACCTAGAGCAGTGGCCTCAGGAGCAGTGGTAGCTGCTAAATTATGCTCAGGAGCCTCTGCTTTTGTTTTAGAAGGCTTTGATAATCTTGTAAAAGTTTCAGGTGTTAAGCCATTGATTTGAAAAGATTCACCTTGGATGAGCACATGAGCATCATCTTTTCCAAATTTCTTTTGAAAATAATAACTTAGAAACCTTGGAAATAATAAAAATGCTTTGCTATTAACATTTTTAACCAAATCATCAAAGATCTCCTGGGAGTAGTTAAAATCTTCGTCATGTAAAATAGCAAAGCCCAGGTATTGGATCTTTAATGGTATTTCATTAAAAGCAGTTGTTTTGTTTGAAACACACATCAATAGGATATGAAATAAAAATCTTGGTGTAGGAGGGAAGTAACCTTTTTGTAAGGTGTCCCTTTTCATATCTGCACCATACCCCCTTTCAAGAAAATCATTTTGATACTCGAATTTAGGAAAAGAAGTTTTACCTTGCTGATCATTGAGTTCGAATACCTCTGAGATGGATTGTGGTGTGATTTTAATTGGTTTACCCTTTATTGAGGAATTAATGGCTATAATCGTCTCATCTTGAGATTCGAGTGTGGCATTCTTCCAAAATTCTCTCTGGGTTTTCAGGTAAATCGGAGCATCAGCAGTCAACAAAGTTTTGTACTTTGAAGACGAAAGTGCGTCTATGATGGAATCGAAGGTTTTAGTCTTTGTGGGTTTTGTGAGTAGACCCAAGTAATTGTGAGGAGATTTGTATGGAATTTCAATGGCTTTTTCAATGGTTTTCTCAGATGGGGAAGATGGTGATGTAGCCATTTTGAGGAAGAAGATTGAAGAATGATTTTGCTTTGAGAAAGGAATTTTTGAATTCGATTCGTCAGTATAAACCCTGTTTGGGGGTTTTGATCAGGGTTTTATAAAGGAAAGAGATGAATGCTGACGTGGCAGCGGTTACAAAAGATCTGACCGCTATGTACTGTCCACGTGCCAACCTCTGATGGAAAGATGAATAATGGAAGACAGTTGTTTAGGAAACCAATGATGGATCAATACCAGTGGGTTACAAAGGTAAAATGAGAACAGTGGGTGACTTTCACTATCAGTGAATAGCATATAAGTGGTAGAAAACACTGATTTTGAACAACAGTGATTACCAAGGAATTAAGAGAACAGGGGTTGCCTTTCAGCAGTGGACAGTATTTAGTAGAACAGATGTTTGAACAAAACAGTGGGTATGGCAGACTTTAAGGATTTAATGAAAAATCTTCATTTTTAGCTATCTCAAACACCAAATAATAAGTAAAAATAAAACACAACATAGATTCATAAAATTAAAATTTATTCATTTATTCATGACCTTAAAACTAAAAGTCTAATAACAAAATCACATACTGAACAATATTAAAGTTCAAATCTAAGAATAACAGCAAGAATTAAGAAACTTTAGTTTCAACTCCATCGATTGCTGAACCTCTCGATGTATGTCCTTCAGCATCGCCATGAACTGCACATCTCTATCGCCGCACTCTATATTACTGACAACACAAAGCTCACGAACGGAAGTTGAAGGCATCCGCATAAGATCTCTGGAAACCTGCTCTCTAGTGAACATGCCAACTTGCAATCCATCAAAACATCTCTTCATCTCTTGAAGAGTAGCCCTATCTTCATACACCTGTTCCTCGATTTGCCTGACAAAACGCTGCTTTAAATCATCTGATTTTGCATTTGTGAATGACGCCATTTAAATAAACTATATTACTCGACTTTCCTAAAAGTATGATATCTTCGTAGGAAAACTTGATGAAAAACAGACGAAGTGACTATAAGTTTATATACTGAAATATGTAATTGTGAAAACGTGTATATTTAATATAAACATATTAATGTATATTTCAAAACATCAGTCTTTTAATGCACAAACCTTTTCAAACCACAACTTTTATGGGAAAACTATAAAATTAAATACCAAGAAACCCAAGGGACAAAATTTCGAAGTTCAAAGAACAAAACCAGATTATCACAATTACAATTAACCTCTTCATTTACCAAGTAGACGCGTTTTTAAAGTCTATAAAAGACCGATGATTACTTTTGATTCAAGACATCAACAAATTGTCCTACAAATCACTTTCTGTAAAAAATTGTTCCAAATCACAAAACCAACAAAAATTCTACATGGCAAATTTCAGCTTCTACCACTGGTCAGACACCAGCGATGTTAAAACACAATTCTCAATGTGGTCACTCAAAGAACAAAGAACAGACGAAGAACTAAACAGGAAAGTCGACAACATCAATGACACTAATTACAACAAAACCTGGAACAGCATAGCATTGCTCGATGAAGTCCTCCACTCTCCTCCATCAGAGTTCCAGAAGAATGCCGAAGAGTTTCTGACACAACTTCTAAAACAGGATCAAAAAATCTGCCACATGCAAACTGACCTGAAATTCAAAAGAGAGCATGAAATCAAATGGAGAAATGCCAGAGTCTACGAAATCCTAGCAAGTGTTAACTCTAGCGTGTAATACTTTATAAATATTTCATTAAATTTTTATTTTTCTATGTAGTAGTTCATTTTAATAATATAATCATGCATCTTAACAATTTCTAAAATGTCAGTGCAAATAAAAACTCTCAACATCATCAACAGTTAATCAAAATAAGAAACAAACCTAAAATGCAAAGGTCTCTTGTCAACTGTTGTAGCACATCCGACTTTCTATAAAAGGAGAAAATCTTCCTGACACAAGAAAACCTAACTTTCGATTTAACGAAAATCAAACATTGCAACACTCCCATCAAAGAAGATAGCACATGCAAATTTTCACAATAAAAGATACATATCATCCGTTCAAGTTGCAACTCTCCCATCAAAGAAGGTAGCACATGCAACTTTTCACGATGTTGCAACAATGATACTGCAACATCGATATTGAAAGGTTGATGTGTGATGAGAAGCTTCATTGAAACGACGATGTTGGAACAATGATACTGGAATGATAACATAACATAATCAACAAACATTCGAACAAAGAAGTGTAATCGGAGATTAGCGGCTGAATCACGAGAAAGATGCATTTAAGAGAGAGAGATACGCTCACATATATAAGCGAGCGAGATTTGAATGTAAAACCAGATAATTATATCTTATTTGAGAGAGAGAGAGAGAGATACGCTCACATTTATTGGGAAGTGATGTTTATTGGGAATCGACAGTAGTGTATATCCATGCTGTTTTATTAAACTAATTAAATATTAGAAATGATATGCAAAGTAGTTAAAAAAGAGAGAGAACGTTAATTTTAAATTACAATTTTGCATATTTTGAATTTCAAAATTACTGATATTATCAGTAATTATTGATCTGATTTGAAAGCAATTGTCATGATGACATTTCTAATTGTTATTTTAACTTTAATTAAGAGATAATAACCATCAGTTTGAAATTCACATTTTGCATATTTTAAATGTCCAAAGCTCAAGAAATTAGCATTAATTACTGATTTGATTTGCAACAAATAGTTATCAAGAAATTTTTTTATTTTTTAATTTAACTTTAAAATTTATCATGAAAACAATGTGGGAGAAACTCTTATCTCTTTGCAATGTAACGATTAGGTAAAATGGTAATTTCATTGTAATTCTAGTTTTTATTTGATAATTTCAATCTATCACTAATTAACACCAACAATAATAAAAATGTGAGCAGTGGCTATTTTTTAGGAAAACCACTGATGGTCAAAATCAGTGGATGTCAAAATAAAAAAGTGAGCAGTGACTATTTTTTCCTATCAGTGGATACCCAACAGTTTTTTAAACACTGATGTTTGGTCAGTCAGTGGTCAACACGAAGATTGAAGAAACAAAGGTTGTATTTCACCAGTGGATAACTTTTAAAAATAAAATGTTTCAACCAACACAATGGTTGTAACAGGATTTTAAACAGATGTTGGGGCTTAAACAGAAGTTTGACCTTAAACAGATGTTTGCCCCTAATCATCCAAATGTACTGTTTGACAATTGTAAATTGTCCTTTATACCCTTAATGATAAACACATATAATCCCTAATTCCCTGATATGATCAAACTAATTCATAACACAACTGATCTCATACGAACCTTAGAACCCTAATTCCCAAATCGATCGATCCAACCTGATCTATTGTGAAGATCAATCTTCGTCGAGTGCTCCAGGTATAAAAGAAGGACTTTGTACATTATTGGTATCACACTTCTCAAAAATATCTGAAAATCTCTTCTCCCAACACCGATCATCATTGAATCTCCTCAACAACCCAAACTTGTTGATTCATTTGTTGTTATAACAATCCAAGGTAAAATCACATACCTAAAACATGATCGACAATATGGTTTACGCTCTGCATCTTGTTAGATGCTTGTGTAACCCTCTGTAACTTGATGTTTAATGATTTTTGATGTTATCTCATTTTCACCACTCATGTTTTTACACTTCTTATCTGTATATGTTTTTGATATGCTAGAATGTAACAGGTTTTGTGTGAAAATATTGTTTGATTCTTATGGATTTTTGTCTCGGGTATCAAAACAGAGGTTTGGGTTTTGGTTACTATGAAGTTTTGTTTGTGATGTTTTTGGTTTTCTCTGTTTATTAAGACTGGGATTTTTGTTTTTGGCGTTAATCTAAGATTGTTTTTGTGTTATAGTTTGTTTGAAATGTTTAAAATATACAATCAATTAAAATAGCGTTTCTTAAGACTCTGCTGTTGATGTTGAAATCTAGGTATGGTTGTTGTTTTGTTTCTCATATAAAGTTGGTTAAAGATTCTGTGTTTTGGGTTCCTCATATTGGTCTGATTGAATGTGTTTTCTTGATATGAGATCAACTGTGTTTTGGGTTCCTCATATTGGGTTCCTCATATATGTACACATATATGCATTAGGAAAGTACTGTATCAGCCGTCTTACAATGGATGTTTTTATTGTACAGAATGGATGCGGATGTAAAGATACGCAAAACACCAACTACGAAAACATTGGCGAGAATACTTGACAACCTCCTGGAAGATGGTGCGGTGCACATAAGGAAGTGATTGATCAGAACGATCAATTGCATATGAATGAATATAACCCCAGTGGCAGATATGTAATTAGCGAGCTCTGGAATTTCAAGGAAAATAGAAGAGCTACACTAAAAGGGGTTATCAGCTACATTCCGAAGTGCACCAGTCAGTAAAGATCCACAATTTCTTTCTTGGTATGACGTTTTGTCTCTGTATTGTATGTTACGGTCTTTTGTTATCGAGTATGTAAGTTCCGTCAAGTCTACCAAGTTGGATATCCTTCTATCTTTCTTTGTATGACGTTTTGTCTCTGTATTGTACGTTTAACATAATGCAAGTGTGCATTTATGTTGTGTTTAATTGTAATCATGCTTAACTGTTTAACTTAGTGATATGTTCTGTCCATGTTTGATGCTTAACTGTTTAACTTAGAGCTTAAGAATGAATTTTGGGGGTTTTTAGAAGGAAAAGAAATCTAAAAAACGGTCTTACCCCTGGCTCAAACAGTCAAACAGACGGAAGTGTGACGGAAAGACTCAAACTGTTATGAATTTATAAACTCAGGGGCTAAAAAAACCAAAAAATGAATTTAGGGGCTCAGGTTGATGTTTCACACATACCACAGGGACGCAAATTGCATTTTTCTCTTTTTATTTATTAGTATAAAAATGAAACAACTGTTCAATTTATAGTACAGATCAAACCACTGAAGGGATGTGATAAATACTGTTACATATAAACACTGATGTCATAAAAATTGTTACATATAAAACACTGAGGTGATGGCATCTAACAACCTAACAGACTATAAAACACTGATGTGAAAAACACTGTTACATATAAACACTGTTAACATAAACAAAGGTCTGAGCTTAAACAGATGTTTGCCCATAAACATCTGTTTGCAAAAAAAGAACAATTTCAAGAATACTATACCCAAACAGATGTCATCCAAGTGTACTTGATTTTTATTTATTAGTATAATAAAGATGAAACAACAATGTCTTAAAATGACAGGATTAGATCATGAACCCATATTAGAGGTCAAACAAAAGAACAACAGGACCACATGAATAATATCATTTCCACTTTTACTTCAATGCACTAATTAGGAAACCTACGCCACCTTATATTAGAAGAAACCACCGAGCATTATTGCAACATCAACACCTTTACAAGCTTCATAACATCAGTTGTCGCAATAACACCTACAAGATACATAAAAAAATCTTCAAGAAGTCAAACAAAATTCATATTCATATTTATTTATAAACAATTGTACATGAACATTGATGTGTTGAATATTAACCTTTAAGAAGAGGGAAAGCTCCATCCATCAATTCTATTTTTACCCCTATTAACGTTTCAGCATTTGGCTCGGTATCAAGCATGTGTATAATTACAGGTTGATCTCGACCCAACATTGCCCCTCTCGCAATCATCGGAAGTAGGGCATAGCCTATTTGACCTGATACATAAGTTGATTTTCATTTTTTAGTTACTTACAAGAATCAAGAAATGAGCATGTAACGATACAATAATTTAATTTCAATGGAGGTAAGAGTAGGCCACTTTTTTCTCTTCAATGAGCTCTCTTTGTAAAGCATCCATCTCCCCCCTAGCAATATAAAAGTATTCCACTGAACTGTATTCGCGCCATTTACAGTTTATTGTTCATCCACTTGAGCCGTAAAGGATAGATTTAATGCAGAATTAAAGTTCATAAGTTCAAATATATAATCTATACAACAAATTATAAGAGATAAAAAAATCTTACTGCTGGACTTGCATCATCTCTCAGAAAAATTCATTTGGGTCAGCAGCAAAACCATCGAAAGTTTCAATGCCAGCAGTGAAGGTGTCCCTAATAGCCAGATGTCAATTATAAATACCATAAATCATATTACTACAAAACATAAGCTCATATGTTAATTATAAATACTGTAAATCATACTACCACAAAACAAAAGCTCATATATTAAACTATACCATCTATCAAAAAAACATTTACCATTTTAAATCCCTGCAAATGTGATACAAGTCGATAAATTTTACTGGACTTTTTGGGCATATTAACACTCTTAAAAACTGAAAAGCATACCATAAGAGGCTTTGACCATGCAAACAATGCCCGAGATAACACTAATGAAACACAATCCACAGGAGTACCTACATGAACAAATCACAAATAAAACTTCGGTTTAAGAAACTAATAAAAGCCATGCTTCACCATCATCAAAATGAAGGGAAACTAAGCTGCTTACCAGTAACCTCATAGGCAGTTGCACCTTTGATTTCAGCAGTGCTAACATAAATCGATTCTTGGTATGTAAACGAGTGGCCAGAGAACGATTTATCCCAACAAACCGTATACAAATTATCAACAAATCTAAACATTTCACCCATAAATAATCTTTCCAACCAAATAGATCTTAGAATCACATATTTCAAAGTAATTATCTGATATTATCACTTCAAATCCCCAATCAAAAAACTGATGCAGGATATATTAATATTTATTTAGATTTCAATTTGAACCATTTGATCACTTTTGAAACTGCATCAAAAACCCCATAAACCTCAAGATTTCACAAGTCTATGAACCCACTTCGCTAAAATAACTCAAAAACCAAGAAGATATGAAGAAGATACATAAAATGAATATTATAAAACCAAAATACTATACAAAATCGCAAACCTGGCTACTGAATCATTGGAATTTCGAGTTTTCTGACAAATCGCTGCACAATTCAAACATAACAACCAAGATTGTATGGATCAGGTAAGTTAAACATCAATAAAAACTTAAATGACAGAAAAAAACCCTAATTAAAGGAAAATATGAATGATACAACATCAACAAAATCCACAGTTGTTGACCAATCACATACCTACCAAACAAAATGAACAATAAACACGGTTAAATGAACAATAACTTCGATTAAAGATGAACAAAACATAAAGAACAAAATAAATCCACATACCTGCAACTTTTAGGGTCGGATCTACAAAAGATAAAGAAGAACGAAGAAGTTAAAGTGATGACGAATCGATAACAACACAGATGATCATCCATCAAAAAGTATGAGATATACAAAACAAAGAAAATAATAGTCAGAAAACCTAATAAGTGAATGAGGAATCTCCATCATGTCCCTTTATCTCATCACATAAAGAAAAATAGATTGATGGTTGTCATACCTAAGAAGTGAATGAATCAGAGCAAAAAATGTGATCCAGTAGAGCGGCGATGATATGTAAATCGATTGAACTTCATAGCCTTCAACATTTAGGAAGAAGAAAACAATATCCAGGAAGCGTGAAGAAGAATGTAGGGTCTCAGATCTGCATACACAAAAACTATCACCAAATCGTATAGGGAGAAGGAAGTTAAAGTGAGATTTCATACCTGATTGATTGTGGCCGGGGATTTGAAATTTGAAATGAGTTTAGGGTTAAAAATCGCCAGAGAGAAGAGGGAAATGAAATCTGGATCTGTTTGTAGAGACTGAGAAGAAGACAAAAGAAGAAGAGAAAGAAGGGGAAAACACTGTTGGGCGGGAAAAGGGCATTCAAGCGGCTCTCTGGTGTTGACACGTAGCCCAAACAGTAGCCCAAATACATTTCATTTATTATATATAATAGATATTATTTATATATGTATTTGATGATATTATTTATATATTATATGTTATGAATTATTAAATTATCTTTTGGGGTTTATGTCATTATAAAAACTACATATTTTAAATACTTTAAACGTTTTATGGTGACGATGATACATGTAATTTATTATATTTTAATTTGTTCTTGTCAAAAACATAAAGTTATATGATTAGAATGATAAGAAAAACAAATGTACTTATAAATCTCACTGGGTGTTTTTAAACAAACTATCGGGCATACTCAGTGGCGAAGTTTGAGATTTCCGACCGGGGGGTCGAAAACGTATGTACCAAAAATTTCTATAAAACCGGGGGATCAAAAACGTATATACAAAAAAATTTATTTATGAAAACTACATACTCTCCACTACTGAGCGAAAAAGTTCGGGGGGTCGGCCACCCCCTCCCGCCCCCACAAAGCTACGCCATTGGGCATACTTGATATCCGTAGGATTATCTAGGATTGTCTGATACCCAATGGGTAATTACATGACACATGCTTGTTGTTATTTAAAACAGGTAGAGTTTACGATTTTACATTCCGGTATTTGATCAAACCTAGTTTTGATATGCAAATCTAATTTTGATTGATAGGTGTTGATATCTATATATAATCTAAAATTTAGTTGCATGTTCTATTTTAAAACCAACATTTATGAAGTTTTAAATGCAAGGTACAAGTATACTTACTTTTCATACAACACACAATGCATATGTTAACTACTTTTTTAGGGCAAATTTGTCTTTAAACAACCTATTTAATCCAAAGAAAGTTAAGAGTTAAATCTTTAAACACCCTATTTAATAATATTAAAATAATATTAATATGACATATGAAGGGTCTAGGTTAATTTATTGACATTGAAGGCGTATAATCACCTTCACATTCTTGAATGTAGGCTAAATTCATATTCACGTTTAATTCAGTAATAATTCCTCCTCAATCGCATTAATTATTCAGTTTTAATTCATTGCAAATTGAAGTATGCAAATGAAGCGTCTCGCTTTCCGCCGTTTCCATCAAACCCTCTATAATAATGCATTATTGATATCCCCAATTTGTCTCTCTGATATCGTCATTTTCGCACGTCTAGGTCTAATTCATTTGATCAGGTTCGAAATTAGTTAGATTTTGCTCGATTAATTCAATTCCTCATATACATCTGCTCTTGAATTATCCATCTGATCATCTTTATGTTCTCTATTTGCATATTTAAAGCTACGAGGTCACTAAATGCCATGTGTTTGCCTCTGTTTATCAAGACTCATCAGAGCTATAATCTTCCAAGATAAAAGAAACCAAGACAGAACCAGTAAAGATGCTCAAATATGTCACTTTGTTATGTGTATACGGTTAATGCAGTTTACAATTCATTCATCTATTACTTTTGTGTTGTTTTTAGGTAGCGGGTCAAGAATTCGGTGAGTTTTCTCAAAGAAACCGACAACAGAGGTTGTCACTGAATCATCTGGCACCAAATCAAATGCATGTACGGGCATACTTTCCAACATCGAGTCAATGTTTGAGGATTTCACCTTAAACAGGACTAACAAGATTGTGAACTCACATTTGTTTGATCAATTAGAAGCTCGAAAACCAGTTTTTGACAAGAAACACGAGCCTAAATTAAGGCGTAAATTTGTGTTTGAAGGACTCTCCGAAGAATCAAGAAAATGGATACAGTATCAAAAAATTGTGTTAATCAGATTTTGAAAGCTTCAATGACCATAAAGGCAGAAATACTTGCAGAAATGGAGATCCCTGATTGATAATCTCACTAAGGTAATGTTATAAAATGTTATCATTGCTCTCAGACTGGTCATTTTTGGTATGGGTCAAAACGGGTCAGGCTGGGTTATTGACCCAAATTTTTTTATATCCATTTCCTGATAACTTTGTGACAAAAAATTAGATATTGAGTATAATACAAAACAATATTGATGTAGCAATCTAAACTTTTAGGATGATCTGTGCATTGGCAAAAAAAACCTCGAAGATTTTCACAAGTTTAACCCGTTTTCTTTTTAGCTAACTTTTCTTCAACTTTGACCCATTTGAGATACATCAATAACCTAAATCAAACTTTTTGCAAGTAAAAAGATTCAAAAATTTTCATAGTAAAATGCAATAATTTTTAAACCTGACAGAATAGAAGAGAGTCTTGGAGATTCAATCTACAAAAGTATTACAGTTGACACGTTCGATCTAGGACAGTTTTTATCAACCATGTTGTCAACAGAGATAAATGTTCTTCTTCTCAAGAAACAAATAGAAGCTTCCATAGTCATATTAAAAAGAAAAAGGCATCATGGTTTAAACCAATGGGATAAGCACAAGAAATACTTGGGTTAAACCAATGGGACTTGAGAAAAGGAATATGTGAAATAAGATGATCTGGATGACTTTATGTGCATCTTAATTTAAGAAAAAAATTCATAAGCAACATCTATTGTACTGGTATTATAAGGTATTATATCTTAAATGGTTCTTATTTATGTATAAATCGTTTATATGGTATATTTCCAAACTGACGGGGACTATTACATACGACCCCTCACTAAAACTAAAACTGGCAAATCATTTTAATACCACTACACCATTGACTGGCTCCTAACCGTGAGCATAATTACACTAACATGATTTTCGTTTGATGCCTTTAATAATGCTAACTCATGTTAGTTTTGGCTTTCTTAAAAGTCGACATAATTTACTACATGGACTTTATGATGTTGTTTTGGTTTCAGACCACAACAGAACTCAAACTAAGCTATAAAAAGGGAATACTTAACTGTTATGTTTTTAGTCGGCTGTGTTTTAGATTTTATGTTTGGAATCAATATAGTTGGATTTTAACTTTTGATTGTGCTGCAGGCCTTTTCATTGAAAGTACATGATCCTAATTTCATATACTTTTGTAAGGTTGACGGTTATGGTTTTTGGTAAATAATTATTTTAAGCTATAGAAGTATAGAAGAAATTGGATACGGAACTTGTGAAACTATATATATAAGGCCCTCAACCTGAAGACATCTAAAATTGGTTAAAACTTATCTTTTGCGCTCTCTTGGTTTTTATGTCATTTTTTTTGTTTATACTAGATTACTCTTCTTGAATTGATATATTAGTCGTATTATAAAATTAGTTTGATAAACAGATTATGTGAAACTCCTCTCTCACCGTGCGATAAAAAACATAAGTATCCGCGGCAACGCGCGGGGATTCCCACTGGTACCTTTATTAAGAGAACTGGGTTTTCTACCCTTTTAGTAATTTTGCTATACGTACACATCTTCAAGCAACATGTACAAAAGAGTCAAGCCATTTTAGAGGGGGTAAAGTTGCCAATTGTTCAAAAATTTAAGACACTTTAGGGGTATTTTAGTGATTTTGGCACATCATTAATTGATTTTTTTTCATGAATATTATTAATGTAATCTTCTAGAACACAAACTGTCCAAATTCTAAACCGACTTTGATAGTTATTAAGGATTTATGATGAAAATTAGATGTTCAAGCTATTAAACAGTTCTTATACAATCGTTCAATTGTCTCCGCTGTCACCACCGTCCAACCAGACTCACCATCGCCTCTGTTCCCGGCGTCACAGGCTACCGACGCCATGAAATTATTCTATATATACATTTTGCGTAGGATGTTAGAAACAGTACCAACACGTGTCATCCATCGCTCATACTGCATCCATATTTAGGCCATCGACACCACTCCTCCACTTAATACCACTAATCACCAGCGCTCTGCCGGCAACCACACCGCTACTCCACACGCGCTGGCTCAAACCAACGTTGCCTCACCCTCGATCTTCCCCAAATCGAAGTCGGCGAGATTAGGGCTCCACAACCCAAGTTTCGTCAGAGATTAGGGCTCCAACAGGTACGAACAAGCTTTCTAATTTCAGTTATCTTTATGTTAATGTTCTTATATTTGAGTGTTTTTTTGGGCTCATGCTTGAGTGGAGATGAATTTCAATAGGTATGATTTTTTTTTCTAATTATGTGGCGATAAAGAAAGAAAAGTCTGAGGTTTTTTTTTTTTTTTTATAGTTTGCAGAGCAATGCTGATTTGTTGTTTGGAGGAATTACAATTGTGGGGATAGTAGCCATGTGAATTTATCCTAGATCGCTTGAAATCCACCATCCCTAATGCTTTTAAGGTGAATGTTTATATTTTTCATGTTCATTGTGGCTCTGTAATTTGTTTATTAATTAAACATTTTAATAAATGTTTTATAGCGTCTCTCGCCGGCAACCTTTTTGGGTGCATTATTTTGCTTCAGTGTGTTTTGTTTCAACAACCCATATGCGTGCATCTATAGTTTTCTTTTTGATTAGAATTTGTGATGCAATGCTATTTTTTTTTGTTCAGGAAACAGGTAAGCTGCCTTGGGAAGTATAGTGTGAGGGTGTAGAGCCAGAGTAATAGCCGATCATCACTCGATTCGCAAGTTTAGGTACACACTCCTATTTTAATCCTTTGTTTTACGAATATAAGAATTTGTCGATGATCATGCTTCGTATTGCTTATTATTCGTAAAGATGAACTTAAACGGGAATTGCCAAGACAAGCTGACACGATTGATAGGTTCATGAAAATTCACGTATATTTATGCTAAAAGCCTCCAATTATGTATAGACTTCATTAATTAATTGTTTAAATGGACATGTTTGGTATATGCTTTATATCAAATTGGCCAAATATGAGATGTTTTTGCAAATGGCTAATCATATGTGCTTTGCGCATTCTTGACTTGCATATTTTTTTTTGTCGATATAGGATAGATGCTGATTAAGAGTTACTTTAATTGGGTTTTCTATTATTGTTGCACGACGGAGGGTTTTGTTTTATCAACGGATTTGACCCGATAAACAAAACAATCTGATAAAAGACTAAAGATAACCAGATTGACCAGCAGATCTTGAAGAGGTAACTGCCACTTTTGTTGGGTTGTTGATTAATCACCGCATCCAAATAACTATAAGGCAAAATTTTCACTGCAAGTAAGTTATATAAAAATCCACCATAGTTGCTTAATGTTGAACGTTTCCTATAATATTCCCATATGCAACTTAAACATTGATCGTTTGTTGTATCTTGGCTCGAGCTTAATATTTTGTTACTAATATAGTATACTGAAAGTATGCTGAAATGTTTTCCCATGACCGTGAGGCGTATGAGGTTGCCTGTGAGCATGTACACTCATGTTGTGTTCTTCTAGCAAAAGTGGATTAAGTTTAAGATTAATGGCCAATGGCACACATGGATAGACTATGGAAATTTATGACTTGATTTGTATTTTTTATCTTTTCTTTTATAAGTTAGTAATCTTTGTATTTTTATATTTATCTAATTTTATTTTTTAGATATTAAACCAGGTGGCTTGGGAAAAGCCTTGTGCCTAGGAAAAAATGGTTTCTTTGTGTCTGGTAAAATATGGTTTGCTATTTTGAGACAAGAGTGTAATGATTGTATCTATATAATGCTGCAAATGTTGTTGATGTCATAGAGGAAAGCCCTCAACTGAAATTGTGAGAAAATTCAGAATTATTAAGCACATGTGATAGATTTTACCCCATCACATGCTCTCTTTGATAAAATCAATTGTGCTACAGAAGATGAGGTTAGATGATATTAATTTTTTGTGGAAATAAAAGATACTCTGCCACAACTGCAAGAATGTCCTACTAGATGGGGATGGTTGTAAGCCCTTTGGTTCTTCCACACCTCCATCGATCCCAGCTAAAGACAAGGGGGTGCTACCCATACCGACACCAGTTAAGCGCGTTGAAGCGATCGTAAGGTATATATCGGCTTACACTTTATTCGTGCCCTGTTTAATAAACCATTTTAATTAAAGATGTGCTATTTACCTTTCTACTCGGTCTGAAATGTTATTTACATACTTGGTATATGTTTACTCTATTTTAAAATTAGGAGGCTACAACAGTCGGAAACTTGAGTTCATAAATATAAAAGTGCATTACTCTACATTAAAAAAAATAGGAATAAAAAAACTTGGTAACGCATCACTTCGAATGTGTAAAGACATATAAGGGGAGAAGTTGGCTTTTGAAAAAAATAAACTTGGTATCGTTATAAATGGAAAGGCAACAAAAAAACTTTCAACTGTAATTGATTGATTTCCATAAACAATGTAATTGTGCATATTTATTTTTAGATAACCGTCTACATAAATGTTTCGTGCTTTTCCTTCGTAGGCCTGCTTATGCAGATTCAGATTCAGATTCAGAAGAAACAGTTGACAGTGACCCACATGAAAGGTATGCCGTCTGCACTTAGTGTTAGTAATGAAAACCTGTACTACTTTTCGATGCATATATACGTAAACATAGTATACCATTTTTAATAGTTTTCTTTTCGTTATTTCACTGCAGTCAGTTGGCTGGTGATGGGATTGGGGATGACGTTATCCAATAAGATAGGAAGGCGTGCGAGAGTTTATCCGTTTTCCTTTTTTCTGTTTCATGTTTTTTTCCCTTGGAAGACATCTTTTTTCACTTCTTTTTGGCCGGCAAGTTTTGCCAAGGAAACAACTTATGGCCCATGGTTTAATAAACTTTAATCACGCCCCTTTGTAGGCATATTGTCTTACATGTTATGCACCGGCCGTGTCAGACATCTTACCACGAACAAACAATAGCTATTATGCATGCCGTGCATCGCACGGGCTTTTTCCCTAGTGAAAATCTAATTTGAAGTAGACACAAACACCTCATTTCGAAAATAGTAATTGAAATTCAATAAATTACAGAAAACAAATAATAAATTGAATTGTGCTCTTATCATTAGAATATATCTTTGAAAGCATGGAAATTAATCTGGTTCATTTGTGAGAGTAAAGTTTATTTCATATTCTTAGCCCAAAAAAATGCAGTTTACAAAATATATGAGATAATGAAGTTCCAAACATATAGAAGGTTCAATCTAAAGCAATAAGATATCAAGATCTATATAACCTTATGATTAAGCTTTAATATATATGATTCCAATCTATGAATTCTCATATAAATGGTACATAATACAAACTAGATCAACAACTATAGCTATACCATGACCATTTCTTTGAAAGAATTGAGCTGCAAAACTAACAATTCAAAAAGTGAAACACGAATGACACATTGATATTACCTAAGTTAATAAACTTAGGGTAAATTACACTTTTCGTCCTTTATGTTTGTACCAGATTGCAACGGATAGCCTTTAACTTCAATAATTATTGTCACAATCATTTATTTGAGAAACCCAATACATCTTTCGTCCTTTAGCACTAACTAGGTTAAACATTTTAGTCAAGTCTATTTATATAAGGGCATTTTGGTCTTTTTACCAATCTAATTAAAATATATTATAAATAAAACAAAAACAAAATTAAAAACTTCACCAACCCTCATCTGAGTATCTTCATCATCAACCACTTTTACTTTCAATCTTCTCACCATCAACCACTGCAGAATCATTAATATCATTTAACAATAAAAACATTTTTAATCAATCTAAACGACATCTTGACACTCGAACGCAGAGTTTTAGAAACCCTAATCCCATTATCCAAAACAAAATCATAAAACCCAAATTAGGGATCAAAGGAATCAACTAAGTACTGGGTTTCATTTAATTGGGTGTTCTCAAAGAATCGATGATCAAGTTCTTCATCCCCTAAAAAAGAAATCATCGTCTAGGGTTCCGACATGAGTGAACGGGAGAAAGGGACATCGACGGTGGCGGTGGAGGTGGTGGTGGGGATAAGAGTGATTCGATTGATGGGTCGTTGTCGATATGGGTAGTGCGGAAATTAGTGAGGTTTTCGATGTTTGTTCGGAGACAAAGTAAGAGGAATGAGAGGATGAGGAGTATTCAGAGGTGGTGGAGCGTGGATAAGATGGCGGTGGTGTGGTTGAGGATGGTCGGTCATGGTGATGGGTTTTTTTGTGTGTTAAATGAACTACTGGCGTTTTAGATTTTTTGGTGTGTTTGGTTGGGGTTTCAAATTTATAAGGACCTGCCTGAAAATATCCTAAAATACTCCGTAAGTGAAAACCCGAACCCCTAAAACCCTAATTTTTTTGAAAAATCAAGAAAATCAAAATTTTCAAGTTGGTCGCGGGCCGCGAAAGATCCAAGGGAGGTCTACGCGGGGCGCGACAGCCATGCAACTCTCCGGATAACGATCCAGGCCACGTGTCGCACACGTGGCAGCCCTAAGGGGTGACACGGCAGCCCTAGCCGTAACTAGGGTGGCCCTCGCGGGCCGCGAAGGATATTCCTTCAGGTTTACGCGAGCCGCGAGAGACCCAAATATCAGCAATAAATTGTACGTTGCATGGCCATTTCCGTCTGCTCGAAAACTTTCACAAAAACAGCCTCCTTTCTGTACGAATTTTCCATTTTAGTGTCGAGACGCTGCTACGATAACAGGGTAATAACTCGATCACTGCTACGATACAATGTCCGATCGATTGAAACCGATCCGATGGATGTTTAAGTGTTGCCTGAATTCGGGCTATACTTTGTCATTCGTCGTGAGGGTTTTGCTCTCGTGAAATTATCGTAAATATTGTATTAAGTTACTAACCTAGTTTCGTTTGCATTATTTAACTAGGTTACCAGGCTTAATCAGTAGGCAGACTCTGTCAATTTAAACTTACAATGTGAGTCATTCTCTTTTTATCAAATTGCTTTCCCAAAACTCTACTTGTTTTCAAAGTTATAATTACAGGGATTAAGTCTTTGTTATCTTAAGTTACTGGCAGTAAGTGGGGTATTGTGCACATTACTGTTGTTTTATCACTTTTAGGTGAAAGGACCTAAATAGTGATACACGTCACTTTTGGGTGAACGGACCCAATAGTGATATGACCACAGTCATAAATCCGGTCAAGTGACAACTGGACCAGCTAATTATAATATAGGAGCAATTGTAATCGCTCTTAATACTGTAAATTATGACAATGTGTCGTTTTGTACAAATTGAATGACTCGCCAATATTTACCCGCTGATAAAATCTTTTTAAACATGTTTCAGGTGAATTACTGTGAACAAGGAAAAGTGCCGCGTAGCACTCCAGCTTGAATAAAGTGGCTCAGTAAATAAATAAACATGTTTTTGAAATCAGGGGATTTCCCAGTGAAATTCCTTTATTGTAAATTACAGGGTTTGTCCCGAAACTCGAAATAACATAAAAGGGCATTTTCCGTCTAAACAATCCTGTTAAAATTTCCGCTGCCAATTTAAATACCAATACCACGGGTTTCTGTCCCGCGGCTTCTGAACCGGGTAAAACCGAGTCGGGGGCCGTGACAGGAAAAGGTGGTATCAGAGCCACTGATTTAAGCCAATTGAGTATTTAGAAAATACTTAATTTTTTAATTTGCCATTCTGTGATTCTCAGAAAATTAAATTTACAATAAATAAAATTTTAATTTGGATTTTTGTGTTTTTCTTCATGTATGCTAACAGCATGAATGAACTGTCGGAAGCACTCCGAAACTTTACAATCCATACAACTAATATGGATACAACAGGAATGCAGTCAGGGTATCAGGCGGATACCGAGGAGCCACTAGTGTTTCAGGCCCAGCCTTAGGAGAAACCTAAGACTAAAAAGAGAAGAAGGCAGCTGGATTGGAAACGCGAACGAAGGAAGAAGCCCGCTGCCCAAAAGGTGAAAAAGACGGAGGATCCAAAAGGCAAAGGAAAAGAAATAGGGGAGAGCTCTGGTCAAGCCCAGGAATTGCCACCTTGGGAAGAACTGGATAGAAAACTTGCAAACTGTGACCTCATCGGACCTGCTGATGAAACCCTTTTCAATTTCCCCGCCCAATCAGAACTTCCTATCAATTTGGAACCTGCTATTCCGGACCCAATTATCAACCCTCAACCTTTTACAGGACAGTTGGAAGAATGGTGGACAAGCGACTGGCATTTTCAGAATTTTATGAATAACCCAAATGTATACTTTCCCCAGTTTGATCCTGAACCTGCACCTTTTCCACCCATGAACCCGGAGAACGTTGCCGAATTACGCCGCTACGGCGAGGAACTGGTAGATGCGGGAAATCGGATTCGAGAAGTGGGGGAAAACATCACGTGGAAATACGACGAGAGGGAGCGTCGTTTTTGAAATGCCAGTTAACCATGGTTGAATGTTTTGTATAATAATAATATGTGAAAAAAAATATATATATATATATGTATATTTATAATAATAATAATATAATATTGTATAATAACATCAAAAATAAAACATCTGTAAATATCTGTCTTGTACGGTTACATAATATTATATAAAAATATGAATGTCGCAATGTCGACGGTTTTGGCTATATGTGTTGATTTACGTGTGTTTGTGATTGCCCTAATTGTGTTTAATTGCTATCCATTTAAATTTATATATATTGTTAATTATCAGATGGAAAACGCAGTAAACCAACCGGCAACCGAAGTTAACCAATCTGAACCAAAAAATGAAGAACAATTTCTCAATAGACAAGATATTGAAAATGTCACACCCCCAAAATCCACACGCGGAGTATCACCGCTTGGAGGCGTGACTGACCAGCATCAAGCCACCAATCATATTGAACAAACATATAAGTAAACATAATTCAACCAACCATATGAAAGGTGTCCAAAAACCAAAGCATAGTTAAGTGTTTAGCGGAAGCATAATTTGTAAAACCCATAGCAAGTATTAAATATGAAATAAAGTAATGATTAAAGCATGGCACACAACGCCATGTCCCACAACGACCGTTCCTCCCTGTGCAAGCTCCATGGGTACCTAATGACCTGCAAGGCATGTAGCAACAAATCAACAACAAAGTTGAGCGAGTTCACAGTTGGTTGTTTGGTTATAGTATTCATTTCGTAAATTGTATGTTCGTTTTGTAAACCATGTATCGTATTAATCCTTATCGCGGCCAATCCAGGCATCTGTGCGATGATTAGTGGGGGCTTCCCATGTGTTACTAGACCACGCGTATCGACTGCTACGAAAATATAAGAGGTGCCCTAAGTCAATGTCTATCAGCATTGACCCTTTGCCCATAGTCCATTAGTACACGCCCGTTCGGACGACACGGTGTGAGGTTTGTTAAACCTAATAGCGCTATTTACTAATGACCCGCTCGCCATAGGCCTCGGCGATTAAGTCGATAAATGAGGGACTTCCAATGATAGAGTTGATGGTCTTATGATCGTGTACGTAGGTTTTACGTACGTGCCCTTCAATCCGAGGACAGTAGTAAGTATAACTGTACGTAGGTTTTACGTACGTGCCCTTCAATCGAGGACAGTAATAATTTGTTTAATAGTAATAGTTGTATGCGTAGTTATTCAACCCCATTCCCAACCCCTGGGAATCCCATGCCTTGGCTAGTGTGAACTCACCTTGGTTTGCTCGGTATGCTAAGTTAAGTGCTCACAATAAATCAGTCAAGTCCTATAGTGCACGTATACTCAATCAGTTCACGTTCGTAATATTTCACATGTAACTATCATCACAGTAATATCACAGAGTGTGTTTGGCAGTTAATCATACTTCACATAACAGTTAATCACATGTGCACAATTCGTGTTTCACATAACAGTCTTTCACAGTTTATTATAGCATATTATCCAATAACATACCTAATACAGTTACTGACTTAGCATAGTTAATGAGCCATAACATGGTTAATGACTTAACAGAGTTTGCAAGATTAACAGAGCTGACAACTAACTGAATCAAAACTAACTGAGTTTGCATGCTTAACAAGATTACAAACTAACAGAGTTATAACTAACAGGTTATAACTAAAAGAGTTATCAGACATCGCATAACCAGTTTGCTGTACAAAAGTCTTGGACGAAATCACTAAGTGGGCGAAAACCCTTATTGAGCCGAAATCCCCTAAGCCGAAATCACCTTGGCCGAAATCCCTTAAGTGCCGAAAACTATCTTTGCCGAAAACACTATGTGGCCGAAATCCCTTATGTGTGCCGAAAACACTATTGGGCCGAAAACCATCATTGGGCCGAAATCACAATGTGGGCCGAAATCACCTTTTGTGATTTCGTCCAGTTTACAATTGTGGGGGTGTTTTCGTTACTATTCATCATCTTCAACAACACTTACAGTAGCTTAAACCCAGCAATTCCATTACATTACAGTTACATAATTAATCATTTACAAATCATTTAATAAATCATTGATATGTAATATATATTTTGCCAACATCATGTGATACCAGGATCCCAATTTAATCAGTTTATCATTCATTAACATAAACCCACTGTTGATCAAAACATCAAATATACAGACAGTTCATAGATAATAATTATCTAACAAACACACAATGATCAATCACATAATCACATATATAAATATATACATACATCATGATTAAACATCCATAATCATACGATAAGCTTTTTAAACAACTGATCATGTATATCACTAACCAGAGATCGAACAAGGAGGGTTTGGCTTCGACCGAGAGGGGCTGCCGTCAAGTTCCAAGGGTAGGGAGAGAGAGAGAGTGTGTGAGTTGTGATTTGGGTTTGCCAAAAAAATGCTCACATAAAGGTTAAACAGATATTTATCAAATCAGATATTTATCAAACCAGATATTTATCAAATCACAACTGGGCCAAAGCCCATTTATCAGATTGGGGTGATTTTGTTGCCTCATGTGGACGAAAACACTTGAGGTGTTTTCATGGGTAGGGTGTTTTCATGAGTGGGTGTTTGGCATGACTTTATTAAACAACAGAATGTTAATTCTAAATATAATATTAACCTTCACTACAATTATAATGCACACCACATATATAACATATCGATCACAGTACGAATTAACATATTACAACGTCTACAGTTGTGAAACAAACAAGTCGTGTCAACAAACAATCTAAACAATTAACGTGCGATCGTGCGAAGATGGAATCTTGGAAACTCGAGTTGTCACATTATCCCCAACTTGAAAGAAATTTCGTCCCGAAATTTAGCATGCGGTTACTGAGGATTTGGAATCTTGGAAACTCGAGTTGTGTCGTTTACTGGTTTTCCTGGGGTGTCACATCATCCCCCCGTTGATTTGGAATTTCGTCCCGAAATTCTGTAGTAGCTTCAGCCTCAGTAGTAGTTGCACTGCTTCCGAAAAAAAAACTGGGGGTACTTGAGTTTCATTTGATCTTCTTGTTCCCAGGTATACACTGGGCCACGACGGGAGTTCCAACGAACTCGAACAAGAGGTATTCTGGTGTGCTTTGAGGACCTTAACATCCCGGTCCGTGATTTCAACTGGTTCCTCAACGAAATGCAACTGTTCGTCGATAGTGAGCTCCTTCAAAGGAACTATGAGGGTCTCATCTGACAGACACTTATTCAGATTCGACACGTGAAAGACGTTGTGAACTGCACTGAGTTCAGCTGGTAAGTTCAATCTGTAGGCCACTATGCCTATTTTCTCTATGACTTCGAAAGGTCCGACGTATCGTGGATTAAGTTTGCCCCTTTTGCCAAAACGAACAACACCCTTCCAGGGTGAAACTTTGAGTAGCACTCGATCCCCAACCTGGAACTCGAGTGGTTTCCTGTCTTTATCGGCGTATGCTTTCTGACGGTCACGAGTTGCCGCCATGCGTTGTCGTATCTGAGCGATCTTTTCAGTAGTATCAACTATCATTTATGGACCTGTGATTTAACTATCCCCCACATCTGCCCAACAGAGAGGTGACCGGCATTTACGTCCGTACAATGCCTCAAATGGAGCAGCTTTAATGCTGGTGTGGTAGCTGTTATTGTACGAAAATTCCACAAGTGGCAGATGCTTTTCCCAGCCGTTGCTAAAGTCAATTACACATGTACGAAGCATGTCTTCTAGAGTTTGAATAGTGCGCTCAGACTGTCCATCCGTCTGAGGGTGATAAGCTGTGCTCATGTCTAAACGAGAGCCAAAAGAATTGTGCATTGCTTGCCACAGTTCTGAGGTAAAACGTGCATCACGATCAGAGATAATAGAGGTGGGCACCCCGTGCCTCGAGACAACTTCCTTAAGGTATACGTCTGCTAGAGTGGAGAACTTATCCGTTTCCTTGATAGCCAAGAAGTGAGCAGACTTTATGAGTCGATCCACGATCACTCAATTAGTATCATTCCCACGTTGAGATCTAGGTAGGCCAGTAACAAAATCCATGGAAATTTGTTCCCATTTCCATTGTGGTATCTCAGGTTGTTGGAGCGGGCCTGATGGTTTCTGATATTCCGCTTTAACTCTCGCACAAGTCAAGCACTTGCTAACGTAAGTGGCTATGTGAGCTTTCATGCTAGGCCACCAATATGTAGTTCTGAGGTCGTGGTACATCTTATCCGAACCAGGATGTACTGATTAGCGAGACTTATGAGCTTCATCCATTACCAGCTCGCGTAAGTTGCCATAGAGTGGGACCCAAATGCGTCCTGTTACATAGTAGGCGCCGTCTGCCCTTTTTGTTCTAACCGTTGCCTTGAGCCGCATAGGGCTTCAGCCCTGATGTTTTCTGGTTTCAATGCTTCTACCTGAGCATCTCGTATCTGAGAAGGAAGGCTAGACTGAATAGTGAGTTGCAACGCTCGTACACCCCTAGGTGTAGTATCCTTTCGACTGAGGGCGTCGGCCACCACATTGGCTTTGCCCGGATGGTACTTTATGGCACACTCGTAATCGTTCAGTAGTTCAACCCATCTACGTTGTCTCATGTTCAATTATTTCTGCTTGAATATATACTCAAGACTCCTGTGATCGGTGTAGATGGTGCACTTAGTGCCATACAGGTAATGTCGCCATATCTTGAGCGCAAAAACAACGGCTCCCAGCTCTAAATCGTGTGTAGTGTAATTCCGTTCGTGAATCTTAAGTTAGCGCGAAGCATAAGCAATAACTTTATCCCATTGCATCAACACACATCCAAGACCTTGGATAGATGCGTCGCAGTAGACTACAAAATCGTCCGTGCCTTCAGGCAAGGAGAGGATAGGTGCACTACAAAGTCTATCCTTTAAGTGCTGAAATGCTGTTTCCTGTGTATTATTCCAACGATAAGCAACACCTTTCTGTGTCAGTAATGTAAGCGACTGTGCAATCTTTGAGAAGTCTTTGATGAACCGTCTGTAATAACCCGCCAAACCCAAGAATTGGCGTATTTCGGTTGGTGTGCGAGGTGCAGGCCAGTTCTTGATCGAATCTACCTTGGATGGATCAACATGAATCCCATCCTTGTTTACTACGTGGCCTAGGAAGTGGACTTCACGAAGCCAGAAGTCGCATTTTGAAAACATGGCGTACAGTTGTTCCGTTCGAAGAAGTTCCAATATAAGTCGTAAATGATGCTCGTGTTCCTCCTGACTCTTCGAATAGATCAGGATGTCGTCAATGAATATAATGACGAACTTGTCAAGATAAGGTTTGCACACCCTGATCATAAGATCCATGAGAACCGCAGGCACATTCGTTAGCCCGAATGGCATGACCAAAAACTCGTAATGGCCGTAGCGAGTTCTGAAGGCTGTTTTGGAGACGTCCTCATCCCGGACTCTCAGTTGATGATAGCCTGACCTCAGGTCAATCTTCGAGTAATAGCTCGACCCTTGCAACTGGTCGAATAAGTCGTCGATGCGTGGAAGAGGGTAGCGATTCTTCACGGTCACCTTGTTCAGTTCGCGGTAGTCTATGCACATACGGAAAGTACCGTCTTTCTTCTTCACAAATAATACTGGAGCTCCCCAGGGCGAAGAGCTAGGACGTATGAAACCCTTTTCCAAGAGTTCTTGCAATTGCTTCGATAGTTCTTCCAATTCTGATGGAGCTAAGCGATACGGTGCGCGAGCTATAGGTGCTGCCCAGAACGATAGGAATGAGGTCGATAGAGAACGTCTGACCAGCGAGGATAAGGTTACAACCCTGAACTATTCGTGTGGCCTCTAGACTCTTGCCATAAACTAATTCTACAACGTGTTTAGTGCTTAAGGGAGTTGGTGCACGTTTTAACATTTGGCTAACCTCCAAGGACATATAACTGGTATCCATACCCGAATCAAACAAGACAGTAACATAAAAGTCGTCGAGAAGAAACTTACCCATAACTACGTTGGGATCATTCCTTGCGTTACCCTGACCAATCACGTGGTTGTTGCTGTTCTTGAGTTACAGGACGTGAGTTTTGACAATCCTTAGCTTCATGACCTATCTTGAGACACCTCAGACAACGACCCTTGTTGCACTGACCGCTGTGATGCCTATTGCATCTGTTACACTTTGGATGATTTCCTCGATATCCACTCTGCCCATGACTACCAGAAAATTGCTGACTGGGACTCTGGTAGTCATCTATCTTCTGCTGCTGCGCCAGAGGCTGAACCGGAATTAATCCCTTGCTCAAGTTTCCATCCCACTTGCGTTTGTTGTCACTAGAAGCACATGTAGTAGCAGCTTTAACACGTTTCGGTAGTTGGTTTTGTTCTACTGCCTGGTCTGTGAGACGATGAGCAAGCCGAGTGACTTGCTGGATAGTGCCAAGATTAGCTGCGGTCACATGACTCTGAATTTCGGGCACCAGACCCTTGAGATACAGCTCGATGCGTTTGGTGGGAGGGTCTACCATAGTGGGACAAAATGTGGCTAATTCATTTGATCTCTTCGTATAAGCCTCAATTTCAGACCCCGTCATCTGTAAGTTGAGGAACTCCACCTCTAGTTTGTGGATGTCTTCCCGACTGCAAAACTCTTCCTTAACTAGGTCCTTGAACTCGTTCCAGGGGGTGGCATTAGCAGCTGCCAGCCCTAACATTTGAACCTGTGCTTCCCACCAGGTTAATGCAGCACCTTCGAGTGTTCCAGTAGCAAACTTTACTCTACGAGACTCAGGGCAATCACGCACCTCAAAGTCAGTTTCGAGCCTCTCGAACCAATGGAGGAGGCCTACAACTCCCTCAGTACCGCTGAAGGTACTAGGTCGGCAATCCTTGAGATTTTTGAAGGTGCAACCAGGTGGCTGAGCGTGTTGACCTCCTGCTTGTATGGTTGCGAGTGCCGCAGCAACTCGTTCGTTAATGAGAGCCGTCAACTGGGCTTGAGTCAAGTTGATACATCCGGCCATGATCTTCATAGCAAATGCAACATAAGTGAGAGAGGTTCGCAAATAGTGCGGTGACAGAAGAGAGTAAGCACACAAGTGTTCTCGAGCAATAACGAATAGTAGACAATGTAATCTAAGCATACCACGAGCAAAGTTCTATGTAATTCTAGCATGTAGGCAATAAACATAAACCTTATTACCTAGGATGTTGAGTCTTGCACGTGGAGCGAGGCGTCGTTGTGGATCGTTGAGCACTGTTCTGGTTATAGTCTGGTTTTAATAAAAACGTTTTCCCCTTATTAAAACCGAGTTCTCTATAACCAATGGCTCTGATACCAATCTGTCACACCCCCAAAATCCACACGCGGAGTATCACCGCTTGGAGGCGTGACTGACCAGCATCAAGCCACCAATCATATTGAACAAACATATAAGTAAACATAATTCAGCCAACCATATGAAAGGTGTCCAAAAACCAAAGCATAGTTAAGTGTTTAGCGGAAGCATAATTTGTAAAACCCATAGCAAGTATTAAATATGAAATAAAGTAATGATTAAAGCATGGCACACAACGCCATGTCCCACAACGACCGTTCCTCCCTGTGCAAGCTCCATGGGTACCTAATGACCTGCAAGGCATGTAGCAACAAATCAACAACAAAGTTGAGCGAGTTCACAGTTGGTTGTTTGGTTATAGTATTCATTTCGTAAATTGTATGTTCGTTTTGTAAACCATGTATCGTATTAATCCTTATCGCGGCCAATCCAGGCATCTGTGCGATGATTAGTGGGGGCTTCCCATGTGTTACTAGACCACGCATATCGACTGCTACGAAAATATAAGAGGTGCCCTAAGTCAATGTCTATCAGCATTGACCCTTTGCCCATAGTCCATTAGTACACGCCCGTTCGGACGACACGGTGTGAGGTTTGTTAAACCTAATAGCGCTATTTACTAATGACCCGCTCGCCATAGGCCTCGGCGATTAAGTCGATAAATGAGGGACTTCCAATGATAGAGTTGATGGTCTTATGATCGTGTACGTAGGTTTTACGTACGTGCCCTTCAATCCGAGGACAGTAGTAAGTATAACAGTACGTAGGTTTTACGTACGTGCCCTTCAATCGAGGACAGTAATAATTTGTTTAATAGTAATAGTTGTATGCGTAGTTATTCAACCCCATTCCCAACCCCTGGGAATCCGATGCCTTGGCTAGTGTGAACTCACCTTGGTTTGCTCGGTATGCTAAGTTAAGTGCTCACAATAAATCAGTCAAGTCCTATAGTGCACGTATACTCAATCAGTTCACGTTCGTAATATTTCACATGTAACTATCATCACAGTAATATCACAGAGTGTGTTTGGCAGTTAATCATACATCACATAACAGTTAATCACATGTGCACAATTCGTGTTTCACATAACAGTCTTTCACAGTTTATTATAGCATATTATCCAATAACATACCTAATACAGTTACTGACTTAGCATAGTTAATGAGCCATAACATGGTTAATGACTTAACAGAGTTTGCAAGATTAACAGAGTTGACAACTAACTGAATCAAAACTAACTGAGTTTGCATGCTTAACAAGATTACAAACTAACAGAGTTATAACTAACAGAGTTATCAGACATCGCATAACCAGTTTGCTGTACAAAAGTCTTGGACGAAATCACTAAGTGGGCGAAAACCCTTATTGAGCCGAAATCCCCTAAGCCGAAATCACCTTGGCCGAAATCCCTTAAGTGCCGAAAACTATCTTTGCCGAAAACACTATGTGGCCGAAATCCCTTATGTGTGCCGAAAACACTATTGGGCCGAAAACCATCATTGGGCCGAAATCACAATGTGGGCCGAAATCACCTTTTGTGATTTCATCCAGTTTACAATTGTGGGGGTGTTTTCGTTACTATTCATCATCTTCAACAACACTTACAGTAGCTTAAACCCAGCAATTCCATTACATTACAGTTACATAATTAATCATTTACAAATCATTTAATAAATCATTGATATGTAATATATATTTTGCCAACATCATGTGATACCAGGATCCCAATTTAATCAGTTTATCATTCATTAACATAAACCCACTGTTGATCAAAACATCAAATATACAGACAGTTCATAGATAATAATTATCTAACAAACACACAATGATCAATCACATAATCACATATATAAATATATACATACATCATGATTAAACATCCATAATCATACGATAAGCTTTTTAAACAACTGATCATGTATATCACTAACCAGAGATCGAACAAGGAGGGTTTGGCTTCGACCGAGAGGGGCTGCCGTCAAGTTCCAAGGGTAGGGAGAGAGAGAGAGTGTGTGAGTTGTGATTTGGGTTTGCCAAAAAAATGCTCACATAAAGGTTAAACAGATATTTATCAAATCAGATATTTATCAAACCAGATATTTATCAAATCACAACTGGGCCAAAGCCCATTTATCAGATTGGGGTGATTTCGTTGCCTCATGTGGACGAAAACACTTGAGGTGTTTTCATGGGTAGGGTGTTTTCATGAGTGGGTGTTTGGCATGACTTTATTAAACAACAGAATGTTAATTCTAAATATAATATTAACCTTCACTACAATTATAATGCACACCACATATATAACATATCGATCACAGTACGAATTAACATATTACAACGTCTACAGTTGTGAAACAAACAAGTCGTGTCAACAAACAATCTAAACAATTAACGTGCGATCGTGCGAAGATGGAATCTTGGAAACTCGAGTTGTCACAGAAAATATCGTTGCTCAGGGAATAGCCAATGCTATCCCAGCAATCGTCGCTGCTGTTAGAAATCCCGTTGAACCTTCCCAAGCTAACCACAGCAAACGCACCCGCGACGATAATTTCAGTAACAGTGTGAATGGAGGAGGCGATAATAATAATGTGATTCAAGCCCCATTACTTAAGAAAATGAAAGTGGCAACGACTGGTTGCACTTACAAAGAATTTCTTGCTTGTAAGCCAGTCGAATTCGCAGGCAATGAAGGGCGACTGCCGCACTACGTTGGTTGGAAAAGACCGAAGCAGTAATTAAAATAAGTAATTGCGTAGAGGAGGATAGGGTGATGTATGCATCCCACCTTTTCAAGGAAGAGGCGTTGGAATGGTGGAACACAGTGCTGCAAGCTAAAGGAAGTGACGTGGCTTATGCCATGAGTTGGGAGGAATTTAAGGAATTGGTGGAAAGAAAATTTTGTCCCGCCTATGAAAAGGAACAAATGACAAACAAGTTCCTAAACCACCGGATGGTGGACGTTGATTGTCGAGGGTATACTTCGAAATTTTTCGAGTATGCTAGAATTGTGCCAACTCTGGCCTCGCCAGAACCGGTGCTTATTTCTCGCTACATTTGGGGATTGATTAGCGAGATCCGTGATATAGTCAAGGCTGCAAGACCTCGAACGATCGACGATGCGGTCGAATTGGCCAACACCTTGACTGACGGACTGGTGCGTACGAGAGAAGAAAACCGAAAAAAGGAGTTAGCTCAAAAGATTACCCAAGGTTTCCGTGGAGGTAATAACTTCAAGATGAAAGGAACCGGGCAGTCCTCTACCGCTCCATTTTGCAGTCACTGTAAAAGAAAGCATTTTGGGAAATGTAAGGGGTACTGTAATTTCTGCAAAATTCCGGGGCACCGAGAAGAGGAATGCAGGAAGAAATCCATGATCTGCTACAATTGCGGAGAAACAGGGCACTTCAAGCCAGATTGCCCAAAATTGATTAAACCAGCTGACAACAAGGCCAACCCGGCAGAAGGAACTAATAAGAAGAATGCAAGGGCCTTCTAGCTGACAACGCAAGAGGCAGATCTGATTCCCGACGTGATAGCGGGTACATTTCTTGTACACGACGTTTACGCAAAAGTATTATTTGACTCTGGTGCAAACCAAAGTTTTATAAATACTTCATTCTATCAAGCTCTTAAGCAACCTTTAACCAAACTTAGGCAGATTTATACGGTAGAAACAGCAGATGGAAATTCTGTTAATATAGATAAGGTTCTCCAAGAAAGAAAAATAGAACTCTCAGGCCATAAATTTTCTGCAAACCTTCTACCTATAAATTTAGCAAGATTCGATGTCGTGCTAGGAATGGATTGGTTAGTAGCCAACCATGCTCGAATCCTCTGTGATCAAAATTCTATAGAAATCCATACACCCACAGGAGAAGTAATTTTGGTTGCAGGAGTTAAGTCGCGTAAAACAACGAAGTTCATTTCAGTAATGAAAGTTGCTAGTTATGAACGAAAACAAGGAATAGTGTATATGATTTTAGTGATCATTAACACTAAAAGCAAAGAGCTTAAAGAGATCCCAGTAGTATCAGAATACTCTGATGTATTCCCAGAAGAGCTACCTGGATTACCACCAGATCGATAAGTAGAATTTAGAATTCATCTAATTCCTGGAACTGCACCAATAGCTAAGGCACCTTATCGATTAGCACCCACAGAAATGTTAGAACTGAAAAAGCAGTTAGATGAATTGTTAAGTAAAGGATTCATACAACCCAGTTCATCCCCTTGGGGAGCACCTGTGTTGTTTGTGAAAAAGAAGGATGGTTCGATGCGGATGTGTATCGATTATAGGGAATTGAATAAGGTTACCATTAATAATTGATACCCATTACCTAGGATTGATGATCTTTTCGATCAACTTCAAGGAGCTAAGTATTTCTCTAAGATAGATTTGCGCTCCGGATACCATCAGCTGAAAGTACAGGAAGAAGACATACCTAAAACTTCCTTCAGAACTAGGTATGGTCACTACGAGTTTATAGTCATGCCCTTTGGATTAACAAATGCTCCTGCAGCATTTATGGACATGATGAATAGGATCTGTAAGCCGTGCCTAGATAAATTTGTAATTGTCTGCATCGACGATATACTTATTTATTCCAAAAGTCAGGACGAACATTGTGAACACCTGCATGCACTCTTAACCCTGTTAAGAAGGGAAAAGCTTTATGCCAAGTTTTCGAAATGTGAATTTTGGCTACAAGAGGTGCAATTTTTAGGACACATGGTGAATCATGAAGGCATTCACGTAGATCCTTCCAAGATAGAAGCGATCACAAATTGGAAGGTCCCGGAATCAGCTACCGAAGTTAGAAGTTTTCTAGGATTAACTAGATACTATAGGCGGTTCATCAAAGACTTTTCTAAGATAGCTGTTCCATTAACCAAGCTAACCTGCAAAACCGTTAAGTTTGAATGGGGACCTAAACAAGAAGAAGCCGTTAGAATTCTAAAGCAAAGGCTAACAAATGCCCCGATTCTTGCTTTGCCAGAAAGTGCAGAAGACTTTGAAGTCTACTGTGATGCCTCTAAGCTAAGCCTAGGTTGCGTATTAATGCAACGCAAAAAGGTAATTGCATATGCATCAAGACCATTGAAAAAGCACGAGGAAAATTATACGACTCATGACCTAGAATTAGGTGCAATAACTTTTGCCCTTAAGATTTGGAGACATTATCTGTACGGAAGTAAGTTTACTGTCTATACAGATCATAAGAGTTTAAGATACATATTTGGGCAAAAAGAATTAAACATGAGGCAAAGAAGATGGATGGAAATTTTAAATGATTACGACTGTGATATCTTATATCACGAAGGAAAGGCAAATGTGGTAGCCGATGCTCTAAGTCGTAAATACCATGAGAAACAAAGACGAGTTCGTGCTCTTAGATTAAATCTACAACTGGATTTAATGGAACAATTGAAAAAGATTCAGGAAACAGCAATCAAGGATAATGCAGAAGGAATGAAAGGAAGGATAAAAGAGTTAGAGCAAGGGACTGATGGAATTTGGAGATTCCATAAGAAAAGGATTTGGGTACTGATGTGTGCAAAATGCAACATATAAATTACATCAATTGTGGCATAAAACTAACCTTTTTTTAGTACTAATGTTGGAAAAAGTGTGCTTTTGTCTTCCTTTTGTATTTTCAGGATTAAATGAGCTCAAATTAACAAAAGAAGCAAAAAGACAGCAAAATCTAACATAAATACAAGAAAATGATCAAACGTGACATGCCCGACCCCACGACAGCATCTTCCCAAGTAAAACAAGAAGACAGAAGACTGAACACGCCCCCGTGCTCAGCCAGCACGGGGGCGTGCCCAAGTGTCAGCAGAAAAGACAAAGTGGTAGAAGCTTCTATTGCCCACCACGGGGCCGTGCTCAGCGGGCACGGGGCCGTGGTCAACTATAAGATTCGCAGAATCTAGGCAAATCTTCATAGTACAGATATGCTTTTGCACACGGGGTCGTGCTCAGCGGACACGGGGGCGTGGTCAACTAATAAAGACAAGCTGCAATAAATGAAGAAAGAGAAGGATGTGGACACGGGGCCGTGCCCACTGGACACGGGGCCGTGCCCGAGCTTCTGTTCAGCCTATAAATAGGAGTGCTTGGCTCAAGCTCAAACCATCCCTTGGCACACCACCTCTCTCACACTTCACCCACCACCCACCACCACCATAACACCATCATCCACCACCATCATCCATTGTCCATCATAGAGTGTGTGAGTCGTCTCGGGATCCAAGATTGATCGTAAGAGTTCTTGACAATCAAGGCCATGTTTGCCTAAGTCTCTTACATCACTTGGTGAAGACAAGTGTCTAGTGTAATACTTTTTATTTTTAATCTTTTCGCACTTTTTAATTGGTTTTGTATTAATGACTTTAATAACTAGTTTCTTATGTTGAAGGTGATTCTTCCTTATCGTTTGTCCGTGGTGTCTTGGCATTATTTTACTGTCTATATAAAATAAAAGATTTTCACCATTCATATCTCCACGGTCTATATGGAGGTATGTTGGCTACCTGGTCGGGGGTTAATGGAACGGTTTGGTAAGAGTCTTGCCATTGTTCAGCGTTTAGAGGTCCTGCAATGGACCTGGGTCAAATTTAGTAGGACCTCCTTCAATACTTAACGGTATTGGATGGCGGGGGTCCAAACTCTTTGATCCCCTCATAAGTTAACTACTATTAATACTATAACCCGGCTACTTAGGACTGTATCCTTTCTGACTCAGACTACTTAGTCGAGGGTAACGTCACCTCCAAAAGAGGGGCCTACCATAATTTGCATTAATAACTTAATTAATTATCTTTCAATAATCCGACCCTTTAGGATTGTATCCTTGCTGACTCAAACTACTGGGTTGAGGGTAACGTCGCCTTCAAAAGAGGGGCCTACTACGATAACTAAGATAATCTCTTAAATAAGTGCAAAAGTGCGGAAATAATCAAAGGTTACACTATACACGAGTCGGAGCCAAGTGATTCATCTTGTCTATATGTTTTTACGTTTATTTTTATTTTTCAGCATTTTAGTTAGTTTTTATTTTCTTAATTTAAAACATTTTTCTAAACTTTTGTTTTGATTAGACGTTGAGGATAAACCGGTACTAAAAGCTCTTGTGTCCTTGGATGACCTCGGTATCTTACCAACACTATACTACGCTCACGATGGGTGCACTTGCCCATATGTGTGTTTAGTGTTAGTAAATATCGTGTTTTATAAATTTAAAACTTGGCTAGAAAAAGTGTTGAAAAGGGCTTAATAAATACATTAAAAACTAATGACACTGCACACGCATCAGTACCTAGACAAGGAAACTTAAGAGATAAGATATTAGAGGAAGCCCATAAATCTAGGTATACGATGCATCCTGGTAATAACAAGATTTATCAGGATTTAAGGAATAACTTCTGGTGGATAGGAATGAAAAAGGACATAGCTAGATATGTTTCTAAGTGTCTAACTTGTTCGCAAGTTAAGGCAGAACACCAGAAACCTTCAGGTTTACTTCAACAATTAGAAATGCCCGTATGGAAATGGGAACTAATAACAATGGATTTTGTTACTAAGCTACCCAAAACCAGGAAAGGTAATGATGCAATCTGGGTGATTGTAGATAGATTAACCAAATCAACTCATTTCCTACCAATGAAGGAAACCTTTAGTATGGAGAGATTGGCTAAGTTGTACGTAGACGAAGTAGTATCCCTACATGGAGTCCCGCTCTCCATTGTGTCAGATAGGGATAGTCGTTTCACTTCGCATTTTTGGACGAGCTTCCAAGAAGCAATGGGGACACGATTAAATTTAAGTACTGCATACCATCCCCAAACAGATGGACAAAGTGAAAGGACGATCCAAACCCTTGAAGACATGCTCAGGGCATGTGTAATCGACTTCGGTGGAAACTGGGATGACCACTTACCACTAATAGAATTCTCCTATAACAATAGTTATCATACAAGTATCAATGCTGCCCCGTTCGAAGCACTATATGGACGAAAATTTCGAACTCTAGTATGTTGGGCAGAAATAGGAGAAAGTCAATTATCAGGTCCCGAGATTGTGCAAGAAACCACCGACAAGATAACTCAAATCAAGGAAAGACTAAAAACGCCACGAGACCGCCAGAAGAGTTATGCAGACAATCGACGCAAGCCGTTAGAATTTCAAGTTGGAGACAAGGTACTCTTGAAAGTTTCTCCTTGGAAAGGGGTAGCTCGGTTCGGTAAGAAAGGAAAGCTAAGTCCAAGGAACATAGGACCATTTACAGTAACCCAACGAATAGGACCAGTTTCCTATCGATTACAACTACCAGAGGAACTAGCTGGGATACATGATATGTTTCATGTATCTAATCTTAAAAAGTGTTTATCTGATGAATCACTGGTAGTACCTCTTCAAGATATAGAGGTAAATGAAAAGTTAAAATTCGTGGAGAAACCTCTTCAAATAGAAGACAAAAAGGTCAAATTCCTCAAGCAAAAAAGATTGGTGCTAGTCAAGGTAAAGTTGGATTCGAAAAGAGGACCTGAGTACACATGGGAGCTGGAATCGGAAATGAAGCGAAAGTATCCTTACCTATTTTAGTAAATCTCGAGGACGAGATTTTAAATAAGGTGGGGAGGATATAAGGACCTGCCTGAAAATATCCTAAAATACTCCATAAGTGAAAACCCGAACCCCTAAAACCCTAATTTTTATGAAAAATCAAGAAAATCAAAATTTTCAAGTTGGTCGCGGGCCGCGAAAGATCCAAGGGAGGTCTACGCGGGGCACGACAGCCATGCAACTCTCCGGATAACGATCCAGGCCACGTGTCGCACACGTGGCAGGCCTAAGGGGTGACACGGAAGCCCTAGCCGTAGCTAGGGTGGCCCTCGCGGGCCGCGAAGGATATTCCTTCAGGTTTACGCGGGCCGCGAGAGACCCAAATTTCAACTATAAATTGTACGTTGCATAGTGATACACGTCACTTTTGGGTGAACGGACCCAATAGTGATATGACCACAGTCATAAATCCGGTCAAGTGACAACTGGACCAGCTAATTATAAGATAGTGTTGGTGCACTTGTGTCTGTACTTTGTCTGTATTTCGTCTTGATACAAAACGATGTCTTTGTTAGTCTTGTAAGTTTGACCAAGTCAACCATCCTCCTGGTTTGACTTGATCAAACAGTTTGAACTTTGTTTGAAAGATGTCTGGGTCGAAAGATGTGTCATCGAAGGATAGTTTATATCCTTCGATGAGCTCGAAAGATAACCTCCGAAGGATAGACCACGAAGGATATCATCCTTCGTGGTATATGTGATCCTTCGATGGGTTCCTGGTCGACAGATGATCTTACGATCAGTCTGTCTGATCCTTCGACCAGACATGCTGTGTTCGGGTATATATACCCATGTAGTGTGTTCACTTCAGTTAAGACTTAGAGATAGACAAGGAGTTCAAAAGTTAGACATTTTTAGAGAGAACACACACACTGAGAGAGTTTGCAAAACTGATTTGTAAACATTGCGCTGTAACTGAACCTTTCATACGCATTAATACAAGTGGTGTTAATCGTTGAATATTGTGTGTTGTGTTTATCATTGCTTGTTCTTTCTCGGTTTGCATGCTAGCTTGGATTCCGCACTCGCTAGTGTGTTAGATATAACAAGGAATAGGTTAAACCTCAACCTCCGAGGGACCTACAAGTGGTATCAGAGCCGTGGCTCTTTTCCTTGTTAAAAACCGGGTTTTATACAAGTTTTTGAAGTGTTTTTGGACAAAAACTCACTGTTTTAGCATCCGTTTTTACTGATTTTCTCGTATTTCCTGTCATAAAAACGTGTCTAAACTTACCGGGTGTGTTAAAAGACGGGTTGGGTAACTTAAAAACTTGTTTTTAAGTCGTTTGGTCATTTCCGGCCATATTCCGGCTTACTCCGGTAACCGGTTTCTGGATAAGGAATAATATTATTTTATTGTTCAAATCTGGTTTTGGCAGAAAATCATGGTCTGACCATACTTTCTGCCGAAAGTTTCTACCAACCCATCAACTTTTTCACCAACCTGTCACTCTTTGTCAACTGTGTCAGAACAGTTCGAAAGATATCCTTCGAAGTCGAAAGATCATCTTTCGATCAGTGGAGGTTCGATAGATCATCATCCTTCGAACCAAGGAATCATATCGAAACATACATCTTTCGATCTACAGTTCTTATTCGAAAGACCAGGATCCTTCGATTGGGGAGTCTTTCGAAAACAATTGCTCGAAACTCAACAGTGATCTTTCGAACACTGTTGATCCTTCGAACAAGTGTTGATCTTTCGATCCCAGTTTGTTTATGTTTAACAAGTTTGTGATTTTCAGGTATTATTATTCTTGATCAAAAATGAATTCGATGTGGGGTGTTCCGGTAAATGCAGAGATGTATTTTGGTACTCCGGCTCCGGATTCGGGTTCGCAAGCTAATGCTACATCTACCGGTCAATGGGCATTCGTATCAAATCAAGCTCCAAGTATTCAAAGCATTTTGCTAAGCGAAAGTGAAACGGGAAGTTTGAATAAGCCTCCGAAGTTGATGCACTTAAGTGAATATCCGGGATGGTTTGATAGATTTCATACTTACGTCCTTGGTCAAAATACAGAATTGTGGTTGCGCTTCATCACAGATTTTGATCAAACAATAGAGGTTGCCGCTTCATCTGCTGCTACGTTTGCCGATCTTACGGAAGATCAGAAGAAGGTCTATGACTTAGAAAAGAAAGCGTATGCCATTCTTACTCAGGCGTTAAGCAAAGATATTTATCATCAATTTGTCAGTTTCAAGACAACGAAGCAGTTGTGGGACGCATTGAAGATAAGAGGCGTAGGAAATGAAGCAACACGTCAATTGAGAAAAGATCTGCTAAAGAAAGAGTTTGATGGTTTTTCTTGTATGCAGAATGAATCTTTAGGAGATTTGACAAGTCGATTTACTCATTTGCTGACTGAATTGGCAAATATTGGGGTTGTAACAACTTCAGCAGAGATAGTGAAGAAGTTTGCAGATGCACTGCCACCTCAATGGAATAATTTCTTAGAAATCATGAAGTACAATGGCACCTTGGATACAACAAGCTTCAGTGACTTTGCTCAACTCCTGGAAAACAAGAATCAGGAAGAAACTCTCAAGGCAAAAAGAGTTCCAGTGCCACAAAATCCTGAAATTTATTATGGAACTTCTAGCACTTCTACAAAACCTTCTTTACACTCTCCAATTCAAACAGCATTTGTGTCTAGCACTAGCTTGTATGGCACTCCTCCTCCAACCACAGACATGTATGGAAATCCGCTTAATCCAGTCCCTCAACCAGTACTACAACCAGTACCACAACAGCAAGCATGTTATGGAAGCACATCATCTGCTGGTCAACAATCAAAGCCAAATACAGTACGGCTCGACACCTCAAGCTTTTCTAAAGTCAGTGTGGAAGTAGCAAAGGAACACATGGAGCTGCTAAACACTTTGGTGAGCGCATACTGTGGATTAGTGGAAGGTCAGATTGGTAACATTAATCTGACACAAGAAGACTATCAGCAGATCGATAAAGAGGAGATGGAGATGATGGACATCAAGTGGGCCTTTGCCAGTGCTGTTAGGCGAGCAAAGGATTTCATGGAAAGAACAGGCAGAACCAGCTTGGAAAGCAAGAAAGACACCAAGTATGGGTTTGACAAGCAGGCTGTCAAGTGTTTCAATTGTGGTGAACGTGGTCATTTCAAACGTGAGTGTACGAGGCCATCTCAACATGGAAACCAAAATCCCTTCAGAGGTCAAGGCAACCAGCAGAACCAGAACAGGAACAATGTTCGTACATTGGTGCCTGTCAACAACCAGAGTCAAGCAGGACCATCTAATGCCAACCAGGCACTTGTGGTTCAAGTAGATGAAGGTTGTGATTGGTCAATCCAGTTGGGGAATGATGCTCCGGATGGAACAGCTTGTTTTGCTGAAGTTGTCAAGGATCTTAAACACGCCAGTGGTGGAGAATCTTCCACCAATGGTAGTGAATCTTCTGAAGATGAAGACAGCTCCGGTTACAGTGGGAGTTCAGATGAAGAGTCCTCGAGTTCAGGGAATGATCAGGAAGATGACACATCAACTGCGTCAGTTAATGCAGATATTGATGAACTATTGGAAGAAGCAACAGCAGGAATTCAAAGAAGATCTATTTTGGTGGATCAAGCTGCTTATTCTTCGTCTTCTCTCCATTCAGCCTTTATGGCTAATGTCGACAGTTCATCAAGTCAGGTATGTGTCGATGAACCCACTGCTGATATCTGTGATAATTGTGATAGATTGCATGTTAAATGTGCTGATTTGGATGCAAACATGTCTGAGTTGCAAGGCAAACATGATGCTTTACAAGCTAGTTTGTTTGACTTGCAAGACAAACATGTCTTGTTAAATGATAAGTGGTGTGAATTGCAAAGCAAACACGAGGCTTTGCAAGAGAAATATGATGTGACATTCATCCACAATCAAAAGTTGACCGTGGATCTTTCTAAGTGCACAGAAGCCAACATGTTTTATGAAAACCATGAAAAGGAATTTAAATCGATGATTGAAACATTAAAGAAAGATAAAACAGAGCTGACAAAAATGGTTTCCAGAAAACAAACGGACATAAATTTGTATATCACACGTCTTGAGATAATGCAAAAAGAAATGGCTTATGTGAAAACTGAAAGTGAGGCGATCCAACTTAAGCTAGACAGTTATTTGAGCTCTAGCTATGTGTTGGATCACATCATTGACGTACAGAAAGAGAAACGGGATGTCACATGCATTGGATACAAGAAATGTCCACCACCTGTGAGACACAATTATGATGCCATGCCTGACGAGGAGGATAGAACTTTCTTTGAACCATCTGTTCCTCTAGATGTTAATGAATTTGCAGCAGGACTCGGATACAAGAAAGAGGTATCATCAGATTCAGATGTGTCAGCAGATACATGTGTGTCTTCTGCCGAACTGAATCAGGATCCTCCAGTTGTGATTGAGGATGCTGATTCTTCTGATGATGAATCCGATGATACTGACTCAGCAAAGTCTGATGCGGTGATCAAAGAAGAGGACATACCTCTTGAGAATCACATTCTTTGTGATCCACCTGCAAAACCGTCTGTGATTGCTACAGCCAAGTCTGTTGAATCCTCATCTGGAAGCTGTGAAAGCGTGAACTTGCTTTACACATTGATTGGATCTGATAAAATATATTCAGACAAGGATTTCCCTATCAAAAATGTCAATCAATCTTTGATTGATAAAGTTTTCGAAGATTCTACCAGTAAGTTTTTGGGAAAGTCGAGCCCAGGAGTTGTAGTAACTCAGTGTGCTCCTATCCCAAAATCCGAAGTTAGAAAGAAATATAGGAATCAAAAATTGCAAAAACAAAACAATCAACGAAAGCAAAATCACGCTGCCCAAGGAAATGGAAAAGGCAAACAGAGCCAAAACAAGAAAAAGGACAAGAAGGTAAACTTTGTGAAATCAAAGGGAACGGACAAAATTGAAACGTTTGAAAACAAATCTAACTTAGATTTTGTTAAACAAGCAACAGTGTTGAAAAGAAATGAACCAAACTGTTCGAAACCTAGTACCTCGAGATCACAAAGTTCATCATCATCGGCAAGACGATCACATGATACTTCGGGGTTTGTTGAACGAAGATCATGTTTTGAATGTGGGACAATTGGTCATATAATTCGAAATTGTCCGTATCTTCATAAATTAAAAGCCAAAGAAGATGATCCCCGTGAACGAAATTACCGAAAGAGATTTGTTTCACCAAAACAGGACCCTCGTCTTGTTAAACAACAAGAAGTGAAACAGAGAAAGAAACAACGGAAAAATGTTGAAAAGGTTTTAAAACCGGACGTTGTCCAAACAAAATCTGTTGAATCAAATGTTAAACTTGAAAACTAAAAACAGATTTGGAAACCAAAATTGGAAATTGTTTCAGGGGGAGCCACATCAATTCCGAATCATCGGGAAATGGATGTCACAATTCTCGATGATGACGGACGACCCAAGTCTGTGAAGGCTTGGGTCCCCCTCTCCAACTAATCTCTGAATGAGAGTGCAGGATGTTCCAGGAGGAACTATTGATAGTTTTAGGATTGTTGATAGTGGAGCGTCCATGCACAAGATCGGCGACACCAGGCTCCGAAATATTGTTACATTTAGGAGAATATTGTTGCCATTGATGGAGAGAGGAGAAAAGAAGACAAAAATGTCTGATGAAGGAAAAAGGAATGAAGTTGAAAAATTCGACCAGTTGAAAAATGTTCCAAAATTTGGTTGTTATGGTTTTTGATCGGGTCCTCAGGAAAGATTCCAATGAAAAGTACGCGCCTATAGCACGTCTGAAGCTTTTCGAAGATTCATGGATTTTTCTTCCACAAGAAGTTCAAAGTCCACAAGATGAACGTGTAGGGTACTTTTCTTTACGGTGTGATTGAAGAAAATATGTTGGTTGATCAAACTACACCGGGTGTGCGGATGCCTTGGCGTGGATTGAACAACCGCACACTACTTCTCAAAGAGAAAGACAAAGACCTTTGCTGGTACAATGTGGAAGACCAGCCGGACCCAGAGGTTTTTGATCTTGTTGCTGTGAAGAAATTTCTCAGTAGCTACAAAATCGACTTTGAAATCCACACCTGGTGGATATCCAGTTTGGGAGAGCGCTCAGATTCCTGGCAATGCACGAAGCAGTTGCAGGATACGGTTTTAAATTTCTAATCTCTCCTATACTTGTCGATATTTAAGCCGCTTTATGAATTATTATCATCTCGTACAGCACTCCTTGACTTGACACGTTGATCTCAAATATCACCTCACACGTGATTGTTTCACTATGAAACTCGTCAATGTTGTCATGGTCCACACCGATGACCAACGTGCCGACCTTTTTACCAAAACATTTGACAAATCAAGATTTGACTATTTATTATTGGTAAACGGCATTAAGGTCAAGCAAGAGTAAAACCAACATCGGAAAATCATTTTTGTAAATACCTTTGTGTTTTAATTTTATCTTAGTTTGTTGATTTTAGGGGGAGTAAATTCCAAAATTTGAAAATCCAAAAACATCGAAAAATTTCAAAAACCCAAAAACAATAGAAAAACAAAAATGAGTTTCCTGGCGAGCAAAAGAGAAAATGATAGTACATCAGTGGTCTGTCTAAACCTCTTTAAACCTTAAATGAAGAACTCTATATAAGATGTATCGGTAGGCTCACAATCATTTTAAAGTGTGCAGGGTGATATAAACTTAAATCGACTGAAGACCAGGTGGGAACCATTCATTGGCATATGGTCTTAGTACCGAAATTTCGTTTGAGAGATTGCCGAGGTTCTGAGATATTCGGTCTTTATGCTGCTTATCATCTGGGTATCATGGTTGTATCTTTTTCCGAAAAATAACGGGGACGCAAGTCTAGATCTTCCATGATACTATACATACGTGTACATACTGCATACGACCTCAATAAGTGATCAACAATCACATGTCCAAACAATAAGTGATAATATATCACAAATTCTTTCCGGGAGTCAAGTTCGTCTCTCTGCTGTACGAAAGTACTGACCTGTTCACGGACTTGCTCCTGTGCCCTCATGCATCGAAAATCAAGTTCCTCATCATAAGTGATTCTATCACATAGGGCTTGTTTTCAAATCAAAATAAGTGAGAATCTCACATCATATACGGTCAAACAGATGATAATCGGTATACTCACCGGTAAGATGAACTCTCGTGCATACCTTGATACGGGAATGTGTCGTGATGTGGATGAACACCGGTCGGTAAGTATAAATCATACCTTAACGTATCCCCTCGCCATGATTACATCTGATAAGTTGAGCTTAAGTGGACAACAATACCGATAATTGTTATAGGATGCTTATCTTAATGTTAACTAATTGAACAACAAGAGCGTTTTGGCATGACCGTACACTGATATGATTCTCTTACCCTCGAAACTCGCAAAAAGAATGTCTGTAATTATTTATTTAATGCTTTCAGTGTCTGCATCTTTGTATATATTTATTTACTGCTTTCAGTCTTTACATTTGAAATATTCAAAAATACCAAAAAGATTTTAGGTGTGTTTTAATATAAACCTTTTAAAAGCCAAAAAGATTTTGTTTCTATTTTATTTTCGATCGTACGATGTTGGAGCTCGAGTCTTCGTTACCTGAAATCTGATTGATAACCGAAAACGACTAAATCTTCATAAACGGTCGAAATTTGCAAGTTTTGAAAGTTAAAGACTAAAATTGACAATTTTATTAAACTTTCAAACTGTCGGACGGTGTTTGTTTGAACAATGGTCACATGTGTGTCGTTTGCTTATGATATTCCAGGCAGTTGTTCTCATTACGCGTTTAGATTTCTTGCATGTGCAGATTCTAAAGGCAAGGAGAACATGGTCGATGACAAGCTTCGGAATGAAGACACTACGTGAAGGCACTCAAGTGATAAAGATGATCGAGTTGCCGCTGACCATCATCAACACCACAAGGATCTCAATTCATAAAGAACAAGTATTTCACGAGCATAACTCAAGGGGGAGCTTATGTTAGGGGGGAGTTTGTCAACACACTTCCTACATCAAACGGGGAGTTTGTTGGTACACTTTCTGCTTTCAAGACGTGAAGACTTTAAAGATCCTCCGACATTGAAGATTCAAAAGGACGTCAAAGACTTGAAGTCGCGAAGGACCCACAAGAATTAAGATCGAGACAAAGCTACAGCCAGACAAAGCTACAGCCAAGGGGGAGTTTGTTGGTGCACTTGTGTCTGTACTTTGTCTGTATTTCGTCTTGATACAAAACGATGTCTTTGTTAGTCTTGTAAGTTTGACCAAGTCAACCATCCTCCTGGTTTGACTTGATCAAACAGTTTGAACTTTGTTTGAAAGATGTCTGGGTCGAAAGATGTGTCATCGAAGGATAGTTTATATCCTTCGATGAGCTCGAAAGATAACCTCCGAAGGATAGACCACGAAGGATATCATCCTTCGTGGTATATGTGATCCTTCGATGGGTTCCTGGTCGACAGATGATCTTACGATCAGTCTGTCTGATCCTTCGACCAGACATGCTGTGTTCGGGTATATATACCCATGTAGTGTGTTCACTTTAGTTAAGACTTAGAGATAGACAAGGAGTTCAAAAGTTAGACATTTTTAGAGAGAACACACACACTGAGAGAGTTTGCAAAACTGATTTGTAAACATTGCGCTGTAACTGAACCTTTCATACGCATTAATACAAGTGGTGTTAATCGTTGAATATTGTGTGTTGTGTTTATCATTGCTTGTTCTTTCTCGGTTTGCATGCTAGCTTGGATTCCGCACTCGCTAGTGTGTTAGATATAACAAGGAATAGGTTAAACCTCAACCTCCGAGGGACCTACAGATAGGAGCAATTGTAATCGCTCTTAATACTGTAAATTATGACAATGTGTCGTTTTGTACAAATTGAATGACCTGCCAGTATTTACCCGCTGATAAAATATTTTTAAACCTGTTTCAGGTGAATTACTGTGAACAAGGAAAAGTGCCGCGTAACATTCCAGCTTGAATGAAGTGGCTCAATAAATAAATAAACATGTTTTTGAAATCAGGGGATTTCCCAGTGAAATTCCTTTATTGTAAATTACGGGGTTTGTCCCGAAACTCGATATAACATAAAAGGGCATTTTCCATCTAAACGATCCTGTTAAAATTTCCGCTGCCAATTTAAATACCAATACCACGGGTTTCTGTCCCGCGGCTTCTGAACCGGGTAAAACCAGGTCGGGGGCCGTGACAAAATTGCAGGGGATGAAGAAAGGGTTGAGAGAGAGAGTGTGTGTGAGATTTTGGCTTAAATTGCAGGGGATGAAGAAAGGGTTGAGGACCTGAATTCGATGTATGATTTGGTGGCGGTGGTGGTGAAGAGAGTGAGAACGAGGGGGAGAGATAGCTAATAGAAGAGATAATAAAACTACCAATCTACCCTCATGTGCAAGGCACTCAACTTAAAATTTTGACCTGGTTAGTGCTAAAGGCTGGAAGATGTATTGGGTTTCTCAAATAAAGGATTGTGACTGTAATTATTAAAGTTAAAGGCTACCCATTGCAATTTGATACAAACATAAAGGACAAAAAGTGTAATTTACCCTAAAACTTAACTCATAATCAAATACTATGACAAAATCAAACGAAATCAAATCCACACAAATCTTGAAAGAACGCATACATTTAATCGATTAGAGATAGAAGAAAAATGACCTTGTTGCTGGCTTACGATTCCATACGAAGAGCTTTAGGCTTTGTTTGAAGTGATTACGGAAATACAAATAGAAAAGGGATTGAGAAAAATATGGGTTTTCGTGAACATGTATGGATAGTACCATAGGTCCGCATGTTGTGTGTAGAGGTAAGGTACTTGACCCGGCTTAAGTGGTTATATATTATTTATCGCCTAGTATATTAATATTATTATTATTATTATGTACAAACACGCGAAGCCCAGCGCATTGTAGTTTATACTACACTAGGCTGTGGGCTTGTAAAGACAACCCTTAACTGGGTCTGGCCCATTGAGGTTAGGGTTGCTCATGTCTCCTATATAAGGAAGTATCCACCTCCTCATTAGGGGATGAGATGTAACATCCGTCAAAATGGGTTTTCAAAATCCGACCCGCTTTGAAAGACGAATCCTAATCCTATCCTAATCAGTAATTCTTTCAGCATTTTGTTAGTTTACCAAATAAATTATTAATTTAAGAAAATAATTTTCGTGATTTGAAACTTAATTTAGTTAATTAATACACTAATTAATAATTAACAATGACATTTTAAGTTTAAAAGCAACATTTGTTAACCCCAGGGACCAAACTGTAAATAACAGAAATTGAGTAATAAAAATACATATTAGCTGAAGACCAGAGTCGAACCCGGGTCTCCCAGCCCACAACCTTGGCCTTAACCGCTCCACCACTGACCTTCTATATAACCTATACGAAACCGAATTACATATATATAGGGCTGTAAACGAACCGAACGAACACGAACAAGGCCTTGTTCGTGTTCGTTCGTTAAGGAAATAAATGTGTTCACGAACGGTTCATGAACACTTACCGAACGAGATTTTATGTTCGTGTTCGTTCATTAAGGAAATGAGCGCGTTCGCGAACGGTTCACGAACACAAATAAATTTGGCGAACGCGACGAAGGATAAAAATAGATGGCCCAGAGAGTAGCACTCGAACTTAAATCCCTTATTGTGGAACGGAGGTCGATTGCATTCGTGGATGTAAATAATGAGAAATGAAAGGGAAATGATGCATAAACAAGGTGAAAGTGTGTTTCCTAGTTTAATTCTTAGGGAAATAAAATAAATAAAAGTTTAATAATATAAAAACTACAAATAAAATATAAGAAAGTACAAAGATCTTCAATTAAAACACAAACCTACGAACATAAACGAACGCAAATCACCGAATGTTCATGAACACGATCACGAACACCTTACCGAACGTTCACGAACATAATCGAACAAACGAGACATCTATTCATGTTCGTTCATTTAACTAATCGAACGAAATTTCTTGTTCATGTTCGTTCGTTTATTAAACGAACGAACATAAACGAACTTCCCGCCGAACGGTTCACGAACTGTTCGCTGAACGTTCGGTTCGTTTACAGCCCTACATATATATACAGGTTGAATTAAAACATAAAAAGGAGGGCCACGCCCTAGACTCGAACCCGGATCTCGTATGTAACAAGGGAAATCACAAGCCAACTGAGTTGGCCCGGAGAACGTGATTACATGAGATTTGATTTCTTTTATATACACTTTATGTTGAAAATTCCTTTTTGCAAAATTGCCGCCAAGAGCAGTAACGTAACAGATATATATTCATGTATAACAGCCGAATATAATCATTTTTCATTAAATTGTGTTTCAGTTTTGCAAAAGAAAAAACCAATTAAAGAAATTAAAACTATAATCATGGCTTAAAACCGTTACAAAACCACCTATAAATATATCTCAAATTCGATAAACACTATCACCTCATTTCAACCTCACCCTATATCAATTGTCATTCGCACACCGCCGGAATTCGAGGACGTCACCGGAGAAGAAAGCTTTCGCCGGAAGTCAAGACAAATGCCGCCGGAGTCACGAAACGACGTCGGAGCATACGTCGGATCCACGTCTTCATTGGTTCGGTATACCATTCTCGTTCTTTATTTTTGCTCATTTAATTTGCTGATAAAACACAATAGATCTTGACGTTAGGAATTGAAAAGCGTGAATTACAGTTTACGTTTATATTTTTCTGAGAAGATAACATGCTCTTGCACTTTGAAAAGAATAAACTAACTAAACAAAAACCAAACTGGAAGGTAGTCCAGTGGTGAAGGTTGCTGCAAATCAAACAAGCGATCACAGGTTCGAACCTGGATTACCAACCTTTTCGTTCGCTGCATTCTTTTTTTTTTTTTATGAAAAATGAACCGAGTAACAACATAAGTTTCATATTTGAGTCGGTTTCAACACAAAACTCATCTTAGATCCGGTTGGCCCCGTTTTATTTTAATTGTCATTTTTTTTTCATTCTTTTAATTTAAACCCTTAATAATATTCCTTCTAAAGCTAGACCTTTAATAATAACTAAATAATTCTTTTATACAAGTTATAATGTAACAAATTTGTAATTAGAGACTTTGTTAACTTTTTACATAAATAATTAAACAAGTTTTATTTGAATTCCTTTCTTTTAAAATCCTTATAATCTTTAAATTTATAGAAACAAATACTCTATTTCCTTTATAATAAACTTCAAAAATAACTATCAATTCATTAAAATCCTTTTATTTAACATTAAAGGTTGATATTTAAATAAATTATCTAAATATTTTATTTATTTAACTTATAACTAAGACGTTCACGTAACGCATATCTAGGATAATCACTTACGTACGTTCGTTCTCTTGGAATTATCTATCCTTACTCGTGCGTTATTTCAAGGAATTCTTATACACAACCACTGTGAGTATACTCGAATCCCCTCTTTACGTTTACCACTTTTGGGGTGTAACATGTTTACTTACAAAATTTACACATGAACTTTAAACATAAATGCACAAACATTCCTATAGCATGCTTCTATACGTGATTGCTTGATACATTGAACTTGGGTTAATTTCATTTTGTGTTATACTTATCATTAGCTTCGATCGAGCCTATCCTTGACATATATAGCACTATAGGATTAACGCACCGCCCGTAGACTTGAGGTTATGTCATGAGTTTATTGCGTTTCATCATTGGTTTGATATGTTAGACACATGCCGATTTTAATGTTTATCTTGAATCACATGCTTGCTATGAGGAATCGTTTAAACTTATGTTTTATGCTATGTATATATCAAACTTGTATACTCGCCTTTGCTTTTGCATTGAACTTTATTTTAAACATGCTACAGTTTGAGGATGATGTTTGCTATGAAATGAAGTAGCGACGATGCGTAAATACACATTTAGACGCGTTAGGTTAATATGTTGTATCAAATTTTGATCTTATGTTTGAACATGTCGTATTTGGATTTTATGTAATGTTTGACAATTTGAAATTTATGAAATGAAATGGGTTTATTAAATATTGTCACAATTAGTGTTATGAAGTCTCTTGCAATCTCGTTTTCGTCTCATCCTTATGTTTCCGCCATCGGTTGGGGTGTGACATGAGATATGAGGCAAACACTTTTGTAGCTGAAAATAGGGGATTCTTCCTCTACCGGTCGTCTCTACATCTCCACGTTTCTCTCTTCTTGTTTGCAGGTCTAGGATGAGGCGGAGAAGACGAGATGTGGCCATGTTCGTATTCATCACAGTAGAAGTACCGACCCGCACGGGTTCACTCTTTTACATTGACGCCATCCGTGGGACACGGAGACACATCTCGTTTTTTCTCGAATTTCTAGATCTGTGTTCGTTCTTTACATTTTTTGGGGCCTACAACTTAAAATCTAGGTTTCTTTTGGGTTTCACACATGATGCCCTTGCATAATCTTTTAACTATTGCACGCAAATCTCGCACATTCTCTGAGGCGGTCAACGTTTTTGTTGTGAAAGATAACAAATCTATGCCTTAAAAATACTTTGCAAAAGCAACAGAGGGTAATCCATAAACGTCATGTTGGCATCGGCTAAAAGGGATGTACATCCTTATCAAACAAGGTACAAAACATATATGCATAGGTACCTTTTATTATAAAATTCTTCTCGACTTTTTGCAGATAGAAAAGAAAGTGGAGAAACATGGACTTTCATATGAGGTGATATCCGGAGTTAAAGGTGCAAGTTTTTTCCGTTTGCGCCGGGCGATATCATCGCTTATTGCTATTGCGGCACCGCCATAGCCTGTCGTGACCCGCTCAACCTTTTCGGTGCATCACCATAACCCGTCGACGCTTACTCATTCTGATCGTTGCATGAACAGGGCCACACCTTGTGGCACATTGTTGTACCGACAACGGCACATTCCTTGTGGCGCATGGTTGTCCCCGCCTAACTAAAACTCACTTGACCCCTGTGCCGTCACGGACTTGAATTACGCCGGATGTGGCAGGCAAACACTATGCCATAGCGCATCGGAAGTCACCTAGGCGGACGTCTCCCTTTCGTGCGCCATATCCGGCGGATGACCCTCTTCGTGCGCCATCCCCGGCGGAACGTTTTATTCGTCAGTCTTGGCCACACGGTGTGGATCATCGATCTCTCTGGGCTCTTCTGGTCGAATACACGTTCTTCAAACTTGGTGATCTTTCTGTTTTGATAGATAAGACAGAGAATTGAATAATTACTTATGATTAGTTATATATTGCATAACCATCAATACCTCCAAATCTAGTTTAAAGTATCTCTAAGATTGTGATAAGGATTAGATCGATATTTACGATTATTCACCTACAAATGCAGAGGATTCATGATTTTATATTTAATACACCCCTGACACCTTTATCTTAGGCTAGAGGGTATGGTGATGGTCCTCCCTTGGAGGATGATCCGCCACGTAGGCGCCACATCATAGTCCTCCCAAGGATGGTCCATCCCACAAAACTAGAGAGTATGGGAGGATGGTCCTAGATGATCCTACCCCACCACTTTTATGTTTTTTTATTTTAATCTTCTACTTTTTTTTAACATGTAACAAATAAATTAACAAAATATTTTCATTAATATTAAAAAATATTACATAAACTTAAAAAAAAACATACACTAAAAAAAACATACACCAAAAAAAACATAGACTAAAAAAAACATAAACTTAAAAAAATAAACTTAAAAAAAAACATAAACTTAAAAAATCCTAATATATTAAAAAAAGCTACTAGTCTTCGTCCTCCATGTCGTCGTCTGGTTCGTTTTGAGCGTTGTTCCAAATGTACTCCACCAGGTCCGCTTGTAGGTTATGATGTGTGTACTCGTTACGTAGAGCGAACATGTTCAAATCTTGTTGTTCCCCACTAACTGGAACAGAATTTCTAGTAGACGTGTTTTCGTCGTACTCGCATATCGCTCTACCTTCGTCTTCAATGATTTGCGTACATAATGAAGGATGATACAAGCGTACATAATGTGTCGTAACCTCTTTGGTGTAGCCGAACGTGCTGGATGTTCAATGATTTGCCATTTTTTTTTTTGTAGAACACCAAAAGCCCGTTCAATATCTTTTCTCGCACCCTCTTGATACTTCGCAATTTTTTTTCTTTTTCGTCTGTCGGGTGCGGAATAGTTTTAACGATTGTCGAGTACGTTGGGTATATTCCATCGGCTAGGTAGTAACCTCGCCTGTATTCCACCCCCTAAACCGTAAAACTTGTGTCTGGACCTGTTCCCGCCACTACATCGTCAAATATCTGTGACTGGTATATGATGTTAAGGTCATTGAGCGAACCAGGTAGACCAAAAAAAGCATGCCAGATCCAGAGATCCTGTGACGCAACAGCCTCTAAAATAATAGTCGGATGTCCATGATCTCCCCTAGTATACTGAACTTGCCAAACAACTGGGCAGTTCTACCACGGCCAGTGCATGCAATCAATGCTCCCGAGCATTCCTGGGAAACCATGTCTCTGTTCGTGTGCTTGATATAATTTTTGAACGTCGTTTGCGTTCGGTCTCCGCAGGTATCTCTTGCTATATAATTTGACAACCCATTCGCAAAACTTGTGCAAACATAGACGTGCGGTTCTTTCAGACATCCTTATATACTCGTCTAATGCATCGGGTGCGTAACCGTATGCCAGTTGGCGAATGGCCGACGTACATTTTTGTAAATTACTGAAACCCCTTTGCCCCCTTGCGTCGTTTCGCAATGTAAAAAAAGGATCAGACTGGGCCATGTCGTCTGCAATATGTAAAAAAAGTGGACGGCTCATGCGGAACCGACGTCGAAAAATATCGGCTGTGTACACGGGTTCGTCGGCAAAATAATCGGCTACTAGTTTATCATGGGCGGCTATAAATTTAAAGCGAAACATAAATGAAATTAATTATAAAATACATTTTCAAATCTATATAAAACATAAGGAAAAAATAGTAAAGTACCTTCTTGGTCTCGGTTTAATTTTGCTCGTCTAATTAGCCGTTGGGACGACGCTTCATCACCCACCATGAAGACCTGAGTCGTGTTCATAATCATGTTGTGCATAATTGCATCCTCTTCCGAAGATGATGAATACCACGTAGATGAAGAAGATGAAGAAATGGAAGAGGGGTTATAAAATGTGAGAGATATATGAGATTGTGGTGGGTGAAAAGTTGTGAAAAATGGTGTAAAAGAGGTGAGTATTTATAAAAGTGGGAGTGAAATAGGTATTTATTTGAAATATAACCGTTGGTTTTTGAAATAAAAGTTAAAATTTTTTTTTAACTCTCAAAAATGAAGGGGGCCCACCAAATTTCGACCGTCGCCAACGTCAAGAGGAAGCCGGTGAGGACGGGACGGGGGGGATGGTATTGGCGCGTCGCCGTTCCTCGACGGGGGTGGGGACGAACCCCATACCCACCAGCCTTATACCTACCAAGTTCAAACAGAGACATCTTGGTTGTTTAAGTTCAAACAGAGTATGATTTTATATTAAAATCAATCAGAGATATTTTTGTTGAAAATAACTATGACTTATCACCACATATAATTTACATAAATGTCTTGTGATTAATTTTATAAATAATACAAGATACACATCTTTTAGATAAATACATATCTTTTGTATTTTTAAAATGTCCTTTACAAATAACGATACCGAGTAACTCATGGCTATACGTAAAGTTAAATTCCTTATCGGATGCCGTGACATCTCCAGCACATAACTTTGTTTTTAGTCACGCCATAGTGGTGGACGACGCCCTATGCCGTGCCATCTCCGACATGTAACCTTCTGTGTGAAGCCCCCACAGGCGGGCCAGGTCCTATGTTGTGCCATCTCGAGCGGGCTACTATCTTGTTCGTACCAACTACCCGTGCTATAAGAGGTGTATTGATTTTAAGATTCATGAAAATATTTTATTTATGAAACAAATATAATCTGATCGTATACATTTCGTTGCTAATGTTTGACTATTTTAGCTCATGAGATGCTTCGAATTAGAGAGGTATACCTTAAAGCTTCACATATTACTGTAATTATAAATTATTTTAACAACAAGGGTTGAGTGTATACACTATACTGGATAACGCAAAAGTTCCTACAACTATGGCAACCTTCTTACCAGACTTAACACGTCCCATAAGATGCTTCGAGCTAGTCTTCATTCCTGATAAACATGTGTGCTCTCAATACGGTGGTCCTAAGACAGAACCACACCTTGTTAGAGCAAGACAATCCATTACAATAAATGCCCACAAACTGATAGTAAACGCGTGAGACAGTCGTTCATACACGGACCAGCACGATCATTTTGATGTCCAAGTAGCGCGGTCTGATGGCAACCAACCAGGCATCCTACCACTATGCAATCACCATGTGCTGAATATATTAGGCGAAAAGGTATGTCATTAACCATACCATGACTTAACTACGTTTTGAAATAATACAAGGATAATGCAAAGTGTACGCGCTGTTTAATAAGGGACATCAAGTCTCCCATTCTCACATGCTTATTAGGCTGGGGGGTATGGGGTCCGTCCCCATACCCGTCTAGGAACGGCGCCGCCATAACACCATCCCGCCCCCCACCGTCCCCGTCCTCACCGAAGACCTCTAGACGTTCAAGACGATCCGAATCTGGTGGGCCCCCTTTGTTTGTGTTTGTGTTTGAATTTCAAAATAAAGATTAATAAAGCTTTAATTGTTTGTACATTAGGCATTACTACTTGTACATAGTGCATAGAGATTAAAAAAATAAAAAATATAAAAGTGGTGGGGTAGGATCATCTAGGACCATCCTCCTATTTCCACTAGTTTTGTGGGATGGACCATCCTTGGGAGGACTATGATGTGGCGCCGCGGATCATCCTCCAAAGGAGGATGGGCACCATACCCTCTAGCCTTAACAAATGCATTATATGGTAATGTTCCTTAACAAATGCATTATATGGTAATGTTCAAGTTGAAAAATCGGATTTGAGGTACGTCACTACATCGATTATCCCATAGATTTTCCCTCTTTACTTTTAAAATATTTTAATTGCATTTCAACTAATTATGTTTGGGTTGCATGAAACCTGGCTGGAAATGTGCACGAACTCACCGTTTGGCCCAGCCGGACAACTACATGACAATCACGTCGACAAGTTAAGATCAAACCATCTTATTTATCGAACCACTTCAAGCTGGACCATCTACTCGATAACTTTCTTGCAATCCTAGGTACATCGACCAAAGGATTCTGGTAAGTGGTGTGCCATTCCTTCCTTGTATGAAATCACCGCATTGGGTAAGTCCTTTACCTTGAATTTCCATCATATTTTGGGAGGGATATAGGGAATGGCTCCCATGAATTCGTCCTTATGACTGTATATAAATTCCCTAATTTCATTCAACTTAGGAGGGTAGGGGCGCCCATCACTCACCACACAAACATGTACAACGGGTGCTCACTATCACGCTTAATTCGTTCCACGTGTGATAACATCCACCGGAGGCCGGTGTTCCACGCGTGAAAGATGGCCGACAACGGGGCGCCCCGTCCCCCATTATAATAAACCCTTTGTGATAGTTTGCGGGTTTAAATTATATTCTCACAGTTGGCTGCAGAAAAAAATATATATCATGTCGAATCATGTTTTATATAAGTAAACATGTCTTTGTGATTATCACAAATAACAATAATAATAGTAGGCTCACTAGCATGATTTTATTGTTGTTATTAATGCTATGAGTTCTTTCTCTCATACACATGTAATACCATACGGCGTATCCCATGCATTAGCTTTTCATGGTAGTAGATTATTATCCATGATTCCCTATTTCATACAGCAGAGTCTTTAAAAAGGTTATCACTTCACTAGACAAAATAATGCTGCACACAAGGCTTGACGAACATATTTACATCTTTGTAAAAGAATTTCATATTAGCAAAACTTTTATATATTGCCATACATCATCAGGTATGATTCGAATAGCCTACAATCACCGCCACAAATGATTTTTAAGAACATATTGGCTACGATGATTGGACTACCAGTATATGAAACAGACTAAGTTTAAAGGGGCTAAACATTGTATTGTACGCCGAAGCATAAATCTTTATATCTAAGTGCAAACATACCCCCAGGGGTGATGGATTGATACAACTCCCTATATTCATCTTGAAATTGAAATCGGCTCATTTTACGAGTTCAATATTGATGACATATTTAGCATGGTACCATTAAAAGAATATGACATGGTTTAAAACTGGTACACCATGTGATCCTTGTTCAAGGACAACGGTTTGGTGTAACCCTTTATATTTCTACATAGTAAAGTATTTACAAAGATTGTAGTACAGGTACGCAACACGCTGAATGAGGGCGCGTCGCACCCCGTCCAGATGTCTTCCTTCTAAGCCATCACATTTAAAAAACCATCATGTTCATCGGACGGTCTTGAACCGGGCGTAACAAATTTACGGATCTCAACTCTATACATACGTGTCATGGCTTACAGGTTCTAAATCTCTTCTCCAACTCGAATTTAGGAATAGTATATTCTTGATTACATTCAAAGTATATATATCCACTAATTATTCAGTGGACACTTTTCCATGATCAGGCCATGTACCATCATCTGACCTGATGGCGTATTTCATAGCTAGACCATATATGTGTCATTAAAAGTGATGTTGACAAATATTGTCTACACCTGTTTAATCGTTTGATAGTCATATTCTATTTTTCGACACGTCGTATACCTTTTAATGTACCTGTGTTATTGTTTACTTAGTACTTTTAATTAAAGTTCGAAACTGTTAACATGATCTAGTAACATTGAGCTAAGGAAATTGCACGATATAAAACCCTCGCTCGGTATAACGCCACAGACACTACCATTATCAGACATAGTCACCAAAGCCGAGGGTTCTAGTTCGGACATTTCGGTTTCCACGCTTAATGACCTTTCTTCATAACTGTCTCAAATGGTTTGAGTCGAACAACATATTCAGACACATAATTTTGGGTACAACCCTCGCATTTATTACTTTATTACTTTAATGGTTGATTACATTTTGATTACGCACCCTTGCGTAGCTTGGCAATAAATATCATGGGTTATACGTAATTCAAATTAAAAAGGTATAAAACTCCTAAAAGAGAAAACACTAATGATGGGTTATACTATAATACATAAGTCCATGGCGTTGGATCGATCATTTGATATAAAAGTTACATGCGTTTTACTGTTATCACATTGTTACTTATTAGCATTCACAATTTAAATTCAATGCTACTAACATTATTTAGCATCATTGAACTAGGGGACTAGCAGGGTATAGTGCCACTATGCCTTAAAAGTGATCATCTTCTCTCAGGCTGCCCATTAAGGTGATATCCACTGCACATTGTCCCACGTCATTTGGCCTACGACTATACCACTGGATATGACATATGCAATTTCGTAGTCAAGACAAATGCACGACAAAACCAATATACTTATAAGTATTCCACATGCTATGCGATAGGAAAAATACTTATTCGGATATGTATTCTCCACGCCAATAGGCGACATGAATAAACGAAAACCCACACGCCGTAGGCGACCTACTATAAGTGTTCCACACACCAATGCGCGTCCGGGAAAAACACATAATAGTTTACATAAAGTGCTCATTCACGCCTAATGCGTATAAAGCATTTTATTATCTCAATGAGTGTTCACTCACGCCAAGCGCGTAGAAAACACTCTTTTATTCGAGTGTTCATTAACGCTACGCGCGTTATAAAGCACTTCCTTATATCAACAGGTGTTCATGTAAACACTAACAATGCAACTCACCACCACATTTAAACTGCAGGATACGGTGAAGCATAGACGTAATAATACTAAATATAGCGTAGTATTACTCACAAAATACAACGCTAAAAGTGGGCATCTTGGTAATAGATGTATTCAACCACTACTATTCCAGTGGGTATCTTGGTAATAGATGCACACAACCACTGATGAAAAACCAAGTACTTGTCCTACAATTATAAAAACAATGTGGGAAAAATAAATAACGCTCTAAACACCCTTCCAGAGTCACTGAGCATAGCAAGCACTTCTGCAGGGGTGTATTGCACATTATCTTCTCTGCCTGCAACGTTGGTTGCCATAATCGGGTCAGCAACACCGACTGGTGCAGCCATCACTACATTTACCTGAGGTGGTATAACATCCGCATATGCGTCTATGACCACCAATGGTTGTACATTACGACAACACAGATCCCGGTGACACAGACGCGTGGTAGGGATCGTCGTCACATCAACATCAACTCTTTCAATGGGTTGAACGCTGTCACACCCCAACCGATAGCGGAAACATCGGAGTGAGACAAAAACTAGATTGCAAGAGACTTCATAACACTATTGGTGATGATATCTAAATAATGGATTTCATTTCATTTCTAAAAGTCAATTACAATGGTTGAAATCAAATACAACAACTTGAAATACAAGAATGACAATACAATAAGAATACAAAATTTTAAATGTGTATCTAAGCATCCTACTATGTTCCATGCATCATCAATATCATCTCAAAACCTGCAACATGTTTTAAAAGCGTAGTCCAATACAAAAGTATTAGCGAGTATACAAGTTTTGTGTAGTAGCATATAAGTATAAAAAAAATGATAAAGAACAATCCACATGGCAAACCTAGTTATCAAGATTAACGTATAAACTGGCATGCGATTTTCAAGTCAACCCTCTGTTTACGCAAGTATGAATGAATAAACCTAACATGACCTCAAGAATACGGGCGGTGCATTACTCCTATAGGGCTATACATGTTAAGTGGAGGCTCGTACGAAGCTAATGACATGTTCATCACATAAGAATCACGCAGGAAACACGAATCAAGCATAACAAATAGTAAGCATGTATTGGATCGTTTGTTTGTATATTTGCATAAGAATATGTATACTAAGTGTGTTTTGTATATGAAAACATGTTACACCCAAAAGTGTGAAAACGGTAAAATGGGTCAAGTATACTCACAAAATTGCTAAGTCTTCCGATTATCCAATGTGACGAAGTTGTTGAGACTAAAAAGTTGAATGTGTTTGATTTGGAGTTTAAGAGATGATTACATATGGTTTAAGGATTTAGAGTTTGAGGACATGACAATAAACATATGAAAAAGTAATCATCTAGCACACATAAGAATTGTCCTTGACATTATGAAACTTAAAGAGTTTGAATGTTTTTATGGATTAAAATGTCCATTAGAATCGTAACAAGTATTTTGGTCTTTAGATGATGTAACCTACTATCTTGACAAATGACCACTAGTTCATCATCAAAAGTTCGATTACTTAGATAATATAAAAGTATTATATAGTGTACATTACATCATATAGGTCAAGCATGAGGTAGGAGGGTGAATCCCCCATTTAGGAACCCCTTTTGTATATCATATAAGTCATGTAGGAGGTTGGAAGAACAAGTCTTCCATTTAGGTACCTCTTTGGTGTTCACCACTACACTTGTTGTTATAAACAATCAAGGAGGGTTATGAACATACCATAAGAAAGGAAATATTTACAACTAATCTAAGGAAATCATCAAGTAAGTGTGGATTTTCAAGTAGGATAGCCCAAGCTAGTCCTATAATCACACAAACATCAAGCTTTAAGCTTGTTCACTACTTCTGAGTTAAACCCTAACCAAAATAGAAAGTTTATGAGGTTTTAACCTCTGATTTAAAGTGTCACAACCTTGTTTTTAAGCCCAACTAACCATAGAAGTGATTATGAGCATAAGGACATAGTCTTCCATTTAGGTACCTCTTTGGTGTTCACCACTACACTTGTTGTTATAAACAATCAAGGAGGGTTATGAACATACCATAAGAAAGGAAATATTTACAACTAATCTAAGGAAATCATCAAGTAAGTGTGGATTTTCAAGTAGGATAGCCCAAGCTAGTCCTATAATCACACAAACATCAAGCTTTAAGCTTGTTCACTACTTCTGAGTTAAACCCTAACCAAAATAGAAAGTTTATGAGGTTTTAACCTCTGATTTAAAGTGTCACAACCTTGTTTTTAAGCCCAACTAACCATAGAAGTGATTATGAGCATAAGGACATAGGAATGTGTATGCGATAACTCAAGTTCAAGCAAGTTTAGTAAAGTTCAATCAAAATAGAAAGTTTGGAGCCTTATTTGGTGATGTTCCAGCCTTGGTTATCCATGGAAAACCTGTTGGAAACATACCTAAGGTTGTTCCAAGCAAATAGAAAGAAGAATCATGGAAAAAGGTTAAGAAATGAGGAAGATATGCTCACTTTTGTGAGTTGTAGTGATTCTGATTATCTTCTGGATTCAGCTGCGTTTTTAGTGTGTTTGAGAGTGATTAGAGAGTGTTAGGAAAGTGAAAAATGCTTGGAGGAGGCTTGGGTTTTATAGGGGATGGATTAGGGTTGGGTTGGTGGCTTAATTAATGCAAGAAACACACTTAAGATGCAACAAAACCAACCAAAGATGGCCAATCAACGAGCTGTTAAGGCTGTTTCTTGGATTCAACTGGCTCGCGGGCCGCGAAGCCCACACCCAGGTGGGTCGCGGGCTGCCAGGGCCTGGTCTGGTGCGAGTTTAAGTTTTAAAAATTGACAATTTGGCCCCTTAAGTTTATTATTTAGGGTTTTAAGGTGTTTTAAGGGTGTAATATGATATAAAAGCATATTATAAGGATAAAACAAGTATAATTAACATAAAACAAGTATGTGGAGGTATGATTAAGTATATGAACGTCGTAATTAAGTATCATACGCCTTCAAAAGACGTATGTTTCACGTATGACACGAATTCGCAAGTAACACATTGTTTTCGAATATTGTATCAAACGTTTCATGAATTCAAACATATGGACGAGTATGAAAATGTGCAACATGAATTTAAAGAAATACGAATTTTAGGTACGATCCAAGTTTCGGATTTTACGATGATACAACGAAAGAACGATTACGAAAGAATCGAGTTTCCATAAATAGATTTGTAAGACAGGCTTTCTAATTTAGGAAGTTTACGAAAAAGCGGAGCGTTACAAACGCCATTAGCGCACCATATGTTAACCAACAAAAGTCACACCAAAGGGTGAATATTACACAGTAGCCCACATTATTGTGTGTGCACCACTAAAGCAGGGCCACACCCGTAAAAATCATCCAATGGAAAGACACTCAACTGCCGAAACGCTTAGCCGGTCCTAAATTTCTTCCGTGGAACCTATCCGAGTATGCACAACCGTGATAGGTTCATGAAAGTGTGCCAGTACAAATGACAGTAACATGCTGCCAATCAACGTGAGCAGTCTCAACCCAACAACTTTCTCGCACCCGGGTAAGCCTAGAATTAGTAATCTTCACTCCCGAGTTCCTAATAAGTCCAGTGCTACTCCCAAAGCTTGCATACAGGAGCAAAACTAGACTTGGGGGACTTGTAGAGGTAAGGTACTTGACCCGACTTAAACGGTTATATATTATTTATCGCCTAGTATATTAATATTATTATTATTGCGTACTAACCCGTGAAGCCCAGCGCATTGTAGTTTATACTACACTAGGTTGTGGGCTTGTAGAGACAACGCCTAACTGGTCTGGCCCATTGAGGTTAGGGTTGTCCATGTCTCCTATATAAGGAGGTCTCCACCTCCTCATTAGGGGATGAGATATGGGGCAAACACTTTTGTAGCTGAAAATAGAGGATTCTTCCTCTACCGGCCGTCTCTATATCACCACGTTTCTCTCTTCTTGTTTGCAGGTCTAGGATGAGGCGGAGAAGACGAGGTGTGGCCATGTTCGTATTTATCATAGTAGAAGTACCGATCCGCACGGATTCACTCTTTTACATTGTGTAATCGGGATACAAATTTCTGGAAAGAGGATTGAGAAAGATATGGGTTTTCGTGAACAGGCATGGATAGTAGCATAGGTCCGCATGTTTTGTAATCGAGAAACAAATTTTTAGCAGCAATTGCAAAAGAAAGGTGTATTAGGAGGATGCAGCGTGGACATTTTTTTTGTTTTATTAAAAGTACATATTGGAACTTATTGTCACGGAGTTATTTTCTTACCCTCGTGCGGCACTTAGATTTGATCTAAGTTAAGCCTTTTGGTTGTGTTGGGTTATGTTTACGCAGCTGAAGTCTTTTGTGAGAATCACAAGGACAAGTTTTGTAGTGCAATACTACAAGAAAGATGGTTATGTATTACTTGAACAAAGTTACAAGTACAAGTGTTTACAAGAAGTTGGGTTATGAATGAGTTATGAGGGGTTATGTGGGGTTGATCTCAAAATGAGACCTTAACACCTATTTATACTAGTTCACTACTAGTTCTAGAGAATTCTCAATCTAGATAATTCCTTACATAATATCCAAGATTTTTATGAGCTCAATTCTAGAGCATTCTTGCCAAAATATCCAGCATTTCCAAGTGTTTTCATGAGTCTTCTAGAGAGTTCTTGGCTGATACTTTGGGCAGAATTATGTAGCCCATTCTAGATCCTTCTGAGATCTTTCAAGGCTGGTCTAGGACCTTCTAAGGGTGCCTAAACGTTCCAGTATTGTCTAGGTTGTTCCGGAGACTTCCGGGCAGCCCTAGACGCTTCCTCAGTGTTTCGGAAACTTCCGGAATGCTGAAATTTTGAGTTGAATTTTTGCGGGGCGTGACATCCTCTCGCACCTAAATTCGCAACGTCCTCGTTGCGATCTCGGGTTATGCCTCGTTGTGATGAATGCGTGGTTGATCTTGTTTTTGAACCAACCTCCATTTGTATTGATGTTATTGGCATACCTTGACGACAAGTGTCCGTCTCTGTCTTCATTGTGTGAACTTGGTTTCCGTCTATGATGCAAAATTTGTTTGCAAACGGAATGAGAAAGGCCTGTTCCTTTTTTAAGAAATCCTGGCCAAGCACAAAGTTATGGTCTTTCATTGGCACCACGGAAAGGTCGATCTTGCCTTTCCATTTGCCGATTGTGATTTTGACGCCGTATGCCATCCCAAGTATTGGTTGGATGGGTCCATTCGTGGTCTTTATCATTGTGTCTTGTTTTGTGACTCGAACACCGAGTCTTATTGTAACACCTGTGTCATTTCAACCATCAAACAAATGCCAAACCAATGAAATAATGTATTTCATACTTTGGACTTGTATAAATATATGTATCGTTTACACATATCAATTCTCGTTCGATTTCAAGCTCTAAATCGCCTTCTGGAAGGTTATACGCGCACTAATGCGTAAATATAACCAGTTTAATCCAACGAACACTCCGGAATAGTGAAATAGGCTTAACATACCTTGAATAACCTTTACATAACTTATATATAAGTTTTGGAAGGTTTGGTGTGGTGAAATCAAGTTTAATCGCTTACAGGGACTAAAGTTGACAAACTGCGAAAGTATGCCAATTTGAACTGTAACAAACATTCCGGAACATGACCATAAGTTAAACACACCATAAATATCCTTTACATAGCTTAGAAATAGGCTTTGAGGGGTTCGGTGTGCTAAAATAAACTTTTGGGTCATTCAGGGACTAAAAGTGTCAAAAAGTGCACAAGTTTGCATTTTCGCGCATAACTTACGTTCTGAATACATCCGGACATCCAAAAATTTATGTAAGCACTAAAATATTTTATTTTAGTGTTCGCCATAAGAAAAATCCATTCGTCGCGTCATTTGGTTCGTTTTTCGCATTCGGGACCAGATTCGATGTATTAGCCGTTGTTTAATTCACAACCACACATTCTAAACTTGCTTAGTCAGCGGATAAGGATGGAATTTTGGTACCATGACATTTCAACACATGTATGGATGGAATTTAAACACCTAAACACCATGACATTTCAACACATGTATGGATGGAATTTAAACACCTAAACACCATAACATTTCAACACATGTATGGATGGAATTTAAACACCTAAACACCATGACATTTCAACACATGTATGGATGGAATTTAAACACCTAAACACCATGACATTTCAACACATGTATGGATGGAATTTAAGCACCATAACTTTCCAACACATGTACGGATGGGATTAAGGCACGTTTTCCATGAAACGATCTTAACGGTTCAGGTATTCCTATAAATACCCCATACCCCCCATTGCTAAAATCACTAGAAACTTGATTTGAGAAACTCTAAGTTGAAACATTTGTTTCATACCTGAGATTTTTGAATCGAGTTTAGCATTCGGGGACCCTTCGTAAGTATTCTTTCGTTCTTTTCCTTATTTTATTGCTTTTCGAGTCAGAAAGTCAAACTTTGTTTGACTTTCAGCGTTGACCAGTAATGGTCAATGCGAAGTTCGTTTGAACTTCGCAACGTGAGTGTAATCACGTTGGTCATAGTCCCTTGGGACTATGCCCACTGATTACCACGTTGTCTAGGGTCGTAGGGTAGGCGATCTAATAAATCGCCTATACCTTCGAACCCGACCCAGTTTGGTCGATCATTAGGATCCGACCAAACACATTAGGTGACCATAGTAGGTAGGGAATAACCTTCCGAGGTTATACCCTATGGTCACATCGTTTAAGTAGTTGTATGATAGGTAGTTTATATGCCTTAGGTAAATTACCAGAATACCCTTTTCATGTATAATTGGTAATTAAGCATATGTAACCTAAACCTTTGTCACATAACTGATTATGTAATATGTTTAGGCATATAACACTTGTCATAGGGCTAGTTAGGCGGTCCGAACGCGTTTCACGCGAACGACGCGTTAAAGTAGCATAAGCTACCTAAACGGGTCGTAATGGGTCGTAGACACTTAGGTTAAGTTTCATTTAGTATGTAGGCTTTGTTAAACCAAATGACACGAGTCTCTACACTCGTTTGGTTTACAAACCCTAATGCTACCTGATCTTCCAATTTAGGTCCGGTTTATTAATGTAGCTACCTATACTAGGTGCCGTTTGATATCCGCGATCTCTAGCATTGTTTAGTTGTTACTCAAGGACTACTAAGCAATCTCAGGTGAGTACATAGACCCCTCTTTTACTGTTTTCCAAACTGTTTTGGGGTGGAACACATGTGCCTACTTGTTACTTTCATGCTTTCCTGTTTTCACATCATATACATGCTATGTTCGTTAGTACATTATAGTACATGATTTCATTACATCTTATGCTATTTGTGCCCATTGTGTGCATACTTAGTACATCGTTCTACATTACATTTTATGCTATGTATGTCCATTATGTGCATACTTAGTACATTGTTTTACATTGCTTTTCTGTTGCATATGCTTATCCAGCATATGAACACATTATACTACATATTGAACCGTTGTAAACATTTGACTATGTGAACCGTTGTAATCATTTGACTATGTGATCCGTTGATATCTGTGAACCGTTTGTACCTGTGAACCGTTTGTATCTGTGAACCGTTTGTACTCTGTGAACCGTCTGTATCTATGAACCGTTTGTATCTGTGAACCGCGTGAACCGTATTTGACCATACATAAACATTTCTACAACTGTTAAACATTACTTTGGCTTTTTGGTTTGATTAAGTGATTAAGTAACGATGCGTGTGTAATATGATACAAGCATGGTGGATACGCCGCTGGTACTTCCTATATATAAGTGTTTGTATGGTATTCCATATCGTAGCGTTATTTGAATCATTTCAGTTTGAGACATAGAACATTTTATACAAATAACATAATTTTCACAAGACATTGTTTTACAAACAACTTATCTTATACAAACTCATCTTACATGGTTATTTATTTAACCATACATTATTTACTTATTTATACATATCATCTGAACTCATTGTTTTTCAAATGATTTACAAAATAAAGCAAATTACAAGGTTTATGACTAAACATTTTCTCAAACATAAGTCATGAAACCTATTTTCACAAAACCTATGTATCTCACAGGCATTTTTATGCTGACGTACCTATTTTCACATGTGTTTTTCAGGAACTGTTGCATAAGATGATCAAGATACATATAGGCAGACTTGGGCTTTAGTGACAATAAAAGATGCAAGACTAGTTAATTATGTTGTTTTTCCTTGTTTGTTAAGACATTGTAACACTTTTAATCAATAAAACGAAACTTCAATTGCCATGGATTTGAAACAATTAATTCTGTTACAACACTCCCCGCCGTTTCCGCCACGTTTGGTTGTCCTACGTGGTCGGGGTGTGACAGAAAAGATGGTATCAGAGCCAATGGTTATAGGGAATTAGGTTATTAGTAATGCTTTGACCTAGTCTATAACCTTCTTAGGACCCTAACACGAGTTTACTTGCGTTTAGTCATAAAACAATACCGTCACCTATCCTTAGGCGACTACCACAACAAGAACATAATTTTCGAAACCGCTTTGAAAACTAATCATCTGTTCTAGGATGATTGATTACTAGGTTTTGAACCTTCTATTGTAAGGTTTTGAACCCTCTGTTATAAGGTTTTGAACCCCTTTGAGTTTTCAAAATCTCATCAAGGTTTTGGGCTTTAAATAATGTGAACACGTGCAAACTGGAAGGGTGAACGCCTGTATTCTGGGTTTTCTGTCTAGGCAAGCACTTCGTATACATCTCAACCAGACGCGAGACCAGTTGTGCTTACCTGGGAATTCTTGGGATGAGTGTTCACTTATAGGCGAGCATGTCTTCGCGATACATTATTTTTGACCTATTTGCTTTGATTATTCACCGAGGTCGTTTGTTGCTTTGTAGTAACAAACAAATGACCACTATCCTTGCTTTCATCGGATTTGCTTCATCTCATTCTTTTCGTCTAATTCTCTCACTCGTTTCCTTTCATGTTTCCTCTTTTAGAATGCCTCCTCGACGCGAAAACCAGATAGCGACTGCCGAGCTGGCAGAAATCATTGCGCAGCAAATGGCTGCTCAATTCCCAAACCTCTTTGCTCTATGGAATCAAGCCAACCACAACAACAATGGTCCATGCAATTTCAAGAGTTTTAACTCGGCGAAACCACTCAAGTTTAGTGGTTCTGAGGGAGCGACTGGGCTTCTTCAATGGTTCGAGAGCATTGAGAATACTTTCCGCCATGTGCAGTGTCCCGACAATCGCAAGGTCGAGTTTGCTTCTAGTGTGTTCCAGAAGAGAGCCCTTACGTGGTGGAACGGGGTGATGAGAGATCGTGGTGCAGAGGTTGCTCTAGCACAAACATGGGCTGAACTCAGGGCTCTCATGATGAAGGAATTCTGTCCTCGACACGAGATCAGGGCTTTGGAAAGGGAATTCGACAATCTTGAGCAAGACAGCGGTGAGCATCGAGCCTACACGGACCGTTACGAGGAGTTAAGTCTGTTATGCCCAAACATGGTCACGCCTTTGGATAAGGCAATCGAAAAGTACATTGATGGCCTCCCTGATTCAATACAAGACATTTTGACTGGTAGCAACCCTACTACAGTTAGACAGGCCATTGAGCTATCTGCAACCTTGACTGAATCAAAGATCAAGAAAGGTAAACTTTTCCGAAAAGGTGACAAGAAGCCGGTCGAAGAATCGAAACCAATCGAGGAATCAAAGATCATGGATGAACAGACTGGATCCCCTAAGAGGTCAAAGAAGCGAAAGGCTTCTCAGAACTACGCTGTGGTCGCTCACAATGATCAAGCCGTCCTCAACCAACCAGCTCAACCCCCTGCCAGGAAACCCTACAATGGAACTGCACCTTTGTGCAACCAATGTGGCCTACATCATCATGCTGGGGTGAAGTGCCGCACATGCCAAGTTTGCGGACTTATAGGTCATACAGCTAGGGTTTGCCCAACCGCAGCTGCACCAAATCAAGCTGGCAACTATCCTGCTCAAGCTCGTTTTCCACCGGGATCTTGCTACAACTGTGGCGAGATGGGCCATTTTCGTAGGAATTGCCCAAGACTTGCTAATGCACATCCAGCGCAGGGATGAGCATATGATCAACCAGAAGACAACATCGTTTAGAAATAATCACGTCTTATGTATTATTTTCTTTTGTTGTCAAGATCCAAGAAACAGTTGTTATCGTTGTTTATAAATAAATCTTTTACATTGCAATGTATTTATATGATTGTATGTATAAACAACATATCCCCTACAATACCGACAATCAAGGAACCGCATTCCTTGAAGAACGGACTACTCCCAAATTTCTTCCATTATATGATCTCTTGCGTTTTTCACGGAAAATCCTAAGTACCCGTTTCTTCCAAGAGAAACGAAGTACGAGGTGCCAAGTTAATTGCAATCAATAACAAGACAATAACAATTAAACAACTATGTGATTATGTGCTTATGAACATTACAAGACAAACTGTGCGGACTATGCAAGGAATTACGTAATTATGGATGCATACATAATTATGGAATTTAGTGCACAGAAACCACAGCGAGCTTTGTCATGTACCTAGAAGTTAACCCTATTCATTTCCAATTCTGATGAAGTATCCGTTGAGGAAAAATGAACTAGCTATTCATTTTTCACTTCTGAAGAATATCCGTTGAGGAAATGAATATCCGTTTATCCTTCATTTCCAATTCTGAAGAATAACCGTTGCGGAAAATGACTCCGTTTGTGCATTTTCGTTCTGAAGAGTATCCGTCGAGGGAAATGAATATCCGTTTATCCTTCATTTCCAATTCTGAAGAATAACCGTTGAGGAAAATGACTCCGTTTGTGCATTTTCGTTCTGAAGAGTATCCGTCGAGGGAAATGAATATCCGTTTATTTAATCCTTCATTTCCGAACCTGAGGAAACAACCGTTGAAAATGACTCCGTTAGTTCATTTTCGTTTCTGAAGATTATCCGTTGAGGAAATGAATATCCGTTTGTCTATCATTTTCATTTCCGTTTCTGAGGAAGCAACCGTTGAAAATGACTCTGTTTGTTCATTTTCGTTTCTGAAGATTTGTCCGTTGAGGAAATGAATATCCGTTTGTCTATCATTTTCATTTCCGTTTATGAGGAAGCAACCGTTGAAAATGACTCTGTTTGTTCATTTTCGTTTCTGAAGATTTGTCCGTTGAGGAAATGAATATCCGTTTATCCTTCATTTCCAATTCTGAAGAATAACCGTTGAGGAAAATGACTCCGTTTGTGCATTTTCGTTCTGAAGAGTATCCGTCGAGGGAAATGAATATCCGTTTATTTAATCCTTCATTTCCGAACCTGAGGAAACAACCGTTGAAAATGACTCCGTTAGTTCCTTTTCGTTTCTGAAGATTATCCGTTGAGGAAATGAATATCCGTTTGTCTATCATTTTCATTTCCGTTTCTGAGGAAGCAACCGTTGAAAATGACTCTGTTTGTTCATTTTCGTTTCTGAAGATTTGTCCGTTGAGGAAATGAATATCCGTTTGTCTATCATTTTCATTTCCGTTTCTGAGGAAGCAACCGTTGAAAATGACTCTTTTTGTTCATTTTCGTTTCTGAAGATTTGTCCGTTGAGGAAATGAATATCCGTTTGTCTATCATTTTCATTTCCGTTTCTGAGGAAGCAACCGTTGAAAATGACTCCGTTTGTTCATTTTCGTTTCTCAGAATTGTCCGTTAAGGAAATGAATCCCCGTTTGATTATTCCTTCATTTCCGCCTCTGAAGAATACTCGTTGAGGAAAATGACTCCGTTTGTTCATTTTCATTCTGAAGAATGTCCGTTAAGGAAATGACAGGATTATGCTTCACATATCTCTGGTGGTTATCTGACACGAAGTCACAAATAGACTCCTACGAATTAATTTCGGGACGAAATTTCCTAAAGTAGGGGAGACTGTAACACCTGTGTCATTTCAACCATCAAACAAATGCCAAACCAATGAAATAATGTATTTCATACTTTGGACTTGTATAAATATATGTATCGTTTACACATATCAATTCTCGTTCGATTTCAAGCTCTAAATCGCCTTCTGGAAGGTTATACGCGCACTAATGCGTAAATATAACCAGTTTAATCCAACGAACACTCCGGAATAGTGAAATAGGCTTAACATACCTTGAATAACCTTTACATAACTTATATATAAGTTTTGGAAGGTTTGGTGTGGTGAAATCAAGTTTAATCGCTTACAGGGACTAAAGTTGACAAACTGCGAAAGTATGCCAATTTGAACTGTAACAGACATTCCGGAACATGACCATAAGTTAAACACACCATAAATATCCTTTACATAGCTTAGAAATAGGCTTTGAGGGGTTCGGTGTGCTAAAATAAACTTTTGGGTCATTCAGGGACTAAAACTGTCAAAAAGTGCACAAGTTTGCATTTTCGCGCATAACTTACGTTCTGAATACATCCGGACATCCAAAAATTTATGTAAGCACTAAAATATTTTATTTTAGTGTTCGCCATAAGAAAAATCCATTCGTCGCGTCATTTGGTTCGTTTTTCGCATTCGGGACCAGATTCGATGTATTAGCCGTTGTTTAATTCACAACCACACATTCTAAACTTGCTTAGTCAGCGGATAAGGATGGAATTTTGGTACCATGACATTTCAACACATGTATGGATGGAATTTAAACACCTAAACACCATGACATTTCAACACATGTATGGATGGAATTTAAACACCTAAACACCATAACATTTCAACACATGTATGGATGGAATTTAAACACCTAAACACCATGACATTTCAACACATGTATGGATGGAATTTAAACACCTAAACACCATGACATTTCAACACATGTATGGATGGAATTTAAGCACCATAACTTTCCAACACATGTACGGATGGGATTAAGGCACGTTTTCCATGAAACGATCTTAACGGTTCAGGTATTCCTATAAATACCCCATACCCCCCATTGCTAAAATCACTAGAAACTTGATTTGAGAAACTCTAAGTTGAAACATTTGTTTCATACCTGAGATTTTTGAATCGAGTTTAGCATTCGGGGACCCTTCGTAAGTATTCTTTCGTTCTTTTCCTTATTTTATTGCTTTTCGAGTCAGAAAGTCAAACTTTGTTTGACTTTCAGCGTTGACCAGTAATGGTCAATGCGAAGTTCGTTTGAACTTCGCAACGTGAGTGTAATCACGTTGGTCATAGTCCCTTGGGACTATGCCCACTGATTACCACGTTGTCTAGGGTCGTAGGGTAGGCGATCTAATAAATCGCCTATACCTTCGAACCCGACCCAGTTTGGTCGATCATTAGGATCCGACCAAACACATTAGGTGACCATAGTAGGTAGGGAATAACCTTCCGAGGTTATACCCTATGGTCACATCGTTTAAGTAGTTGTATGATAGGTAGTTTATATGCCTTAGGTAAATTACCAGAATACCCTTTTCATGTATAATTGGTAATTAAGCATATGTAACCTAAACCTTTGTCACATAACTGATTATGTAATATGTTTAGGCATATAACACTTGTCATAGGGCTAGTTAGGCGGTCCGAACGCGTTTCACGCGAACGACGCGTTAAAGTAGCATAAGCTACCTAAACGGGTCGTAATGGGTCGTAGACACTTAGGTTAAGTTTCATTTAGTATGTAGGCTTTGTTAAACCAAATGACACGAGTCTCTACACTCGTTTGGTTTACAAACCCTAATGCTACCCGATCTTCCGATTTAGGTCCGGTTTATTAATGTAGCTACCTATACTAGGTGCCGTTTGATATCCGCGATCTCTAGCATTGTTTAGTTGTTACTCAAGGACTACTAAGCAATCTCAGGTGAGTACATAGACCCCTCTTTTACTGTTTTCCAAACTGTTTTGGGGTGGAACACATGTGCCTACTTGTTACTTTCATGCTTTCCTGTTTTCACATCATATACATGCTATGTTCGTTAGTACATTATAGTACATGATTTCATTACATCTTATGCTATTTGTGCCCATTGTGTGCATACTTAGTACATCGTTCTACATTACATTTTATGCTATGTATGTCCATTATGTGCATACTTAGTACATTGTTTTACATTGTTTTTCTGTTGCATATGCTTATCCAGCATATGAACACATTATACTACATATTGAACCGTTGTAAACATTTGACTATGTGAACCGTTGTAATCATTTGACTATGTGATCCGTTGATATCTATGAACCGTTTGTACCTGTGAACCGTTTGTATCTGTGAACCGTTTGTACTCTGTGAACCGTCTGTATCTATGAACCGTTTGTATCTGTGAACCGCGTGAACCGTATTTGACCATACATAAACATTTCTACAACTGTTAAACATTACTTTGGCGTTTTGGTTTGATTAAGTGATTAAGTAACGATGCGTGTGTAATATGATACAAGCATGGTGGATACGCCGCTGGTACTTCCTATATATAAGTGTTTGTATGGTATTCCATATCGTAGCGTTATTTGAATCATTTCAGTTTGAGACATAGAACATTTTATACAAATAACATACTTTTCACAAGACATTGTTTTACAAACAACTTATCTTATACAAACTCATCTTACATGGTTATTTATTTAACCATACATTATTTACTTATTTATACATATCATCTGAACTCATTGTTTTTCAAATGATTTACAAAACAAAGCAAATTACAAGGTTTATGACTAAACATTTTCTCAAACATAAGTCATGAAACCTATTTTCACAAAACCTATGTATCTCACAGGCATTTTTATGCTGACGTACCTATTTTCACATGTGTTTTTCAGGAACTGTTGCATAAGATGATCAAGATACATATAGGCAGACTTGGGCTTTAGTGACAATAAAAGATGCAAGACTAGTTAATTATGTTGTTTTTCCTTGTTTGTTAAGACATTGTAACACTTTTAATCAATAAAACGAAACTTCAATTGCCATGGATTTGAAACAATTAATTCTGTTACAACACTCCCCGACGTTTCCGCCACGTTTGGTTGTCCTACGTGGTCGGGGTGTGACACTTATGGCTTCATCTATTGAGATGAAGTTATGACTTGCTCCTGTGTCAATCAGTGCCTTAACGGGTCACCCGTTTACCACCATGTTGACGAGTTGAAGTCCTTCTTTCGACTTCTTTAATGGTTTTGCGGTTGTGGATCTTTTCTTTCCCTTGTTTGGGAGCTTTTTGATGTTACGTTCATCCCGTGTTTTGGGAGTTTCTTGTGTATTTAAAGTATTAAGACGACTTACTTGCATGGACCCCAGACATGCTTCTTGTTGTGTCTTGTTGGTGTCGTTCATTTTTTCTTCAACAAAGTTTTTGTGAATGTTTTGGATCTTGTCGTCTACCTCACTCTGCAGCCTTGCGATTTCCTCCTGGATCAGGGATTGCATCTCGAGGCGTATGACATAGATAGCGGTTTTAAGATCTTCTTTGAGTCCTTGTAACTCGACTCGCAATGTTCCCAACGCATCTAGCTTCTCCAAGGAATGATTGACAAGACTTCCAAGTTGTGTGACCGATGCTTCAACATTAGTCTTCAATTTGTCTAAGGATCCGACCAAAGCCATAGACGCGTTTTCGACTTCTTGTTGATTCTGGTTGTGATTGTGTGTCTCTTCTTTGCTAGAGACTATTTTCTTGTTCGGTGCTCCCTTCTTGTTTTCTTGTTCGCCATCCCGATGAACCGACGCGGCTCTGATACCACTTGTCACGGAGTTATTTTCTTACTCTCGTGCGGCACTTAGATTTGATCTAAGTTAAGCCTTTTGGTTGTGTTGGGTTATGTTTACGCAGCTGAAGTCTTTTGTGAGAATCACAAGGACAAGTTTTGTAGTGCAATACTACAAGAAAGATGGTTATGTATTACTTGAACAAAGTTACAAGTACAAGTGTTTACAAGAAGTTGGGTTATGAATGAGTTATGATGGGTTATGTGGGGTTGATCTCAAAATGAGACCTTAACATCTATTTATACTAGTTCACTACTAGTTCTAGAGAATTCTCAATCTAGAGAATTCCTTACATAATATCCAAGATATTTATGAGCTCAATTCTAGAGCATTCTTGCCAAAATATCCAGCATTTCCAAGTGTTTTCATGAGTCTTCTAGAGAGTTCTTGGCTGATACTTTGGGCAGAATTATGTAGCCCATTCTAGATTCTTCCGAGATCTTTCAAGGCTGGTCTAGGACCTTCTAAGGGTGCCAAAACGTTCCAGTATTGTCTAGGTTGTTCCGGAGACTTCCGGGCAGCCCTAGACGCTTCCTTAGTGTTTTGGAAACTTCCGGAATGCTGAATTTTTTAGTTGAATTTTTGCGGGGCGTGACATTATGATCCAATTTTTTTTGTTTTATTAAAAGTACAGATTGGAACTTATGATACAAAAGTAAATCACAATATCAATTAATCTATCATTGTAACTATGTTTATTTGGTACAAGTATTTGTATTTTATGAGTAAAATCAAATAAAAAGTTTATTTTGCCTGATGAGAAGTAATCTTAATTATTCATTTTTCAAATCAATGGATAAGATGTAATTGTAGGAGAAAGGAGTGGAAGAGTATCTTGGGAAAATTTTATTTATGGACTTTCTCTCTCCACATGCAAGGCACATACATATTCCACCCTTATTTTTTAAACGTTCAAAACATTTTTATACGACATTATTTTTTCATAAAAATTTCATCGTAAAATCGAGCGTCTTTTTATCTTTAATTTGAGTACCATATTGCTATATAAAATATGAAAACTAAAAAAACCAACAAAAATGTGTTGTATTTCTATGTTGTATAACATTTTTTGTGCTGAATTTTTGTACTATAATTTTGTGCTTAATTTTTTGGGCTGAATTTTTTTGTCTTAAATTTTTTTCTTCTCAATTTTTGTGTTGGATTTTTTTGTACAGTATTTTTTTGCTGAATTTTTTCGTGCTATATTTTATTGTACTAGATTTTTTTGTGCTAGATTTTTTTGTACTATATTTTTTTTGCTAGATTTTTTTGTACTAGATTTTTTTTGTTGTATTTTTAAAAAACAAAAGATGTGCCACATGTAATTTTCACTCTTATTTATAAGGACCAAAATGTCCATTCCTACTTATTAGGAGTGCCACATGTTATCATCACAATCCTTCTTAGGATATTTAGGCAAAATCCACTTTTTAATGGATCATTCCCCTGTATTTTATACTTTTCCTAGAATTAGGGCATGTTTGGCTAAGCTTATTTAAGGTAGAAAAGACTTTTTGTGAAAAGAACTTATTAACTTATAACTTTTTTAAAATGAGTTTTTAAAAAAGTGTTTGGATTAGCTTATGAGATGAGAAAAACCATTAAGTCAATAAGTTGTTGTTTAAAAGGTGTTTGACTTAGCATATTGATGTAAAATGACTAAAAAGGACATTCTTTCATAAGTTGTTTTTTAAAATGAGGGGTAATCAGGTAATTTGGTCTTTGAAAAGTTAAAAGCTGATCAAAAAGTCACAAGCCCCTAACTTCTCAAAAACTCATTTTTGATGGCTTTTTCTCCTTTTCAAAAAGTCATTTTAGGTTTGCCAAACACTAAAACTCCTTTTTAACTTTTTGATTAAGTCAATAAGTTATAAGTTGGATTGGAAAAGCTTAGCCAAACATGCCCTTAATTGACTCCAAAACATAAACTTGTATATTTTTACATTTTAATTTTCTTTATCATTGTCTTTTATAATTTAACTATAGTATGTTACTACTTTTTGTAGTTTTTGCTTTCTAATTTATTTTATGATGTCATAGGTTCATAAATCCAGTTAACAAACGGTTTGATAACCGGTTTAATTTTTTTAAAACGTTAGTTATATGCATGTATATAGTTGTATTTAAAGGTGATTCGATTATGAGTCAAAGCCAAAACTTTAATTATCATTCATTTTTCATAGCCAATGATCTCTAGATCAAGTGGTGGAAGGATTGCATTTCTCTTGAGAGATGCAAATTCAACTCTCACTTGATGCAGAGTGAGACATTTGTGGGCAATGATAGGAGACTCAGGGAAACCTGGGTTCGATCCTTGAGCCAAACGGGTTTTACCGTTAATTTCACCGTCGTGCCTATGGGCGGGTGGGTTACCGGGTTTTCCCCGGAATTTGTGGTGGACTCGGGTTACTCTCGGAGTACTCCGTTTGGTCCAGTGGGTGCCCCGAGAGTGCTCGGGATTGATTCTGTTGTCCGTTCAAAAAAAAAATTATTTTTTCATAACTGGTTCTTTTTGATTTATACAGTTTAATAGGAATTAATTCGGTTAATTTTCTTTTCTGCCACTTTTTTTTTTGGAATGTGACTTTCTATGTACTGGACCAGTGGTCACCGGGTTCATGTCAAAGACATTCCCCCGTCAGCCCCGCTCTTCCGGACGCGATGTTCGATCGGGCCCCGGCCGTTGCGCAAGCTGACTTCCGCCCGGAAACCATACTGCCCCCACACGAGAGACTCGCTGGGGTAACAGCTGGGTAAAACCGGGTTGCCCTCAAGACCGTTCCATGCCTCGGTAGGAAACGATCCATCATTGGGACAATCCGCCCCACTAGCCGTAAGCGCCGGGAATCGAACCGGGGTGGCCATAAGCAAAACCCCGGCCGACAACCAACTGAGCTAGGAGGCGGATCCTTTTTTACTATTGATGCTGTCTAGATCAATTAAAATCCATTTTGTTAATAAGTTTAAGTTAGTTTTTGGTAAAACAATATTATATAACAAGTTTGTTATTTTGTAAATAATAAAGATACACGTAATATATTATAATAAATTTGAAACCATTTTCTTTAAATATAATATACGATTTGTAAAGATAAAAACTACAAATGTTGGTGTTTGTTACAATTAGAATTATAACCTAACATAAACTCGGTTATTGAAAACAACCATAACCGAGTCAGTTGGAAAGCTAATATTATGTCGATGGCAGGGAGAGTTACGCTTATTTCTTCGGTGTTAGAGAGTCTTCCTTCTTATTTTTTTTCATTATACAAAGCGCCAAAGGCGGTTATTGATAGTTTAGAAGCCATTATGAGGAGATTTCTATGGGGAGGTAATGAGGATAGACACAAGATTCATTGGGTAGCATGGGAGGATGTCTCTAAGCCGAAAAAGCATGGAGGTTTGGGCATAAAAAAATTAGAGGACTGTAACAATGCTTTGATTCTCAAATGGTTGTGGCGTTATCGGGTTGAATCGGAGGCTCTGTGGAAAAAAGTTATCGATGCGATTCATGTTTCTGTGAGAAGGTGGGAGCCGATTCCTTTTAAAAAAGTTGTTTCGGGTACTTGGAGTAAAATCGCAATTTTGGGCTCTCGATTAAAATATCAAGGTAGATGTTTTATTGATTTTATTCGGGGTAAAGTTGGAAATGGTAAAAATATTCGTTTTTGGATCGACCCTTGGATAGAAGGACGCAGCCTTAAGGTTTTGTATCCTGAATTGTTTCGGTTGGAACAAAATAAATTCTGTACGGTGGAGGAGAAGTTCGATCGTTCAGGTGACCGAAACGTGGTGCATTGGTCGTGGAGTTCGTACCCCTCATCGGAGGTAGAGGTTCTTCAGGTTGTTAGTCTTTATAGAGATATAGCAGCATTGGAATTATTAGATAAAGAGGACGATTGGTATTGGGATTTTGGATCGGATCTTGTTTGCTCGACTAAAGACATCAGGAAGTGGCTTAATGGGAATGACATTGGTAATAATGGTGATGTGTTTAAATGGTGTTGTTGGATTCCTAGTAAGTGTAATATTTTCATGTGGAGGGCTCTTAGAGATCGCATTCCGACTTCCAAAGCGCTTCGGAGACGGAATGTTAATGTGGGAGAAGGTTTTTGCAGCTTCTGCGGTGAATATGAAGAGACGGTAGACCACATTTTCTCGGCTTGTAGGTTTGTTATGGGGGTTTGGGCTGGTATTTCGACGTGGTGCAAGATGGCTCCGTTTTTTGCTTTTTCGATTAAAGATGTTTTAGACGTCGTCGATCATATGCAGCTTAAGGATGTTAAGAGGGAAATTGTCTACGGCATTCTAATTGTTACGTGTTGGAGAGTTTGGAAGGCGAGGAATGAAAAGACGTTTTCTAGCATAGAACCGGATGCGGTGAAGATTGTGGCGGATATTAAAAGCTTAGGCTACTTGTGGTACAAAAGTAGATTTAAAAAGGATACGGTAGATTGGAAACGATGGTGCCATTTTAATTTTGATGTAATGTAACTCGGTTCTTGTGGCTTTTCTCCTTCTTGGAGAATTCGTCGGTTTTTTAATGAAATTTGCTTTCCAAAAAAAAAAAGTAATTTTCAGTTGATTTTGACTATTTCGGTTTAACATTAGTATTTTTCAGTTGATTTTGACTATTTTGGTTTAATTTATTGGTTGTGTGTAATATGTTTTGTTTTTCTACTAATCACCCTTGTTTTATATTTATATGAGATGGAGGCTAATAGAATAAATAGGACTGTTCTAATAGAATATTATTCAGGACAGACGGTCCAACAATTTAGGAAAGAACTATGATTTTACTTTTTAGACCCATGTTAAAAGAGTGGTATCTCGTTAAAAAAAAATGAAAGAAAAGAAAAGAAAAGTGAAGTGGGTATCTACCTAGAAATATCTGAAATTCTGAATTTTCATGTAGATTCCAGCTTTCAAATTTATCTACTGTTTTCATGGAAACATCTAAGAAAGTGTTCAACAACCACTTTGCATGTAAAAGAGGGTTTTAGAAAAACAACTATGAAATGAGAGCAAAACACACCATAAATATATATTTGCATCGAGTAATGGTAAAACCTTAGTTTATTTTTTAACTATTAGCTTCTTTAGTTAACTTCAACACGTATTAAACGAATTATAAATAAATACGAAAAACAAATTAAAGTTAATATTCGTTATAAATAAATTATATTATAGTGACTATCCATATTCTAACTCCCGTCTCTTCGTGTCCTTTGTATTAATGTAAGAACACTATATATAGAGGTTCTTTGTATTGCATGATTACATCTCAATGAATACGAATTCCATATTTTATATTTCTCTCTACAATACATATAATCCTTGTTCTTATATGTATGTTAGTTGCTAGTAGGTCGTTGTTTCACAACACGTTATCAGCACGACGCAACGTGTCCCCTATGGCATTGTAGCCCTTGGTCTCACCCTCGTTCGACAGCCTCCGTATAAAACGTCATCGTTAATGGATCACTGATGGTGAAGGTCTCACGAGAAGTTATGGGTCTCTTTACCAAACCAGGTAAATAAACTATTCCTATAAACCTTTATGAATCATATGTTACTATTTCCAATATATTCGACTATGTCTCTTTTGTATTCCTGGCGAATTCATTTTGAGCATCGGGGATGGCTTACGACAAAGTTAAAAATAAAAATCCTAACTTTGGGAAGATGACTTTGGTGGGTTGCGACGTTTCATTCATGTATTCCCTATCAATATATTTTATTAAGTTACTTATTATAGATTTAATTCATTTAAAATGCCGTTTAATATTAATTGAATTTAAAGCAATAAACCACCTTCCTGTTAACATTTAAAGTTATATATTAATAAGCGATTTTTACATATTTCCCTCTCCTAAGCCTCCTTATTACATATTTACCCAAACCATAAAATCAATTACATATTTCCCCTCCCTAACTTATATATATTACAAATTTCCCCTTTTTATTCAAATGACTCTTATTTATAACTATTTTACCCTTAATGACTTATAAAATTAATATTTACATATTTCCCCAATTTCCTAAATCTTTCTTTCCTCCCAAGAATGAGAGACCGGAAAAAAAGTTTAATGCGGAGGAAAGGAATAGGAGGCAGGCGAATCAGAATACGTTTCATGCTAATGCTATGTCTTTTAAGGAAGCGTTTTCTGGAGCCTCTAGAGGGAAGTCCATAGAAGTAGAAGACTCGGTTTGTGCATTCGAGAGCCTGCATGGAAGGTCTTTGGTATTGAAAGTTTGTTCTTTGGAGGTCCTGCAAAGAGTTAAGAGATTGTTGGAGGAGATGAAGCTGGGAGAAGGTGAGGTCCGATGCTTGGGAGGTTTTCTGATCTTGGTCACGTTTTAGATCCAAGGAGCATGCAAAGATGGCTTTGCGGGAATTGGTAGGTCGACCGGAGCTGTTTTGTTCAGTGGTGGTTTGGGAAGGACAAGACCTACCTTTTGAAAGAGTTGCATGGCTAAAGGTTTATGGAATCCCCCTGAGCCTTCTAGCCGTTAAAGTTTTTGATAGTATTGGTGCTTTTTTTGGTTCGGTGGTCAAAAAAACACCGGTGGATAGAGTGGAGATTGACTCTTCATTCCATTACATCGGTGTTATGGTGGGACATGGAGCTAGGATCAAGGAGGAACTCTTTTTGAAATGGCGCGGTAAAACTCTTAAGATTTGGGTTGAGGAAGACAACAAGGATTGGATATCGGATTACGTTGATGAAGTTGATGATGTCCAAGACGGCGTTCCGATGGAGGAGCCGGAGGTGACTCCGGTGAATTTCGTAAATATGGAAACAGAGGTGAATAAGGAAACGGTTAATGATTGCATTAATTCTCCTAGGATTGTGGAGGCTGATTTGAAGGGGAATTTTATGGAAAGTAATAAAGGTGGTGTTATTAAAAGCAATCTGGAAGGTCTAGGGGGCCCAGGCAAAATTCTCAAGAGAAAAAAAATCAATAAAAAGGAGTGTGAGTTGGGCCAGGTTTCAGGGGGGCATTACTCAAGTAGTAATGATCGGCCCACTAAGGAGCCCAAGAACGTTAGGCCATCTCAGGAGGATCCGTTTAATTTAAATCCTTTATTGGGCTTAGACCGTAATGTCCTAAAGACTAGAGGGGTGGATTTTGTTCAAGTTTCAAACTCGTTTCAGGTTCTAATAGATGAACAGGAGACTCCAATTAGAGAGAAAGCTCAAGATTCTATGGTCGACGGTGGAGATAAGGGGGGTACTGTGCAAACAGATGGCACGGACTTGGACAACGAGAAGGTTGAAACTATGAATTTCGGCAGCCGATTAGGAGTGGATTTATGTAACATCCCGAAAATATAAAACACTATATCAGAATTATAAAGCTTTAATAAATGGGAGTTTACTAACTAGAAATTTTGACCTAGTTAGTTAACTAGTCTAGAAATAGTCTATAGAGTGATTAAAAAGCTATCAAACCATATGTTGAACAAAATAGAGGGACCAAAGTTGTAAACTCAAAAACTTAATTAAAGTTTATCAAATAAAAAATAAACCAAACACCCCAAACCAGGGTGTTGGTCGATCAGAGAGAAGCAGGGGGCGACACCCCCAACCCAAGAACCCTAATCACACAAATCTCTTAAATTGAAGATGAAATTCTGATCCAAAACGAAATCCGAGTTTAGATTATCGATCCTCATCACAAGAGGATCATAAGGTATGTAAAAATTCGTGTTAAATCCTTGTTTGAAATTCTCATGATTTTGGAAATCTGAAATTAGATGCTTGCATGTTTGTTACTTGGTTAGATTGAAGTTGAATAGGTGTTTAGAAGTACAACCTAGTTAACTATTTGAGAAATCATGCCCAAATTCAGAGAATTCTATGAATCCATGGAAGCTAGGTTATGGGTTTTATAAGATGATGATGAACACTAGGATTTGAATGATAATTCTAGCATAAATTTCATCATAGGAGGTAATTCCTGTGATATTGATGTTAAAATATGTGCAAGGTTACTAATTAAAGTGAAAATTGAGGTTTAAAGTTCAAGTCATGAACTTGGAAATGATGGCAGGAAAATCTGACCCGTTAGGTGTTTGTAGAAATGCCTAAGTGAGGATTTTTGATGTTAAATTTGATGAGAACGCAGATTTGATCATGTTTCACAATGATATGAATATGGTCATGGAAAGAGTTCTAAACAAGTTGTAAAACTGAATTTTCTAGGCAAGGAGTCCGGATCATCAAGCGGACAAGCCGAAGGGAATTCACGGGGGAAAGGCGTGCTCTAAAGGTACGAAATTGTCGTTTCGTTACATTATGTATTATTTGATAGATTTACGTTGTAGTTTGAAAACATGGTAAACAAGATGAATCAATACATTACGGAAGTGACTATTCGTCTTAATCTAGTGAGACGTGTCAAAACAATTGTTTGGAATTGAGGTTTGAATTACATGGTTTGATGATTAACTCTTGGTGTCTAAACGGGTCGAACAATCTAACAAGGCATGATTAAATCTTTGAGTTATGATTGAAAGATCTTTGATGATTGGTTATTATATAACATTTAAGTAATATGAGGTTTTAAAGTTTCGGTATCATAGATGAATCGAAATTCGAGAGTTGAAATCTTGGTGTAATGAATAAACAAACAAAACAGGAAATTCCCAGGTGATACCGTAAATTACGGTGTTACCGTAATTTACGGTAGATGCCAGAAAGTTTACGGTGAGGATCTACTGGTTTACGGTGGAACCAGGAATTTTCAGATGTTACCGTAAATTACGGTAATACCGTAATTTACGGTGGAGACAGGAAATTTTATATTTTTTTTTTTTATTTATTTAAACTAATGTGTAACATATGTTTAACCTTATTTGCCCAACGTCAAAACTAATGTTCTAATGGTTTTGACCCTAGGTGGCTAGATGGATCTTACGGATGGTGGTCAAGCAGTGTCAAGAACCGAACACGATAAATGAAGCTTCTGCTATTATATGAATCTTTTGTAGCTCTTGTTTATGGGTTGTAAACTCTTGTTAAAAAAATTTTGAAACGTTTTAACTTAGTTATTAGTTGACTAAGGTTTTAATTACATATGATCTTTGTTAAAGAATGACGTGTATTTAAACTATATTTTGCTTAAATTTAAGGGAAAAATTTTAGGGTGTTACAAGTTACATGGCTTCGATCGTATGGTATCGGGTACAATTGAAGGTGAAGGGTTACAAGCAGGTAAGCGATGAATTTTATGTCGTTAAATGTTAGAGGGCTAGGGGCGGTAGGGAAAGTCCCCTGGGTTAAAGGTTTGGTAGCAAAGTTTAAAGTTGATTTTTTGGGTCTTCAAGAAACGTTACTTTCCGATCCTGAGATATTTGATCTGTCTTCGGTTTGGGGTAATGGGGGTTTTGATGCTGATTTAATGGGGTCTAGGGGGAGATCTGGTGGTATGATTAGTATTTGGAACCCGAGAAAATTTAAAAAGTTAAATACTACTTCGGATAATTGTTTTATAAATTTGGTTGAAGATGGGTCGGTGGTTCATGTGGTGAATGTGTACGCTCCTCAGAAAGTGGGGGAGAAAAGAGTTCTGTGGGAGCGTCTTTTGGGTTTAATGCAGGGTTTGTCGGGGATATGGATTTTTATAGGAGACTTTAATTCTGTTAGATGGGATTGCGAGAGAAAAAATTCTAAGTTTAACAGCAGGGCTGCCCGGGATTTTAATCACTTTATTGAAGAAGCATGTTTACAACAATTTAAGATGAAGGGTAGTAGATTCACATATCTGACAGGTTTTGGCAAGTCTGCAAAGATGAGCAAGATTGATCGTATGCTGGTTTGTCAAGATTTTTTTAGTAGGTGGCATGGTGCTTGTCTCCGGGCTTTACCGAGGGAATTGTCAGATCACTCTCCTATAGTGTTAACGATTAAAGATTCGAATTTTGGTGCTAGACCTTTCAGATGGTTCAACTCGTGGTTAGATAGGGAAGGCTGTGAAGTGGTGGTTCGGGAAGCATTGTCTAGTGTTCCTTTTGTAGGCTCCGCTGAATCAGTGATTATGAAGAAATTATCGGCTGTTAAGGCAGCTCTTAAGGGTTGGTGGAAGTCGATTTCTAGCAAGGAAGAGTCAGAGTTAATCAGCCTTAAAAATGATATAGCACGGTTAGAATTGGTTATGGAAACTCGGGATCTCGAAGAAGAAGAGGTGTGGGTTTGGGAGGAAAGCAAAAAAGAGGTTGATAGAATTTTGTTCTTGAAAAATAAGGATCTTAAACAAAAATCGCGGGTTAACTAGGCCTCGTTGGGGGATGAAAACTCGGCTTATTTTCATCGTTGTATGAATGGTAGGAAAGCGGCCAATGATATCCCGGGGGTTATGGTTAATGGGGAGTGGATTTGTAAACCGTCTCTTGTCAAAAGAGAAGTTCTTCGTTTTTACAGAGAGCTTTTTAGTGAGACTACATCTAGAAGACCGGTTTTTTTGTGCGGTGATTTTAACAAGGTTCCTTCTGTTAAGATAGAAGGTTTGATTGCCCCGTTTTCCAAGGAAGAAATCAAGATAGCCGTGTTTGATTGTGGGTCCGACAAGGCGCCTGGTCCAGATGGGTTTAATTTCCATTTTTTAAACATTTCTGGTCTTTGTTGGAAGAGGATTTTATTCGTCTGTTTGAAGACTTTTATGATACGGGTACCATTGGTAAAGATTGTAGCCTTTCTCATATTACCCTTATCGCTAAAAATAAAACTCCTTTGGGTTTGAAGGATTATCAGCCAATCAATCTTGTGGGTGTTATTAATAAAGTGATTTCTAAGGTGATTGCCTCGAGAATCAAGTTGGTGATGGGGATGTTATTTCTGAATCTCAGTCTGCTTTTCTTAAGGAAAGGTATATTCTGGACGGGCCTCTAGTTCTTAATGAATTAATCGGGTGGTTAAAGAAGTGTGATAAAAAGGCGTTTTTGTTGAAGATCGACTTCGAAAAGGTGTACGACAATGTAAATTGGTATTTTCTTTTATCTATTATGGACCAGATGGGTTTCCCGGATAAATGGTGTATGTGGATTAGAGGTATTGTTCAATGTGTTAGGTCGGCGGTGTTGGTTAATGGGTCGCCTACGTTTGAGTTCAACTGTCAAAAAGGGCTCAGACAAGGTGACCCGTTATCCCCGTTTCTTTTCTTGATTGTTATGGAGGCCTTGGCTAAGATGATTTCGCGAGCTTGCCTTTTGGGGGATATTGAGGGGATTAAAGTGCCTGGGGAATTTTTGGTCTTCTAGAAACGTTGTTATATGCTGATGACGCCTTGTTGTTGGGTACGTGGTCTTCTAGAAACGTTGTTATGACTAATCGGCTTTTGCGCATTTTTCATTGGGTATCGGGTCTGAGAATTAACTTGCCAAAATCCCACATTTTTGGTTTGGGGGTCTCTTCTGTGGAGGTTAATGAGTTGGCAGAGGTGTTGGGATGCAAGGTTGGAGAGCTTCCTTTTCAGTATCTTGGTATTAAGATTGGGGCGAACATGAACCGATTGTCTCATTGGGATTCAGTCATAGATACGGTGCAAAACAGATTACAATCGTGGAAGGCTAAGTTACTTTCCATAGGTGGTCGGTTAACGTTGATTAAATCGGTCTTAGCTAGTCTTCCGGTGTATTATCTCTCTTTGTTTAAAGCTCCAAAGGAGGTGACTGAAGCGATTGAAAGAAAAATGAAAAACTTCTTGTGGTTAGGTGGTAGAGATTCTAAAGGCATTCATTGGGTTTCGTGGGAGGTAGTTACCCATCCTAAGAAGTTTGGTGGTTTGGGGATTTCAAAATTGTCCGAGGTTAATTTGGCGTTACTTGTTAAATGGGCGTGGAGGTTTAAGACTAACCAACATGGGCTGTGGAGAAAGGTGATTTCTAGTATTCATGGAGGGCGTGGTAAGTGGTCGTTTCTTCCAGTTAAAAAAGCGTTGCCGGGGGTTTGGAAGGCAATTGTTAATCTTTTGGAGAAGACGATTATTAACGGTCAGAACATTAACAGCCTTATTTCTTGTGTTCTCGGGAATGGGGATAGTATTAGCTTCTGGAAAGATGCTTGGTATGGTGAGACTCCTCTGCACATCAGATGGCCGCTCCTGTTCTCTCAAGAAAAAGATAAAGATTGTGTTATTAGCAGCAGGATCTGGTTTGATGGGATCCAGAATCGGATTGTAGATAGATGGAAAGTGGGTGGGTATTCGGTCGAAGGTATTTCTGAGGTGCAAGACTTGATGTACATGCTGTCAGCGATTCAACTTAAACATTGCAGCGATAGATGGATATGGGACAATAATACAGGTAAGGATTTCTCTGTTGCTGAAGTCAAAGAGTCTATAAGAAAGAATATTTACAGCTTGCCTTCTCAAAAGTTTAAGTGGGTTAAATGGGTGCCGATTAAGATCAATATTTTGGGCTGGAGAATTCAAATGGGCAGAGTCCCTACTCGAGTGGAGCTGATCAGAAGGAATGTTGGTTTGCCGAGTTCCTTGTGTCCGTTATGTAACTCCGAGGTAGAGGATGTTAGTCATTTATTTTTTTCACGTGCCTTTGCTTATGAAGTTTGGGTCAGAATCTGGAATTGGTTTAAATTGGATTTCGTTGGTTTTGTTTCCTTCGAAGATGTGCTGCAATGGCCGAATCAGACGGTTGGTTCTAAGAAAGGTAACAAGATAGTGCGCGGCATTTTCATGATAACGATGTGGGCGATTTGGAAAGAACGAAACAACATGGTTTTTCAAAATAAGGATCCGAAGGTTGTGGAAGTGGTGGCGTTGGTTAAGTCTATGGCTTTTACTTCGATCAAATATAGATCAAATTGTAATAGGATTGATTGGAACGATTGGGGTAAATACCCTATGTATATGTTGTAATTGGTGTTTGTAAGGGTCCTTTTTTTGAGGTTCCTCTCGTTTTTTGAATGAAGTTTATTTTCAAAAAAAGTATACAGATTATAAAAAAAATTAAAAAAGAAAAGCTGTTTGTAAGGGTCCTTTTTTTGAGGTTCCTCTCGTTTTTTGAATGAAGTTTATTTTCAAAAAAAGTATACAGATTATAAAAAAAATTAAAAAAGAAAAGCTTTTATCAATGGAGAAAAATAATGACACACGGAACCTTACAGAAGTTGTAAGAACTTTTTAGTAGACAAAATTAATTAAAATTCTTATCATGCTCAAGATGAATTAAAATTCTAATTCATGCTCCAGATGAATTAAAATTCTTATCGATTAATAGAAGATTCTACCAGCAGTAAATATAATAATTAATTCATATATTAAAATCATCTATTATCGATTAATAAAAGATGAACAACAACGTGATGAACAATTCTACCAGTAAATATAATAATTAATTCATATAGTAAAACTTAAAAGTACGAGGTGATTATGCGTGATGAACAAGATGAACAAGATTTGATTTTTTGAACATACCCTGAACATCAGCGTCTTCTTTGGTGGGGAGAAGAAACGTTGTTCTTGTTGTGTAGGGTTTCTCTTTGATTATACAAATAGGGATACACACTATTGAGTTATTTGAGGGTAATTTCTCAAAAAAAGGGGAAATATGTAATTGATTTTATGGTTTGGGAAATACGTAATAAGAAGCTTTAGGAGGGGAAATATGTAAAAATCCCTATTAATAAAATTGAAAGTTTCGTATAAATTCATAAGTTTTAGAATAAGTAATTGAAATGGTTAGTTTGAATTTTTTTTTATAAACCTCTCGGTTGGTACGCCATTGGTTGATATAGGATTATAATTATTTTTTTATTATTTTTAAATTAAATAAGAAAATTTTATTTAGTGCACTATTATATTATATTTGTTGAAATAAATATATAAATAGAGACATATAAATTTTGAAATATCTAGAGATATTATGAAATTAACCTTGATCATTGACAATTTGATATCAAGGCGTTAATTACCACACATCAAGGGTTTCTGTATGTTTAAAAAAGGATTGAATGTTTCTTTTAAAAAAAATACGATAGAAACAATTATTTTATCTAGTAAAAAAATAATAATTAAGGATTGATATGGCTTCGCTTTACTTTTATAAATTATGTGTATAGTTTATTGAATAGTAAAAGTAAAGCATTGCTCTCTAGTTTAACTATTAGGTTACTGTAATCTAAATGGATTTTATATTTCTTTTTCATATTATCTAGTCTTAATTAATATAACATAAATTCAATTAAAGTTCTAATATATAAGTTATGAGCGTGAATTGAACATTATTATTTACAAAAGGGAAAATGGCTTGTAATAATCCTACCTAGACGTTATTGGCCATTAATAATCTCACCTCAGAATATTCCCCCCACCAGTCCCACCTTTCACCTATTTTTCCTACAATGTCCCCGTTAAAAAAACTTAACGGAGTTAAGCTTTTTTCCAAATTCCAAACAGATTTTTTAGGGCTTTTGATCAGAACGATGATACGAGTCCATTGATGTAAAACTTGCCTCGAAACGGTTTGGAATTTGGAAAAATAAGTCACTTGGAGCACCATTTCGAAGTAAGTTTTACATCAATGGACTCGTATCGTCGTTCTGATCAAAAGCCCTAAAAAATATGTTTGGAATTTGGAAAAAAGCTTAACTCCGTTAAGTTTTTTTTTTAACGAGGGACCATTGTAGGAAAAATAGGTGAAAGGTGGGACTGATGGAGGGAATATTCTGAGGTGGGATTATTAATGGCCAATAACGTCTAGGTAGGATTATTGCATGCCAATTCCCCATTACAAAATTAATTCTGATTTCCTCATCATTAATTCATTTTGATGTATATTTACTTAATTTTTTTATTCATTTCGTAATATGTTAAATTGAGAAAAAAAAGGTTTATTAAACTTAAAAGTTCAACAAACATTGTAATGGTATAAGATTATATCATTTGTCATATATTTAATTTGACACTATTGTTGTTATTTGTGGTTGAAGAAAAAAATTAAGGGTGGCAGTAGTGATTTTAATATTACATTCCAAGGTCATCGTTGTAGTTTTTTAATGTTGTTATAATAAATTTTATATAATTACATGCTATAATGTTGAAAATTTCATAATAGTTTCTATGAATATTTGTGAATGTTATCATATTCTTATTAATATTTTAATATTTGAAATGCTTGTATGGAAAAGATGATATACGAGTAAATTAATCTAACATCGAGAACCTCGTGAAACCTTTTATGTTATATGTACAAACAAAATTTATAAAAAAAAGAGTGGACATACTCGATCATATGTTATTATATGCTACTAAAACATTGTAAGGACTTAATGATTATGTATTTATATGTTTCAAGTTACACTATATATATATATATATATATATATATATATATATATATATATATATATATATATATATATATAGGGTGGAGTTCCTCTACAAAGTGTGTTTTTCCTACAAAGTGTAGGAAGTGTTTTGGATCATTGGATGAATGCTTTTAATGGTTGAGATCATCTTGGTGGCATTTTAGTAATATTTGTCTTTTAAAATAGGGTCTGAATTAATTGATATAGGGCAAAAAAGTCATTTAGCATGTTTTAGAAAAGGAAATAAATGTCATTCATTAAACCACTCCTTCAATCTCGCGAATTTTCCATTCTCTCTCCTCTCTCTTTCTTTTTTTTCCATCACCTCTGAAACTCAAAAACCTACCAAAATCTCCTAAAATCATAGATAAAGATTGGTTGTGTTTTTTGTAAGTTAAAATGTTGTGTGTGTTTTATATTGTGTTTTCAGGCATTGGTGTGTTCTATGTCTAAGGGATGCTATTGTGAAAATAGATATAACACAATGTGAAGAAACTAGAAACTGATAAAACACAACGTCAAGAAATAATTAGTGTTTATATTTCGAACTTTGGATGAAGGATAGAATGAATGTGACATGAAGGATGCTATGTTTTATTGTGAAACTAATATAACACAATGTGATGAAACCGAAAACTGATAAAACACAATTTGAAGAAACTAGAAACTAATAAACACAGCTTCAAGAAATAATTTATGTGTTGTGTTTCGAACTTCGGATGAGGATGAGATGAATATGACATGAAGGATGCTATGTTTACTGTGAAACTGATATAACACAATGTGAAGAACCCATAAACTAATAAAACATAACCTCAAGAACTAATTACAACGTCAAGAACTAGTTAATGTGTTTTACGTTTGCGAACTTCAGATGAAGGATGAGGTGAAAGTGAGAAGAAAAATGCTATTATGTGGTGTACATAATTAAATCAATCATGGATTTAGAATACGGAGTTTCCATAAATATCACAATTAGTTATTTATAATTACATCTACCATAAATAACTTATTTAGTCAATTACAAATATACCCTTTTATTAAAATACTAGAGATGACACATGCCATCACCAAAACACTTCTTACACTTTGTAGGAAAAACTCACTTTGTAGCCAACTCCCACCCTATATATAGGATAATGCTAGACAGAAAACCCTCATTTTCTTAGAAAACTCTGGAAACCCAAATCTCCCCCCATTTTTACCCAACGTCCCGACATTTTTTTTTTTTGAAAAAAATAACACATGTAATATACATGTTTTAGAGTGTTTTGGGCCAAAAAAAAAACAAAAAAGCGCCGAATGGATTTTAAAAAAAAAATAAACAAATTCCAGTGCCTAACATGTGTTAGGCAAAAAAGACAGGAATTGCTGAAATTTTTTTTTAAATTATCCCTTCGGCGCTTTTTTGATTTTTTTGGCCCAAAACTCTTAAAAACATGTATATTATATGTGTTATTTTTTTCAAAAAAAAAATGTCGGGAGGTTGGGTTTTCTAGGGTTTTTTATATAGATAGGGTTTTCTATATAGCCCTACCCTATATATATAGGGGAGGGTTCATTGGGGAACACTAAAAAAGTGGAGAACAGGGGAACATGGGCATTTTTGTCCAAAAATAATATCTAATTACTTCCAGCTTTACAAACAGAATCCATCCACACTTTGAAACCCTAGTCACCGTCATACACCGCCACCATCACCACCATACACCACCACCACCCCCACAATACGCCACCACCACCAGCGAATGCAAACATTAAACACCACCAGCAACAACCACTGTGATTTAATAGAAGGTCTAGCACCATCCGTATACAATTTTTCAGATTTCAGCTGAGATTTTTCGAATCTACATTAATAATCTACATATTTTTCAGATCTGCTTGCGGAAAACTATTACAAAACTTTAGTTGTTGCCGATTTTGACTGAGATCTATGCAGTATTAGTTTCTAGGGTTTCAGATCTTAAATCTCAGTTTAAGGTATCATTTATTTGCGATTATCAATTAAGTTTTATTTAATTTAACCTAATTATATGAAATTATGATTATATGTAGATTTATGTTTCTGTTTTGTAGCTTTTTTAGAAAAGCAAATTGTTTTAACATGTTAATAATTTTTAATTAAATTTGATTTATATAGAGATGTGCTATATATAACATTTAAAATAACATTCTATATACATTTCATTCTTTTCATTGATTCTTTGCAGTTTAAGGTATCATTTATTTGCGATTATCAATTAAGTTTTATTTAATTTAACCTGATTATATGAAATTATGATTATATGTAGATTTATGTTTCTGTTTTGTAGCTTTTTTAGAAAAAAAAAATTGTTTTAACATGTTAATAATTTTTAATTGTTTTATTTAATTTAACTTGATTCTTTTCATTCTTTATGTTATGTAGATTTATGTTTCTGTTTTGTAGCTTTTTTTTGTTATTGTAGTCTCTAAACTGATTGGTTTTTTGTTAATTGGCCTTTTTATTTGAACAATATTGTTGAATCCAGCATATGCTCCATGATCGAGACGGATATCTGATGCATCTTGAGCGTATGAGGTTCTAGGAGGAAATATTGGAGCATATTTTCTTTGGTTTGTAAATTAGGGTTGTCTTATACCTGGTTATTGCTTCACATTCTTCTAATAATTTAAAGTTGAACTATACCTGAACAGTTGAAGATGTATTATAACATGATAATTTTGTAATTTGCAGATGCTCCTTGATCTAGGCTGACACCTGATGTATCTAGAGCATTTGAGGTTCTAGGAGACATATTGGAGCATATTTTCTTCAATTTACATAGTGATGATTAAAATTTTGGCAAGCTAGAGCAATGGTTTGTAAGGGTCAATGGGGTAGGTGTAGAGAAGGCACCGGTGAACAGGTTTGCCTCGCGGTAACACTGTCACCGACCCTCACCACCCCGGTGATTGAGTAAAGAAGCGGTGAGTGTTTACCGCATAGAGGAAGAAGAGGGGAAGGAGAGAGAGAGTTGAATAATGACTTAAAGACTGAAGTAATTTTAGCCCTTTATCCAACCTGCATATCTTTCATTTCCATTAATCGGATATCGTCATTATTTACTGTCTTATTTAAGCTAAAATTGAAAATCAGGAAAAGAAAGGGTGTTCATGGAGGTAGCTCGTGTTCTCCAAAAGTTGAACACACAGGAAAAGTGATCAGCGGAGCTAACGAAACTGTCTCAGCTTGCCTCTATGTGTCACTTGGTTCTTCTTTCTGATAATGCGGACGGATGGGCGTGGGGGCTGCAGGATATTGAGCTGTTTTCGGTGTGCAGTCTCAAAAACAGGTTGTAGTCATTGAAATACAGACCTCCGGATTATGTGTTCAGTACTGGGTCCTAAAAAAGTCTCAAAAGTCACTAGAGGAGGGCAGAAATGGACAGGTTACCTACACTGGAAACACTCCCAAAAAGGAATATTTTCGTGATTTAGGATTTATGTGTCTTATGTGGGGATGCAATAGAATCTTGTGAACACATATTTGTGCCGTTCTCCTTCGTGCAAAGTTTATGGCAAATCATCTCTTGGTGGTGCAAAGGTTCAATCCATTTATGCATTTCGTTTCCGAGATATATTGCGGTTGCACGGATTTATCCAAGGCACAAGGAAAAAAAGAAAGCTTTCTATGTTTTTATTTTAACAGGAATATGGTGTGTTTGCCGATTGAGAAACGATATTGTTTTCAATCAATGCCGAGAAGGTTTCATTAAAGAAGGTTGTTGAAGAGGTAAAGGCCATGAGCTTCAGAGGGGTGAGAAACAGATCTAAGAAGCATTCAATTACGTGGGCTCGATGGAAAACATTTAATGTGTCTGATGCTGGATGATGGAGGCTGCGTGGTTTTGTTTTGTTTTTTGTTCTTCGTTCTTTGGTCTAGTTTGGCTCATGTGATGTAAATTGGCGGATGACTCTGTTCTGGTGGGTGTATGTTTTGTTCCCAGCACCTTGCTGGGCTTGTTTTTGAGTTTTAATATTATGTTCAAGTCTTCTAATACGTTTAGCAGGTTTCATGATTTTAAGAAATCAAGTGAGAGTTCTGTTTTGAAATTACTCACCACACCAACTAAACTAAAATGGTGTACATTATGTTCGGGTAAGGTCTAAGTATGATCATATTGTTGTTATACATCAAGATTGATAACGTCAAATATTTCTGTCATATATCATTTAGTTATCGAATCTTGTTAATCAATTCAAACTCTCATTTAACAAGATAAAGTTAATTATTTATAATAACTAGGATTTTTCCCCGCGCGTTGCGGCGGAGAATCAATGTACGAACCAAACAATAAAGATCAATTTTTAGGCAATATATTATATATATACATACATATATTAAAAACCAACTTTTTTTAATTAACGATGGCTCGTTTAAAACTAAACTACAGATAACATGAGAAAATACAAAATGCAAAAAGTGCTGGAAATTGTTGTAGTAGAAATATTTGTTTCTTTAGTAGTAAAATTGTTAATGATAATTATTAATATTATTTACTTGAAATAAATAAATAAATATTATTTTAATTGTAACATAATTTTATGATTAAAAAAAACGTGTTACGAGTCCGGTTCTATACGCCGCTCTAAATAAAATCAATATTTTTCATACCATTTTTCTAGAGTCTCCCTTTTATATATTTCCTTGTTATTAAAATTCATTTTTAACCATTATTTTAATTAAAAAACTAAAATCAAATGAAGTGAATAAAAAAAGAACATAATAAAAAAAGGAAGACATGATAGGAATGGACCCCATTCTCTGTTTCCTTATAGGACACGTATACCCTTATTCATAAAAAAACATACATAAATCTCCTTCCCAATACTTTTTTTTAAGGTGACTTTCTCTACAAGACCGATTGGTCTCCGGGGACATGTCTAAGACATTCCCCGTCAACCCCGCATCTCCGGACGCGATTTCGATCGGGCCCCGGCCGGCGCGTGAGCTGACTTCCGCCCGGAAACCATGCTGCCCCCACACATGTTGCTGGGGTAACAGTTGGGTAAAACCGGGTTTGCGCTCAAGACCGCTCCATACCTCGGAAGGAAACGATCTATCATTGGGACGTCCCCAAATGCAGCAGGTGGGGATCGAACCCGGGTCTCCAAGGAAACCCAAAGTTCTTTCAACCACTCCACCACAAGTGGGGGATAATCTCCTTCCCAATACATGATGACATTTTCGTAACTAATATGAATACAAAGACTTTTGTCTCTACTGTAGCTAATGATGTGTTTTGATATATAGTATAATATGAACCAGCATAGATTCCATTTCTTTCTTCCTGCTACACAAATGCCCTAAACCCTACCAAATCCATCCTTGCATAAAATTTTATTTTAATTATTTTAAATTTAATCCAAAATTCAATATATAATTTTGTCAAATAAAGTAGAATCGAGTTTAGTTGATCAAAGAAAATGCTCATTTAACATGTTAAATTTATTTATTTTAGTATTATGAGCCCGCATAAACTCCATATTCTTCTTCTTGTTGCACAAATGCCCCAAAACCTACCTAATCAATCCTCACACAAAACTTTAATTTAAATTTTGAACTCTAATATGAAATTCAATATGTAATTTGGTCAAATAAAGTCGAATCGAGTTTAGTTGATCAATGCAAACGCTCATTCATGTTAAGTTTATTTATTTTAATATTTTAAGCCTGCATAGACTCCACACAAAACTTTATTTAATGTTTTAATCTCTAATCCGATATTCAATATATATTTTGTTCAAATAAAGTTGAATCGAAACTAGTTGATCAATGCAAATTCTTATTTAACGTGTTAAAATTTATCTTACAAAACTTATTTCACATTTTTGGTCAAATAAAGTCGAATTAAATATAGTTCGGGTTAGTGTCGTACTCGTCCCCAAGAAGAAACTCTTCTTATGACAAATCAATTATCACAAGGAACTTATGACAAATATAGACGGACACAATTTGACCAAGAATTACAAATTGTAGTTTTTCGAAACAATTAATCAAACATGAGTAAAATGCACGGATGGTCCCTGTGGTTCGGTGAAATTTCACCTTTAATCCCCAACTTTTCAAAATTACACTCTTAGTCCCTGTGGTTTGACAAGTTGTTACTCGGATAGTTCTTAAAGAGGATGAAGGTTACTCGGATAGTCCCTGTGGTTTGATAAGTTGTTACTCGGATAGTCCCTGTGGTTTGACAAGTTGTTACTCGGATAGTCCTTCTCATTTCACACCCACTTAACCAGAAAAACTAACCTCCATCCGCTTTAGGGACTATCCGCGTAACAACTTGTCAAACCACAGGGACTAAGAGTGTAATTTTGAAAAGTTGGGGACTAAAGGTGAAATTTCACCAAACCACAGGGACTACCCGTGCATTTTACTCTAACAACAATGTATTTCGTTTCATACTTCAATTCATCAAGCAATCAAATGTGTACAAATCACAAGAAAAACAATATAATTACCAATAAACGTTCACTGACCAAGGGACTTCGAGACCAAAGGGGATGCTTGCTACCACGGCTACTGTGCGCGAGCCAGAACTCCGCTGCCGTCAAGACCAACCCGAACCAAAATCACCGTTGACCCGAAACAAACACCCGAAACTCTTGAACCTTATATACGACTGAACCGAGACGAATCTGCTGAACCGAGAGCCCGAATCTCGAACCAAACTGGCCCGCTGACCATACCCTTCCTTGACCCGAACCAACCCAAGCTGAAATAAAACACCCGTACCGACATTAGCGTTGAACCACCTTCTCTATTGACGTTGCCGTCAACATCGGACGCAGTCGCCACCGCATACGGCGGCGTTGCTGCCGTCTCCGCTGTAACAATCACCACCGCCTCTCTCTATCTTCATTATCATCATCGTCACTCGGTGGCAGTCGCCGCCATCGCCGTCACCTCTCCCTCTCGGTCTGATCTCTCTCTGTCTCGTCGTCGGAAAACCAGGGTGTGGTATGTGTGTGGGTGCCGGCGAAGGAGGGTGTCGGTTGGTGGTTGTTATCGGTGGTTGATGGTTGATGTGTTAAAAATGCAACATATAAATTTCATCAAATGAGGCATAAAACTAACCCTTTTTTAGTACTAATGTTGGAAAAAGTGTGCTTTTGTCTTCCTTTTGTATTTTCAGGATTAAATGAGCTCAAATTAACAAAAGAAGCAAAAAGACATCAAAATCTAACATAAATATAAGAAAAGGAACAAGACGTGGCATGCCCGACCCCACGACAGCATCTTCCCAAGCAAAACAAGAGATCAGAAGCCTGAACACGCCCCGTGCTCAGCCAGCACGGGGTCGTGCCCAAGTGTCAGCAGAAAAGACAAAGTGGTAGAAGCTTCTATTGCCCACCACGGGGCCGTGCTCAGCGGACACGGGGCCGTGGTCAACTATAAGATTCGCACAATCCAGCAAATCTGCATAGTACAAAGATTTTTCTGCACCACGGGGTCGTGCTCAGCGGACACGGGGGCGTGGTCAACTAAAAAGACAAAACAACATTAAATGAAGAAAGAGAAGGATGTGGATACGGGGCCGTGCCCGAGCTTCTGTTCAGCCTATAAATAGAAGTGCTTGGCTCAAGCTCAGACCATCCCTTGGCACACCACCTCTCTCACACTTCACCCACCACCCACCACCACCATAACACCATCATCCACCACCATCATCCATTGTCCATCGTAGAGTGTGTGAATCGTCTCGGGATCCAAGATTGATCGTAAGAGTTCTTGACAATCAAAGCCATGTTTGCCTAAGTCTCTTACATCAATTGGTGAAGACAAAGTGTCTAGTGTAATACTTTTTATTTCTAATCTTTTGCACTTTTTACTTGGTTTTGTATTAATGACTTTAATAACTAGTTGCTTATGTTGAATGTGATCTTTCCTTATCGTTTGTCCGTGGTGTCTTGGCATTATTTTACTGTCTATATAAAATAAAAGATTTTCACCATTCATATCTCCACGGTCTATATGGAGGTATGTTGGCTACCTGGTCGGGGGTTAAGGGAACGGTTTGGTAAAGGTCTTGTCATTGTTCAGCGTTTAGAGGCCCTGCAATGGACCTGGGTCAAATTTAGTAGGACCTCCTTCAATACTTAACGGTATTGGATGGCGGGGGTCCAAACTCTTTGATCCCCTCATAAGTTAACTACTATTAATACTATAACCCGGCTATTTAGGACTGTATCCCTGCTGACTCAGAATACTTAGTCGAGGGTAACGTCACCTCCAAAAGAGGGGCCTACCATAATTTGCATTAATAACTTAATTAATTATTTTCCAATAATCCACCCTTTTAGGATTGTATCCTTGCTGACTCAAACTACTGGGGTGAGGGTAACTACTGGGGTGAGGGTAACGTCACCTTCAAAAGAGGGGCCTACTACAATAACTAAGATAATCTCTTAAATATGTGCAAAAGTGCGGAAATAATCAAAGGTTACACTAGATACGAGTCGGAACCAAGTGATTCATCTTGTCTATCTGTTTTTCTTTTTGTTTTATTTTTCAGCATTTAGTTAATTTTTATTTTTCTTACTTAAAAACATTTTTCTAAACTTTTTATTTTGATTAGACGTTGAGGATAAACCGGTACTAAAAGCTCTTGTGTCCTTGGACGACCTCGGTATCTTACCAACGCTATACTACGCTCACGATGGGTGCACTTGCCCATATCTGTGTTTAGTGTTAGTAAAATATCGTGTTTTATAAATTTAAAACTTGGCTAAAAATAAGTGTTAAAGGGGCTTAAAATATACACCTAATATATATAACACTTCACACGCATCAAGTTTTTGGCGCCGTTGCCGGGGACACAAGGATTTTAAGAAAGTTAGGAATCAACGGCCTAATCGTTTTTCTTATTTTTCATTTTTTTTTAGGATTTTTCTTAATTTTTCAGCTTCTGCAGAACTCAGCACGGGCCGTGCCCGCTGAACACGCCCCGTGCCCAATCATTGGAACTGGCAATCCTGTTTTAAGTCAGACAGTAAGCTGAACACGGGGCCGTGCCCACTCAACACGCCCCCGTGCCCAAGTTTCAGTTACTGAAAACAGAACCGTAAGATCCCGACGGTTGGTAATTTCTGACACAAACATGAGTGATACTGATACTTTTTACTTTCGGCACTCTTATGGTACTATGTGGTGTCAATTATGTGGTGGTAACCATAAAGAATTAGAATGTTTTTTTCTAAATTATAAACCCCACTATATAGACCCATCATTTCCTAGTATCCTTAAGAGGGGCGAAAGTAAAAATAATCCCTATCGCTCCCTCGAATGCGCCCAACCAGATATTCTAGGAGAAATGTTTCTCGATGAATTATTTCAACTAGAAGATCTAATTTTTAACTGGTTAAAAGAACTTAGGGAAGATTTCAATAATCTTTTCCATGACGATAACCAAGGAGAGGGGTTGGAACCGCATTCAAACAACTTCATTGTTTCCAATGATACTTCTAACTCCAGTGAGGACTTGAGCGATAGTCGTCCCTGTGTCGATTGTGCCGTGAAGGACTCCCCATCAACTTCGTTTGATGCATACATAGACCTGAGCGATTCGACATACACCTTCTTTAACGAGAGCCCGGAAAAGGGTTGGACTTGTCCACCTACATATAGCATAGGAATCACCCTCACCGACAACCTCTTGCGTTCTCGTCTTAATCTAGATCAATTAAAGTATCTTAGGCACTTTGGGGTTGTTCCATCCAGAAAGGAACCGCCCGATCCGTAAAAATTCCTTAAAAATAGACGCACTTCATAAAACAGTTTTCCGACACGGGGCCGTGCCCAGGTCAACACGCCCCCGTGTCCACCAAAAGATTCCTTCCTGACTTTTGTCAGAATACGGACAAAATGTGTCAGGATCTTGCCTGCACACGGGGCCGTGTCCAGCCGACACGGGGCCGTGTCCAGCACGCTGTCGTTTTCTATAAATGCAGCCAAGAACCCTGCACATTTGGGCCATCCAGGGACAGAGATTTGAAAGGATTTTCTGACTTACCATCCTAGGTATTTTCTAAAGGAAGGTTCTTATAAGCATCTTGTCCTTTCCTCTTTTATCCATTGCCTTCTTCTTCATCTTTCTTGCACCAAGAACTCCATTAAAGCTTGATTTCAAGCTTTGTTGTGATGTTTATTGAATTTTTGTTCAAGGAATCTTGTTAAAAATAAGTTACACAACATTGTTTTAAGTTATTTCTGCTCAAAAAGCTTCATAAGTTAAGAAAAATAATTTAAAACCCCAAGATTCCTTGTTCTAAAAATCTGCAGAAAGTTGAACACGGGGCCGTGCTCATTGAGCACGGGGCCGTGCCCGCGGTACTGTTTCATTAAAACGAACTGTTTTTGGTTTGTTTTCGTAGAATGTCTAGCCAAAACAGCGGAACCTCTTCTGCACACTCAAGGAACAGCCGACGGGAAAGGAGGCCATCGATTGAAGCAACTCTCGTAAGATACGTAATGGCGCTACGTGAAGCACTTGACGAGATGACTTCAGTGGAGGAGGTCCTCATTGACCGTATAAATTATCTCTCGGTGGGGTTGGAAAACAGTTTCCAGGAAATAAACCTCTTGCACCAGAGGTTAAACATTCTGGTAACACCTCCCGTGGAACCAATCCTCCCTCAAGAGGATTGGAACCTCGCACTTGGAATCCAAAATCCTACCGGTTGGGACGACATTCCGGCGGAACCTCCTCTTGAAGAACTCCAAGAAATCCCGGTGGAAGTTACACCTCCTCAACCAAATGCTCATGAGCCCGCTTTTCTTCTCCCTAGGGAGATCGAAGAGTGGCTCGCCGATGTATGAGGAGCCCATACCCGGAGGAAGAAGTTTTTAAGCCACTTTTAACCGAGAGATCTATCTTTTCGGAAATTTTGCTAGTAGAATAAATAGTAGGCTAGAAACTTTTGGGATTGGATTTCATGTGTCTCTTTGACCTAACTAGCTAATATTTTCATTTTTAGGACTATTATGTAATTCTCTCTATGATTAATGAATGATGGTTTTAGTTAATTTGGTGTTTTGGTTGGTGTCGAAATGAATAAAACACACTTGAGATGGCAAAGGATGCAAGGGAAACTTGAACCAGCACTCTATACAGGAAAACAGAACCGTCCGACAAATTTCTTCATTTACAGTAAGCTCGGCACGGGCCGTGTCCATCCAACACGGCCCCGTGCTGCACAGTCTGCAGAAAAAGACCCAGTTCAGATAACTGGACACGGGCCGTGTTCAACCAACACGCCCCCGTGTCCAGACTTATGTTTCTCTTGCTTTGATTTTGTTACTGGCACTTGAACACGGGGCCGTGCCCGGACAACACGGGGCCGTGTTCAGCGCCCAGTAACAATAAATTTTTGCTTTTTACACATTCAATCAACCTAAAAACTTATTTTTGGGACACATTGAGGACAATGTGTAATTTAAGTGTAGGGGGGATGCTAAAACCTTGAATCTTGCAAGTCCTAAACACAAGCCTTACACAAAACTCTATTGGAACCCGCTAATCACCCCAAATTTTTTCAAAAAATTTCATTTTTTTTACTTGTCTAGGTTTAACTCGGGAAATTCAAGTTCTCAAAAAGGTTATATTTTTACAAATTTACAACCGATAGCGTCGTGATTAAAAGAACCAACATAAGAAAATTAAGAAAAGGCATGACAAGCTTAGTTAAAATTTAATTATATATACTTGATCACATAAAAACCCATTCCCACAAAAGTGAGTTTTGAGCCTTTATTGAGCATACAATTACATATCATTAGAACTAAATGCTCATTTTTCGTTTCTTGTGTGAATAGCCGCTTGGTTCTTACGACTCAAGAACTTGCCATGACGATACATTCCCGGTCCTTACCAACTTAAAACCCGAGTAAGTAAATGATGGAGGCATTAGGACTAACCTTTTTATTTCTACACCATTATTTTCCTTTTTTTTACCACCTACCCAAAATCCCCCTAGTTAGCCCCTTTGAGCCTAAACCTTTTCATTTCATAACCCAAACCAAACACCCTTTTTACCCACCAAAACCTTTTTCATTTTTACCCCTTTGTTTTAGTAACAAGTTCGATTTTTCGTATGATAAAAAAAAATTGTTGATGATGAATGTAACAACTCTAATCAAAAGTCATAATTATTAAATTAATTAGTCCAAAAGGAAACCCTAATTGAGACACCCAATTGATTCTGAACAAACCCTAAAATTTTCATAATTTTCAGAATCAGGATTAGGGCCCCTAAAACTCAGGGGGGGGTAATACCCTTAGTAACGATTATCCAAATTGTGAGCTGTAGAAACCGAATTTACGAAAACTGTCAACTCAGCTAAGCTAGTGCCAACCGTGGCAACCTATACCTAAAAAATAGGTCTCACGCGGCCCGCCTCAGGTTTGCTTAATTCTCACGCGGGCCGCCTCAGGGTAAAATTTTACCTATAAATAGAGGACTGTGGCACTTGAAATCTGGAAGAACAACGACGTAAAAATTCGCAATATTCACTGAGATACGAACAGTATACTCTAAATCCACACACGGGTCTCGAAATTCTGTCACAAAACAGGGTATTAGCACAATCGCTACTACGATTCATTTTCCGATGATCAATATATCCAATGGATGTTTAAGTGCCGCCCACATTAGGGTTATACTTTATCATTCGTCGTTAATTCGACGGATCATCGTTAATTCGATGGATGAAGTATTGCACTTTGTCATTCGTTGTGAGAATTTGATCTCGTGAGTTATCGTAAATGCTAGATTGATTACTAACCTAGTTTTGTGTACATTGTTATTTAAATTAGGTTAACAAGGCTAATTCATAAGACTAAATTCTGTCTGTATTAAAACAGCAATGTGAGTCATTCTCTTTTTATCAAATTACTTTCAAAATCATGTTTATTTCAAAGTTATAATTACAGGGATTAAGTTTATGTAATCACCATATTACAGCCGGTATGTGGGGTTTTGTATACATTACTTGATAATCTTCACCATTGGGGCAGCCAATGGGTGATATGACCATAGTCACAGACACCATTGGACGGAAGGGCCAATGGGTCGAGTGACAAAGTACTGTGGGTAATTGGTTTGATATCAGAAACATTGTAATTTTCCTTAATACTGTAAATTATAACAAATGTGTCATTTTAGTATATAGAATGATTCACTCAGTATTTCCCGCTGACAAAACCTTTTTCAAACATGTTTCAGGTGATCTGTTGTAATTCAGAAAAAGTGCTGGGGAGCATTTCAGGCTTAAAATAGTGGCTCATTATAAAGAAATAAATTTTGTAATATCACGATTTCATAGTAAAAACATAATATTGTAAATTATCGGGGTTTTATCCCGAATTGTGAAATAAAATAAATCGGAAAAATTTAGCTTTAAACGATCCTGATGTTAAAACTTCCGCTGTTAAACTCAATTAAATAAATACCACGGGATTTCTGTCCCGCAGCTTCTGAAACGGGTCAAACCGGGTCGGGGCCGTGACAGAAAAAGGTGGTATCAGAGCCACTGAGTTAAGCTAATTAAGTATTTAGAAATACTTAATTTTTCCTGATTACTATTATGTGATTATGTGTATTATTAACTGATTATTTGTTAGTTACAGTATGGGTAAGCAAAAGCTGTCAAGTATCTATCTTAAATTAGATAGATCATCCAATGAGAAGGGAAGTTCATCCCGAACCAAATCCTCGAATCAGGCTGAAATTCCTGAAGAAGGAATATTTGTGCGAAAGGCACAATACGAGGAATCACTTTCTCCTAAAAGGAGGGAGATGATTATTAAGAAAAGTAAAGAGAAAATTCGAGAAAAGAAGATTAAACGGGAAACCCAGGAATTAATTGATAAATCACCTTGGGAAGATAAGCTAGATGAAAAATGGGCAAATTTATATATGCTAGCCACCGTAGCAGAAAATATAAATCTTTAAATATTTTAAAGTTTAGCACCCTACCCTTACAATCTAGAAATCCTGTGCAATAAATAAAATTTCAAAACTTAAGTGTGTTTTTCAGTTATCTTTGTAATAAATCAGTACACTGTATGTAATAAATTAAACGGCTATTTGTAAATTTTAATTTAGTATTTTATGCATTTTGCATATATGCTACATCAGCATGAGTGGGATATCTGAAGCCTTTCAGAACCTTAATCTTTACCCAGTGAATATCGAAGTTTCCAAAGAATATACTAGCTACTTTCCCGATGTAGAACAACCGGTAGAATTCAAGGTTCCACCTGTGAACAAGTCAAAACGAAAGAAAAGAAAGAATTACGTGTGGGGAAGTCGTATACGTAAGAAAAAGTCAGCTCCAAAACTTCCCAAAATAAGCAATCCTTTGAAAAAGGGAAAAGAAATTATAACCGGAGAGAGTTCTAAACAGCAGGAAATGGAAACTGAAGACAAGGAAGAGGTTAAGGAGATAGGAATACAGGTGGAGGAAGTTACTAAAGAAATAGTAATGGAAGTTGGGCAAGGCTCTAGACCAACTCAGATAGAAATCGGAGAGAGCTCCAATCAAAACCAGGGAAGGACCTTTCAAGATGAGATAGATTTCCTATTGGCAAGCTGTGAAACTATTCAACCTGTCAATACTAATAATAATAATATTTTTAATTATCCTCTTGAAAACCAACTCCCTATGAATTGGGAACCAGCAATTCCAGACCCAATAGTTCACTCTCAACCCTTAGGAATGGACGAATGGTGGACAAACGATTGGCAATTCCAAAATATTGTCAACGATCCTTACTCTTTTCTTCCACAATTCGATCCAGAACCCCTACCTAATCCACCCATGAGTAATGAAAACATGGCTGAACTTTGCCACTTTGGTGAAGAGTTGTTTGATGCGGGAACTAGAATCAGGGAAATAGGGGGACAAATTGCCTGGAAGTACGATGAGAGGGAAATGCGTTTTTAGAACGGCAAGTGACGAGAGATAGTAGGATGGTAAAACGGTGTTTGTATAATAGTAATAGTAAAGTTAGTCTGTAAATAACGAATAAAACTCTGTAAGATATTGGTGTGTAACGATGCATACTATACTAGATATAAAATGAAATCGAGAAATCGATTGTTTTGACTATACCTGTATTGTAAAATTTCTGATTATTTGTATATAATTATTATTTAGCAGATACTAATAAAATTTATATATATATATATATTATCAGATGGCAAACAGTGGTAATGAACCTATAAATGAAGTTAATCAGTCTGAACAACATTCAAGAGATCAATATATGACTCGGCAAGATATCGAAAACATTGTTGCTCAAGGGATAGCCAATGCTATTCCAGCATTCGTTGCTGCTATAAAGAATCCAATCGAACCGCAACAAATAGTCCCTAGTAAACAGATTACTGAAGATAACTTCAGTAATAGTGTAAATGGAGGCAATAATCATGTTAATCATAATAGGGAACCACATCAAGCTCCATTACCCAAGAAAATGAAAACTGCAACGCCTGGTTGCACTTTCAAAGAATTCCTTGCTTGTAAACCCACTGAATTTGCAGGCAATGAAGGAGCAACTGCATCACTGTGTTGGTTAGAGAAAACCGAAGCAGTCATTGCAATAAGTAAATGTGGTAAAGATGATCAGGTCATGTATGCATCCAATCTCTTCAAAGAAGGAGCACTCGAATGGTGGAACACTGTGTTACAATCAAAAGGAAGAGTAATAGCTTATGCTATGACTTGGGAAGAATTTAAGGGTTTGGTGGAAAGAAAATTCTGTCCCGAGTATGAAAAAGAACAGATGACGAATAAGTTTCTAAATCATCGGATGATGGGTGTAGATTGTCGCGGTTATACCTCGACATTCTTTGAATATGCTAGAGTGGTACCAACACTGGCTTCGCCAGAACCGGTACTCATTTCTCGCTATATTTGGGGGCTAATTAGCGAAATCCGCAATATTGTTAAAGCTGCGAGACCTCGCACTATTGATGATGCGGTAGAATTAGCCAATACTCTAACCGATGAACTGGTGCGCACAAGAGATGAAGATAGGAAAAAGGAACTAGCTCAGAAGATTACCCAAGGATTTCGGGCGGGTAATAGTAATAATTTCAAGAAAAGAGGAACAGGGCAATATTCAAATCCACCTTTCTGTAGAAATTGCAAAAGGAAGCATTACGGAAAATGTAATTTAACCTGCAACCTTTGCAAGGGTATAGGACACCATGAAGAAAACTGCAGAAAGAAAACCGTAATCTGTTTTAACTGTGGAGAAGCAGGGCATTATAAAACAGAATGTCATAAATTGATTAAACCAGTAGACAACAAACCTAAGGCGACTGAAGGAACTATTAAGAAGAATGCCAGGGCATTTCAGCTGACCACTCAAGAAGCAGAACTCATTCCGGATGTGATAGCGGGTACGTTCTTAGTTCACAATGTGTACGCAAAAGTATTATTTGACTCTGGTGCAAACCAAAGTTTTATAAATACTTCATTCTGCCAATCTCTTAGTTTACCTTTAACCAATATTAGGCAGATTTTTACAGTTGAAACGGCAGACGGAAATTCAGTTAAAATAGATAAAGTTTTGCAAAAAGGAAACATAGAACTTTTAGGACATAAATTCTCTGCAAAACTATTGCCGATGAATTTGGCTGAATTTGATGTTGTATTAGGAATGGGTTGGTTAGTAGCCAACCATGCTAGAATCCTTTGTGATCAGAATTCCATAGAAATTCAATCACCCACCGGAGAAGTGATTAGGATTACAGGAGATAAACCACGTAAGCCCATGAAGTTCATATCAGTAATGAAAGTTGCTAATTATGAACGAAAACAAGGAATAGTGTATATGATTTCAGTAATCATTAGCACTAAGGGAAAAGAACTTAAGGAAATACCAGTAGTCTCAGAATATCCTGATGTATTTCCAGAAGATTTACCGGGATTACCTCCAGATAGGGAAGTAGAATTTAGGATTCATCTAATTCCAGGAACTACACCGATAGCCAAGGCACCTTATCGGTTAGCACCCACAGAAATGTTAGAACTGAAAAAGCAATTAGATGAATTACTAAGTAAAGGATTCATACAACCTAGTTCATCCCCTTGGGGAGCTCCAGTGCTGTTTGTGAAGAAAAAGGATGGTTCAATGAGAATGTGTATCGATTATAGAGAATTAAATAAGGTTACAATTAAGAATCGATATCCATTACCTAGGATTGATAATCTTTTTGATCAACTCCAGGGGGCTAGATATTTTTCTAAGATAGATTTACGCTCCGGTTATCATCAATTAAAGGTACAAGAAGAAGACATACCTAAGACTGCTTTCAGAACTAGGTATGGTCATTACGAGTTTACAGTCATGCCCTTCGGATTAACAAATGCACCTGCAGCATTTATGGACATGATGAATAGGATCTGTAAACCGTATTTGGATAAATTTGTAATTGTCTTCATAGACGATATACTTATTTATTCCAAAAGTCAGACAGAGCATTGTGAACATCTTCATGCACTCTTAACTTTGTTAAGAAAAGAAAAGTTGTACGCCAAATTCTCGAAATGTGAATTTTGGCTAAAGGAAGTGCAATTTTTAGGACACATGGTGAATCACGAAGGTATTCATGTAGATCCTGCTAAGATAGAAGCAATTACCAAATGGAAGGTTCCACAAACAGCAATGGAAATAAGAAGTTTTATAGGATTAGCTGGGTATTATAGACGGTTTATTAAGGATTTTTCCAAGATAGCTGTACCATTAACTAAGCTAACCTGTAAAGCTACTAAGTTTGAATGGGGACCTAAACAAGAAGAAGCTTTTAGAATTCTGAAACAGAAATTAACCCATGCACCAATCTTAGCCTTACCAGAAGGAACTGAAGATTTTGAAGTATATTGTGATGCTTCAAAATTAGGATTTGGATGTGTGCTTATGCAACGCAAGAAGGTAATTGCGTACGCATCAAGGCAATTGAAAAAGCACGAAGAAAATTATACGACTCATGATTTAGAATTAGGAGCCGTAATTTTTGCCCTTAAAATTTGGAGACATTATCTGTACGGAAGTAAGTTTACTATCTATACAGATCATAAGAGTTTAAGATATATATTTGGGCAAAAAGAGTTAAACATGAGGCAAAGGAGATGGATGGAAATCTTAAGCGACTACGACTGTGATATTCAATATCATGAGGGAAAGGCAAATGTAGTTGCAGATGCCTTAATTCGTAAATATTATGAGAAACAACGACGGGTTCGTGCTCTCAGATTAAATCTACAAGTAGATTTAATGGAACAATTGAAGAATGTTCAAGCTACAACAATCAAGGATGATGCTGAAGGAATGAAAGGACGAATCAAGGAATTAGAACAAGGAGTTGATGGAATTTGGAGATTCCACAAAAGTAGAATTTGGGTACCTAAGCAGGGAGACTTAAGACCTAAGATTTTAGAAGAAGCTCATAAATCTAGGTACACTATGCATCCAGGAAACAATAAGATGTACCAAGATTTAAGAAAGAACTTTTGGTGGATAGGAATGAAAAAGGACATAGCCAGCTATGTTTCTAAATGTCTTACTTGTTCACAAGTTAAGGCAGAACATCAGAAACCTTCAGGGTTACTACAACAATTAGAAATGCCAGTATGGAAATGGGAACTTATAACAATGGATTTTGTTACTAAGTTACCCAAAACCAGAAAAGGTAATGATGCGATTTGGGTAATTGTGGATCGATTAACCAAATCAGCTCACTTTTTACCAATGAAAGAAACCTTTAGCATGGAAAGACTGGCTAAATTGTATGTAGATGAAGTTGTATCCTTACATGGAGTTCCACTCTCCATTGTTTCGGATAGGGATAGTCGTTTACTTCCCATTTTTGGAAAAGTTTCCAGCAAGCTATGGGAACTCGACTAAATTTGAGCACTGCATATCATCCCCAAACAGATGGACAAAGTGAAAGGACAATCCAAACTCTAGAAGACATGCTCCGAGCATGTGTAATAGATTTTGGTGGAAGTTGGGATGATCATTTACCATTAATTGAATTCTCCTATAACAATAGTTATCATTCCAGCATTGAAACTGCTCCATTTGAAGCATTATATGGAAGAAAGTGTAGAACTCCAGTTTGTTGGGCAGAAATAGGAGAAAGTCAACTATCAGGTCCTGAAATAGTGCAAGAAACGACTGATAAGATTACTCAAATCAAGGAAAGACTGAAGACAGCTCGAGATCGCCAGAAGAGCTATGCTGATAATAGATGCAAGCCATTAGAATTCCAAGTTGGAGACAGAGTACTGTTGAAAGTTTCTCCTTGGAAAGGAGTTGTTAGATTTGGTAAGAAAGGAAAGCTAAGTCCAAGATACGTAGGACCATTTCCAGTGATCCAACGTATAGGACCAGTAGCTTATCGTTTACAGCTACCAGAAGAATTAGCTGGAGTACATGATGTATTTCATGTATCCAATCTAAAGAAATGTTTAGCAGATGAATCTCTGGTAGTACCTCTTCAAGACATAGAGGTAAACGAAAAGTTAAAATTTGTGGAGAAACCTATTCAGATAGAAGACAGAAAAGTGAAGTTTCTCAAGCACAAACGACTAGTGTTAGTTAAAGTAAAGTGGGATTCAAGGAGAGGACCTGAATACACTTGGGAGCTGGAATCAGAAATGAAGAGAAAGTATCCTCAATTATTCCAGTAAATCTCGAGGACGAGATTTTTATTAAGGTGGGGAGAATGTAACAACTCTAATCAAAAGTCATAATTATTAAATTAATTAGTCCAAAAGGAAACCCTAATTGAGACACCCAATTGATTCTGAACAAACCCTAAAATTTTCATAATTTTCAGAATCAGGATTAGGGCCCCTAAAACTCAGGGGGGGGGGGGGTAATACCCTTAGTAACGATTATCCAAATTGTGAGCTGTAGAAACCGAATTTACGAAAACTGTCAACTCAGCTAAGCTAGTGCCAACCGTGGCAACCTATACCTAAAAAATAGGTCTCACGCGGCCCGCCTCAGGTTTGCTTAATTCTCACGCGGGCCGCCTCAGGGTAAAATTTTACCTATAAATAGAGGACTGTGGCACTTGAAATCTGGAAGAACAACGACGTAAAAATTCGCAATATTCACTGAGATACGAACAGTATACTCTAAATCCACACACGGGTCTCGAAATTCTGCCACAAAACAGGGTATTAGCACAATCGCTACTACGATTCATTTTCCGATGATCAATATATCCAATGGATGTTTAAGTGCCGCCCACATTAGGGTTATACTTTATCATTCGTCGTTAATTCGACGGATCATCGTTAATTCGATGGATGAAGTATTGCACTTTGTCATTCGTTGTGAGAATTTGATCTCGTGAGTTATCGTAAATGCTAGATTGATTACTAACCTAGTTTTGTGTACATTGTTATTTAAATTAGGTTAACAAGGCTAATTCATAAGACTAAATTCTGTCTGTATTAAAACAGCAATGTGAGTCATTCTCTTTTTATCAAATTACTTTCAAAATCATGTTTATTTCAAAGTTATAATTACAGGGATTAAGTTTATGTAATCACCATATTACAGCCGGTATGTGGGGTTTTGTATACATTACTTGATAATCTTCACCATTGGGGCAGCCAATGGGTGATATGACCATAGTCACAGACACCATTGGACGGAAGGGCCAATGGGTCGAGTGACAAAGTACTGTGGGTAATTGGTTTGATATCAGAAACATTGTAATTTTCCTTAATACTGTAAATTATAACAAATGTGTCATTTTAGTAAATAGAATGATTCACTCAGTATTTCCCGCTGACAAAACCTTTTTCAAACATGTTTCAGGTGATCTGTTGTAATTCAGGAAAAGTGCTGGGGAGCATTTCAGGCTTAAAATAGTGGCTCATTATAAAGAAATAAATTTTGTAATATCACGATTTCATAGTAAAAACATAATATTGTAAATTATCGGGGTTTTATCCCGAATTGTGAAATAAAATAAATCGGAAAAATTTAGCTTTAAACGATCCTGATGTTAAAACTTCCGCTGTTAAACTCAATTAAATAAATACCACGGGATTTCTGTCCCGCAGCTTCTGAAACGGGTCAAACCGGGTCGGGGCCGTGACAATGAAGCAAAAAGAAAATAAACAAACAAGTTCATCAAAAATAACTTTGTTTGAATAAATAGCTTCATCAAAAATAAAAGTTACGAAAATAGAAAGTCATACGAAAACCGACATTTATTACGCTTTTCGCCCCTTTTCTACTAACCACTAACCACCAACCCAACCACCTACCTTTAACCCAAGCCTAACCCTTAACCCACAAAGTCCTCTTGATATTTACAAAGGTATATAAGTTAAAAAGGAGGAAGATTGATTGGTTGGCAAGCCTATGGTAGGAGTAAGTTCCATGCCGCTCTCGAGTGATCCACAAAAATACATTTTCGGCCGAGTGTTGAGTGATCCCCGTGAGGTATGTGAACTTGTATATAAATAGAATTTTAAAGAGGCATGTTATGCCCTAATAAGTAATTTATCTTATGAAAAGTTTTAAATAAATCGTGACGAATAGGATTGTAAATAAATAAAAATAAAACTAAATAAAGAATCTTGGAAATCCCGACACTCTACGACAAGCCCAAAAACCTTCTTCTCTACCCATTCCATTTGGGAGTGTAATAGCCATATATTAAAGAGTTTTGCTTGAGGACAAGCAAATATTCAAGTGTGGAGGTATTTGATGTGTTAAAAATGCAACATATAAATTTCATCAAATGAGGCATAAAACTAACCCTTTTTTAGTACTAATGTTGGAAAAAGTGTGCTTTTGTCTTCCTTTTGTATTTTCAGGATTAAATGAGCTCAAATTAACAAAAGAAGCAAAAAGACATCAAAATCTAACATAAATACAAGAAAAGGAACAAGACGTGGCATGCCCGACCCCACGACAGCATCTTCCCAAGCAAAACAAGAGATCAGAAGCCTGAACACGCCCCGTGCTCAGCCAGCACGGGGGCGTGCCCAAGTGTCAGCAGAAAAGACAAAGTGGTAGAAGCTTCTATTGCCCACCACGGGGCCATGCTCAGCGGACACGGGGCTGTGGTCAACTATAAGATTCGCACAATCCAGCAAATCTGCATAGTACAAAGATTCTTCTGCACCACGGGGTCGTGCTCAGCGGACACGGGGGCGTGGTCAACTAAAAAGACAAAACAGCATTAAATGAAGAAAGAGAAGGATGTGGACACGGGGCCGTGCCCACTGGACAGGGGGCCGTGCCCGAGCTTCTGTTCAGCCTATAAATAGAAGTGCTTGGCTCAAGCTCAAACCATCCCTTGGCACACCACCTCTCTCACACTTCACCCACCACCCACCACCACCATAACACCATCATCCACCACCATCATCCATTGTCCATCGTAGAGTGTGTGAGTCGTCTCGGGATCCAAGATTGATCGTAAGAGTTCTTGACAATCAAGGCCATGTTTGCCTAAGTCTCTTACATCACTTGGTGAAGACAAAGTGTCTAGTGTAATACTTTTTATTTCTAATCTTTTGCACTTTTTACTTGGTTTTGTATTAATGACTTTAATAACTAGTTGCTTATGTTGAAGGTGATCTTTCCTTATCGTTTGTCCGTGGTGTCTTGGCATTATTTTACTGTCTATATAAAATAAAAGATTTTCACCATTCATATCTCCACGGTCTATATGGAGGTATGTTGGCTACCTGGTCGGGGGTTAAGGGAACAGTTTGGTAAAGGTCTTGCCATTGTTCAGCGTTTAGAGGTCCTGCAATGGACCTGGGTCAAATTTAGTAGGACCTCCTTCAATACTTAACGGTATTGGATGGCGGGGGTCCAAACTCTTTGATCCCCTCATAAGTTAACTACTATTAATACTATAACCCGGCTATTTAGGACTGTATCCCTGCTGACTCAGACTACTTAGTCGAGGGTAACGTCACCTCCAAAAGAGGGGCCTACAATAATTTGCATTAATAACTTAATTAATTATCTTCCAATAATCCACCCTTTTAGGATTGTATCCTTGCTGACTCAAACTACTGGGGTGAGGGTAACGTCACCTTCAAAAGAGGGGCCTACTACAATAACTAAGATAATCTCTTAAATATGTGCAAAAGTGCGGAAATAATCAAAGGTTACACTAGATACGAGTCGGAACCAAGTGATTCATCTTGTCTATCTGTTTTTCTTTTTATTTTATTTTTCAGCATTTAGTTAATTTTTATTTTTCTTAGTTAAAAACATTTTTCTAAACTTTTTATTTTGATTAGACGTTGAGGATAAACCGGTACTAAAAGCTCATGTGTCCTTGGACGACCTCGGTATCTTACCAACGCTATACTACGCTCACGATGGGTGCACTTGCCCATATGTGTGTTTAGTGTTAGTAAAATATCGTGTTTTATAAATTTAAAACTTGGCTAAAAATAAGTGTTAAAGGGGCTTAAAATATACACCTAATATATATAACACTTCACACGCATCAATGGTGGAGAGTTAGAGTGACAGAGGGTGTCCTGTGTTTTGTATGGGTGTCGCTGTGTAACACCTCGAAAATTCACGTCCTATAATGTATTGACACGTGTCATATGTTTAAACGTGTGAAAGAAATATTATAGAAGGACTAAAGTTGACAATCATGGAAAGTATGTGGATATACGTATTCTAAATGTCAACAGTGAATAAATATAATGTACATTAACCCTACATGATGCTCATACCTTCAAACGAATAAATCATGGATCATACGAAGCTAAAAGTGAGAGATTACAAACTACAGGGACTAAATGTGTCAACATGTTTAAGTTATACCTCTGAGTGACCTTTTGACAAACCTGAAGCTTTGTAACGGTTAATTATGCTCACTAGAAAGCACGATTAAAATTTCATAAAGTTTCGTTATCGTATGAGAAAGTTATGACCAAATTCGTGTACGAGGGGTTAAAGCGTAAACGTTGAAAGTTAGGCCTTTTCGGGTAACAATAAAGTTAACCGGGGACTTAACAAAGTGGGTATATGTTTTAAAGCCCTTATAGATCAACATTGAGGGTTTAAAATGCAAGAAAACAAGTGCCTAATCAAGTTTTGAAGAGCCAAGGATCAAAATGAAATAAATCACAAAAGCTGATCAGGGAGGGCCTAGCGCGACGCGAGGGAGGCGTGGCGTCGCGCGAGGGGTGCCCAGCTCCGAATTAAATGGGTTGTTGCCTGCTGAGTGCAATCTTCTCAATTCAAACTCGATTCTCCACATCCCTTGACCCCTAAAACACCCCCTAAACACTAGAAACAAGTGTTGATCAGTTGTGGTGTGTGCTAGACCTTGTTGTCAATCAATTGTGGTGCTTAAATCCACTATATAAGGCCATGAACTTGCAACACTTTCTTCACACCTTCATCTGCATTTGAGGACCACTTCTGGAGCTCAACTTCCTCTCAAGTGTTCCCTAATCAAGCTTAGGACTTCAGTAAGTGTTCTAATCCTTCTCTAATTAATTTTAGCTTAGTTATTTAGCTAAAAGTCAAACCGTCGTAATTACGGTTTGACTTCGAGATTAGTCAACAATGGCTCAGTCATATCTCGAATTAAAAGTAGGTATAAGTTGGTATTTATGAGGGTAATAAACCCTCAAAAGGGTTCCCCCTGATTACCACTCTAACCAGGTCAAAAGTCGGGTCAAACTTGCTAAGAAAAAGTCAACAAGATACTTAAAATGCAATTTATGCATAATTAACATTGTAGATCATATACAACCTGTTTGATCATTGTTATAACTTGGTAATAAGTGTAAGAACATGTCCAAACATGTTCAACCCGACAATTTCCTGTTTAGACCAGGTTCGGAACCGAAAGTCGCATAGTTTGACTTATACTTTGACTTTCAGTTCTGACCCGTTTTGGTATGATTTAGAAATACCTAAGAGCCTTATTTGGACCAGTTTACATGCTAGTATAACCCTCTGTGATTATACACTATGGTTCATTAGTTAACCGATTAATACGCATGATTCCATTAATTGCTCATATGTTGACCATTATGCCCTTTTCACCTTAAAACGTGATTTTTGAAAATGTAAAAGAGCAGAAACCTTAATTACTGATATATAGACTTGTATGCAAAGTTTGACATCAGTTTGAGGTGTAGAATAAGAGTTATGCTCGTTAGCGTAAAATTAAAGCCTTATGTTAATAAAATGGCGTAATTAGCGTATAGCCTAGTTAAGCCTACTTTTTGATATCAAAATCTTTACCCACTGATGTAATATATTATTTTGGGATTTTTAAATATTTTTAATTAATTTTAGGCTGAGCATAACTAGTAGTCGTAGGCTTAATCCGGTAATTGTCGGTTTTGCCCTTACGGGCCATAAAATGAGTTTTACTTATCTAAATGACTCCAAACCTTTTGCTACTGATTAAATATGATAAATAAAATATTTTAAGCCTTCTGGAATAATAAAAATATCAGCTTTAAGTATATAACCCGGAAACGGCTCCTAATCGCCTTTCTAAGTGTTTTTAACGCATAGTATGTACTAGAACTATTTTAGACATACAAGGGTTGATACCTACTGATATTTTAGGTAAATTATAATGTTTTAACAGTAAGTAAAAGTTGTTTAACTCAGACTTCAGTTTTGAGCTTCACGGCTTATGTGAAATTACCAAATTGCCCCTACGGTGCATAGTTTGGTTATAATTGATAGATTTCACATATATACTTTACCCTACTGTTATAACTTATTAAATTGAGTATTTTTACTGATTACATCAGACCTGTAACTCAGATTAATACTTAAATTCTTTTATAACCTTTTAAATGACCAAACTACCCCTACGGGGCAAAGTTTGTGGTTAAATACGTTACGGGCATAATGAAAGACATCTTACTGATGTCACAACATATTTGAGGCATAAATTAACTTAGGAAACCTGTATATAGCTCTCATGAATACCCGTCACGCTTATTACGCGTACGGTTAGGTTTATGTAACAAGTTTACATAAATTAGCCGAAACGGGTCAAACCTTATTGGTTTTATCTCAAAATCCAGAATGTGTATGAAATACCCATATAAGACAAGTCTCTGAACATGTCGGGTTTAAATCACATTCTATTCCGGTCTTCGCTTAATCATGCGTTTGAACCGTATATTCCCTTAAGACTAACCGGTCTAAGCTTAGGGTAAATTAAAGACCCGTTAGCATTCTAATTGATTATTTATACCATCATTCCAGACTAGAGCATTTCGGTAAATGGTACCTACGCTTACTTAAGTGAATACGGATGAGTTATTAGATTCTTGCTAATTAAGACAGGAGCTAGCTCAGGTAAATACTCTTAACTTATTTTCCCTATACGGGCTTGGAATACGGTATAATAATACCGCTTGGTCGGGTATTGAATATTTAATCTTATTATGATTAAATTATTGAGGTAACCCGGTTTAATCTGTATTGTTTGAAATAAAGACCTTTAGGGGTTAATGACCATGTCCCGGATATCCTTGACATCATTGTATTATAAAATGGCCACGTCTTAAGTACGGGGTGTAGGCATACACCTGACAGTTACTTAAGTAATAACGGTATCTCACTTCCATGTGGGCCTATACTTGTGGTGTGTCTGTTAATCTGACTCGGTTTCTACATCGGGCCCTGAACGTACAACGAACATGTAAATCTGTATACAAGGTTATAAATATAATTGTTCCAAGTTAAAAAGGTTAATTTTGCCTCTGTGCATTTTAATCAAATTATAAAAGATATTTTATGCCACGTGCATTCAAATCAATTTTCTTAGACTCTTTTCAAATGAGTCAGTTGAGTGTATTTACCAGTGAAAACTGACGTATTTTCCAAAAAGGTTAAGTGACAGGTACTGAACGTAATTGGCTGGAAGCTCAGGGCGCTAATAAGGAATCTTGCAAGTTCTAGGCGTCTAAAGTCTGTTGAACAAGTGATATGTTTTAAGATCCGCCTGTGGATCCTTTACTTTCCGTTGTAATACTGGATATTACTTTATATTCGGAATGTAATAATATTTATCTTTTGCTTCCGCTGTGCATTCATATATATTGTGTTGTTTGACTATTATGTTGCCAACCACGTCACGATACTCCCCACCGGGCCCACCGGTGACACGTGGAAAGTCGGGGTGTGACACGCTGGAAGGAGGAACGAGGGGAGGGGTGTGCGACGGAGGCCATCAGTCGGAGAAAGAGGGGTGCTGGAAGTCGCCGGAGGTGCGGCTCCGGTCACCGGAAAGGCCGAGAAGAGAGGGAAAGTGTAACAACCTGACTTTCCGGGTCATTACCTAGATCTGTCATTTATTGCTTAATTGACTTGTACTCTCGAGATTCCGATTATCGCTAAGGGTCAACGATATTTTAAACTATATTAAACGCATTTAACGCACACTACGTCGCTTATTTAACGCATTCAATTGCATTTAAACGCTGGTTATCACAACGCATCACAACGCTCATCACAACGCAAAAGAGAAACGCGGATTAGTTATGTGTCTACTTGTGTGTGTGCATTACTTGATTACCTGTGTGTGTTTATTTTTTTATGTGTGGTTACTCGCCAACGCTATCGTAACACAACTCAACGCAAACGCAAACGCAGACTCGAACCGCAGATTTACTTTTATTATGTGATTAGTTGTTTAAATAGTATGTGGTTATAAACGCAACGCTTACACACTCGAACGCTTACTCGCAACTCGCTTAAACGCAACGCTCAACGCATGAAACGAAATTCAAAAAACTAACCCACGCGACCAGACTGATCGAATGACCACTCGATCGAATGGGCATCCGACCGGATGACCATCCGACCCACTTTATACACCGCCTCATCTCACCTCTCAGCCTATAAACACCTCCTGTCACATCACTGTTTATTGATGTGACATCTCCATTCGACCAGACGCTCCCAACTCGCTGTCAAGCACACTTCACTCGATTCCAGGCTATTTCCATAAGTTTTCTTCCTAAATCTTGTACTTCCATCATCACTACACACTTTCTCATCATCTTCTCCATCAAATCTTACTTTTTCACCATGAAATCACCTGATTTGAACTCTTTGAAGGTGACGTCATCATGGGTTCCGATGGAAACTGTTGTGTGACCTCATCTCATCAAAGTTGGACCAGATCTAAAGGATTTCTACACTATTTTTCACAAACCCCATAGGATTTAAAGAGTTGAAAGATGTTTCCATACTTTTCTTCAAATACCCTTCTACACTCTACTAAAAAACCGATGGAATCCATACTCATTCAGACTCTCTACTCATTTCTAGTTGAGAGTCGGCTTGAAAACGGACTTCCACCGGAGAGATGACTGATTAACGGGTTGAACATGAAACTTCCCCAAAAGAACAGTGAGTACGCTTGAATGGGGTGATTCCCATCCTATCAGACGAACTGGACTTCGGTGTGTTCCGTTGTTTGACACGTTGTCACGCCATCTCCGTTAAAACTCAACCTTTTTGAACTTAGAAAATTTTCCAACCTCAGATCACCTAATCGGATAGCCATCCGATCGGAACCATCCGATCGAATGACTATTCGACTAGGTGACTGGTTCTCAAACTATTTAACAAAAACTTCAAACTATCAAACCTTCAATCGAATAGCCATCCGATCGAATGGCCATCCGTCCGGATGACCATCCGATCGAATGACTTAATCCATACTACAACAAAAACTTCAAAAGTTAGAACGATTTACAAACACACTCACTCACTCGAATGATCAACCGTTCGAATGGCCATCCGTCCGGATGACCATCCGATGCGCGGTTTAACCATCGTTCAACGCTTATGCTACTGTTCTATAATCAGGCTAACTCCAACGTGCTCCCTTCAATCCAAGACAGTGTTTACCTGTTAAACACGATCTGTGAGTATACTCGAACCCTTTTTCGCTTAACGCACTTTTGGGTGTTACATAAGTTCACTATATCAAATCACATCAACACATAACGCAAACACTTTTAAACGCTAACCGCTCTCGCGTGCTATACGTGTCTCGATGAATGCTTGTATGTTATGTTTACACAGTGATTGTTGCCTGACACCTTAGCAACGATAGTACTATAGTTTGGACTCAGCACCTGTCGTGGACGGGGGTTGTTAAGGGTATTACTTCACATGGTCATGGTGGTGATAATGTGTTGCGCATTCTACAACTCGCAGTCATGTCGGTTGCATACGTCATTGTCGATAACTTACTTGCTTCACATTTATACGTGTTACATGCTGGTTATGCGTAACTCGCTTTCGCTACTATATGCTATTAAACTTGTATACTCACCTTTACACCCTGTGTATTGACTTTATTTTCACATATGTGACAGGTGGATAGGATGCTATGTTTGCTGAACTTTTGTGGAATCATGCTAGGAAGTCTAGAAACAAACTAAATAAATCTGAGTTGTCAGAACAGTTTATTTGCCTTTTAGAATAATGTCTGTAATAACTATTTATGCTTTATATGTTTATGGTATGGGACGTGAACGTTAAATATATTGTCACTAATAGTTGTTATGGATTCTCATGGACAATCTGTTTCGCTCGGTGCCTCGCCCCGATGTTTCCGCCATCGGTTGGGGTGTGACAGAAAGGGGGACCAGTCATTGTGCGGCTAATGTCTTTCTAATTAGGGTTTTTATGTGTTAAAATAAGAGGGGTGATGGTTAATTCATTTATATAGTGTAGGGTTTCGGGGTTTAGGTAGGTTGGGTTGGGCCTAGCCCAAGTGCGTATGGATCCGTATAAAATTACATGTATCTTATCTGACGAACTAGCCCGTGTAATTTACAATTAGACCTAATGAGAATTATATGTATTTAAAGTGAATGTTCGGCTCGGGTTTGTTGTTTAACGATACGTTCCTCTCGTCGCGGTTGTTATTATTTAATACACAATTATAATAATACGTATTATATAATAGTGATAATAATAATAATAGAAATAAAATACCCTTTTCTCGATGATCGGGATCGAGAGTATGGGTTGTCACAAAGGAGATAACTATGGATGCGTTGGAAGTTGCAGGTGAACATCCACCGTCTCTCAAACACGCCATGCCACGCCACGAAAGAATCCTCAACTCGATTGACACTTTACACCCACAAAATCATCATCGCCTAACTTAGTAACCCAAACGCCAAACAATGGTTGCATAACATCGATGTCAATAAACCCACAACGATATTCAACTAAGAACAAAAAAATAGTAAGTTCATCACCATACTGTATAAGAAAATGTGTGCACATTTATAAGAAATTAGATGTTAACCTGCAAGTTGCATAAATTCAGAGGCTCAGATGGTGTAAATGAAGGAGATAACCATGGCTGCATTGGAGGTTGCACGTGAACATCCATCGTCTCTCAAACACGCCACGCCACGCCATGATTACATCCTCAACTCGGTTTACGCTTTACACCCACAAAATCATCATCGCCTAACTTAGTAACCTAAACGCCAAGTGGGTGATGCCAACATTCTATCAAACAACTAGTGTGCATGACAGAAAAATGCTTAATTTTACAAAGAATATCAATCTCACAGCAAATAAGACTATTCTTTTTCATAAAAAAAAAAGAAACTATTAATGCAGGGCAACAGAGGTTTTTCAGGCACAATCATACCAGCTTGAATCTTAACACCCTGAACAAAAGTTGAATAAAATAATTTTTAGGGCACAAACATACAAACATTTTTCTGGTGTGCATGACAGAAAAATGCTTAATTTTACAAAGAATATCAATCTCACAGTAAATCAGACTATTCTTTTTTCATAAAAACGAAACTATTAATGCAGGGCAACATAGGGTTTTTAGGGCACAAACATAGCAGCTTGAATCTTAACACCCTGAACAACCATTAAACAAAATAATTTTTAGGGCACAAACATACAAACACTGCAATGCGAGATTAACAGACATATACATCCTCAAACGCATGTTATAGATAACGAAAGAGGTGCATTTTAAAACCCTAACAGACATTAACATACATCATTTTAAAACCTTGCAAAGCGAGATTAAGAGACATATACACTGCAAAGCGAGATTAACAGAGATTAACAGACATTACCTTATCTTCGATCAAAATCAGCTCCATCTTAAAACCTTGATTCCATTTTCGGATGATTCGCGCCTTGATTCCATTTTCGGATCAACAGGACCGTGCATAATTCTGAAACTGGGTGTGATTAAAGGCGTAAAGGTGTGGAAGATAAAGGTTTAGTTCGGAAATAGGCAGACAATGATTTGGTGAGGGAGATGGAAGGTTACAGTAGATTTGAAGATGAAAAATGAGTTCTGAAGGAAGAGATAATAGAAGATGAGTTATATGATTGAAGAAACACTAGATAAATGGTCGGAACCGAAATATCTAGGGGGTTTGAATCCGCATAAAAAGGTTGGTTTCCACGCGATTGATTCAGGTCCGATAGACCTTCTTCTCCGGTAATTCTGCAAAAAAGAACACCGTTAGTCTCGCCAAGGGGAGAAGAGGGTTCTCTCCTTGACCCGACTCCGGTGTGAGAATAAGTATTGGTGATGAAGAAGAAGATGTATTTGATAAGAGTGAGTAACTTGAATTCATACCTGAGTTTTCTCGTATTTATAGCCGGGAGTCGTTTTAGGCGGGAAAACCCGTTAGTGAAAAGAGGACGGAAGATGCTAACCCCGTAAGCGGTTACGTTTTCTTCCGTTATTGCTCCTTGATCCGATGTGATAGCACACGGATCGTAGTATAGATCTAAGGCTAGGGATTAGCCACGTGTAAAGTGATTAAATGGAGATCATTCTCTACTTGCATGCTTTCGTTGTGAATTCGGGGATGATTGAGATAGTGACACGTGTCCAGACAGTTGTAACCGTCTTGGTGGTGCACGATTGTATTTCTTCTAGAGGATTACTGCTATAATCTGGTGTGGCACCTTATCGTGTGGAGACCACTAAATGAATCCCAAGTCTGGGTAAAATAATATCCAAGTCTGGATATTTAGGCGGAAATATATATCTCAGGATTTTTATCCTTTGTTAATGGGAGAAGGCGCAAGGATTTATGATTTCCTTTGGGAACGCGACTATAGACTGCTGATTTCTTTCTTCCTTTTATAAGACCAGTGCGCGGCCGCGCAAGGCTAAAAGGTTGAAAGGCAAGGTTGTGGTATGGTCCTAAATACTTATTGTGAGGTTTTTGGGACCTTACCCCTTCAAGTCCCCCCAGTCTAGTGTTGTACTTATGCAAATAAGTGGAGCACTGGACTTGTGAGAGGGAAATGCTTTTGGGCGCGAAAAATAAGAAAACTTCTGGACGAAGCTTTATTTTGATTTTTGTAAAGATTTTTGAAAATCTTTGACTTTTACTGGGACTTGGTGCAGTAAATTGGGTGACAACCTGTCCTTGTCAGTTGTTTTTTACTGTCCGTGTCTTATACGCGCGCGTGCAAACGCGTGTGTGTTTGATATTCACTTTTCCTGCTGCTTGGAGAACTGTGATATCTGGAAAAGTCATTGTGACGGTTACCGAGGCTATTTATTGCGATGAGTATATATAATGTTTTGGTAACCTCTTTGTGCAATCATTGTTTTGTCGAAAAAACTTTCCCCATTCCGTTTTTCTAAGAAAAATTTCCTCCTTCCTCCTCCTATGTCAACTGGAGAACATCAAGAAGAGATTGTTGAAGAAATGTCAACTGAACTTCCACCGTTGAAGTGGCCGAGAGCGTCTTTTGATGGTTTAATTCAGAACCTTAAATTCCCGGAAAACTGGGGTGCTCTGTATCCTGAAGAGGGGCAGATGGCGGCGGATGCTCCGGCTGGGTATATTACCCTCTTTTGGGATTTTTTCTGTGATGGTAACTTTCGCTTGCCTGTTACTAAATTTTTTCTTGAAATCCTTGGGTTTTATAACCTGCATATCTCCCAACTTCACCCTATTGGTATGGTTGGGGTTCGACATTTCGAATTCGTGTGTCGGACAATGCATGTTGAACCAACCGTTCCCCGATTTAGGGTTTTTCATCAGATGCATTGTACCCAAGGGTTCTATTCGTTCGTTCAGAGGGCTTCTGCAAAGAAGATTTTACTGCAACCCCCAAAATCCTTCCACGATTGGAAGCAAAAATTCTTCTTTATCAAGGCCGGAGTGATTCCGGTGAAGATGGTTCTAAGGGGGAAGGACGATGTTCCGATTGAAACGCTTCAGACCCCTGTTGATGAGAACTGGTATCAAGATCTGAAAGATGTGCCCAATATTGCGTTGCCGGAGAAAGCTCTTGTCGGAGCCGGCATGAGCTTGAACTGGAAGATGGAGCGTGATGACAAACCCGTATACACGGAGGATGGTCATAGTAAGTTGGGGGTTTTTTCTCTTCTCTTTTTTTTTTTTTGACCTGATCTCTCTTCGAATGTAGTTGTTTCTCTGTATGTTGTTGCCTTCAAGAGGGAAGGCGGAAGAATGGGTACTATCAAGAAGAAACCTGAAGTGGAGCTCTGGTATCATCGCATCGTAAGAAATTTTGTTCTTCCGTGGGATGCGGACCTATCTGCTCAACCAGCTGCTGGTGCTGGTAAGTTATATTTGTTTTTGTTTTCCTTTTTGCGCTTTGTGGGTAAATTTTGTTTCGCGCCTTTGTAGGTGAGTTGTTGAATTTGGGCATAGGCCCTGGAAAGAAAAAACGCGCAACTACTTCTACTTCTGCGCCAAAGAGAAATGAGGCTGTTAAAGTTCAACCTTTGAAGGCGAAGAATGTTGGAGAGAAGAAAGGTATGCGCCGTTCCTCTGACTCCAGGTGTGATTATGTGGTGGTTTCTGACTCTTTGGAGGGTCTTACTCCTGCAGAAACTGTTCGAGAACCGAAGCCTGAACCGAGGGATTCTGCTGATATTCCCCCTTCTAACCCGAATGAGCCTATCGATTTGGATTCTAGTCCCGAACATTTGGTACATAGGAAGGTTGGTAAAAGGAAGCAAACTGATACTGATGCGGAGGGTCAACCTCCTAAGAAAGTGCAGAGGAAGAAAATTACCAGAAAAGGGAATCTTGATGCCTTTGTTTCGGAATCTGTTCCTGGTAAGTGTCGTTTTTCCTTGTTTCCTTTAAGCGGACTAAATCCTTACAGATTTTTATTTTTCTAGAAGTTCCTGTTTCCCCTATTCCCACAAAACTGCGATCTGTGGTAAATGAAGAACTTCCCTCTACTCCTCCGCGCGCTTCTGTTGCTGACCAGTTAGAGCCTTCAGAGGTTGCTGATGATGGTGTGGAGAAGACTGTTGAGGCTGAGAAGCCTGTTGGTGTTAATACAGAGGCTGAAAAGGTTGTTGATCCGAGTGTGGTGGATGATGCTGATAATCTACCAACCCCTGAAGCTGTTGCTCAAGATTTAGGGAAAAAACCAACTGTTGAAAGTACTTCTACTCCTTCCCCTAAACCTTCTGACGCCATGCCGGAGCGTGTTGAGAAGGTGACAGTTGAAGGGTTAGACCCATCTGCTGGTATTAGTAGACATTCTCCAATTCGCCCAGAAGAAACCTTGGGAGATTATTACTACCGGACTTATACGGAAAAAGATGCTTCTGATCCTCATGTTCCTGTTTGGAATTTGAAGAAAGGTGACACTTTCTCGGATTGGCGTGTGTGCCAAGATTGGTTGCAGGGAATACTTCCGCCTGGAGAGATCAAGTTTCAGGAAAGTCGTCCCTATGAACAAACCTATCAGTCTTATCTTGCAGAAACCGCTTCTCATGTCTCTACCACTCATCGCATAGTGCGTGAGTGGTACAGTATGCATAAGGAGCATGAATCTTTTATGGCATCTCAAAAGAAATTCGCCAAAGATGAAAAACGTATAGCTCAGTTGAAGGCCAAATTAGAAGCTGAGCAAGCCAAGTTTGAGGCTGAGTGTAAGACTGAGGAATGGTCTGTTGCTGGTTGGAAGAGAAAAGCGGAAGCTGAAGCTGCTCTCCTGTCTGAGGAACGCAAAAATTGGAGGAGAATTTGTGAGAAGGATAATGCTGAGAAGGCAAACCTTCGTAATATCATTAATAACCTCAAGGCTGAGGTTGAAAAATTGAAGAATCAGGATGCGAAGGTAGAAAGATTGAAGAAGGAGAAAGCCGATGCAGAAGTTGCGCTAGCGGAGGCTCGTTCTCATAGGGAACGTAGTGAGCAACGGGAGGTACAAGCTTTCGCCACTCTTGCCCTTAGAGATAAAGAGTTAGAGGAACTTACTGCTTTGGTTTCTGATCAGGAACAACTTAAGAAGGATCTGGAGCTTGTGCGTTCCGAGAATGCTGAAACCTCCCGCCGTTTGACTGAGGTTGAAGAGAAATTAGAAAATTCTGAAACGGCGCGAGTTACAGCGGAAAGCGAGCTTGAACCTTTAAAGAATGATATGGCCTGGTTGAAAGATTGCGAGATTTCCTGTGTAAGTTTTGTCTTTCTTTTTGTTGTGGGATTGTTTATGCGCTTTCTTGATACTCTTTCTTGCTTGATTTCATAGGTTGCTGAATCTGTGTTAAATTCTCAAGAGCTAGATAAAACTGTTGCTAACTTAATGGTTACTGCGCGACGAGATGGATATGCGCAAGGATATGCGGAATGTTCCCAGCATGTGAATAGCGCGTTGAAGGTTGACTGGGATGATAGTAAGTCTGCAACTTTTGGTGTAAATACTGGCGCCGTGCTTGCCGCCATGAAAACAGAGTTTAACAACTTGCAACTTCCGGTCATGGATCTGATAAACGTAGCGCTGCAATCAGATGATCACGTGGCGCAACTAAAGGAAATCTTTCCGGATGAGGGTGAAGATTTAGTGTAGTTTGAAATTGTATTGAACAATTTTTTATATGTAATATTCGGGATGTGAATCCCTATTTTTGAAGGTGCGCTGCTGCACAAGTAACTTAAACACTGTCGTGTTTGAAAGTCTTCAGAGCGTATTTGTACGCTGAGAATTGCATGTTTCTATTTGTTTGTTTACAATATTTTGCATGAGTACGATTACTTTTTGTCGAGTAAGGCGAATGAAGTTGGTATAAAACTAATGCTTGAACTTATGGTCGTTTGTGATGTGATCACTGACCGTTCATGAAGCTTGTTTTACAACTACCATAATGTTTTTGCGCTTACTTAAAAGAAATTGCATGCACTTTGTAAACATAGGAATAATAGAAACTTTGTAATTTTATTAATGGATAGAGCACAGAGGCTTTACAAAGTTTTTGCTAATAATTATGTGGAACTTAACTTAGTGTTTCCGCCTTGCTTGATGGATCATGTCTTTCCGCGGGAAACTTGTCTTTTAGGCTTTTGCCCGTTTGCTTAGGCCTTCCTCTCCCCGGGTTATCTGCTTAATCTCTTTGCGCACATTTTGGAGTAAATGCATGAGTTCGCCGCTCTTGAGGGCTTTCTCTATTTCTGTGCGCAGAGAGATGCAGTTGTTAGTGGTATGCCCGTTGTCTTTATGATATTCGCAGTATTGCGCCGGGTGTTGTCCACGTTTACTTTTCATTGGGATCGGAGTTTTGAATTGATAGTCTTCAGTACTTAGAACCTCCGCCGGGGTCTTTGTTAGGGGAGTCCACTGCCTCTCCCTATTTTCTTGTTTGTTCTCCCTCTGCGCGGAGAGTTTGTTGATTGTTGTGCGAGCGTCTTCAGACGATCGACTTCCTGATCCAGACTCGCGCCATGACTTCTTAAACCTTCTTTCTCCGGTTGAGCTTAAGTCTGCGGGCCTATTGTGTGGTGGTGGTGGCCTGTTTGTAGTAAGGTTTTTCTCAGTTTGCGCATAAACCTTGGCCGCCGCCATTATCTTTTCCCAACTTTTTGGAAGGCCCTCTGTTCCAGATAAGACTTTAACCATGTCATCACATCTAACCGCGTACTTGAACTGAGCACGGATTAGTTGTTCGTGAACACCGCCAATCTCCAACACTTCTTTGTTGTATCTGGTGATAAAATCCTCCAGATTTTCATCATCACGGCGCCAGATGTTCATAACGTCGGATGTGTCCCGAATGGAACGCCGTTGCTGGCTGAAGTGTGTCAAAAACTTTTCACGCAGATCCTTCCATGATTCGATCTGCCCGGTTGGTAGGTTATCAAACCAGCTTCGCGCTGGGCCAGTTAATGTTTGTACAAACAGATGACACCATAGCGGGAGAGTCCAACCTCCAACCAAACCCGCGCTGGTGAATACTCTCAGGTGATCATCGGGGTCTGTTAACCCATTAAACTTCCCTATGTTGGATGGTAATTTAGCTTTCTCCAATGGAGCTAGAGCTATTTCTAGTATGAATTTTGAGTTTTCCGCTGCTTCTGCAGGGCGGTAAACTAAGTCATAATTGTGTTCTGCCTCAGGGTTATAAACCGCTCGAGGCCTGCATTTGTTATAATTTGGCTGCAGTCGATTGAACACACTGGTGTTTGCACTTAAACGGTATGTCGGATCAGATTCATCGGTGTGGGTATCTCGCTGAGAACCCAACCTATCATGAACCGATTGTCTTCGATGTGTTCTACCATGATTCTCTCTCTGGTGACTTCCTGTCTGAGTGTATTCCCGTTGTGACGTAGATCTGGCATGAACTTCTGTATCTTCATACGTTGATTCTTCCCGTTGGGAGGCATGAGCACGAGATCCCGGTCTCCGTGATTGAGTCAGGGGGGGCAGTTTGAGCACACAGTTGTGTGTATACTGCGTTTAATGCTCCTTGAGACCGGACATACCAAGATATCGGAGTTTCTCCTGGTGGTAAAATTGAGTGAGCAGGGTTTGCTGGTAACATTCCTGGAGTGACAGGATCGTTTGCTTGATTGGATTGAACCTCGTTATCGTCCGAGGCATCTTCTAGGACTCCTTCTACTTGCAAATTGTTTCCGACGTTCGGTCGAGGACCGACTTGCCGGTGAGATGATGAGTTTTCTGCCATACTGAAGTTGAAAACGAAAGGAACTGAATCGAAACGAGATGAAAACTAGAAAAACAGAGGAATCGGTGGGCGCCAATGAAGAAACACTAGATAAATGGTCGGAACCGAGATATCTAGGGGGTTTGAATCCGCATAAAAAGGTTAGTTTCCTCTCGATTGATTCAGGTACAACCGATCTTCTTCTCCGAGAACTCTGCAAAAAAGAGCACCGTTAGCCTCGCCAAGGGGAGAAGAGGGTTCTCTCCTTGACCCGACTCCGGTGTGAGAATAAGTATGGGTAATGAAGAAGAAGAAGTGTTTGAGAAGTGTGTGTAACTTGAATTCATACCTGAGTTTTCTCGTATTTATAGCCGGGGGTCGTTTTAGGCGGGAAAACCCGTTTGTGAAAAGAGGACGGGAGATGCTAACCCCGTAAGCGGTTACGTTTTCTTCCGTTATTGCTCCTTGATCCGACGTGATAGCACACGGATCGTAGTATAGATCTAAGGCTAGGGATTAGCCACGTGTAAAGTGATTAAATGGAGATCATTCTCTACTTGCATGCTTTCGTTGTGAATTCGGGGATGATTGAGATAGTGACACGTGTCCAGACGGTTGTAACCGTCTTGGTGGTGCACGATTGTATTTCTTCTAGAGGATTACTGCTATAATCGGGTGTGTCACCTTATCGTGTGGAGACCACTAAATGAATCCCAAGTCTGGGTAAAATAATATCCAAGTCTGGATATTTAGGCGGAAATATATATCTCAGGATTTTTATCCTTTGTTAATGGGAGAAGGCGCAAGGATTTATGATTTCCTTTGGGAACGCGACTATAGACTACTGATTTCTTTCTTCCTTTTATAAGACCAGTGCGCGGCCGCGCAAGGCTAAAAGGTTGAAAGGCAAGGTTGTGGTATGGTCCCAAATACTTATTGTGAGGTTTTTGGGACCTTACCCCTTCAATGATAGAAAGATATAAACCACAGTACAAAAGCCAGAACTGCAAAGCATTAATTGAGCCCCCTATAAAAACCCCCCTTTCTCTATTTTAAATTTCAAATGAAGAAGGTAAAATAATTTATGTATTTGAAATAAAAGAAGAGTATTTTTAAATAAATGAAGTGAGAGTAATAAATTAAATTACTTCAAAAATAATATGTTTATTTTGTTCTTTTATATATTTAAATAATATAATATTATTTGAAGTTACTTTAAGTGAAAGAAAACAATGGACAGTAATAAAAACATAAATATATAATAAAAACCTACATAAAATAAAAATAAAAAACATACAAGTGACAAATAATTTCAAAAACATAATTAAAGATGGTCGACTGAATTAAATGAGCAGTCCAAATCAATTGAACGTGCGTCTTCCTGTAGGTCATTAGAGCTGTTCATTTTAATCCAAAACCTAAAACCCGACCCGAATTTAAAGCCACCCGAACCCAATATTTGAATGATGATGAGACATGAATCATGATGATGACATGAGTTTGAAAAGCAAAGTGTGGGCTTGTGGGAGTTCAAACTCCACCCACCCCAATCACTAGTGAGCCCAATTCTTTTCTTTCTGCAGCCCACATGCCTACAACAGTTCTGATGCCCACATTTTACGATGTTTTGGTCTAAATTTTGAGAGCATTCATAATTAAATCTCTTACTTAATATCTATAATTACACTAATAACACTACCTTTTCTCTCTTCTTTTCAATTAAATAATATTTTTATACTTTTTTCTCTACTCCACTTACAACCATTTTCAAAAAATATTACAAATTATAGAGGTGAACAATATCTCTTTTAAATTTACTGATAAATAGTAATTTTTTCTCTTTTTTCTCTTTCATCCACTCATAACAATTTACAACCACTCTCACAAATATAGATATTACACTCACATAAATATGGAGTATCCATTCTGAATTGTGAATGCTCTGAAATAATAAAATTGACCACATGTCAACATACTAGAAACGGGAATTTATAACCTAATTATAAGGTAATGAACTATGATATAATATATCGAAAATTTAGGATGTTACAATATTCCTATAGCGAATTGTGGGAATCAAGAATAAATACGTTTATCTCAAAATCAAATGTATCTTGAGAGGTCAAAGCCTAAAAGTGTGAGAGTACACCTCATCAGAGGGTGATAGAAACACGTGTTATTATTTATTAGGATAAAGGATCATGTAAAAGACAACTTTTATGTGCGAAGCATACGTGAGAAGGATATAAGGACAAGTGTCATTGGCATGAAAGGTAATTTGGTCATTTCCCAAGTGAACAACTTCACCCTTAATTTTCAAACGGTTATAACTTTTTCATACCTTAATATTTAACAAAAATTACACCATATTAATAACCATTTCATTCTCTTTAATTCAAGCAGTGGGTATCACCCCTAACTTGATAATGTCAACCCCTAAATGTGGTTGGTACTTACCAAACGAGATAAGGACTAAATCCGACTCATTGGTAAGGGTCCACTAGAATAAGTATAGTGAAATTTTTCATCTAGGTAAGGATGTCACCCCTAACTTGATGTATAATTTCATGAATATCGAGAACACGGATTGAGAGTCCTTCACCAAAGTGAGGGTTTCACGCCTATTTTGGTGAAATTGTCTCGTTTGTATAATACGAGTGTTTTCGTGCCTTCGTGTTTGTGGAATAAGTCTCTTTAGGAAAAGTTATATGTATATTTTTGAGGCAAAAAAAAGGATAAAGAAGAAGCATATATGAAGCATTTTGTATAAGTAACATGATAATCAAGAATGGTCAAGTTCGGGATTCCTAACCATAGACTAGGTCAATATGACAATTTTTCCTAATTCCCTATGGTTATGGCTCTGATAACAATTTGTCACACTCCAACCGATGACGGAAACATTAGAGTGAGACGAAAACGAGATTGCAAGAGACTTCATAACGACTATTTGTAACAAGATTTAATAATCAAAATTTCATTTCATTTTTAACTCGGAAATACATAGTTTCGAATCAAAGTACAACATCTTGAACAAGGAAACAAATTACAAAACATAAACATAATTTAAAGTGTGTTTCTAGTCTTCCTACTAGATTTGTTACAACGTACATCATCAAGTTCCTGCAATACATATTAAAGTACATGTCAACACATAAAGTATTGGCGAGTATACAAGTTTGAGTTACAAACATAAGTATAAAACAGTTTAAACGAATCCACGTGGCATAATCGTAAATTAAGACTTATCATACAACACTAGCATGCATCTCTTACTTGTCAACCCAAAGTTTCCCACTAGCGTAATCTTGTCGTCGCAACGACAAGACCATTTTTGTATAACTTAACATGACCTCAAGAATACGGGCGGTGTGTTACTCCTATAGCGCTATACATGTTAAGGGAGGCTTGTATGGAGTTAATTACAAAGTATATTACAAATAAAGATTCTAGCATGTATGAATTTTTAGCATCCCGTATTAAGCATGTATAATGGATTGTTTTTTTGTGTTAAACATGTTTGTATGTGATCATGTGAGTTTAATAAATCATAAGTATTGCACCCAAAAGTGTCGAATAGTAAAAAGGGTCATGTATACTCACGGTTTTCTAAGCTTTCCAAAGTAACGTGAGTTGACGAGTCGTGGAGGTGGAGCACCAAAGTTACCCTACATTGGGGAAACGAAGGTGTATGAGTATATGGAGTTCGTAGAGAGTTGGCTTCGGAGTTAAGTATAAAAAGTATATGTGTAACGAAAGTATATCTTGTCTAGGTACTCGTTTGGACACTAAGTTTTCGTGTGCTTTCATGGGTCCTAACTTGCCCATTAGAATCACAAACGAGGAGTTTAGAAACGAAGATAATCTAACCTAAGTCCTTGACATCTAACCATGATCCGGTTAGGATCAAGAATTCGGTTATTAAGTATATATTATATATGTTAAGTTATAATTTTTTCCATCATGTATTATCATGTAAGTCAAGCATGGAGGTAGGATGATTTCAATACATTAAACCTCTTTGTATGAATCACCAAAGCACAAACTCATCTTTGGTTGGTCATGAATATAAGATTTAATTGAACTAGCTAACTAAAAAAACAACCAAGTGAGCAAACTAGATGCGCATATCTCGATCATGGAAAGTGTTCGAGGACATGATGTAGCCTTTTCAATTTATGGAAGTTATTTTTACACCAAAATATGCAAGTGAGGTAGTGGAACATATTTGGAGAGCTAAGGCTTCCATGGTTCACACATTACTTATACACAAGTTTTTCAACATTGAAGGTTGAAAGTTTGGATGGTTTCAACACTTAGAACATTTTGGGCCGAATTTTAAAGAGGTTTTGAGCCTTATTTCTTGGTGAAAACCAATCACACACAAACCCACAACTATAAGCATAGTTGTGTACAAGATTCCACTAAGTTTTAAGCATTATATATAAGAAACAAAACGATAAATTAGAGCAGAATTTTATGCTACTTTGGACCTCAAATATGGTGAGGTTCCACCTTAGTTTGCCATGGGAAACTTGTGGAAACCTTCCTAGATGTTGCCCAAGTAGTTTGAAAGAAGATTAGAAAAAGAAAGGTGAAGAAAAGTGTGTGAAAAGTCACATAGAACACTTGAAAGTATTTTTCCTTGCTTGGAATTCTTGAGAGTATTAGAGAGTTTGAGAGTAGATTAGTGTCTGGAAAGTGTTTAGGAGGCGGCGGAAGCTTGTATTTATAAGTGAGGATTAGGGTTTGGGAGTTAATGAAGGTGGAAGGTGATTGGAGGAAAAAGAAGGTTGAAAAGGGTTAAATATGATTGGCTAAAGAAGGGTGGAAGGTGATTGGAGGAGAAAAGAGGTGGAAAATAGTGAAATATGATTGGCTAAAGAAGGGTGGAAGTTGATTGGAGGAGAAAGAAGGTGGAAAATAGTGAAATATGATTGGCTAAAGAAGGGTGGAAGGTGATTGGAGGAGAAAGGATGAGGAAAAGCTTTTGGTTTTGCTCACTTTTAGTCCCTGCACTTTGTAACTAGGTTATTTTATGCCGTTTTCTTGTATTTTAACTTGTTTTTAGGTATCCAAAGTGTATTTTAAGTCTCGGTTTTGTATATAAACACGTATTTAAAGATTTATTGCATATATAACGCAAATATGAAATGTAACACCTATATGTATAAAATGAATTTCCATTATGATCAAAAACTCGGATTACAAGATTGGAAATGAACCATGAATATGACACGATTACAAGTTTCTAAAAATAGAAATGTGAATACAACTTTCTAAATATGGAAAGTACAAAAATGCGGAGCGTTACATTTTGAATACTCATTAGTCCATTACGTGATTTTGAATTGTCAATACTTGATTACACATTCAACATAAACCATTACGTGATTATACATTCAATATAAATCCATCACTTGATTACACATTAATATGATTTGTTGCAACTGATGTTATTACAATTATGCTTATTACATGATTACTCTTTCAATAATAAGAACGTATTTGTTTATGGTTTATTACGTGATTAAATCTCTAATATACGGTATTATGTGGTTATTATATGTTGATTTGGTTGATGTTTTGTATATAACGAGTTGACGCTACGCGCGCGTTACGGCGCGATGTTGATTATAATGTTTAGTATTAGTATATTAGGTAAAAGTGAAAAATCTTTAATTTTATTATCTAAGAAGGATTCTGTATGAAGGCGATGCCATTGTGATTTAGACTAGAGTTGCGTCGTTCTTCTAAATAGTCGCGACGCATGCATGTCGGTTACAATGACGCACCGTTTAAAGAAAGTGTTGGTGATTTAATTATTATATACATCATTTGTTATGACTTATGAATGTCGGTTGGAAGCAAAATAAATAAATAAATAAATAATAATAATAATAATAAGTGATGCACCGTTTGACGAAAGTGTTGTTGGTAATTTAATCATTATATTCTAAATAGTCGCGACTCGTGCATGTCGGTTGAAAAAAATATTACGCACCGTTTGAAGAAAGTGTTGTTACCTTATTTGTTATGCTTGTCGATTGAAAAAAAATGGCGCACCGTTTAATTAAGAGAAAATTACTATTCTAGCCAAGAATAAAGTCAAATTACCAATTTAGCCAAGTGATACGTCTTTGGAAGGCACCTTAAGGTTTGGGATGTGTCCGCCAGTAAAATGCTGACACGTGGCTTGAAAAAAAAATTCATAAAAAAATATTTGTCATCAACCCATCATCGTCCCTTCAAATACACACAACCTCTGCTCCAACACCTTCAAATCCTCCACTCTCCAATGGCATGGCAGTTACCATTTCCATCTGCAACCTCACCATCTTCCTCATCACATCCTTCTTCCTCAAACCCTCCGCAACTCCCACAACCACCGCCACTTGCACCACCTGCACATACATCACCACTCTCCACCACCACCGGTTCCACCTCCATCACCACCGGTTCCACCTCCATCACGTTCACCTCCACCACCACCGGAAAAATGGCGACGGAAGGTGATGACGTTGTTTGGTCGGAAAAAATGGCGGCTGAAGTGGGTTTGCGGCTGAAGTCCAACGGTCACAAACATGAAATCACCTTTGTCGAATCGGTGAGGCCTTGCCGAAGAGGTTAGATTGCCGATCGGTAAACACAGGTGGGGGTGGTGTTGCCGCTCGGCAAAGTGAGTTTGCCGCCCACTCCCTTCACCCTTAGAACAAGCCAGACGCATCAGAACAAAGCTTGCGTCATTGAGACGCATCGGAAGCGTCTGTCTGCTAGGTGGTTCTTTTTATACAGGTGTCAGTAGGCTATTGGCAGACGCATCAATTGGCCATGCAGACGCATCAGACGCTTTGGGATCTGTGAAGGGCCTTCCAACAACGCATGACTTGGCTAAATTGGTAATTTGACTTTATTGTTGGCTAGAATAGTAATTTTCTCTTTAATTAAATTGACGCATCAAGATAAATTGGTGTATTAAATTGTGCGTACAATTGCACCGCAACTATAATATTATAATGTATTAAATTTAATTAAAATTTACCACTGTCAAACTTTAGATACATCAATAGTCAAACAATACATGAAATTTCAAATTTTAATGCATAATATCGAAGACTTGCATAACGTTCTAAACCTTCATAAAACCTTTTTAAGTTTCTTCACATTATAATATAATTTATAGGCTTATTGGCCTGTAATAATCCCACCTAAACCTTTTTGGCCAATAATAATCCCACCTCAGAATATTCCCCACACCAGTCCCATTTTTCAGATTTTTGGCCCACACTGGTCCCCAGTTAAAAATCCCTAACTCAGTTAGTAAAATGGCTGATGTGGCAGATGATGTGTTAAAAACTGATTATGTGGCAGATATGTGGCAGATGATGTGTTAAAAACTGATTACCTGTAATAATCCCACCTACACCTTTTTGGCCAATAATAATCCCACCTACACCTTTTTGGCCAATAATAATCCCACATCAGCCATTTTACTAACTGAGTTAGGGATTTTTAACTGGGGACCAGTGTGGGCCAAAAATCTGAAAAATGGGACTGGTGTGGGGAATATTCTGAGGTGGATTATTATTGGCCAAAAAGGTGTAGGTGAGATTATTACAGGCCAATTTGCCTAATTTATATTAGTGAGTTGCATGTGGCACTTACATAGGGGAAGGATCTACTAAAAAGTGGATTTTACCTAAGTAGCCTAAGAAGGATTGTGATGATGACATGTGGCACTCCTAATAAGTAGGAATGAAGGGCATTTTGGTCCTTATAAATAGGAGTGAAAATGACATGTGGCACCCCTTTTATTTTTTAAAAATACAAAAAAAAATCTAGTACAAAAAAATCTAGCACAAAAAATCTAGCACAAAAAAAATCTAGCACAAAAAAACTAGTACAAAAAATCTAGCACAAAAAATGTAGTACAAAAAAATATAGTACAAAAAAATATAGCACAAAAAAATCTAGTACAAAAAAATATAGCACGAAAAAATTCAGCAAAAAAATGTAGTACAAAAAAATCCAGCACAAAAAAATTGAGGAAAAAAAATTTAAGACAAAAAAATTTAACACAAAAAAATTAGCACAAAAATATAGTACAAAAATTCAGCACAAAAAAATGTTATACAACATAGAAATACAACACATTTAAGTGGGTTTTTTTAGTCTTCATATTTTGTATAACAATATGGTACTCAAATTAAAGATAAAAAGACGCTCGATTTTACGGTGAAATTTTTATGAAAAAATACTGTCGTATAAAAAAGTTATGAACGTTTAAAAAATGGGGGTGGAATATGCATGTGCCTTGGATGTCGAGAGAGAAAGTCCATAAATAGGATTTTCCCAAGATACCCTTACACTTCTCCTTTCTCCTACCCTTTCATCTTAACCATTGATTTGAAAAATGAATGGTTAAGATTCCTTCTCATCCTACTTAGGCAAAATTAACTTTTTATTTGATCTTACCCCCTTACATAGGTTATATAGATTATTTAATTTAATTTGACGTGGCATGATGATTTATTGATATGGTGGTAAGTGGCAACGTTTAGAATGATTTAATGATATGCTAGCAAAGAAAAGGAAGGCAAAAAACAAAGAATGAAAAGGCATGACGGAGAATCGAACGGGAGTCCATCTATGATGAACGTGCGCAACAACCATCTCAAGGGATCAGATTTTGTGATATATCTTCAACCGACATGACTTTTAACCGATGGGATACAAACTTAACTGTTTCTAACTGACATGATTTTTAAATGAAGGGGCAAAAACCTGAAGTTGGTAATTGTGTGTGGATACATATAATTTATATATTTTTTTCATAGGTAAGTTACTAAATACCTTCTTATTTTTTCAAAAAAGAATGGGTGGCATCCATTCAATCAAACCATTGTGTGCAAAGTTATTTTAAAAAGAATGGTGGTAACCCTTCATCTAAACCATTATATCCTAAGTTACTTTTTGTATATAATAATAATAATAATAATAATTAAGCAAATGGATGTATTTTTGGGTTTTTAAAAGTCACAACTTTTCACTCTAGAGTTTGTAGTTATAATAATAATAATAATAATAATAATAATAATAATAATAATAATAATAATAATAAATTAAGCAAAGGGTATGTATTTGTGGTTTTTTAAAAGTCACAACTTTTCACTCTTAAGAGGCAACCCTTGCTTTTTGTAGTGTTATATATGTAACATGATTTAAGTTGCTTTTTTATAAGACATATAATATAAATATATATATGAAGGGTTGTGACTTTTTTTGTAAGGGTATGATACATATAGTTTAAAGGGTTGTGACTTTTTGAAGATGTGTGATCCAAACCATCATACCTTAAGTTGTAGTTTGAAGAGTTGTGACTTTTTGAAAATGTGTGATCTAAACCATCATACCTTATGTTACTTTTTGTAGGGTTATATAATTATCCTTCATACGTGATTAGACCTGGAATATTTAGTATTCCATATGATAAATATATTATTATGTGTTTTTGTTTTTATGTAATTACATATTCACTCAGTGTGGTTTCACATAAAATATCATAATGAAATCATGTAATCACGTAATAATACATAATCAACTATTGTTACGTAATTACGTAATCACTAAGTGTGGTTTCACATACTATAACGAAATCACGTGATGGATATTTAAAATCAAGTAGTTATGTGTTGGGTATTCAAAATCACGTAATCACGTAGTGGGTATTAAAAATCATGTAATTTTTTAGGAAAACTACAGCAATAGGCTGCTCGAATTAAAGAGAATGAAATGCTCGTTAATACGGTGTATTTTTTTTTTTCAATTATCGTATGAAAAAGTTATAGTCGTTTGAAAATTAAGGGGGGAAGAGAGTTAAAGTGAAAAAGGACCAAAATATCCTTTCTCTATTTGTTTCTTTAATCGTTTGAATCTTATATTTACAAAAATGTCCCCACTCCCCGCTTAATTTTCAGTCATTGATCTTGAGAGATCAATGGCTAAGTTTGTCTCATACACTTCGTACACAATTTTGTCTTTTATACGATCTCCTCTCTGCTTATTAGTGTGATTGTAGTGCATATGTAATATTATATTACTACTACGATGACAAACACCATACCTGATCGGAAAATTTTGATGTTTTTTAAGTTGTTAAAGATGAAACCAAGGAAATGTCACGCGGAGATGGTGAAAGCATAGGGTGTTACTGTAACACTGCTAATTAATTATTTGTTAAGCGTTCATTATACAATTATACTTATTTTATTTTATTGTATAGAATCGATATATAGTTAACAAATTATGGCTTGCATTCAATTTCATTCTTTTTAACACGTAAGTTTCTTTAGTTTACATTGATCATCACCAATCAACTTTGTATGATCAATTTTGTCAACAAAATCCAAGTGACAAAAACCCAATTATGCGTTCTTTTCTTTATAAAACCTAGCTAGAATGTAGAAACATAATTAGGAAGCCAATTCATCCAATCAAATTATATTTCGGTCAGTTTAGTTCTTGAGGTAGCATGGATATGTTTAACAGTTCTATATTTTAGAAACCATGGTTTCACATATTGGTTTAAATAAAACCATCCAAATTATGAACACCCTTAAAGTCACAGGATCTAAGGCTCAAAAGTTAGAAGCATAAAAGATAACTATGCTAACAATGATATTCACCTTTAGAAAATACATAATCTGTAATTTGCAACCAATTTTACAAAGCATGACTTCAAACAGACTCGTTACATTCAATAAATGATTGTGTTTAGACATTGGGGTTTTTATAGTAAAGAACTTGTTTCTTGGGCTTAAAGATGTACCTAGAAATATACGTTGACCGAATTACATCGAAGAACAAGCCATATTGAAGCCATAAATATAAAAGGACAGGGAACACGGCAAAAACACAAATAAGGACCGGCATCCATAACAGACCCTTATTGTAAAGTATGAAAAAACTCACACCAAAAGCGACCGTCATGGTTATGATCGATAGGAAAAGAGTTAATAGACCTGAAATCAACTTTTTTGGTAACGAGTCCAAGAAATCACTTTCAGCATAGCGAGATGTGAGGATAGATAAAAATATAAGTATTGAAGCAGTAGACGCAAATAGAGAAATGGCATCCGCAACCACAAATACCATAAAGGTAGCTTTTGAATGGAATAAAGGGACACCATTGTTTTGATCATATCCACCAGGAACCGTAAAAGCTGCAGCAAATACTATGGTTGCAATAAGTGCTGCCACAACCATACATTGACTAGCAGTTCCTTTCATCCATTTCTCACCTTGTGAAACCAATTCTTTGTGTTCCATGGTGAATAACTCATGCGGTGTTAAACCATCCTTGTTAACCCGTTCTCTATATGAAGGAGGGATCATTTCTCTTACTTCCTACAACACAACACAAACAAACTAGAATAGTTGTAAACTAATTTTTTTGTATATGCAAACTAACCAAGATAGACAAAAAAAAAAAAAAAAAAAAAAAAAAAACCTGAAAAGACAAAAGACCATATCCACGAGTACATATATACCTGGAACCATAATAACTCTCTTTGCATCTGTAAAGCAACTCCTGACACATCATTAAGTCGCTTTTGCTTGGCAATCTTTCCAACTAAGTGCAACATATTGTTATCGTTCGGATCTTTGAGAGGAGTTATAAGATCCTTCATTGCACCTATCTCATACAATAGGTTGTAGATACCCTCGTGACGATGTTTGACAGCAATGTGAAATATAGATTGCTTGTCATCATTTACTTTCCATATCAGATCAGGGTATTGACGGATGAGCTCAATTAAAAAACTAGTATTGCCCATTTCTGCAGCAATAAAAAGTACCCGAGAAGAGTATGTTTGCTTTGCAGGCCATGGCTCTCTAATTATTTTCTGCGTTTCTGTATCCATTTTCTTAATTTGTTCAAAAATGACTTGTTTAAGTCTTAGAGCTTGACCTTCCAATTTAGTAGTCTCGATAATATTCTGAGTTTTGTCATGCATGCTTGCAATGTGTTCGAAAATGAGGTTTTGTAGTTTCAGAGCCAGATCTCCCTTACTAGAAACTGGTATGTATTCTTGCTTGATTGAATTAAGGGGCCCTATGGTTATCTTCTGGGTTTCAGCATGCATTTTCATAAGACGTTCAAAAATAAGATTTTGTAGCTGCACAGCTTGTTCTTCCTCTACAGAAGCTCGCTTGGTGCTTTGGTTAGTCGAATCTGAAGATGTTGTGAGTATGTTCTTGGATTCTTCTTCCATTTTGGAAAGATGCTCATAAATGAGTTTTCGAAGTTGCATAGCTTGAATGGCCAATCCAGAAACTGTTTTATTGTCTCGCTCAATTGAATCACGTGGTCCTCTGAGTATTTCATCAATTTCTTTCTTAGGCTTTTTTGCAATATCTTCCCAAATGAATCTTAGCAATGTCAATGCAGTACTCTCCTTTTCAGGAACTCCCACCTTTAAACCAATGAAGCCGAAGGCTGAAAGCAACAGACAAAAAGGAAGTCAAAGTGATGATACCAATTTGCAAATACTAACGAGTAAAAGATGATCGATGTATGAAGTTGGACTTTAGTAACTCAGCTTATAAAATATTAACGAGTAAAAGGTGATCGATGTATGAAGTTGGATTTTAGTAACTCAGCTTAAAAAAATATTAAGTAATACTAAACCTTTTTATTTTTGAACATCAAATGGAACATTTTATTCACACCACATTGACCCTAGCAGCAAGTTACTGGTGGTAGCCAGCAAAACATACAAGATTCAAATACATCAAACCAATAAATAGGTTCTCCTAAGGGTATCCGGGGCACTCTCGGGGAGATGGTGCGGTGACCCCTAACCCCGATCGGGAACACCGCCGCCATCAACGCGGGGACCCGATTCGTCGCAGGCTCTCGAGCTCATATCGGAACAACGCGAGACGATGAAAAACTACAATTACGATCGAGATATGAAAACATTCCTCAAGCCGCACGACGATGCTCCGCCAAATATGTTGCCGTTCATACTCGCCCGAAAGCGCGACATCGCTAACAAGTACGGGTGGCCGTGCGATTTCTAAAATTTTTATTTTCTAGTTTTAATGTAATTTTTATTTTCTAGTTTGAATGTAATTTTAATTTTCTAGTTTGAATTTAATTTTTATTTTTATTTTCTACTTTGAAATGTCTTTTGTTAAATTTTATTTAATTTTTATTAATATTTTTTTATAAACATGCATAATTACAACAAATAAAAAAAAAAAAAAAAAAAAAACCAACTCCCCTAAGAGGGGAGTGCCACCATCAATTTAGGGTGTTAGGTCTTGCGTAGTGGGGCGGTATGCCCGGTCATGGCGCCGGCATGGCGCCGAGCACACCAAAACGAGGGGCGCCATGAAGGAGAAAGAAGAGAGGGGCGCGACCTCCATAGCGGCGCCATGCTTGTTGTTTGTTTTCCCTCCACTCACACAGACATATATATATATACATATATATCTATAATTTAAGGGTTTATTAATTAATTGGGTAATGATGAGGTAGGGGCGTTATGACTACGGGCTTAAATGCATAAGGCCCCATAACGCCCACACGCTGACGTGGCGCGCCACGTGTCGCATAACGCCCACAAAGGGGCGTTATGACTACGGATAGCCTTAGACCATGTGTAGTGGTAGTGGGTTATAATGCCCCCACCATGGGGCATTATCCGACACATGGCGTCCTAGTCAGCGATGGGGCATTATAGCAAAAGTGGTGTAGTGGGTATAATGCCCCATAATGCCCCTACCAATCATTAAACAAAAAAAAAAAAAAAAAAAAAGAGTTGATGCTGATTGGCTAGTCAAAAAGCAAACAGTACCATTGACCACAAGTCCAAATCTCATTGGCCACCACCTAACTTCCACATCTCTCTTCAGCGTTTTAATTTAAACGCCCACATGCAAATTTTCAAAAAATAACGCCCCATAACGCCTAGTGTAATGGGGTGGGGGGCGTTATGGGGCGTTTTTTTTCAATTTTTTTTAAAAATCACGCCCCACTACGTATGGTCTTAGGGGAGTTTAAAAGGGGAGTTGACGTGACACACGAGGATTGGTTATGCGTAAGAGAGGGGACTCCCCTCTTAGGGGAGTGCCCCTCTCACCTTAACATAATCCACCCATCGTTATTACATCCTCAAATCAACTAGGCGCCATACATCCAAATCCAGACAGAATCACCCCAAGGGACATTCTAGTGGTTAAGTAGTGTGCTAAACATTATTGTTGTAGAAAATTTCTGACATAGTGAAATGGATCTCACATTAATTGGAAAACTTTCTTCTTGTTCTATTATATAAAGGGTACTCGGCTAAAAATATATTAGAGGTTCTATTCACATGTGAATTTTGAACATAACCATTTAAAATTATAATATTTAACCTAGTGGTTTTAATTATAACAACTCTCTCTCTCTTTTTTTTTCTTAAAATATAATTTTTTTCATTCCAATTATCAGGGCAAATTATATAAGGATAGCAGGTAGACAAGTAACAAACTACGCCGCCATCCCATTCTGAACAGAAAACCCTAATCTACTAAAAACAAAGCCTCGCCCCTGAGGGGTCAAAAAGTTGATGTGGACCACACGCTGAACTCTAGCCAAGAACCGAACCACCTCCTGCGCCAAGGAACCGAACGTGTCAAAAGCTAGGGGGACAAAGTCATGCTGATTATCCTCACAAGCTTTCGCGTGCTTTTCCACCTTCTTTGACTCTGCTTTCCGTACCGCTTGCCCTGCCACAAACCTATTTTCCCGGAACCCGACCAGGGGGGATACACCTGTGAGATCGACTCAAGCATGTTTCCCGCCCTCCCAACCAAAAACTAGCAAGTCAGCCGGGCGTAGGGTGGACCTTCCTTCTACCGGGTCTGTAAGAAAATTAACCGGTGCCTCTTTCTTTGCCGAGATCCCTGCTCGTCTGAGAATACCCATTAACGCGTCTCGAAAAAAGTCATTGGCGATACTTAAACCCCGACAACTCTTTACAGTGTAACGCATGCTCCCCGTATTTATCCAGGCATGCTTTACGGCAGACTGGGCAAGTTTCATCATTCGGGAACATGGGGATCATCAGACGGTACTTAAGCATTGACCGGTACTCCACCGCTGACATACGTTGACCCAGACCTTCAATAGGAATAACAGTTAAGAAATCCTAAGCGTGAGGCCTCTGTAGGCATTCAATGACGGCTTTCTGGCGAAGGGACAAATGGAAATCTTCTCCCAAACTTTGTGCGTTTCGATAACAAAGGGCATTCGCCAAAGTTTTCTGTGGCTTTTTGGGGGCGGTGTCCTTCTTAGAGAAACCGTCGAGATCAAAGTCAGGTAGAGAGTCATGCAAGCGTTCCAAGGCGCTGGCATAATCCGGGTTAGCGTTAGCAACCACACTGTTACGTAAGATGTGGTCCTGCAACTCCCATGATTGAGACCTGGAAGCCACAAAGGCATAGGCAGCCACATCCCGGGCCGAGAGAAGGCCCAACCCACCAAGCGGCATTAGCAAGATCGCAATCTGCCACTGGATTTCACCAAAAAAAGGCCCCCCACATACGACAATGTCTTCTATTGCCTCCCGAAGACCTTTATCAAAACATGAAACAACATCATCCACAAAAGGGGGCTGGCAAGTTCGCAAACCACATAGCAACTTTGCAACCCCCATACAAGATCTAAGCAAGAGGAGTTCGCTTTGAGGATCCCGCAACAAGGGAAGGTGTCCCATAATGTCAACAGCGCGCGTTGCCCTCTAAGCCGTTAGACCACTAATAAAACTGGCATCACGGCTGACTACCCCTCCTAGCAGTTTTACACCTCTCTCCGGCCTCCCAATCTCACTGGGGAAAAGCCCAGGCCGGACCTTCACCCGTTGCATGTCGGCTAAAATATTTCAGTTTTTCTAATATTAAGCCGTAGCCCGAAGGCTGGACCCTCCGAACCGATGATGTCAAGAGCTTTAGCAACCTGAACAACGTCCCCCATAACCGTCTCATCATCCAAGTACCAAGCATGGAAGGAGAGTTTGCAGTTTTCCTGCACCTGAAGAACTAAGGGGTGTAAGGCTAGGGTAAAAAGCAAAGGTCCCAAGGGATCCCCTTGCTGGACCCCCGTGAATGCCCCGATGCGGTCATTCCACACATATAGCCTAGCAGTTTGGCATACAGAAATTGAACCCACGGGAATATGGAGGGGCAATGGCTATGGACCTTACGAAGCAATACCGAATGGTCAACTAAGTTGAAAGCATAGGAAAAATCAACCGTAAGCATGGCCAACGAGCCATCTTAATAAAAAGAACTAAAGACCCTTTTAGCGCTGTGCAACACCGCCTCCGCCTCATTGGGGACCCCCACCCCAAATTGGTAGTCCCCCAAGTACCTGACAGTTTCTTTTCCAACTTTCTTCATGGCTACTTTGGAGACCAATCTTCTCCAGATTGCCCCCACAGCAATAGGGTGAATTCCATTATCAGGCTTCAACAAAAGGGGTTAGGGGGCCGAAGCAACAAAATCCGCGAGCACCTTAGGACATAACCCCCTTAGCCAAAGGTTTACCACTTCAGTGATGGCAGTAAGCAGTCCTGAGGCAGTCGTCGACCCCTCGCCGCTAAGAGCGTCCAACAGGTGTTGGGCCCGGAGGCCATCTCGCCCACAAGATGTCCCTTTCGGGAAATATTTCACACACTTGTGGACACAGTCTTTTCGTCCACGGATAACGCAGGTTGGGAAAGAGGGGTTGAAGGGAGGTTCGGGGGAGGCGTGAAGAGATGTTTTCCGATAAGGGCTTGCATAGTAGATTCCCCCCGAAAAGCAATCCCACTGGAACACAACGCCTTAACTGCAGCAGTGAAGTGACCATCACTCCCTTTCCTAAGACATTACTTGATGTTGGGGCTAACCTCCTCAGCTATCTCCCAGTGTGCCTCCCCCCACACACCACCCCTTCTCCACTGTCGGCCAGGAGGGAATTGACCAAAACCTCAAAACCAGAGCCCTCCTTCCACATAGCTAAGGCCTGCAAAATACTATCACATTGCAAGGACTTTCGATTACCCGACCTTCACTCTTGCTTGGAAGACAGCTTAACCACCTTAAGGGTGCAACGGGGTAAGAGCAAGATTTTGACCCAACTTTCAATAGTCTCAGGGGAAGCTACTACTTTATGGATGGCACATGTCAAAGCTTCTGCAAATGCCAAACGACAGCTTGGGGGATGCTCTTAACAGTTCGAACCGGAAGGCATAAAACACGTTCAAGGAGAGCGACATCTCCCATCACTCCCTGTGGGGTCCTGAGCTCAAAAACCATCCTAGGATCTTGGGGCCTTGGGATCCCCATGACAAAATCCTCATCAGACCCGGATTTCCTAGAGAACGTGAAAACACCATCAGGATGATGACACCCCCTACTAAGTGCGTGTGTCTTCATGCACCTCCCACACAACCAGTATCCAAAAACCAGCAGGGTTTCCCCAACATTCGAAATCAAGTCTAAATCCTTGGAAAGCACATCCTAAAGGGATTCTTTACGATCATCTTTAAAATGAAACTGCTGAAAATGCGCGATCAATCTGTTATACCCAGAAGACCCAGGCTTGCCGTCTTTACACTCGTGGAAGTTCCTAAAGGGGCATAGCCACACTCCATTGGACGAGGTGGAGCCAACATCCCCTTCAGAGGCACTGGATGCCATGCTCCTACCCTTGGCAGAGCCCATTGGAAACAATTAAAACCGAGAAGTGATAACAAGTCCCCCGTCTCGAGGTGAGGAGGAGGCCAGGTATCAACCCACCCAAGAAACGAAGGTGAGTAAAGCAACCTACAGTTGCTCACCCTCCCAGACACCCCACCAAGCTAGAAAGAGCTACGTCATGAGTGCGCCACTTGCGACAGAGCCCAATTTTAACTTGAACAAGAATCAATTCCTCAAGAGCCCTAAAATGTTCCCCTTTTGCTCTAACCAATTGCAGCCAAAATTTTCCACCAAATTTCAAGATTTCTCCGACCCAAAGCAAAGCAAAGCAAAACAAAGCAAACCCACTTCTAGATTGAAAAATCAAGAAGCCCCATGGTAGTAGAATTAAAAACTTCAATGAGGTTTTTTTTATATATCCAAAGCAATATACTAATAATAAAAAAATACTTATCAGGTTTTGTGAAGACTTTTTACATCTACAAAATCCAAAGCTTGTTTTTTAATCTTTGTTGGAGCTGAATTGTAACAGTTCGCCGGTGACGGATCCATATTTTTTATCCAACCCCATCTTCTTCCACTACTACTTCTACTCACGGTACCCATCATTTATGCCGACAATTTTGAGGGAAGTGGGTGGTTGCTGGATTTAGTAGAGCAGTGGCGGAGCTAGAAAATCCGCATAGGGTAACGTTTCAATAAAAAAGGGTAACGAAATCGAAAAAACGTCAATTTTTTTCCAAAATTTATACTACCATCAGAGCGTCACCGGAGCATCAAGGGGTAACGGAGGTATCCCTTCTATCACTCTAGGTCCGCCCCTGTGGTAGAGGACGGGTGGGTGGTTGATGGTGGGTGGGTGTTTGGTTGTGGTGTTTAGGGGTGTTCATCGAATCGAATATCGAATTTTCAAATTATTCGAATAATTTTTATTTTTCCATCAATTCGTATTCGATTCGAATTCGATTAAAATCTACCCAATTCGATTCGAATAAAAAACCCAATTCGTATTCGATTAGAAATTCGAATTCGAATCGAATTCGAATAAATTCGATTTGATCCGGATTCTTTTAAAACATGTAAAAAAAACTATCAAAATGAAACATAAATTTTAAAGCAGCTAAAGAACCATAAGTCTAAAATTCAAAATGAGAAGTCGGGAATTACCACTCTACATTATAAGTTAATATTTTTAAGGTTCGAAATCTATTGATAGATTTGTTACTTAGGTTTTAGTTATAGGTTATGTAGTGGGTTTGATGATCGGTAATTTTAATACATGGAATAATTTATGAAATAATTTATATTATAGCCCAATAAAAGTTATATTTGTATTATATATAAAATAATAAATAAAAAATATAATTTTATTCGAATTTCGAATCGAATCAATTTGAAATTATAAATTCGTATTCGATTTACTTTACTCGAATTGAATCGAATTCGAATTCGAATTTTTATAATCGAAACGAATTCTTGATAATCGAATTTCGAATTTTTCGAATTCGAAACAAATTCTGAACACCCCTAGTGGTGTTAAGGGCGGCGATGTAGGTGGGTGGTTGTAGATTTAGGGGCGACAGTGCGGGCGGGTGGTGGTGGTTGGTGATAGAGAGATGGCATCTATTAAGATATCTGAAAAGACAGAGTGACAGACACCTTATCTGATTCTACATTGTTACGGACCTAGTGAATAGAAAACAGCTGAAAACCAAAAGAACCATATAATCGCATATGGCTAAAATGGTTCTCATTTTTAACTTATCTGTGGTTACATACATATATCTATGCACATCCACATATGTATAGGTGTGTGTGTATTAAATTCAATTTAAATTTAAAGAGTACTAGATAGGCTTGGATCTCAAAATTTAAATGGGATGCTTATTTTGAGACATTTGATCACATATACGGTAAGCAGATATGTCTACCTGACTTGATGGTAGATTTTGTTTCGCGAAATGCCTCAGGCTTTCGAGCCAAAACTCTAAGTGCACTCCCACGACCAAGTTCCGGATACCTTTTTATGATATTTAGTGCCATGTCTAAGAGAAAAGTAACAATCCTTTTATTAGGGTAAATATAACAACAAAAGTCAACAAAGAAATTAAGGAAGAACAAGAAAGCATAAAGTTTATTTTTCCTTCACATTGGCTAAGGAACATAAACTTAATCCTTTAGTTATCCAAAACAGATATTTACTAAAAATGCTTACCGAACATGTCATTCTCGACACATTTTTCAAGAAGCCAACCACGATTCTGAGGATTCCAGCAATCATCGCTCAACTCCTTTGATTCTTCATAAAGGTACTTAACAACGTCATAATTTCCAAACAAGGCAGCGGCATACAGTGGTAGCATTTTTCCTTGAGCACCAGGGATTGTCGGTAAGATGGAGTTCTTTCCGACCATAATCTTAACTGCTTTAACGTTTCCAGCTGCCGCTGCTAAATAGAGGGCAGTGTTGAAATTTTCATTTTCAAGTGCCAAGTCTGCCCCTTCCATCTTCGTCACCAAATTTTTCACAAACTCTTCCACATCTTTAGGATCACCTTTTGCAGATGCTGCTACGTGAAGCGCTGTTTCCCCATTTTCAGTGATACTATATCTTACCAACTCTGGTTTCTTGTCAAGAATGGCTTTAGCGGCTACCCAATCACATCTTATTGATGCTTCATAAAGAGGGACGCCAGTTTTGAGGTAATTTTCTCTAGATCCTTCTAAGTAGTTCCAATGCATGTAGTTAAAGTTAGGATTAAGGTTCAGATTTATTGCATTGCGTCCGTTTGAATCCTTAACATGTTAACCATTAGGGGTGGACCTACCTTAGGGGAAGGGGTAGCCTCTGCTACCGCTTGGCGCTCCGGCGGTAGTGTAAATTTTGGAAAAGTTTGACTGTTTTTCGATTTCGTTACCGCTTTTTCATAAAACGTTACCGCTACGAAGATTTTCTAGATCCGCCACTGTTAACTTCAAGCATACTATAATTAAATCTGGTTTTAGGGAGATCAAAACTAAAAGCTATAACCTTTAGAGATGTGGTGGAGTGGTAAAGAGTGTTTCAAATATCCTAGAGGTCTTGAGTTTGATTCTTGCTTCCACCGGTTCTCTAAAGGCCACCGACCCGGCGCTTTACCTATTCCCCTCGGTTAGTTGGGTATTGGGGGGGACCCGGGGGTTTACCGCGTAAGCGGGTTCCCGCGGTTATCAAAAAAAAAAAAAAAAGCTATGATTACCTAGAAAGGTTACGAAAAGTCCAAAATTGACAATTTGGTGAGTCGTAGATTGTCTTATTCATCAATAAAAATGAAAAAGTCAAACATTTGACTATTTAGATGGGAATTTTTATACATACAAGAAACAACTTGTGAAAAATGAACTTTCACTCCAAAATTTATTGAATATGTGACAATAATCCCTTAAATTATTATAATGAGAACTGGAAAATAGTTCATATTTTAGTATGCTAATAAGCGGATCTAGAAAACCTTAATAGGGGTAACGTTTTAAAAGAAAGGGGTAACGAATCGAAAAAACGTCAAAAAACGTCAAATTTTTCCAAAATTTACACTACCGCCGAAGCACCAAGGGGTAGCGGATGCTACATAGATTTCCTTGTGAAATGTCTAAAAGAAATTTAATAATTGACTCTAGTATAAGTATAATCTCCTTGTGAAATATAAAACTTTCTTTTCCATGTAAAAATGGTGTGGAAAATAGCAGTAAAGGAACAGAGGAGTTAAATGGATAGCAGATTTACCACGAAATAGATATAGGCGAGGTAGATTCGGTTTTAATCGACCTGTTTTAGCTTGCGAAGCAACTAAATTGTTATTGATCCCCTGCGACTGCTGCTGCTGCGGCTGTGGGTGGCTTAACACTTTATCCTGAACCACCGAGGCTAAATGCACACCTGTTTGGGCCATCTGCATATATAGATAATGATTAAAAAAAGATCTAACTGCAACTGCGTGATACAGTACGACTAGATGATTTGAGGGGGACAACTGTTGATACCTCTGCGTCAAAGAGAAGTAGAACTATTTTGAAATATGATTGAGTGAATGAATACTGTAAGGCTTTGGAGTTGTGTGTTCCATTCCATGATTTATATAAAATGTAAACTTCTTAAGTCAACCTCTGTAGAAATTTAAAAAGCCTTATGGCAAATGAATCTTATCTGTCATTATTGGCCTTAATAATAATAACAATAATTAGTCCTACTATTATTTTTATTAGACCCACCAAATAATATGATTTTCTTTTCCCATAACGTATAATATATACATTGTTCTATAGAAATATAATATGCCAATGAACTGGGGAGTGGGGACCATTACGTTGAAATATAAGAAAAGGACAACAGTTAACCCCATCCCCCAACCCACACCCACACACTTGACTGTCGGCAGACGGTCCACCAGCCCAAACTCCCTTGTCAGGATTAGTTCTGTGGAGAGACCATCATCGTCAGTCGACACATTACTTGCATTCGGTTATGGTTTTCAAGTTGAAGCCATGAGAGGAGCAAATGGTATGTTAAATATCATCTGGTTCGATCCAAGACTTCTTTCCCATCTTCAGTGGCATAAACGGGTTCAATATCGGTAGTGAAAAAAAATACCAAAACGACTTTTAAAGACAGAAAATCATATATAAATATCGGTAACCATTTTTGTTCGGTTGATATCAGTTCGGTATATTACATTATTTTACAACACTGGTAGCACTGTGATATTGTGTTAACTTTTTACAGAATGACAATTCGATCCTCGTGGTATAAAGAAAATTTACATTATTCTATTAATTTGCATTTTTTTTATAGATAATGGTGTTGTACATCATGCTTAGAATTTTTTTTTTTTTTTACTTTTAACCTAAAACTTTTCATCTTTAGCAATTTAACCTAACAACTCTTTGACTTTCAACTTTGGTACACTATACTTTTCATCTTTCGCAAATTTTTGTTATACGTTTTATTTGTTCTAAATTTTGCGAGTTAACACAGTGCAACATGCGTGTGCAGTTCAGCGTTTTTACATTTTTCTTTACGTTTCCTTCTAAATTTTGTGAGTTTACACGACACAACATACTTGTGGGGTTCAACGTTTTTATGTCTATTTTTCCCGATGTTCGTCGCAAAACGCGGGTCCAAGATTGAATAATTAGTTATTCCTTTTTTTTTTACGTTTCGATTTTATTTCTTCACATTAACATGCCACAACTTTAGTATTGCTGGTGCTTTGGCTATTGATAGGGTGTTACGCACCCACCGCTACGCAAAGGGAGATGGTGGGCTTAACTAGTTACATCTAAAAAGCATTGGACAAACGATGAGAAAACTAAATAACTTAAACAAACAAAATTAAATAAATATAATAAATAAAAGTCTATAAAAAGGTTAGACTTTTATAAATCAAATAAACTAGATTGTTGTTATAAGTCGCGCGTTGCGGCGTCGACCCTTTAGTTGTTTATAGTTGATAGCATGTTATGTGATGTGTTAACTATATGAAAACGTGTATTTCGACGTATCCGATCTAAAGCATTGTGGTTACAAAAGAAACCGAATCGAACCCAAGTTGGTTTGTTTAGTGAGGGTTTCACTTAACTATTACACCACCCTTGCATTTGCATCAAGACTTAGTGGCGTCAAAACGTACAATGACTCGAATTTATAACGTTGAATGAAAACGTATTATATTTCACCTGACTTCTTTCCAAATACAATTTATGTCATAATGAAGACCAACAAAAAATGTACGCAAAAATAAGCATATGCAAACGTATTATATTTGGCCAGACTCGATTATGAAAAAAATTATGTCGAAACGTGAATTTATATCGTTTACATTGAAACGGAAATTTATACCAATACGTTCATTAAAATGGCAAAACGTATACCAACTGTAAAATGTACATAAAAATAAGAATGAAAACGCATTATATTTGATCCGAATCGTTTCTGAAAAAATTTACGTCGAAATGTGAAATTATACCGACACGTACATAAAATAACCACGCGATAAATGATTTTTTTTTTCATAAGCTAAACAATGAAAATATGGGAGTACATACCCAAACCTGGGTTTTTATTTTTCCTTCCAATTTTCACAAAGCAACTTTCACACTTGACCAACTTTAGTCCCTTTGGTTTGTTAGTTATTAAGTAGGCCCCAAGCTACTTAGTTCCATCAATATTACCTCTTATTAACTAGGTTAAACATTCCTAGTTAATTTAGTAAGTTCGGAGAGGTTATAACCTGTATTATTTTAAGTTCCGATAACCCGGGCTTTTTATAAACTTTATTTACTAAAGCATTTATTTATCTTTTATTTAAATTAGGTTAATTTAATTAAATCCTAATGTTTATCGAGTTAATCTTTACCACTAACGGTATTTTATCCGCTCACTTCAATTAACTTGGTTTAATTACCAAATCCGTTTTTGGGGTGTTACATATACCCATCCTAAAACAATATTGTGGTAAGTATTTCATATACAAAGAAGAAACAAGTGAATACATCTTATACCAGACTGCTCTCTTGAACCCATGATGATTCATCAAAAAAATAATTGCCGTCCCACCAAGACATCGCTAATGAATGGAATATCTGACGAATGCTTCCACGTGCTTGTGTTGAATTTACAGAGAATGAATGAATTGTGCGGATGTTTTTTGAGTCAGCAGAAAGTGAATGAACTTTTCAACCTTTGAACGTCATTTTATAAAATCAGAAAGCATGGCAAAGCAATCATGCAACTAACCACGTATCCGCTTCGTATAGGTCTATACTAGGCGTATAAGTGCGACCCACACATCAAATCCCACAACTTTATAACCTATATGCTTCGTATAGATTCATACGCGACGTATAGGTGGGACCTAGACATCAAATCCCACAGTTGTAAAACACCGTATACCTCGTACCAAATACGAATCGTAGTATAGACCTATACGATGCATATAGGTATCCATGTGACACCAGCGGCAGGAGATGTCTGACATTGAAGTCCCAATATTACGACCCAAAAAAACGAACTTGTTTTGTCTTCTTGTATTCCGAGCCTACAACAACAAAGGCCAACTTGTTTAAGTCTTACAAAGAAACTTGCGAGAACCTCATTTTCTACTTTGTTTAATAGCAAAACAGGGAACAACACATAAAACAAACAGTAGTGACCGAACCTAAACAACAGCGACGAGCTATCTCCTTATTCAAGCGCGAATAAATGACAAAACCCTTGGTTGCACACAAGAACGCCAACGACGACCCTTATTCTTGGTCGGTTGTCTGGCTCCCCTTTGGCGGCTTGGTTTCGATGGTGGAGAACAACGACAGTGTCGGTCTTCTTCCCAGCAACGACCGTGACTGACACACAGCGACAGCGGGTTCTTTCTTCGGCGAAGGCTTGTCCGGTTAGGGTTCTTGAACTTGGTCCCAATTTAAGTCCCAACCCAATTGATATTAAACTTGTATTGGGAAAATATAAAACTTAATACAATCTCTCTTATGAGACCCAAATTCAGTAACGTTGTTTAGACCAAGTGTAGTCATAAAGCCCCTTATGGGGGCGTTATGCGACAAGTGGTGAACGCGTAAGAGAGGGGCTTTATGGGGCGTTATATCACTAGAGGGTGTAGTCATAAAGCCCCTTGCCCATCATTACCTAATCATTAACTTTCAATTTTCTTTCATTTAATCTCTGATAAATTAAAAAAAACAATTTTATTAAATTCAGAAAAAACATTACAGTAAAAAAACAATATATTTATTCTTTGTCTTCACTGTCGTTCTCTCCTTCTTCCTCTTTGTTTTCTCCATCATCCAAACCTCCGTCTGCAAAGTTCCCAACTTCGAATTCTTCAACTTCTTCTTCCTCGTAATCTTCTTCGACGTCACCATCGTGTCGAATTGGGCGAATCACCCAAGCGTGCTCGACCAAATCCGCCTTTAACGTGTTATGTATATCCTTATATAGCAATAGTTGAGCATTTAAGATTCTCTCTTCCATTGTTGCTTGGGTTCCTTCAACTACATCTTCCGGAAAATAGTTTTGGCATATCGCTTTTCCATCATCCTCTAGGATCATATTATGCATAATGATGCAAGCATACATGACCATTCGAATTCTATCCTTATTCCACATAAGACAGGGATTTCTAATAAAACGTCATCATTGTTGAAGAACCCCGAAACACCTCTCGATGTCCTTTCACGAAGACTCTTGTAGTTTTTTAAAATATTATCTTTTTCGCATTGAGTGTTTCAGAAAACGTTTTAACAATATTCTAATACTCCGGGTATATACCATCGCCCAAATAGTATCCATGCTCGTAGTCATTCCTGTTTGTATGAAAACCGGCTTTCGGTATCATGCCAGAAATGTAGCTCTCTAACAATGGTGAACACTCGAAGGTATTAATGTCGTTCGTACACCCGGCTACACCAAAGAAAGTCGACCAAACCCAAAGGTCGTATGACGCAACCGCTTGTAAAACCAAAGTTGGTCCTTTCTGGTCACCGCATGTATGTTGACCTCGCCATGAGCTTGGAAAATTATACCAACGCCATTGACGACAATCCAAACTACCAATAATAGGCTAGTATACGTAAAGCGGAAGTTACCTTTTGAAATGAGTTGAACCCTAGATATCCGCTCGCATCCATTCTTTGCTTAAAGTAGTCATACTTAGCTTCTAAATCATCATTAATGCGCAAATATAACCTTTGGCTCATCCTAAACCGCCATCTAAAAACATCAGGCCCGTGACCGGTGTGGGATCAAAATAGTCTTTCATCAAACGCTCGTTTGTGGCTTCACGGTCTTGCAAGATAAAAGTGCGCCTCAAAATGGGGCGTGGAGGAGAATGGCTAACATGTTGCATGGCTTGTATAGCGAGGGCACATGCACTCGTAACCGCTTCTTCCTCCTCCGCGATTTCTTCGAGTGAAAAAAACCTTCGGTAAAAAATAGAAAGGCGACTCTCAAGCGGCTCGCGGCGTTGCGAGCGTGCAAAGTGCGCCATCAAAGCGCCACATTGCGCCCACGCCACGCGCACGAGTTAGAACGCACCCTTCATGAGTACACTAGTGTGTGCTTCCATGTAAGAGTAAGGAAGGAGTGTTCCCATTTAAATACCCCTTTAGGTTTCATCTATCCTCCTATGTGGGACAAGGTGCCACTTTCCTAATTTTTCAGCATTCAATGTTTCAAACACCAAACTTTGAGCATCGATATCTCATTCATCTTAGCTCTGTTTTGGACGTGGTTTAGTTCGTTGCGAAGCTCTTCCAACATAGAACACAAACCCAAAAATAAATATATAAAAACACCTCAGTTTCTTGTATTTATTTCTAGTCTAAAAATAGGAAAAATGCATTTTCTATATTTGTAAAATTGCTATTTTCACAAAATTTCCATGTCGCAGCTGTGACAACCAGAAATTTCAAGGCCTTTTCTTTATGCATTACTTGTTTCACAGTTCATTTTACGTTGTATCTTGTGCATGATATTGGAATGATTAAAGTATTGTTACGTTTGAGTGCTACATGAAAACTTAAGCATTGTGTAATGTTTAGTCATAACATATTTATGTTTAACTCTGACTGAGAAACACACTTAACGAAGAACCAGGGTTCTTCGTCACAACCAACCTTCGACGAAGAAGATCCTTCGTCACACTCACAACACGGCGAAGAAGGTTCTTCGCCAAGAGGTGCTTCGCCAAAAGAAGGGCCCCCGGCCCAGATTATTCGAGGCCCAGATTCATATGCGTATAACTTCTTGTAAAACGTAACCGCAAATCACAAAACCCTAAGGCTCTCTCTCACTTCCTCTATTCCCTGTGTGACGGCATCTAGGTCTCGAAGACCCCATCTCGAGCAAACTAATAAATCCGGTAGCTCGGTTAGTGTCTTGTTCCCGTTCGTTTGATTAATACCTAATACGTGATTTCGTGTAGTGATGATTTTGTATGAGCAGTTAGGGTTGTGTACTAGAGATCTCGATGTACATTCCGTTGCAACATACCGTCTGATTAATCTAGAAGTATACTAGATGCTGAACGTGATGATTATGAATTATGATCGGATTTGATGTTGATTTGAAAGTAAACCATGTTAACCAATCTGATTTGGATGCAAACGTTGACGATGAAACAGTTAGAATATGATTAGGGTTTGTATGAACATCATAAAATAACTGTTGTTTGATCTATTATTCTTGCTGAACTTGTGTTAACTGTTGGTACGTGATTAAGGAAAATTGGAACTGTTTGATGAAGGTGCGACGAAGGACTTCCCCGACGAAGAACCTAGGTCGACGAAGAACTGATTCTTCGTTGACAGGCATTCGACGAACAATTAAGGTTCTTCGTCATCAACAATCTTGACGAAGGATAGTCCTTCGCCAGGGGGTTCTTCGCCACACTCAACCCGGACGAAGGATAGTCATTCGCCAAGGAAGCATCCCACGAAGACTATATTCTTCGTGAAGATGTTGCATATGTGTAAACAAGCAGAACAGTTCATGAAGTATATGATGTTGGATGTTGTGCTTATAAGATCTATTTGTTGCATAGAATGAGAAATCTGGTTTGACTTGTGTGAGTAGCAAACCCACCTGTTATATGTTGTTAAGTGACATACACATGGGATGTGGACTTGTATGAGAAATTGGATATGTGCTACATGTTGTACTGTGATCTTTGTGATGAATGCAATCTGTGATAAATACGTGCTTAATTGACTATGAAACTGACGTGATTGGTAACCACGGTAGGGTTTGGTTGACCAACTTGGAACGGGTAACTTAACATACCGAGCAAAACTAAGGTGAGTTCATTCCTCTTGAGCATGCGTCCCGGTGGGTAGGACAATCAAATGGGTATTCCTGAGAGGAATAAGTCTTTTGGGTAAAAACTGGAATGTTAGATAATGTCACACCCCAACCGATGGCGGAATCATCGGGGCATGGCACTGAGCGAAACAGATTGTCCAGAAGTTTCCATAACAACTATCATTACCATTCAATTTAAGTTAACATGTCCCATACCAAGTCTCAAATAGTAAACAAATTATTACAGATAACATCTAGGCAAATATTCTGTTCCGACAACTCAGGTTCAAACATAAATAGTTTATTTATTGGTTTCTAGGACCTCCTTTCCTAGCTTCAATTTCATCACAGCACAGAGAGCATCCTAGACCTTTCCTAGCCTCGATTTCACAGTGAGCTAGGCATACAAGCAACCTAAACACCTGTCACATACGTTAAAATAAAGTCAATACATAAAATGTAAAGGTGAGCATACAAGTTTGATAATAGCATATAGAGTTCGAATTCGTTTACGCATAACCAGCACGTACACATAGTGAAATGAAGCACGTTAGTTATCGACATAGATCCATCGATACCAATGACTGCGGGTTGACTGCCCAAGGCAGTTCGCAATACATGATTACCACCGTAATTGTCACGACCCCCGACCCGGTTTGACCCGTTTCAGGAGCCGCGGGACAGAAAACCAGCAGTATGTATTTAGTTGATTTTAACAGCGGAAGTTTATTTAACAGGATCGTTTAAAGCTAAAATTTTCCCGATTTATTTTATTTCACCATTCGGGATAAAACCCCGATAATTTACAATATTATGTTTTTACTACGAAATCGTGATATTACAAAACTTTTCCTGAATTACAACAGATCACCTGAAACATGTTTGAAAAAGGTTTTGTCAGCGGGAAATACTGAGTGAATCATTCTATTTACTAAAATGACACATTTGTTATAATTTACAGTATTAAGAGCGATTACAATGTTTCTATTATCAAACCAACTACCCACGGTATTTGTCACTCGACCGAATCTGTGACTATGGTCATATCCCCCAATTGGCTGCCCCAATGGTGACGATTATCAAGTAATGTATACAAAACCCCACATACCGGCTGTAATTTGGTGATTACAAAGACTTAATCCCCGTAATTATAACTTTGAAAATAAACATGATTTTGTAAATAGATTTGATAAAAAGAGAGAATGACTCACATTGCTGATTTAATACGGACAGAATCTAGTCTTATGAATTAGCCTGGTTAACCTAATTTAGATAACAATGCACACAAAACTGGGTTAGTAATCAATACAGCATTTACGATAATTCACGAGATCAACCATCACAACGAGTGACAAAGTGTTATGCTTAACATCTGTCGAATTAACGACTAATGACAAAGCATCACCCTAATGTGGGAAGCACTTAAACACCCGTTGAGTACATTGATCGATCGGAAAATGAATCGTAGCAGCGATCGTGCTAATACCCTGTTTTGCGGCAGAATTTCGAGATCAGTGTGTGTTATCAGACTATTTTCAATATAACTTCGTGTACGAAAGGAATTTAAACGTCAAATCAACGCAGAAGTTCCAGTCCCACTGTCCTCTATTTATAGGTAACTTTTGACCCTTACGCGGCCCGCGTGAGTTTTAAGCTAATCCTTACGCGGCCCGCGTAAGACCTACTTTTAGGCCTAGGGTTGCCACGGTTGGCACTAGCTTTGCTGAGTTGACAATTTTCGAAAATTCCTTGCTGCCAACGTTTTAAGTGGATAATCGTCCATAGGGTTTACCCCCCCCCCCCCTGAGTTTTAGGGGCCCTAATCCTGATTCTGAAAATTATGAAAATTTTAGGGTTTGTTCAGAATCACTTGGGTGTCTCAATTAGGGTTTCCTTTTGGACTAATTAATTTAATAATTATGACTTTTGATGAGAGTTGTTACATTCTCCCCACCTTAAGAAAATCTCGTCCTCGAGATTTACTGGAATAATTGAGGATACTTTTTCTTCATTTCTGATTCTAGCTCCCAAGTGTATTCAGGTCCTCTCCTTGAATCCCACTTTACTTTAACTAGCACTAGTCGTTTGTGCTTGAGAAACTTCACTTTTCTGTCTTCTATCTGAAGAGGTTTCTCCACAAATTTTAACTTTTCGTTTACCTCTATATCTTGAAGAGGTACTACCAGAGATTCATCTGCTAAACATTTCTTGAGATTGGATACATGAAATACATCATGTACTCCAGCTAATTCTTCTGGTAGTTGTAAACGATAAGCAACTGGTCCTATACGTTGGATCACTGGAAATGGTCCTACGTATCTTGGACTTAGCTTTCCTTTCTTACCGAATCTAACAACTCCTTTCCAAGGAGATACTTTCAACAGCACTCTGTCCCCAACTTGGAATTCTAACGGCTTGCTTCTATTGTCTGCATAACTTTTCTGGCGATCTCGAGCAGTCTTCAGTTTTTCCTTGATTAGAGTAATCTTATCAGTCGTTTCTTGCACAATTTCAGGACCTGATAATTGACTTTCTCCTATTTCTGCCCAACAAACTGGAGTTCTACACTTTCTTCCATATAATGCTTCAAATGGGGCAGTTTCAATGCTTGAATGATAACTATTGTTATAGGAGAATTCAATTAATGGTAAATGATCATCCCAACTTCCACCAAAATCTATTACACATGCTCGAAGCATGTCTTCTAGAGTTTGGATCGTCTTTTCACTTTGCCCGTCTGTTTGTGGATGATATGCAGTGCTTAGGTTTAGTCGAGTTCCCATTGCTTGCTGAAAACTTTTCCAGAAATGGGAAGTAAAACGACTATCCCTATCCGAAACAATGGAGAGTGGAACTCCATGTAAGGATACAACTTCATCTACATACAATTTAGCCAGTCTTTCCATGCTAAAGGTTTCTTTCATAGGTAGAAAGTGAGTTGATTTGGTTAATCGATCCACAATTACCCAAATCGCATCATTACCTTTTCTGGTTTTGGCTAATTTAGTAACAAAATCCATTGTTATAAGTTCCCATTTCCATACAGGCATCTCTAACTGTTGTAGTAATCCTGAAGGTTTCTGATGTTTTGCCTTAACTTGTGAACAAGTAAGACATTTAGAAACATATCTTGCTATGTCCTTTTTCATTCCTATCCACCAAAAATTCTTTCTTAAATCTTGGTACATCTTATTGTTTCCTGGGTGTACAGTATACCTAGATTTATGAGCTTCTTCTAAAATCTTAGGTCTTAAGTCTCCCTGCTTAGGTACCCAAATTCTATTTTTGTGGAATCTCCAAATTCCATCTGCTCCTTGTTCTAATTCCTTGATTCGTCCTTTCATTCCTTCAGCATCATCCTTGATTGCTGTAGTTTGAACATTCTTCAATTGTTCCATTAAATCTATTTGTAGATTTAATCTGAGAGCACGAACTCGTCGTTGTTTCTCATAATACTTACGACTTAAGGCATCTGCAACTACATTCGCCTTTCCTTCATGATACTGAATATCACAGTCATAGTCACTTAGGATTTCCATCCATCTCCTTTGCCTCATGTTTAACTCTTTTTGCCCAAATATATATCTTAAACTTTTATGGTCTGTGTAGACAGTAAATTTACTTCCGTAAAGATAATGTCTCCAAATCTTAAGGGCAAAAATTACGGCTCCTAATTCTAAATCATGAGTCGTATAGTTTTCTTCGTGCTTTTTCAATTGCCTTGATGCATACGCAATTACCTTCTTGCGTTGCATAAGCACACATCCAAATCCTAGTTTTGAAGCATCACAATATACTTCAACATCTTCAGTTCCTTCTGGTAAGGCTAAAATTGGAGCATGGGTTAATTTCTGTTTCAAAATTCTAAAAGCTTCTTCTTGTTTGGGTCCCCATTCAAACTTAGTAGCTTTACAGGTTAGCTTAGTTAATGGTACAGCTATCTTGGAAAAATCCTTAATAAACCGTCTATAATACCCAGCTAATCCTATAAAACTTCTTATTTCCATTGCTGTTTGTGGAACCTTCCACTTGGTAATTGCCTCTATCTTAGCAGGATCTACGTGAATACCTTCATGATTCACCATGTGTCCTAAGAATTGCACTTCTTGTAACCAAAATTCACATTTCGAGAATTTGGCGTACAACTTTTCTTTTCTTAACAAAGTTAAGAGTGCATGAAGATGTTCACAATGCTCTGTCTGACTTTTGGAATAAATAAGTATATCGTCTATGAAAACAATTACAAATTTATCCAAGTACGGTTTACAGATCCTATTCATCATGTCCATAAATGCTGCAGGTGCATTTGTTAATCCGAAGGGCATGACTGTAAACTCGTAATGACCATACCTAGTTCTGAAAGCAGTTTTAGGTATGTCTTCTTCTTGTACCTTCAATTGATGATATCCGGAGCGTAAATCTATCTTAGAAAAATATCTAGCTCCTTGAAGTTGATCAAAAAGATCATCAATCCTAGGTAATGGGTATCGATTCTTAATTGTAACCTTATTCAATTCTCTATAATCGATACACATTCTCATTGAACCATCCTTTTTCTTCACAAACAACACTGGCGCTCCCCAAGGGGATGAGCTAGGTTGTATGAATCCTTTACTTAGTAATTCATCTAATTGCTTTTTCAGTTCTAACATTTCTGTGGGTGCTAACCGATAAGGTGCCTTGGCTATCGGTGTAGTTCCTGGAATTAGATGAATCCTAAATTCTACTTCCCTATCTGGAGGTAATCCTGGTAAATCTTCTGGAAATACATCAGAATATTCTGAAACTACTGGTATTTCCTTAAGATCTTTACCCTTAGTGCTAATGATTACCGAAATCATATACACTATTCCTTGTTTTCGTTCATAATTAGCAACTTTCATTACTGATATGAACTTCATGGGCTTACGTGGTTTATCTCCTGTAATCCTAATCACTTCTCCGGTAGGTGATTGAATTTCTATGGAATTCTGATCACAAAGAATTCTAGCATGGTTGGTTACTAACCAATCCATTCCTAATACAACATCAAATTCAGCTAAATTTATCGGCAATAGTTTTGCAGAGAATTTATGTCCTAAAAGTTCTATGTTTCCTTCTTGCAAAACTTTATCTATTTTAACTGAATTTCCGTCTGCTGTTTCAACTGTAAAAATCTGCCTAATATTGGTTAAAGGTAAACTAAGAGCTTGGCAGAATGAAGTATTTATAAAACTTTGGTTTGCACCAGAGTCAAATAATACTTTTGCGTACACGTTGTGAACTAAGAACGTACCCGCTATCACATCCGGAATGAGCTCTGCTTCTTGAGTGGTCAGCTGAAATGCCCTGGCATTCTTCTTTGTAGTTCCTTCAGTCTCCTTGGGTTTGTTATCTACTGGTTTGATCAATTTAGGACATTCTGTTTTATAATGCCCCGCTTCTCCACAGTTAAAACAGATTACTGTTTTCTTTTTGCAGTTTTCTTCACGGTGTCCTATAGTTTTGCAAAAATTGTAAGTGATATCGCATCTTCCATAATGCTTCTTTTTGCATTTCCTGCAGAATGACGGAGCTGGAGATTGCCCTGATCCTTTTCTCTTGAAGCTCTTATTATTACCCACACGAAATCCTTGGGTAATTTTCTGAGCTAGTTCCTTTTTCCTATCTTCATCTCTTGTGCGCACCAGTTCATCGGTTAGAGTATTAGCTAATTCTACCGCATCATCAATAGTGCGAGGTCTCGCAGCTTTAACAATATTGCGGATTTCGCTAATTAGCCCCCAAATATAGCGAGAAATGAGTACCGGTTCTGGCGAAGCCAGTGTTGGTACCACTCTAGCATATTCAAAGAATATCGAGGTATAACCGCGACAATCCACACCCATCATCCGATGATTTAGAAACTTATTCGCCATCTGTTCCTTTTCATACTCGGGACAGAATTTTCTTTCCACCAAACCTTTAAATTCTTCCCAAGTCATAGCATAAGCTATTATTCTTCCTTTTGATTGTAACACAGTGTTCCACCATTCGAGTGCTCCTTCTTTGAAGAGATTTGAGGCGTACATGACCTGATCATCTTTACCACATTTACTTATTGCAATGACTGCTTCGGTTTTTTCTAACCAACGCAGTGATGCAGTTGCTCCTTCATTGCCTGCAAATTCAGTGGGTTTACAAGCAAGGAATTCTTTGAAAGTGCAACCAGGCGTTGCAGTTTTCATTTTCTTGGGTAATGGAGCTTGATGTGGTTCCCTATTATGATTAACATGATTATTGCCTCCATTTACACTATTACTGAAGTTATCTTCAGTAATCTGTTTACTAGGGACAATTTGTTGCGGTTCGATTGGATTCTTTATAGCAGCAATGAATGCTGGAATTGCATTGGCTATCCCTTGAGCAACAATGTTTTCGATATCTTGCCGAGTCATATATTGATCTCTGGAATGTTGCTCAGACTGATTAACTTCATTTACTGGTTCATTATCAATGTTTGCCATCTGATAATATATATAAATTTTATTAGTATCTGCTAAATAACAATTACATACAAACAATCAGAAAATTTTACAATACAGATATAGTCAAAACAATCGATTTCTCGATTTCATTTTATATCTAGTATAGTATGCATCATTACTCGCCAATATCTTACAGAGTTTTATTCGTTATTTACAGACTAACTTTACTATTACTATTATACAAACACCGTTTTACCATCCTACTATCTCTCGTCACTTGCCGTTCTAAAAACGCAGTTCCCTCTCATCGTACTTCCAGGCAATTTGTCCCCCTATTTCCCTGATTCTAGTTCCAGCATCAAACAACTCTTCACCAAAGTGGCGAAGTTCAGCCATGTTTTCATTACTCATGGGTGGATTAGGTAGGGGTTCTGGATCGAATTGTGGAAGAAAAGAATAAGGATCGTTGACAATATTTTGGAATTGCCAATCGTTTGTCCACCATTCGTCCATTCCTATGGGTTGGGAATGAACTATTGGGTCTGGAATTGCTGGTTCCCAATTCATAGGGAGTTGGTTTTCAAGAGGATAAATAAAAATATTATTATTATTATTATTATTATTATTATTATTATTATTATTATTATTATTATTATTATTATTATTATTGACAGGCTGAATAGTTTCACAGCTTGCCAATAGGAAATCTATCTCATCTTGAAAAGTCCTTTCCTGGTTTGGATTGGAGCTCTCTCCAATTTCTATCTGAGTTGGTCTAGAGCCTTGCCCAACTTCCATTACTATTTCTTTAGTAACTTCCTCCATCTGTATTCTTATCTCCTTAACCTCTTCCTTGTCTTCAGTTTCCATTTCCTGCTTTTTAGAACTTTCTCCGGTTATAATTTCTTTTCCCTTTTTCAAAGGATTGTTTATTTTGGGAAGTTTTGTAGCTGGCTTTTTCTTACGTATACGACTTCCCCAAACATATTTCCTTCTTTTCTTGGGTTTTGGCTTTTTCAAGGGTGGAGCAGTGAATTCTACAGGTTGTTCTATATCCGGAAAGTATCCAGTAAATTCTTTGGAAACTTCGATATTCACCGGGTAAAGATTAAGGTTCTGAAAAGCTTCAGATATCCCACTCGTGCTGATGTAGCATATATGCAAAAATGCATAAAATACTAAGTTAAAATTTACAAATAACCATTTAATTTATTACATACTGTGTACTAATTTATTACAAAGATAACTGGAAACTCACTTAGGTTTTGAAATTTTATTTATTACACAGGATTTTCTAGATTGTAAGGGTAAGGTGCTAAAACTTTAAAATATTTAAAGATTTATATTTTCTGCTACTGTGGCTAGCATATATAAATTTGCCCATTTCTCATCTAGCTTATCTTCCCAAGGTGATTTATCAATTAATTCCTGGGTTTCCCGTTTTATCTTCTTTTCTCGGATTTTCTCTTTACTTTTCTTAATAATCATCTCCCTCCTTCTAGGAGAAAGTGATTCCTCGTATTGTGCCTTTCGCACAAATATTCCTTCTTCAGGAATTTCAGCCTGATTCGAGGATTTGGTTCGGGATGAACTTCCCTTCTCATTGGATGATCTATCTAATTTAAGATAGATACTTGACAGCTTTTGCTTACCCATACTGTAACTAACAAATAATCAGTTAAATAACACAAATAATCACATAATAGTAATCAGGAAAAATTAAGTATTTCTAAATACTTAATTAGCTTAACCCAGTGGCTCTGATACCACCTTTTTCTGTCACGACCCCCGACCCGGTTTGACCCGTTTCAGGAGCCGCGGGACAGAAAACCAGCGGTATGTATTTAGTTGATTTTAACAGCGGAAGTTTATTTAACAGGATCGTTTAAAGCTAAAATTTTCCTGATTTATTTTATTTCACCATTCGGGATAAAACCCCGATAATTTACAATATTATGTTTTTACTACGAAATCGTGATATTACAAAACTTATTTCTTTATTTTATAATGAGCCACTATCTTAAGCTTGAAATGCTCCCCAGCACTTTTCCTGAATTACAACAGATCACCTGAAACATGTTTGAAAAAGGTTTTGTCAGCGGGAAATACTGAGTGAATCATTCTATTTACTAAAATGACACATTTGTTATAATTTACAGTATTAAGAGCGATTACAATGTTTCTATTATCAAACCAACTACCCACGGTATTTGTCACTCGACCGAATCTGTGACTATGGTCATATCCCCCAATTGGCTGCCCCAATGGTGACGATTATCAAGTAATGTATACAAAACCCCACATACCGGCTGTAATTTGGTGATTACAAAGACTTAATCCCCGTAATTATAACTTTGAAAATAAACATGATTTTGTAAATAGATTTGATAAAAAGAGAGAATGACTCACATTGCTGATTTAATACGGACAGAATCTAGTCTTATGAATTAGCCTGGTTAACCTCATTTAGATAACAATGCACACAAAACTGGGTTAGTAATCAATACATCATTTACGATAACTCACGAGATCAACCATCACAACGAGTGACAAAGTGCTATGCTTAACATCTGTCGAATTAACGACTAATGACAAAGCATCACCCTAATGTGGGAAGCACTTAAACACCCGTTGAGTACATTGATCGATCGGAAAATGAATCGTAGCAGCGATCGTGCTAATACCCTGTTTTGCGGCAGAATTTCGAGATCAGTGTGTGTTATCAGACTATTTTCACTATACTTCGTGTACGAAAGGAATTTAAACGTCAAATCAACGCAGAAGTTCCAGTCCCACTGTCCTCTATTTATAGGTAACTTTTGACCCTTACGCGGCCCGCGTGAGTTTTAAGCTAATCCTTACGCTACTTTTAGGCCTAGGGTTGCCACGGTTGGCACTAGCTTTGCTGAGTTGACAATTTTCGAAAATTCCTTGCTGCCAACGTTTTAAGTGGATAATCGTCCATAGGGTTTAACCCCCCTGAGTTTTAGGGGCCCTAATCCTGATTCTGAAAATTATGAAAATTTTAGGGTTTGTTCAGAATCACTTGGGTGTCTCAATTAGGGTTTCCTTTTGGACTAATTAATTTAATAATTATGACTTTTGATGAGAGTTGTTACAGTAATCCATGCAAGTAAAAGATCCTTAACAACCCCCGAGTGAACGGGTGCTGAGTCCAAACTATAGTACTATCGTTGCTAAGGCAGGCAGACAGCATTCCATGTGTAAACATAACAAACAAGCATTCATAAGCCACGTATAACATGCATTAACGGTTAGCGTTTGAATAGTTTAAGTAGTGTGCAAGTTGTAGTTTGAATATTCGTAACGTATGTAACACCCAAAAAGTGCTTAAAGCGAAAAGGGATCGAGTATACTCACTGCGGTTTGATGGATTGAAGGGAGCGCTTAGCGAGTAAGATTAGCCTGAATAGATTCGATAACGTAGCGATAAGTGGCGCGTAAAACTATACAGGGTGAGGGTGTGGAGGATAGTTGGTCGTTCGGATGGTCATCCGTGCGAACAGCAATCCGAGTGAATAGAAATCCGTTCGGTTAGTCATCCGTGCGGACTTTGAAGTTTTTGTTGTAGCATTTGAAGACTTTGAAGTTTCTCTTACCCTTCAAGTCGGTCGAGCGGACGACAATCCGTTCGGATGGTAGTCCGTGCGGACGACGACTTTAATGGTGAGTCACTTGGTGAAAGTCTCATCCGGTCGGTTGGGTTATCCGATCGGGTGGCAACCCTGTTAATGAACATGTTGGAAATCGTTTAAGGTCTTAGTATCTCATGATCCGAAGAGTAATCCATTCAGAGGGTCGTTCGTGCGGATTATACCTTCGTCGATACTCAAACCTTGTTTGGATGTGAGTCCCAAGTGTAGTCCGTCCGGATGGCAACCCGTCCGGACAGCATCTCGTTCTGGTTGTTCCATTCGTCTACCCTTGGTCTCCTTTGTCGTTCTATCGAGATGTTCTGAATACGTGTCAACCAATCGGAATTGTATTCTTACCCGCATGACTAAGTCGGCCAGGAATCACCCCAGCTTGGCCGGTCAGCGGCTCAGAACGGTTGTTCTGGTTTAACCCGAAATCAGAGGTCTCGCGGGTAGAATTCGGATCTAGGACTAGTGCATCACTAACATTGAGTAGAAGACTAGATCTGATCCGATTCTTATCGTTTTTTAGCGTAAAAGAAGGAGAAAACTTGTTGTTTATTTTTTTCAACTCTTTTATTCATTTGAAAGAGTTCAGATTTATGCGAAGTTGTTGCGAAATCTTGTGGAAACCGTTCAGATCCGAGTTATTCTTGGTGGAATGAGGTCAACTTGAAGTTCACGGGAACTTTATGATGACGTCATCCTAGAATACCTCAAATCTTGATGATTTCACGGTTAAAAGTTAATATTTAAAAGATAAAAAGGTGTAGAAGTGGGTATAGATCAAGAAAGTACAAGATTTAGGGCGAGATCTTACCTGGATTGAGAGAAAACGAGGGAAAGGTGAAAAGAGCGTGCTGGTCGGATGTCACTTGCCAAAAGTGGAAAGTTTGGAGAGTGACCCGTGTATTTATAGGATGCCAAAAGAGGAAAGTGTTATCCGTCCGAATTGCACATCACCCGGATGGTCGATCGGGCGGATGGCAATCCTGGTCGGATGGCATTTATCGTTTCCCCAGGCGGCTACCCGGGCGGATGGCCATCCAGCCGGTTGGCGCCTGGGTGGTGTGTTTGGTGCGACGATCTTTGACGTTTCGGTTCCGATTGCGAGCGATTCGATAGGGTTTTCTAGTCAAATTACTTTTAGTCCCAACTACTTCGTACCTTGCGTAATCTATTTTCCACTATCTATCATGGTTCGATCGTGATTCGAGTTCGAGTTCGATTGCATTCGAGTTAGATTTCGAGTTTCGATTAAGTTTGCTTGACTACCACAACACAACATAAATAAACATGCACAGGTAACACGTAAGGCACACACACGTATAACAACAAGTAAAATACGTAGTTCGAGTTGCGAATTGATGCCGATTTGATTAGCATAGCTTGATTATTAGTTGATTAACTTTATCGCATTGCTACTTCCTATAGTTCACAGTCGTAGGTCGATTGAATAGCGATTAACATACGTCGATTATTGCAATTAACAACACTTACTCCACATAATACAAATGAAATAAAGAAATCTCTATAAGTCAAGTTGCGCGAAATCGGTCGTTGACTTTGACCTTGACTTTGACTTTAACTTGTGAAAACACGGGGTGTTACAGCCTCCCCTTGTTTAGGGAATTTCGTCCCGAAATTAGGCTGGAAGCTGTACTACGCCGTGAATTACGTTAGAGAACTTTCTGTTTGGACCGGTTTTTGACTCCGAAACGATTGCGGTTGACATGGAATCCGTGAACGTGCGTGACCAAACACACTAGAATGTACTATAATCGGTGATTCTATAGATTGATATGAAATCATACAAAGCACTAGAATCACAATACTACTTTCTCTCTCTAGTTCCTCTCTTGAAACAACTGTGGGTACTTAGCCTTCATGTCGCTTTCAAGTTCCCAAGTGAACTCGGTGCCTCGTTTGCCTTCCCATCGGACTTTCACAATAGGAATGCGAGAGCGTCTGAGTTGCTTGGTTTGGCGGTCCATGATTTCGACAGGCTTTTCCACGAAGTGTAATGTTTCGTTTACTTGTAGATCATCGAGAGAAACGTGTACGTCGTGGTCGGCTATGCACTTTCGGAGGTTTGACACGTGGAAAGTCGGGTGGACGTTACTGAGTTCCTCCGGTAGTTCGAGTCTGTAGGTGACTTTTCCGATCCTTTCCAGAATCTTAAAAGGTCCAACATATCGAGGCGCGAGTTTCCCTTTCTTGCCGAATCAGACTACACCCTTCCAAGGTGATACCTTTAGGAGTACGTAGTCACCAACGCCAAATTCACGGGGCTTGCGCTTTTTATCGGCGTAACTCTTCTGTCGATCCCGAGCCTTTATCAGGTTGTCTCGAATTTGGAAAATTTTGTCTGTCGTTTCTTGTAGTAGCTCCGGACCGGTTAGTTGCGAATGACCGATCTCGTTCCATACAATAGGCGATCGACATCGTCTTCCGTATAATGCCTCGAATGGTGCCATTTGGATGCTAGAATGATAGCTATTGTTATACGAGAACTCGACTAACGGCAGGTGTTTATCCCAATTACCGCCAAAGTCTAGGACACACGAACGGAGCATGTCTTCAAGAGTGCGAATTGTTCTTTCAGTCTGACCGTCGGTCTGTGGGTGAAAAGCAGTACTTAGATTAAGCGTTGTACCGAATGCTGCTTGAAACGTTTCCCACAGTCGTGAAGTAAACCGAGCATCACGATCAGAAATGATGTCACGAGGCGTCCCATGATTACAAATGATCTCGTCGGTGTAGATTCGGGCTAATCGTTCTACCTTGTAGTCTTCTCGTATCGGCAGAAAGTGAGCTGATTTAGTCAAGCGGTTGACCACAACCCATATGCTGTCGTGTCCTGATGACGTGTGTGGTAGCTTGGTTACGAAATCCATAGCTATACTTTCCCACTTCCACATGGGAATTGGTGGTTGTTCGAGCAAGCCAGAGGGTCTTTGATGTTCAGCCTTGACTCTTGCACAGGTTAGGCATTTTCCGACATAGAGAGCGATATCCCTTTTCATACCCGGCCACCAGTACTTATAACGAAGATCCTGGTACATTTTGTCAGCATCGGGATGAACAGAATACCGGGATTTGTGGGCTTCGTCCATCAGCATTTGTCGCAGGTTGGTTCGCTTGGGAATCCAAATTCGGTCTAAAAAGTGGAATATCCTATTTGATTTGCTCAAAAGCTGGGCTCCATCGTGGTAGATCCTTTCTTTCTTCAGGGTGCGTTCGTTAAAACATGCATGTTGAGCATCGCGGATGAGAGTTTCGAGATTATGCTGGGCCTGAACATTACGAGTGCTAAGCAGATAACTTCGTCTGCTGAGTGCGCCGGCAACAACATTTGCTTTGCCTGGGTGATAACGGATCTCACAGTCGTAATCGTTGAGAAGTTCTACCCATAGGCGTTGACGCATATTACGTTCCTTCTGATTAAAGATATGTTGTAGGCTCCTATGATCGGTGAAGATCGTACACTTGGTACCATACAGGTAGTCTCGCCAAATCTTTAATGCAAAAACAACCGCGCCTAACTCGAGATCATGGGTTGTATAGTTCTTCTCGTGGATTTTGAGCTGACGAGACGCGTAAGCTATGACCTTGTCACGTTACATGAGAACACAACCAAGACCAAGGTTGGAAGCATCACAGTAGACAATGAAATCATCGTTTCCGTCGGGTAGTGTGAGAACAGGAGCGTTGCAAAGCATGTGCTTGAGGGTTTGAAAAGCAGTCTCTTGTTTAGTTCCCCAAACAAAAGGCTTATCTTTATGGGTGAGAGAGGTAAGTGGTACAGCAATCTTCGAGAATCCTTCGATAAATCGTCGGTAGTAGCCCGCTAGTCCGAGAAAAGAGCAGACTTCAGACGGATTCTTAGGTGTAACCCAGCTCTTGACAGCTTCAATCTTCGTAGGATCGACGTGAATACCTTGACTATTCACAATGTGACCCAGAAACTGGACTTTCTCCAACCAAAATTCACACTTGGAGAACTTGGCATAGAGTTGGTTTGTAACAACTCTCATCAAAAGTCATATTTATTTAATTAAATTGACCAATAGGAAACCCTAATTGAGAAACCCAAGTGATTCTGAACAAACCCTAAAATTTTCAGAACAATCGGAATCAGGATCAGGGCCCCTAAAACTCAGGGGGGGGGGGGGGTAAAACCTAGTCGGTATTATCTACACAGTTTTACGTGTAAATTGAAAATGAACGCAAGACCAACTCAGAAATGCTACTTAGACACGCGGCCACCCTATGATAGGGGGCGCCTCTCGCGCCACGCGAGGGGGGAGGTTTTTCATGTATAAATAGATGACTTTGGGACTTGATTCTGGACGCTTGAACGACGAAGAAATTCGTTTCGTAGACTGAGATAAGCTCTGTTTATCACAATTAACACACACGGATCACTAATCGACGCCGCAAGCAGGGTATTAACTCGATCGCTATTACGATTCATTGTCCGATCGATCAATATATCCAATGGATGTTTAAGTGCTGCCCACATTAGGGTTATACTTTGTCATTCGTCGTTAATTTGATGGATGTTTAAGTATCGCACTTTGTCGTTCGTTGTGAGAATTTGATCTCGTGAGTTATCATAAAGGCTGTATTGATTACTAACCCCGAATTGTGTGCCTGTTATTAAATTTAGGTCAAAAAGGCTAATCAGTAGGCTAAACTCTGCCCGTATAAATCTGCAATGTGAGTCATTCTCTTTTTATCAAACTATTTTACAATACCTCAAATTATTTTCAAGGTTATAATTACAGGGACTAAGTCGTGGATATCTTGAATTACTGGTTAGTGGGGTATTGTGCACATTACTAATTTCTCCCAGTCAAGTTCATTGACCTACTTGGGATAATCACTGTTAGGTTCATTGACCTACAGGGATAATCATCACTATTTAGGTTCATTGATCTAAATAGTGGTATGACCATCGTCACCATTGTGACTTGTCACCATTGTGACAGAAAGCCAGATAAAAATAAGATAGAAGCCATTGTAATCGCTCTTATGCTGTAATTAATAACTATGCATCATTATGCAAAATAGAATGATTCACTCAGTATTTCCCGCTAACAAAACCTTTTTCAAACATGTTTCAGGTAATCTATTATGATCCAGGAAAAGTGCCATATAGCACTACAAGCTCAAAGAAGTGGCTCAATATAAAATAAAGAAACATGTTTTGTAAAATAAAGGATTTCTTCGTGAAATCTCAAGATTGTAAATTACCGGGTTTTATCCCGCGTTGTGAAATAAAATAATCGGGAAATATTTTTGTATTTAAAAAGATCCTGATATTAAACTTCCGCTGTTAAAATCAATTAAATAAATACCACGGGATTTCTGTCCCGCGGCTCCTGAAACGGGTCAAACCGGGTCGGGGGCCGTGACAGAAAAAGGTGATATCAGAGCCACTGATCGAGCCACTGATTTAAGCCAATTAAGTATTTAGAAAATACTTAATTTTTATTAATTGCTATTTTATGATTATATGTTTTATTATCTAGTTAACTGTATACAGTATGGGCAGATCTTTATATGCTAACTAATGTAGCAATTAATACAAATTTTTAAATAATTTGACCCAAGTTTAGCACTTTTATTATCTACAGTCTAGAAACCTTATAAATAAATTTACAAATAAAACCTAGTGTGTTTTAATTTTCAGTTGTTTTGGTAGTTACCCAGTATGAAATACTATTTAAAAAGCTGTTCTATAAAATTTTGTTATGACTTAGTAATTGTGTGTATTTTGCTAAACAGCATGAGTGACTTGTCGGAAGCTCTTCAGAATTTAAATCTCTCTCCAGTAAGAATAGAAGTTTCCAGAGATTTTAATAGGTATATACCAGACATAGAAGAACCTATAGAATTCAACGCTTTACCTCTTTAGAAATCTAAGCCTAAGAAAATGGAAATTGGGGAAAGCTCTAGGCAAATTGAGGGGTTACCATCTCAAGAAGAACTAGATTTTATAATGGCAACCAATGATACTATTGAGCCTATTAATGAAAATGATTTTATTCATTCTCTTGAAACACAACTACCAATGAATTTAGAACCAGCTATTCCAAACCTTTCAATCCACTCGCAAATAGACAAATGGGTGACTAATGAAATACTGTTACAAAACCATCCCTATAGGCTTTTTCCTAAGTTCAATCCAGAACCTTTACCAAATTCACCAATGAGTAACGAGAATATAGCTAAACTCCATCATTTTGACAAAATGGATGCTGGGAATAGGATCCAAGAGATTTTGGGATAGATCTCCTGGAAATACGATGAGAAGGAACGCCGTTACTAGAACATCACCTGACAAAGGATAGGGGATTATGAAACTATGGTTGTGTAATAGTAATAGTAAAATCAGTTTGTGTAAAATAAATAATAAAACGGTTGTATATAGAAGCATGATATAATCTATACAACAAACGAAATATTAGAAAATTTTACAATTTTGGTTGTATATTTGTTTACGTGATTATGTGCAAATAATTGTAACATTGGATTATTTCTTTTATACTAATTATTTATCTATAAATTAGTTATCGGATGGAAAACGCTAATAATGAACCAGTTAATGAGGTTAATCAATCTGAACAACAACAGGGGGATCAATTTATGACTAGGCAGGATATAGAAAATATTGTTGCACAAGGGATAGCCAACGCTATTCCAGAAATAATTGCTCAAGGGATAGCCAATGCTATTCCAGCAATCATTGCTGCTGTTAAAAATCCAATTGAACCGCAACAAATCGTTCCTAGCAAACGCATTTCTGAAGATAACTTCAGTAATAGCGTAAATGGAGGCGGTAATCATGTTAATCATGATAATGAACCACGGCAAACTCCGCTCCCTAAGAAAAGAAAAACTGCAACGCCTGGTTGCACTTACAAAGAATTTCTTGCTTGTAAACCCACTGAATTTGCAGGCAATGAAGGAGCAACTGCATCACTGCGTTGGTTAGAGAAAACCGAAGCAGTCATTGCAATAAGTAAATGTGTTAAAGATGATCAGGTCATGTACGCATCAAATCTCTTCAAAGAAGGAGCACTCGAATGGTGGAACACTGTGTTACAATCAAAAGGAAGAGTAATAGCTTATGCTATGACTTGGGAAGAATTTAAGGGTTTTGTGGAAAGAAAATTCTGTCCCGAGTATGAAAAGGAACAGATGACGAATAAGTTTCTAAATCATCGGATGGTGGATGTAGATTGTCGAGGGTATACTACGACATTCTTCGAGTATGCTCGAGTGGTACCAACCCTGGCTTCGCCAGAGCCGGTACTTATTTCCCATTATATTTGGGGATTGATTTCCGAAATCCGTAATATCGTCAAAGCTGCGAAACCTCGCACGATTGATGATGCAAGGGATTTAGCCAATACTCTAACTGATGAACTAGTACGGACAAGAGAAGAAAATAGAAGGAAGGAAGTAGCCCAAAAGATTACCCAAGAATTCCATCCGGGTAACCATAACAATTTCAAGAAAGGAGGAAATGGGCAATCTTCTACTAACCCATTTTGCAATTTTTGCAAAAGGAAGCATTTTGGAAGATGCAAAGGATATTGCAATTTTTGCAAAATTTCGGGGCATCAAGAAGAAGACTGCAGGAGGAAGAAATTTTCAGTCTGCTACAACTGTGGAGAAGCTGGACATCTTAGGCCAGATTGTCCAAAACTGAACAAACCATCTGACAATAAAGCTAAACTTACAGAAGGAGCAAAAAGGAATGTAAGAGCCTTTCAATTGACTGCTAAGGAAGCAGAACTCATTCCAGATGTGATAGCCGGTACGTTCTTAGTTCACAACGTTTACACAAGAGTATTATTTGACTCGGGTGCAAACCAAAGTTTTATAAATATTTCATTCTGCCAAACTTTTAACTTACCTTTAACCAGCATTAGGCAAATTTCTACAATAGAAACGGCAGATGGGGATTCAGTTAAAATAAATAAGGTTCTGCAAAATGTAAAATAGAACTTTTAAGTCATAAATTTTCTGCAACCCTATTATTTATGAAATAAGTTGAATTCGATATTGTGTTAGGAATGGATTGGTTAGTAAACAACCATGCTCAAAATTATCTGTGATAAGAATTCCCTAGAAATTTGTGCAACCACTGGAGAAGTAATAACGATTACAGGAGATAAGCTATGTAAAACCCTAAAGTTCATATCAGTAAGGAAAGTTGCTAATTATGAACGAAATCAAGGAATAGTATACATGATTTCAGTAATCATCAATACTAAAGATAAAGAAATTAAGGAAATTTCTGTAATTTCAGAATACCCAGATGTATTTCCAGAAGATTTACCTGGATTACCACCAGATAGGGAGATAGAATTTAGGATTCATCTAATTCCAGGAATTTTACCGATAAGCCAAGGAACCTTATCGGTTAGCACCTACAGAAATATAAAAAAAAAACTGAAAAAGCAATTAATGAATTATTAAGTAAAGGTTTTATACAACCTAATTTATCCCCATGTGGGGGGCACTAGTGTTGTTTATTAAGAAAAAGTACAATTTCTAGGTCATATGGTGAATCATAAAGGTATTCACATAAATCCTGATAAGATAGTAGCAATTATCAAATGGAAGGTTCCGCAATCAGCAATGGAAATTAGGAGTTTTGTAAGTTTAGCCGGATATTATCGAAGGGTTATTAAGGAATTTTCCAAAATAGTTATACCATTAACTAAGCCAATTTGTGAAACAGTTAAATTTGAATGGGGATCTAAACAAGAAGAAACCTTTAGTATCTTGAAACAGCAGTTAACCAATACTACAATCTTAGCTTTACCAGAAGGAACTGAAGATTTTGAAGTATACGGTAATGCTTCAAAGCTAAGATTTGGATGTGTGTCAATGCAACGCCAAAAAGGTAATTGCGTATGTTTCAATACAGTTGAAAAAGTACAAAGAAAACTATACCACTAATGACTTAGAATTAGGAACTATAATTTTGCCTTAAGAATTGGAGACATTATCTGTATGGAAGTAAGTTTACTGTTTATACGGATCATAAGAATTTAAGATATATATTTGGGCAAAAAGGATTAAACATGAGGCAAAGGAAATGGATGAAAATCCTAAGTGACTACAACGGTGATATTCAGTATCACGAAGAAAAGGTTGAAAACAGTTAGAGATCGCCAAAAAGAATTATATAGATAATAGATAAAAGCCGTTGGAGTTCGAGTTGGTGACAAAAATGTTATTGACAGTATCTTTGGAAAAGAAGTTGTTAGATTCGGTAAGAAAGGAAAACTAAGTCTTAGGTACGTAGAACCATTTCCAGTGATCCAACGTATAAGACCAGTTTCTTATCGTTTATAAATACCAGGAGAGTTAGCTGGAGTACATGATGTATTTCATATATCCAATCTCAAGAAATGTCTATCAGATGAATCTTTGGTAGTACCTTTCCAAAATATAAAGGTAAACGAGTAGTGTTAGTTAAAGTAAAATAGGATTCAAAGATATGATCCTAATACATTTAGGAGTTAGAATCAGAAATGAAGCGAAAGTATCCTCGATTATTCCAGTAAATCTCGAGGACGAGATTTTTATTAAGGTGGGGAGAATGTAACAACTCTCATCAAAAGTCATATTTATTTAATTAAATTGACCAATAGGAAACCCTAATTGAGAAACCCAAGTGATTCTGAACAAACCCTAAAATTTTCAGAACAATCGGAATCAGGATCAGGGCCCCTAAAACTCAGGGGGGGTAAAACCTAGTCGGTATTATCTACACAGTTTTACGTGTAAATTGAAAATGAACGCAAGACCAACTCAGCAAGGCTACTTAGACACGCGGCCACCCTATGATAGGGGGCGCCTCTCGCGCCACGCGAGGGGGGAGGTTTTTCATGTATAAATAGATGACTTTGGGACTTGATTCTGGACGCTTGAACGACGAAGAAATTCGTTTCGTAGACTGAGATAAGCTCTGTTTATCACAATTAACACACACGGATCACTAATCGACGCCGCAAGCAGGGTATTAACTCGATCGCTATTACGATTCATTGTCCGATCGATCAATATATCCAATGGATGTTTAAGTGCTGCCCACATTAGGGTTATACTTTGTCATTCGTCGTTAATTTGATGGATGTTTAAGTATCGCACTTTGTCGCTCGTTGTGAGAATTTGATCTCGTGAGTTATCGTAAAGGCTGTATTGATTACTAACCCCGAATTGTGTGCCTGTTATTAAATTTAGGTCAAAAAGGCTAATCAGTAGGCTAAACTCTGCCCGTATAAATCTGCAATGTGAGTCATTCTCTTTTTATCAAACTATTTTACAATACCTCAAATTATTTTCAAGGTTATAATTACAGGGACTAAGTCGTGGATATCTTGAATTACTGGTTAGTGGGGTATTGTGCACATTACTAATTTCCCCCAGTCAGGTTCATTGACCTACTTGGGATAATCACTGTTAGGTTCATTGACCTACAGGGATAATCATCACTATTTAGGTTCATTGATCTAAATAGTGGTATGACCATCGTCACCATTGTGACTTGTCACCATTGTGACAGAAAGCCAGATAAAAATAAGATAGAAGCCATTGTAATCGCTCTTATGCTGTAATTAATAACTATGCATCATTATGCAAAATAGAAGGATTCACTCAGTATTTCCCGCTGACAAAACCTTTTTCAAACATGTTTCAGGTAATCTATTATGATCCAGGAAAAGTGTCATATAGCACTACAAGCTCAAAGAAGTGGCTCAGTATAAAATAAAGAAACATGTTTTGTAAAATAAAGGATTTCTTAGTGAAATATCAAGATTGGAAATTACCGGGTTTTATCCCGCGTTGTGAAATAAAATAATCGGGAAATATTTTTGTATTTAAAAAGATCATGATGTTAAACTTCCGCTGTTAAAATCAATTAAATAAATACCACGGGATTTCTGTCCCGCGGCTCCTGAAACGGGTCAAACCGGGTCGGGGGCCGTGACATGGTTCCCCTGGAGTAACTCAAGAACCAAACGAAGATGTTGCGCGTGTTCGGTTTTTGATTTGGAATAAATCAAGACATCGTCGATGAATACAATGATGAAACGGTCGAGATATGGTTTACACACGCGATTCATCAGATCCATGAAAACCGCTGGTGCGTTGGTTAAACCAAAAGGCATTACAACGAATTCGTAATGGCCGTAACGAGTGCGAAACGCGGTTTTGGGTATATCCTCCTCATGAATACGCAGCTGATGGTATCCTGAACGTAGATCGATCTTCGAGAAACACGTGGCGCCTTGTAGCTGATCAAACAAATCGTCGATGCGAGGTAGGGGATAGCGTTCTTGATAGTCAACTTATTCAATTCCCGGTAGTCGATGCACATCCTGAATGACCCATCCTTCTTTTTGACGAAAAGGACCGGCGCGCCCCAAGGAGAGGTGCTCGGGCGAATGAAGCCTTTCTCAAGTAATTCCTGGAGTTGGGTTGAGAGTTCGCGCATTTCTGACGGTGCGAGTCGGTAAGGAGCATTGGCAATAGGATTGGCTCCAGGAATGACGTCGATACGGAAGTCGATGTCACGACTTGGTGGTAGTCCGGGAAGATCCTCTGGAAAAACATTAGGAAATTCTCGAACCACAGGAACGTCTTTCACTTCCTTCTTCTCTTTCTTTTCCTTCTCCGCTGCTACAACGTTAGCCAAGAAAGCCCTGTATTCCTTGCGGAGGTACTTGCTAGCTTGGACACATGACATAAGCTTGAACCCCTTTGAAGTAGTATCACCGTAAACACACAATAAGTCACCATTTGCGAGCGAAAAACGAATCATCTTGTCGAAGCACACAACTTCAGCATGGTTTTCTCGAAGAAAGTCCATGCCTACTATGATGTCAAAACTTCCGAGTTGCATCGTAATAAGGACAATTGGGAAGAGGTGATTGTTGAGCTCAAGAGTACAATCACGGATAACGGAATTGACAACGACGGTTCTTCCGGTAGCGACTTCAACATCAAATGCCGAGGAGAGTTGGGAACGTTTACGACTAAGGAGTTTCTCAAATTCGAACGACACAAAGCACTTATCGGCTCCAGTATCAAACAAACATGAAGCATAAATACCATTCACAAGGAACGTACCATTGACCACATTGTTGTCAGCCTGGGCTTGTCGCACATTGAGGTTGAAAGTTCTGGCGCGTGCGGCCTGTTGTTGCTGTTGTTGTTGCTGTTGTGGCTGCTGTTGCGGAGGCTCTTGTTTCACAACCCTGTTTGGGCACATGTTGGCGAAATGGTTCGGGTCGCCACATACGAAGCAGGCTCTGGCTTTGACTGCGGGTGCCGGAGGAGCTTGTTGACCCTGTGGGGCAGTAAGTAGAGCTTGATTGGCAGAAGCTTGACGAATACGGCAGTTGGCAGTAAAGTGGTCGTATACGTTGCAATGGGCACAAAAACGGCAAGGAATAGCAGTCGGGTGGTGGTAGGTGCAAGTAGGGCAGAGCGGGTGTGGCCCAGTGTATGCACACTTTGCAGGCGGTGCATTAGCCACAGGCGCCGCTACTTGACGCTGTTGGGCAGGTACAGCTTGAATCGGTGTAGCAGTAATCGCACAGTTCTTGTTGGTGGAGCTGTTCTTTCTCTTGTTCTTCCTTTTGTTGCTTGATGAGGTGGGTTCGACAGTTGGTGCGGTAGCGGTAGCTTGATGCAGATGCTTCGAAGTCTTATCCCAGACACCAGCCTTAACCCGCTTGTCGTTGATCTCAGCGGCTAGCAGATAGGTTTCCTCGATCGTCGTAGTCTTAGCCGCCTGCACGAAATCAGCAACGCAGTCGGGCAGTGCCCGGATGTACTTCTTAATCGTCATGTCGGTAGTCTTGACTTGATCGGGATAGATAATGCTGAGCTGTTTGAAACGAGCAGTGAGACCAGCATTGTCACCATCCTTTTGCCTATGTGCAAAAATTCATCTTCCAGCTTTTGACGTTCGTGAGGAGGGCAGAATTCCTCTAGCATAACTTCCTTGAGCTCGTCCCATGACAGACCGTAGGCTGCATCGTTCCCTCGCTTGTTCCTCTCGGTCGTCCACCAGTCGAGTGCTCGGGACTGGAAAACGCCGGTAGCATTCAGAATACGGAGGTCATCAGGGCAACCACTCTGTCGCAGAGTAACCTCAATGGAATCAAACCAGTGGAATAGTGCAGTGGGACCTCCTTCGCCAGTGAATTCTTTTGGCCCACACGACTTGAATTGCTTGAAGCTGAAAGGCCTTGCGGTAGCTTTGGGAGCATCGGTTCTCGATTCCTCAGACGATTTGCTAGCATTCTCATAGACATCACTCACAGCCTTTGCTACGCTCTTAGCGATGATGGAAGCAAGACGTTTGTCCCTCTTTTCCTGACAAGAAAGTGCGTGACGGGATCCAGACGACATTGTCTGCAATAGACATTGTCACAGGACTCAACACACTATATTCGAATCTCACCTCACACGTCTACTACTTACTAAAGCTTAGGAACACGTAATGTAACACATATCACATAAACATTTAGGCTCATAATCACATATTCACGTAAACACATAAGCACATAGACACGTAGAGCACCGAATCCACAAAAGCACATAATCATGTAGTCGCAAGATGCAGTCAGAATACAGAAACCTATCATTCACAATTCGCGATCGTCCGGCTATAGCGTTCGCGTTTGATGTATCCAGTAGTGTAGTATAAGCGTAGCATAAAATCGTACATAATTTAGCAATTTGTTAACGTTTTGGGGTAGAAATGTAGCGCGAGTCGAGTGTGTCGATCGAAGTGAAAGCGAAATCGAGTAAATTCCAAAAATTAAAACACGTAAACAGGTAAACACATATATAAACTCATAAAATCGACGAATTATCCGAGTCAGCAGTTGCCGGCTCAGAATCGAAACACATAAAATTCGAGAAAGAGATTGTCTGCGGCTAGTAGACTTCGACTAACCAAAGTGGTTCGACTATTCACAAGGATCCGTTGTGCACATTTACCCTTCAGGACTATGCCTTTGCCTCGATTCTTGGGCATCTGGCACACATCCCGTTGGTCATATTGTGACTTCAAGTCGTTGGAGTCCGTCGAGGCTTTGGTGAGAGTTTTGTGTAAAAGCGGAACAAGTTGTCAAGGTTAGGGTTTCACCCCTGGCTTAACAACCTCGTCCTTATTTATAGTAAAATTGAGGAGATTATTCATCAAAATATGGATTTCACTCCTAATTTGGCATAATCCTCCTCGCTGGTAGTTAAAATGCGAGTTGAGTAGGCAACTCTAGTTGAGAGTTTGCGGTTTTCACACCTATTCTCGACCTTATTGCTCACTCCTAGTTGAAAGTCCGAGTGTGGTGATAGCGTAGAATAAGCAAGAATAACGAGAAGTAAGCTCGTACATAGCCCCCACTGGTTATGCACAAGTCGGTCTGCTAGTTCTTAACTATAGTCTAGGTACCTAAGACTTCGACCCGGACTAGATCGAGTCTTGCCTAATTCCCTATAGTTATGGCTCTGATACCAATCTGTCACACCCCAACCGATGGCGGAATCATCGGGGCATGGCACTGAGCGAAACAGATTGTCCAGAAGTTTCCATAACAACTATCATTACCATTCAATTTAAGTTAACAAGTCCCATACCATGTCTCAAATAGTAAACAAATTATTACAGATAACATCTAGGCAAATATTATGTTCCGACAACTCAGGTTCAAACATAAATAGTTTATTTATTGGTTTCTAGGACCTCCTTTCCTAGCTTCAATTTCATCACAGCACAGAGAGCATCCTAGACCTTTCCTAGCCTCGATTTCACAGTGAGCTAGGCATACAAGCAACCTAAACACCTATCACATACGTTAAAATAAAGTCAATACATAAAATGTAAAGGTGAGCATACAAGTTTGATAATAGCATATAGAGTTCGAATTTGTTTACGTATAACCAGCACGTACACATAGTGAAATGAAGCACGTTAGTTATCGACATAGATCCATCGATACCAATGACTGCGGGTTGACTGCCCAAGGCAGTTCGCAATACATGATTACCACCGTAATCCATGCAAGTAAAAGATCCTTAACAACCCCCGAGTGAATGGGTGCTGAGTCCAAACTATAGTACTATCGTTGCTAAGGCATGCAGACAGCATTCCATGTGTAAACATAACAAACAAGCATTCATAAGCCACGTATAACATGCATTAATGGTTAGCGTTCAAATAATTTGAGTAGTGTGCTAGTTGTAGTTTGAATATTCGTAACGTATGTAACACCCAAAAAATGCTTAAAGCGAAAAGGGATCGAGTATACTCACTGCGGTTTGATGGATTGAAGGGAGCGCTTAGCGAGTAAGATTAGCCTAAATAGATTCGATAACGTAGCGATAAGTGGCGCGTAAAACTATACAGGGTGAGGGTGTGGAGGATAGCTGGTCGTTCGGATGGTCATCCGTGCGAACAACAATCCGAGTGAATAGAAATCCGTTCGGTTAGTCATCCGTGCGGACAGTTTGTCCGTGCGGATGACTATTCGAGTGGATTGTTTCTTCCTATGGTGAGATGTGTTTGTGTATGATGGCATGGCTTTTGAAGTTTTTGTTGTAGCATTTGAAGACCTTGAAGTTTCTCTTACCCTTCAAGTTGGTCGAGCGGACGACAATCCGTTCGGATGGTAGTCCGTGCGGACGACGACTTTAATGGTGAGTCACTTGGTGAAAGTGTCATTCGGTCGGTTGGGTTATCCGATCGGGTGGCAACCCTGTTAATGAACATGTTGGAAATCGTTTAAGGTCTTAGTATCTCATGATCCGAAGAGTAATCCATTCAGAGGGTCGTTCGTGCGGATTATTCCTTCGTCGATACTCAAACCTTGTTTGGATGTGAGTCCCAAGTGTAGTCCGTCCGGATGGCAACCCGTCCGGACAGCATCTCGTTCTGGTTGTTCCATTCGTCTACCCTTGGTCTCCTTTGTCGTTCTATCGAGATGTTCTGATTACATGTCAACCAATCGGAATTGTATTCTTACCCGCATGACTAAGTCGGCCAGGAATCACTCCAGCTTGGCCGGTCAGCGGCTCAGAACGGTTGTTCTGGTTTAACCCGAAATCAGAGGTCTCGCGGGTAGAATCCGGATCTAGGACTAGTGCATCACTAACATTGAGTAGAAGACTAGATCTGATCCGATTCTTATCGTTTTTGAGCGTAAATGAAGGAGAAAACTTGTTGTTTATTTCTTTCAACTCTTTTATTCATTTGAAAGAGTTCAGATTTATGCGAAGTTGTTGCGAAATCTTATGGAAACCGTTCAGATCCGAGTTATTCTTGGTGGAATGAGGTCAAACTTGAAGTTCATGGGAACTTTATGATGACGTCATCCTAGAATACCTCAAATCTTGATGATTTCATGGTTAAAATTTAATATTTAAAAGATAAAAAGGTGTGGAAGTGCGTATAGATCAAGAAAGTACAAGATTTAGGGCGAGATCTTACCTGGATTGAGAGAAAACGAGGGAAAGGTGAAAAGAGCGTGCTGGTCGGACGTCACTTGCCAAAAGTAGAAAGTTTGGAGAGTGACCCGTGTATTTATAGGATGTCAAAAGAGGAAAGTGTTATCCGTCCGGATAGCACATCACCCGGATGGTCGGTCGGACGGATGGCAATCCTGGTCGGATGGCACTTATTGTTTCCCCAGGCGGCTACCCGGGCGGATGGCCATCCGGCCGGTTGGCGCCTGGGTGGTGTGTTTGGTGCGACGATCTTTGACGTTTCGGTTCCGATTGCGAGCGATTCGATAGGGTTTTCTAGTCAAATTACTTTTAGTCCCAACTACTTCGTACCTTGCGTAATCCATTTTCCACTATCTATCATGGTTCGATCGTGATTCGAGTTCGAGTTCGATTGCATTCGAGTTAGATTTCGAGTTTCGATTGAGTTTGCTTGACTACCACAACACAACATAAATAAACATGCACAGGTAACACGTACGGCACACACACACACGTATAACAACAAGTAAAATACGTAGTTCGAGTTGCGAATTGATGCCGATTTGATTAGCATAGCTTGATTATTAGTTGATTAACTTTATCGCATTGCTACTTCCTATAGTTCACAGTCGTAGGTCGATTGAATAGCGATTAACATACGTCGATTATTGCAATTAACAACACTTACTCCACATAATACAAATGAAATAAAGAAATCTCTATAAGTCAAGTTGCGCGAAATCGGTCGTTGACTTTGACCTTGACTTTGAATTTGACTTGTGAAAACACGGGGTGTTAGAAATAATACACTCATTTCCTATCACCTTAAGTCCCATCTTCTACCGAATAGTTACCTGAGAGGTAACGGGGTATTAGTTGATAGCGCTATTAGGCTTGGCAACCTCACACCGTACCTGAGAGGACGGGCGTGAACTAATGACCTTAATCATGACCAATGCTTAGATAGGGGGCATTGGGGATGGGCAAAATAATTTGGAGCCATCTTGTACAGTACTCGAGTTATTATCAACATTATTATCAATGAACTGAACTAAACACTTGGCAATTAACGTTTTCGTAAAACTATGAACTCGCCAGCGTTGTCTAATACACTTGTTGCATGCTCGCAGGTCGTTAGATTCTTGTATATGGAACTTGCTGTCAGGGATGGCTGGAGTGGTCATGGGTCGTGCTGCTTGGATACTCATGATGGGCTTACTGTTTTTACATACATTTGGTTTTGAAACATTTAAACAATGATTTACTATTTGCTTCCGCTGAACCTGTTAAACTTGTAATATGATTTGGAATGTTTGATTTAATAAATGGGAGTTTATTTTAAATACCTTGTGAATAGTTCAATGTGATTAGTGGCTAGATTCTGATACGTCACACGCCTAGCAGGGTTTCCTGCGTGTGGTATTTTGGGGGGTGTGACAGCAGCCCCCGACCCCACCCAGGGAGCGGGTGCCGCGAGCCTGACGGGTGGTATCGGTGTTTATTAAATTTGCAGCGGAATTAAATCATCAGGATCGTAGTTAGGAAATAATTTCAGAGTTGTAAAACACCAAACATTTTATATTAAACCAATGGGCTAAAAACCCATAGTTCATTTATAATATACTTATAGGGATAAACCCTAATTGCTTAAAACATAAACTTCTTCTTTTATTTAGGTAACTTATAGCCACTTTATTTAAGTTTTCAGTGCTCCATGGCTGGGTTCTAAAAGCTTCACATCAAGTTACCTGAAACGCGTTTTAAAAATATTTTGTCAGCAAGAAATATTGGCGAGTACATTCCATTTTGTAAAAAGACACATTGTTATATTTTACAGTATCAAGATGGAGATTACAACGTTTTTATCTAACAAACACTCCAAAATACTTGTCACTTGACGGATCTGTGACTATGGTCATATCACCCATTGGCTAACCCTTTGTCCAATGGTGAAGTTATATCAAGTAATGTATACAAAACCCCATAATACTGGCAGTAGTTTGTAGAATACAAAGACTCGATCACTGTAAGTAATAGTATATTGCAAGGAAGGGAAAATATTTGCAATATTTACAGGATTTGCTATATACTATTAGTAAGTATAACTGAAAAACATTTAAGGTTTTGTAAAGTAGTTGACAAAAAGAGAGAATGACTCACATTGTAAACTTAGGTTTTACTATACACTTCCTGATAATATTTTCTGGTAATTTTTCTGAGTTTCTATTAAAAATATACAATGCACGCGTGTTAGTATAATTACCCAGTTCAACTTTATCAATACATCACGAGATCAGAACCCCAACGTAATTTACAAAGCATAGCCTTTATCAGGCAGCGCCTTGACATCTGTTGCTGGGTTCAAGATCAATCGGACAGGATATCGAATCAGTGATCAGGGGTTAAAACACTTACAACGTGGTAGAGCTTCGTGAAATTAGGGGTATTGGGGTATAATTTCCGTGCTTAATATTGAGAGAAAGAAAAGAAATTTGAACGAGTTGAACTGCAGACTGAAGGCTTTATTTATACTTGAAATCTAACTCTCTCGCGCCCCGCGATAGCCTCAGGCTACTCTTCTCGTGGCCCATGAGACTGGCTAGGCATTAGGGTTGAACAGTCATCAATGTAGGTGTGACACATGGATGACACGTGTCATCAAATGTGACCGGAAAGTTACATGCCTCTCGCGCCCCGCGAAAGGTCTCTCTTAGTCTATCGTGGCCCTCGACAGACATCAAATTATTTTTGTTTCATTTTTCAAATGAAATAATGTTACGCGAGTTTGGTTTTTCGATTACGGAGTGTTTTAGGACATTTTTGAGGGTTGTTATATCCTCCCTACCTTGTTTTAAATCTCGTCCTCGAGATTCACTAGAATAGATAAGGATACTTCCTTTTCATTTTAGATTCTAGTTCCCATGTGTATTATGGCCCTCTTTTGAATTCCATTTCACTTTGACCAGAACTAATCTCTTATGCTTGAGATTCTTGATCTTTCTATCTTCAATCTATATTGGTTTTTCTACAAACTTAAGGTTTTCATTTACCCCTATATCTTGAAGAGGTATCACCAATGATTCATCGGCTAAGCATTTCTTTAGGTTACATACATGAAATACATCATGTACTCCTACCATTTCTTCTAGCAACTGTAGCTGATAAGCTACTGGCTCCATTCTTTTGATAATTTCAAAAGGTCCAACATACTTTGGGCTTAGCTTTCCTTTCTTACCAAATCTGACAACTCCTTTCCATGGTGAAACTTTTAAAAATACCTTATTTCCAACTTGAAATTCCAACAGTTTACGCCTGTTATCTGCATAACTCTTTTGACAATCTCGTGTTGTTTTCAGTCTTTCCTTGACTTGAATAATTTTGTCAGTTGTTTCTTGTACAATTGTTAGATAAAAAACATTGTAATCTCCATTTTGATACTGTAAAATATAACAATGTGTCTTTAACCCCTGCATAACTCTTAAAACGCGTTTCAGGTAACTTGATGTGAAGCTATTAGAAGCCAGCCATGGAGTACTGAAGGTTCAAATAAAGTGGCTATAAGTTAAGGAAAGACTGAAAACAAGTACATTCCATTTTGTACAATTTCAGGACCATTGCTGGGTTCAAGATCAATCGGACAGGGTATCGAATCAGTGATCAGGGGTTAAAACACTTACAGCGGGGCAGAGCTTCGTAAAATTAGGGGTATTGAGGTATAATTTTCGTGCTTAATATTGAGAGAAAGAAAAGAAATTTGAGCGAGTTGAACTGCAGACTGAAGGCTTTATTTATACTTGAAATCTGACGCTCTCACGCCCCGCGATAGCCTCAGGCTACTCTTCTCGCGGCCCGCGAGACCCCTTAGCTAGGCATTAGGGTTGACCAGTCATCAATGTAGGAGTGACACGTGGACGACACATGTCATTGATGTGCTAAAAGTGGTCAATTAAAACTAACTAATTTTAACCTAAACTAGACACGATAAGTTTTAAATTTATAAACTAAGACTCTCTAAAACCTATACTACACAACCGACAAGTGTACCGATCAATGCAGTATAGCCTAAGTAAGTCTGAGTATCGAACTCACGAGACTCTTTAACTACGTTAACTAAACTCTATCTAGACTTAGACTGACACAGACTCTAACTGTTTTTATGTTTGGGGGGGGGGGGGGTTCTAAATATCCTAAAAATTGCAATTAAATTAAACTAATTAAATTAAATAACTAGGATGCGAACTAGCTTTGGATTTTACTCAGATGGTTAAGACACTACCTAGACTGGAATCCTGGTTTGCTTTTTGTAACGATTTTTATTAGGATTTTTATTATTATGGAACCGGGATCTTAAAATACTCACCTTTCGGGATACCGAACAAGACCCTCAACCCTTCTCAAGAGACACTTATGGCACCCTAAAGGTTGTTTCGAATACCGGTTGGTTAGACTCTCTCTCAAGACATCTAAGGGGTTTATGAAAGTACCCTAAAAGATTCACTCCCTCACAGGACAAAAACCTAGGATAGACTTAGGTTTACTCCTAACGAAGCTCCTATCTTGCGGTTTAATGACTTAGACCTAACAATAGTCTCGCACCTCTCAGCTATTGAGAATTAGTAGAACACTTAACTTATTTGATTACCGAATATTACTTCTAAGGTTTATTACGTAATTCAACCCTAAAGATTAAAGATTTATTATGTGATATAGACAGTCACCAAAATCTAAAACCTAGCACGACTCTATTATGTGATAAAGACCGTCACCAAGAATTGTGCGAAGCAATAAACAGTTTTCAAACAATGTTAAGCATGCAAACACATCTTATTAATAATCAAGTCGCCTACAATTCATAAACAATCCATAAATATTAATTATACATTATAAAAAAATCAAAATTTTAGCAAACCAATCATCCAAGTCTAGGTAGTTAAAGAAATCTAGCCAAGAAACATGGTTTTAAAAATAATCAATCAAGGTTCGAATAATGAATTCATTGACATAGAATAAAAGAAACTAGAAAATTAAAGAACCCGTAAGGTAGAATCCGTAAATTCCTTAAGCTTCTCTCTTTCAATCCCAATAATTCTCTAACCTTGAACCCTTGTAAATATTCTCTAAAAATTCGTCCCCGGCTGACTTCGTACGTCTCCCTCAAAATTCCAGTCGATGTATGTGTATATGTATATGGCTCCAAAGTGAATTTATGATTGATTATATATGCGTCCCCCAAGATGTTAATTTTCGTTCCCCCCCCCCCCCCCCCCCCCCCCCCCCCCCCCCTTCTGCCGTAGGATTTTTTTTTATTTATCTCCTTTGCTGTCAAAAATATCCAGCCCACCATAATATGTTGTTGCAGCCCAAATCTCCTTTAATTGTAAACCTCCAACAGCCCAATCACACACGTAATAATAAGCACTGAATGTTTGGTGTTTGTTCGGTCAACTGCTTCAAAGTTTAGTCAACACCAAAAATTAGAAAACACATGGAATACGAATTCTTTGATTTTTGTCCTGTAGTGACATGAATTAATCAACTTTCAGCCTTGTGTCACTTTTGGCCTCCCGAGTTTCATGAGTTATTTTTAAGTAGCTTCTCTTTAATTTTAGACCTTTGATCTTTCAGCTTTATTTAATATTTCCCGATTCTTTGTACATTGATCGTTTAAGCTCCTTTTTCATTCCTTTTTCGCACCGGGACCTGTAACAATATAAAATAATAAAGTATACAATAAAGCTAATAAAAAACAACTCTAATTAATTACTAAACTATACAAAATACATAGGATAAAAGTGTGTATTTTACAACACATCAATCATCAAACGTGACCGGAAAGTTACATGCTTCTCGCGCCCCGCGAAAGGTCTCTCTTAGTCTGTTGCAGCCCCCGACAGACATAAAATTATTATTATTTTTTTCATTTTTTAAATGAAATAATGTTATGCGAGTTTGGTTTTTCGATTACGGAGTGTTTTAGGGTATAAGGAGTGGTAGCGGTAAACACTAGTTTACCGAATGTCTAACCAATGCCAACCAACTTTGCTGATCTTGTTTAACGAAATGGAGGGTGTTTTCGGTTAAACCTCACCGAATCGGGGAGAGGGAGGGAAGGTAGAGAGAGGGGTGTGTGTGGTGGGGGTCATGCTTTCTTAACCAATCACACATTTTTCCTTTTTTTTAAATAGTTTACCTATTCCAAAGTGTCTACCCACCGCTAATGTTTTTTAGCAATAGGTAAACAAAATAGGTAAAATGACGTGGCACTGTTTGATTGGGTGATTTGAGAGTTTACCTATTCAAAGTGTCTAACCACTCCCTACACCCTTAGGACATTTTTTGAGGGTTGTTATATTCCAACACTTGGTTCCAATTTAAGTCCCAACCCAATCGATATTAAACAACTTGTATTGGGAAAATATAGCTCAAAAACTTAATACAATCTCTCTTATGAAACCCAAACTCAGTAACATCTGTTTATAATACTAACATTATAAACCCGACTAGGCTTACAAGAAATCAACAACCCTAAAAACCTACTCGTTTAGGGCCAGCAAAACCCCTAGATCACTGGTTGGGCTGCTTGTTCAGGCCTGATAACAGTTGAGCCACCAAAGAAAAAAATTAGTCTTAAGATTAAAATTACTAAAACGTGACTATCCAAGACTAATACTCGAGGACTCGATGTGGGTAAAGGCAAACCTTTAAATACCATCGGAGAGGGAGGTCTTGGGTTCAAGTCCCACAGACGGTAGGAGTAAAAGAAATTTGCCGTTCAAAAAAAAAAAAATACTCGAGGTGGGCAGCATGACAACATCAACAAATCGAATTTAGCATAGATAGAACAAGCAGCCCATAAAAATGGGTAATCTAATCTAAATGTAACTTCAATAACACATTTTAACTGTAGATACACCACTATTAACATTAAAACTCGAATCACATTTACATAAGCATATCATCTAAAAAATTCTATGCCTATGCAGGACTTCTAAAGGCTAATTTTGTTTTTACAGTGATATGATGTTGAGCAGAGTAGCCCTGCTTCCAATTAACCTCCTAAACACACATTCCAACCTAATTTCCATACATTCAAGCTGAGTTTCCAACATTTCCAATCTACATTTCGCAATTTGCATCTTTTCCAGTTGCATTGATGATCCATTTTTACATAAACTTTGCAATGCATCATCTACGCTTTCGAATTCGTTCCCTATCCCATTTTCTTGTTGATCTTCACACGCGACAATCCCCTTATGCATCAACTTCGATACCACAATCGACCATCTGTTAGGCTTAGAATTCGGCAATGATAACAACAACAAAGATTCAAAAACCGAAACTGTGGTTTCACTAACTCCAATCACCGCCTTCATCACCGCCGCAAGATGGTGATTGTTTGAGTCAACCACCACTGATCCACCACTTGTCATCATGTTATCAACTTGCTTCAAACTTCCAACCAACAACTTAACATCCTTCTTCATCTTCTTTCTAAAACAATTGTAGTTAGTAACACTCTTCTCATTGCTCAACTCGCTTTTTCGCCTGCGTAAAACAGACTTCACATCTCTAACGTGCGCTTTCATTTGTGCAACCATATCCCTCACACTGCAACAAACATCCAACAAACTAACAGACTCTTCAACCAACTCTTCCACCCACTTCTTATTTTGCTCTCCGGTTACCAAACCTCGAGTGGCGGACAAGTTTAAAAGATCATCCATACATTTATACAATTCCGCAAGACATAACAAACCGCTACAAATATTGTCCACAGACGGCTTCGACGCTGCAACCGCCGCAGCAGTTTTCGCAGCGTTAAGCTCCTGTTCGATCCTAACGGTCGCCGGATGCGACCTGCTAGGCAAGCTTATGGATTTAACTTGACCTTTGCTACTAAATTTTGAAGAAACAACCATTTTTTTGGGAAGATCTATTGATCAGGTGTTTTGTTACTTTTGTATAATTGGTGAGTTTATCCTTTATGTCATGTTATATATATATGTGCATATTGGGTATTAATATTAGTTTATGGGTGGATGGAGGCTGAAAGTGTGAAACAATGCTATTGGTCCAAGTGTGTGTAACATGTGAGGGTTGTATGGGGTTTTTTATCTTTGTGTCGGGTGTTGGGCCAACGCAACAGTCTCCCCAATTATACATGCCAACTTCTTATTGGACCTACTGCCATACTTGATAGATACGTGCTAACATCTTTGTATAAATTGTACAGGTCATCAGTTATATGTGTTATAAAATAAAAAGTGATTCTCGTAGATGAATATTGTTACTTTTTTTTTAAAAGGTTTATAGGTGAAGAGTGGTGAAGTATACAGATTTAAAAAGTGCCATATAGGTTTTTGTTGGTAAGTATAGGTGGCATGTAAAGGTTGTACTTTTGGGTAGAAAGTGATATGTGCGTGAATCATGGTTCATGCTTGCGTAATGTAGTGAGGCCTGATTGGTCCACGTATCGGGTTTGGGTGTATCTTTTTAAAAAAACGGGTATTTTAAGAATTCTGCACATATGACTCATATGATATGAGTCTCTTTGTTCATGAATTCAAAATGCCTGATTTTCTACGGATTGCTAACTGACAAAATATTTAGCAACGGCCTACCGACAAATCTTTTATTGACGCAACCCTTTTAGTATTATATTTAAATTTATCAAAATTTAAATTTTATATATTTTTGTATAAATGGGTTCTGAAAGACATAGGAATGTAAATGAGTTAAACATATACTTCAGTGAAATGTTTATGAGCGTTCGGCAAGAGCTTCGTTTACGTTTGTTTATTTAATTAACGTACGAACATGAACATATTTTTTTGTTCATTTTAATTAAATGAACGAATATGAAAATATGTTTCATTCGTTCATTTATATTCGTGAATGTTCCTTTATGTTTGTTTATTAACCTTCGTTATTAATAAAAAAAAGTTCACATATATGTATATATAATGTTATAAGTGTATGAATTAATACAAGAATCTTCATTTCAGAAGACAAAGATAATTAATTCATTTTTCAATCTTAAAACTTTTAATAACAGAAAAACCATTGAGTTGCAATTTTTATTCATCTATTTTTAAATTTGAAAAAATAGGAATACGTGTTTATTAATACAACCTACACATGTGCAAGTTCTTTGTATGATTATTACCTACACATAACCCAATATATTTGTAAGAAAAAGTTAAACAATAAAATATATATATGAACAAATTAATTAATTGATTTTTGTGTATCTAATACACATTAATTTGTGTGTAAAAGGTTAAACTTTAAATATATGAACCACTAAAAAGGAAATTAACGGTTTTTTTTTTTTACTAAAACTAGGTAGTTTAGTTACATGTCGGTTTTTACATAATCACAGGTCCACGACTTTCCATTCCATAATTAGCCATTCATTCGGCATTTCTCCCATTCCACGATGAGGACTCCGGCCATTTCCATGAATTGTGTACATTTGAACCACTAATTTAGATGGCAATTCATTATATTGGATACTTGGCGTATTAGACTTGTTCGTTTATGTTTCTTTAACTACATTCATTTATATTCATTGGTGAGCTTTCGTTTAGATTTTTAATGATCGCATATGAACGACCACCTAAGTGTTCACTTTTCTTAACAAACGAACATGAGAAAAAAATTCAGTTCAATTCATTTAGCACGTAAACAGCCTACGGTGCTATTTTTTCTACTAGGGAACCTAACTTTAGGAAAAAGATATAGAGTTTCGACCCACGTGTTGCCCCACAAGGGTTGGTCCTCTTATTCGGTTGAGGTGATATAATAAAACATGAAATGGTACAACATGCCCAGATCCATGCCATGTTTTCTTGGAGCCGATTTCGTGGAAGCCAACAGCCATTAAGAATGAGGCAGCTGCCTCAAAAACAGTTGCCGATGAGATGAATATTTAGCAAACGACAAGATTTAATAAATGGTACAAGAATTAGTTTTATATGTGCGCATGCTTTGGTTGTCTCGGTTATGTTTCTCTCTTAACTTGTTTCGACAGCTATTAGATCTTTTAGTTTATATGATTGTCAGATTCAGTATTGACTTCCACTCTGTTTTGCTTTGCTGGAATCGATTTTTTCAAAGTGTTTATACTTCATATTCCTATTTATAGTCTCAAACAAATCACTACTAGACAAAATGAGCAGATTCTTTGTATGATACTTTGATGGGATGATTAGGACTCGTCTAGGGCAATTTACGGTGTTTGGATTTGAGGCTATGTACTACATTCTGCATAACATCACACGAGTTGTGACGGATCTTAAAAGGGACAAAAAAAATTACAATTTACGGTGTTTGGATTTTAGAGTGGTGGTGTAAGCAGCCTATCTATTTCTACGGGGTAGAGGTAAGGCTGTCTACGTCTTACCCTCCTCAGACCTTAGCTTTGCTATTGATGGGACTTAGTGAGTATGATGATGATGACCCCTTGCACTATTACTCCATTTTTTAATCCGCCCAACTTTAAAAAATTACAATTGTAACCCGTAGACTACTACTCATACTTTTGCAAATGTCATTGCATTGTGTTTTACGAAATGCCTTAAGGATTGTATTTTACACTTCGTGTCTACCTTTGTGTTTTACATTTTTTTTTTGTAATTGTCTTTTACATATTGTGTTTTGCACTTTTTTGAAATTGTCTTTTACACGTTGTGCTTTTACGAATAATGTGGTATCTTACTAGACGTTTCCATCCGCCGCGCGCGCATTCTAACCCTCAAGTTTTAATTTCACCACCACCCCCTCAAGTTTTAAGCTTTATATATTACCCATTGCACTATTACTTTATTTTTTTACGTCACTATGCCCTCAAGTTTTAAACTTTGTGTCTTTACCCCTTGCACTATCACCCTCTCAAGTTTTAAACGTTGTGTTTTTACTCCTTGCACTATTATTTCCATTTTTACTGCCACCACCCCCTTAAGTTTCAAACTTTGCATTTTTACTCCTTGCATTGTGTTACTCTATTTTTACACCTCCTCAACTTTGAAAATTTCAAAAGGTTAACGCATCGTAAAGCGTTTGGACTAATTCATTCGATGTTTGCAATGTACTCGCGCCGTAACGTGCGCGGGTCCAATTACTAGTTTATATAAAAGTTAAAATAATCATTTAATTTTCTAAAATAAATCGTTCATCTCTAATGATATTAAAAAATAATTCTTATGAAGAGAACAATGAGATGGCTAGAAAATGAATACTTGTATTTTCTATATTTTATACTAGTCTAAGATCCCGCGAGTTTCGCGGGTGGCTTAACACAAACATTTAAATTCACTTCGCACAATTCTCACCAAAAACTAACTTTTTATCATTTTATTAGCCAAAAAAATTCGTGAATATATATACACACACGCACACAAATTATATACTAATGGTATTGTTATTCTTCTTTGTCGAATATAAAACGATAGTATACTTTTTGTTGTATTATATGTTTTTAATTAATTATAAAATTGAATAGATAGCTAATGAATGATCCGATTTTCAGTAACACCTGCATATTCCCACAAGTTCTATAAATTAAAATTGAAATAGTCAAAAGTATAAATGTAGCCAACTTGAAATGTTTCAGTATGGGTCAGGCTTATTTTCTAAACTTTCTCATTATATTAATTAATGAATGCTTTTATACAACATATAAAATTGTATACACGTTCTTCATTTTCTTCTAAAAATAAATTTCAGATTATATACCTTGACGACTTTCATCCATAAAAACCAATGTCTAACATTTTTGGGCAGAACTGGTCATTTGTATAAATCCATAATGTCTGCTCATACAAAAACCAATCCAATTACTTGCAAATTACAAAAAACAAAACATGCACTTCATATGATCATAATTGTTCTTACCAACAAATGAACCGACTTACCTTGTGATAGTATGTAATTGCATCCGTATAATTATCCTGTCAACATGGAGCCTACAAAATAAACACCAATCAGCCTGCCACAAATAAATTAAAAAAAATATAACTGGTAAAAACAATTTTAAAACATAACTTCTAATGATGTGAAGATAATGTGATGAAACTTACATGCTCATGCCATCCGAGATAGCTTTTAAACTCCCACTCCGACAACTCACATTGAACTCTAACGATTCCAAATAAAAAAGGAAAAGATCAGTTCAAAGCGTAAAAACCGACTCGCCAATCTACTAAACAATTCTAAAACACTTTCATTAGCAACACTTGCAATTATAGGCTACAAAGATCAGCATATTGCTTTCCAATTGGTCCAGTTATTGCAGAACTGTACAAAAAGATTGTATATAAACGTTCCAAACTTAGTACGATACTAACCTATATATTTGACATAAACAACTAAAGAGGTTGTAAATATTTATATCCACTTGAACACATTATAAGAGTGTTCATAAACCGTTGAAACTGAACGGTTTGAGATTTAAACGGCTTAGTTCACTCGGGCCCGGAACAAAGGTCTCAGGCCCAGGAGTCAAACTCAAACTTGCTGAAACTTGAACCGCAGCTGATGACGATTCACCAGGTAACGGATGACGCATTAAACTTATCCATATCAAGTCACATAGAAATCAAATATTCTTCAGTATCATCAGAAAACGAAGAGCCTCCAAACCCACCCACCACACCAAGATCGCTATCGAAGTTAATATCATCAAGTAGGGTCAGAATTTCCGAATGAGTGCGTCGATGAACCAAATTCCTATGCGGGTTATTGAGCGTTTGGCTAACGTCATGATTAAATTCTGACTATTTTATAGCTATATTTAATCGATATTTATATTTAAAAAAATAAAAGATAACTGAAATCCCGTTATTTATGGTTACATACCTTGTAGCGACCTTCAACCTATACGCTACGCTATTCGCTATAGCGACCATAACGACCACTATTGACAACCATGTGAAAGAGAATCTTGATAAATTGAATTACGTCCCATGGTTTTCGTTCGATAATTAAATCAGAGCAGCAATCCGAGCTAAAATCTAAAGAGAATCTTGAACCTAAATGATGCCACCTAAATGACAGCCCATATAGAGTATGGAGGCCAATTCCATATTTACAAAATCTCAATTACATAAGGGCATCCCAAATATATCTTCCCTTGTAATTTTGAGTTTTTATCTTATATGGCAACATATAAGATATGTCTCAAACTAAAAGTATTAGTGTAGCTAAGATTTGTACCTAATTCGAATTTTCGAATTCAAACTTGTCACTGGAATTCCGGTTTCTTCGAGTTCAAAATAAAATACACAGAGACACCATCAAATTTTTTTGTAGTAAAAGACGGTGAATTACCTGCTCATATCGGCTTCCAAAAATCTTGAGGTTCATTAGTGACTTTCGGACCAGTGTATTCCTAATATCAGTTAAAAAAAATTACTCCACGCCTCCAAGAAAACAATAATTTAATTCTAATTCAAATTAAACAAATCATAAACTCAGACCTTCAAAGTTTTCAAAGTTGATAAAAATTCTTCAACTTTCCAAACCATAAACAACCAGTTTAACTCATTCAGAGTTTGTATACATGAAAACCTAAGTATTATGATAATGGGTCAAAATAGGTACTTTTGATACGGGTAAAAATGACAGATCAACAAACACTTTTTATTGCTTTATTTTATAAACGATTAAAGTTTTCAACTGAATCACATAACTACAATAGTCTTAAACATTCTTTTAAAGAAAATAAATGTAGAAAGTTTTTTGCATATACTTTTATTTTTTTTGACCAAACAACAGACAAAACATTATTACCTATTTACCTTTGGACAGTTAATCATTGAGGTTTCCAGGGTGCTCCATTTAAATGAATCTTTTGGTGTGTAGTTATCCCAGTATTTGATACAATAATATAACATCTGGTAGCTTCCACTATATTGATATCCAGAGGGTCGCGCCACAGGTCATCTTCTCCGCAAAACCTTATAATTCATCGTTCGTCAATATTGCAGTCTATCTTCTTTGCAATCAAAGCTCTTTTTTTTTCTCTAAGCACAATGTAAGAAACAATAATCTGAGTAAAAATATCCCCATTCTGTTTTTTTATCCCAATTACTCTCGTTCATGTTTTTTGTTCAACTCAGTTAGACCCGTTCAACCTTTTTAACTATTTTCAATATGCCTAGTTAGACCCATTCATCCCTTTTAGCTTTACCCAAATTCACCCATAACACTTTATTAAAAGTCCAAATTGACCCTCGTATAACAACCGTTGGGTCAGAATTGCCATTCATATTACCAGTGACCACTTAAAACTTATTGTGTCTACAATCTTAAAACAATAAACAAAGAAAATTACCAGTGATCTATTGCTGTAACAACTCAGATGTAAGCTGCTTCAAGAAAACAACCTTTTTCCCCTTGAACCTCCTAGCCAATATAATTATTTTCCATAAAAAACCAAATCCATAACAAAACTGCCAAAAGGTTTGATAATTAACTACTTTTCATAAAAACACCAAAACAAAACAACCAAAACCGAGTACCTTGACGTCAAATCTGCTTCTTAACGATTGGCCTTGGTAACCCTCTCAATCTCATCCTTCTTCTTAATAGCATAGCTTGACAAAAAGAAAAAAATCAAGCAATCACCAAATCAGTAAAAATAAAAAATAAATATAACCGCAAAATTTATTTTATAAAAAGGTACCTGTTTGCATAAATCACCAGCTTACAACAGAGCATATTTAACAAAACTCCTTTATAAAAGGATTGAGTAATAAATGGACCCATCAGATTTTAAATGGTTGAAGATATGAAATCCTATCTTTAATTGTTTCATCTGATTGTCTATGCTTTCCTTCAAGATCGAACAACGAATGTTCAGTTTCTTGGAGCATTACCTAAAGGCAGAAGAGGTATGCTTCTTAATGTTAGGAAAATGGAAACATAATGCTAAGCTTTAAAAAAGATAAAGAAAACATTAAACATACACACAACATACCTCTGTCTTCTCAATCTTCTCAATTAAATTTGCAGTGATTAACTACTGAAAGCTATAGAGTTCCTGTAGCTCCATATTTCGTACTATACACAGTGAGAAAACCAATATAAAAAACAAATTTAACAGAAAATAACAAAAAATAGTGAAAATTTGATGACTTGATTATACCTTACCCCTAGATTCATTATCAAGTTCCATGTGGTCTGTTTTTCAGCCATTTCCTACATTAAGTTGTCAAAAAAAAAAGTCACAAAATTTCAATAAAAATAAAGAGAATAACAATTTCAATCATGCTAACTGCAAGTTCATGAAAATTTATCTTTTTTTTCCTCTTCCTCCTAAAGATATATATCTTTGTGTATGTAAATTCCATTGATCTCTCGAGCAGCATATACCTCTGGTCCACCAACAGTTACAAACAATATACAAATTGGTAAACAAATGAAACGATTTCAAATAGATTCGCAGAAAAAAAATATTAAACTTCTAATTTTAACCTGTGGAACCGATGAAGCGATCATACCTGTTGAAATCAAATGAAAAGAGCCAATGATTCATGGATGGATGAATGGTGAGAAGAGAGAACACAGAGCTTAATCGAACCACTGAACAACAATGTGTGATACTTATCTAGTATTTTACCCGTTTTTTGTACGGTTTAACAATAACCCATGAATCACTTAAGAAGTGTGGGTTTCCCTTTGCCAAAATTTCTTTCACAGTCTCTGGAAGTATAAACGTAGCAAAACCAAACATCCTTCTTTTGCTGGTATCGGATCTTCACATCTTGAAACGGTCTAAACATAAATGAAATCATCAAAAACAATATTTCATCATTGAAACAAAGTTCTAAACCAATTACAAATACGAACATTACATATTAGCGTCAATTACCTGATGTAACCGGAACATCTTCTTAGAATAAATATGATACCAACATTTTAAATACAAAACCAAAATTGAGTTAACCACTTCCCGAACCTCTGGTTGTAGCTCAAGTGTTCCAAACATGGCTAAACATCCCATTGAATATCTCCAAAGTTCCCGCAAGTAACATATTTTTAGTGTTAAATTATCACCAAACTGGTTATTAGATAATCTTAGAGTGTGACAATCAATCTTTTGTTTAAAAGTAGGTTATATAAACCAAATATTAAAAAAAAAAAAACTCTATTTTAAAGCACTAAAGGTTTTGGTGGTACTAACCTCCAATCACCAGGTTCATGTTGACTTCCACTAATGTCTGAAGTCACAAGTGTTGCCTTGAGATATCTTGCCACTTTGCATCTGTAAAAATTTAAAATTTGAAGTTGAATCATGACCGGAACATGAGCATCTAGAAGTCGTTAGAGTTCAGTCATTCCTCCATTAGACTTAATATGTCGTGGAAAACAAATAGCTCTGCTCTTACCATATCAAACAGAAAAAAATCATGGAAAGGCCCGGTAAAATGAAAATTCTATCACCTGATAAAGATGCCGCGTCATTCGTCAAATATCTCTGAGTTTTCTAGACAAAAAAGTACACATGGCTGAAAAATCGAAACAAAATTCTTTGAAAGACCAACGAAAAATAAAACCCACAAACTCAACATTATTTAAAATCAAGAAACCATAAAAACTAATACATTAAAGAATTAGCGGATCAGTTGACATCAACAACAACATAGAAATCATACAACAAAGTTAGGGTTTTCTAATAGCAAGAAAAAAATCACATACAGAGGTGGAATCCAAGTTACCGTTCAATGCAAAACTCTTGATAAAGAATTAGCAACTTCAATAAACACACAAATTACAACAATAAACGGGTTAAATCCGCATATCAAAAACAATTAGCGGATCCGTTGACATCAACATCATAGAAATCATACAACAACATTAGGGTTTTCTAATAGCAACAAAAAAAATCAAATACAGAGGTGGAATCCAACTTACCGATGCTTGAATTTCGAAGTCTGATGATGAAGATAAAACAGAGCAGGCTTCTTCAGTCGTCGTTTGAAACATCCGATTAAAAGCAATAATTTGTATATAGGCCGTAGAATTGGAAACGGTTCCATAATTTCCTAAAAAATCTTCCGATAATTGATTAAGTTTTCAACCTATCATATATAATCCAAAGACATATTGAATGAAGAAAGAGGCGGCCAAGAAAATTGAAGGAAAATAGAGAGAGAAGGAGAATGGCGCCTAAAAACACAATTCTCTGGCTAAAGAGAATAGCCACATCAAAGTCAAATAGTCAACACTATTTTGCTTTAGTATAAGAGATAGATTTTCTTTCGATTCGTTTTCTATTTTACCCACCCGTTATTCTTTCCTCTATTTCCACATATTCATTTCATGTCACTCTTAAATAGTTACCGATTTACACTAAAACGTCAAACAAAAAACACATGCCTATAGAAATAATAATTTCCGGAAAAAACGTTGGTTTTTTCCATTGTTGAGTTGGTGTATGCCCCCAATGATATATGCCACTTTCTTTGTGGCAAAGGGGTTGGGATGTCTATAGCCTTAGAACGTGCCACTTTATATACACGTTGCATCTAAGGATTGCCTCTTTCAATCTTATCTTTTTTTTTTTTTACTTTAGCATTATGGAAGTAGATGTTTCGAGAGTAACAAAATATAATGTGTTCTACAATTTTCACGGAACTTAGTCACGTGAATGAAGATCTAGTTGCCCCATGTATGGGTTTCTCCTCATCTATGATAAAACCGACTCCAATTTCGGATCGAGTCAGTTCAAAAACCGCAAATTTAAATCCTTCTCAAAATCGAATTCAAATTTCGGTTCAGATACGACCAGATACGAAAAATCTGAAACCAAAATTAAAATACTATTCGGTTTAGATTTCGATGTTTTTTAGGGGGGGGGGGGGGGTCTAATAATAAAGAGTTGTTGAATTTTATTAATCCTAAGTTTCACCTTTTACCCAGTAATAATAATCCAAACTTAAAAAATTCTCTCAAACGATCTCAACTTATAAGAATATGACCCCTATTGATTTTTTCTTAACATATAAGAATTTGGCATCCTCGATATATTCAAATTCACATACAACCTCCTTATTTGAATTAACCTTCTTATAAGTTGGGATCGTTAGAGAAAATTTTTATAGTTAAGATTATTATCAGGCAACGGTTAAATTTAAGATTATTGAAATCCAATAATTAACCCAATAATACACTAGTTAGCATGTCCATTGCTACCGGAAAAGTAATCCATGAATGCGCCATGCTTACGTATTGAAGTGAATGCTAATTGGTCCACGTATGGGTTGTTGACACTGACCACGTGTTGCCCAACTTTCTTCATACTTTTTTTAGTTTGCCAACTTAAAACTACTCAATGGTCCAAAAAATGGGCCACTTGGTTCCATCTCTCAACATTCTTATCTAGGGACCGAGAGAGTCATGGAGACGTTATATGAAGATCATATGTTGAAAAACGTGTAGATTTCAAAGAATGATTAAAGGGTGTATCTTTCGTTCAAAAATGTGAAAATCCCACAAAGGTTTAAGTATGATTTTTTTTTTATATTTACTTGTAATATATGAACAACTAATTAGTCGTTTAATAAATAAGCGTTTTAGTTATCAAATATCTATGGAAAATAATCCACTAAAAACTAAAGGTTTATTAAATTAATAAATATTTTTAGTTATCAGATACCTATGTAAAAAATAGGATCAAACTAAGTATTATACCGGTTTTACGTTATTTCTCTAAAATAATATTATTGAGTGTCGTCTAAATGCTCACTTATACGACAATTTAGGGGTCGAATACCTACGCCAAAAAACTAAAACAATACCTCCAAAAGATCAAGATCGAATTTGGTATAATACCAAGTAATGTGCGATTTTTTATTGATTTGAGTGAATTTTAGAAAGTCGTATTTTCATAAAGAAATTAGATTCATATAGGCACCCAAGATTTTTCAGTAACGAATATAGACCTTTATATAACACTCAAGTCAAGATATGTTTTAGTTTTTACCTGCATGAATGAGATCTTTCAAGTACGTTTATATGAATTTCGATTTGAAACCAAAAGCTAATTCTTCCATACTTGCAAACCCTCGTCTTTTTGGGTTTTCCCATTCGTCTCCTCTCAGTTCAATCATTCCATCAAAGAAAACTACATAGTTTACCAATCTTCAATCCCTTCATATATCTCTTAATCTCCTTTTTATTCTTAAAGCATCAATCTTTCATATTAAATACCAGAGTAAACTGCCATTTTGGTCTCTGAGCTTTGGCCAGTTTTGCAACTTTAGTCCAAATCTCAAACCCTTTGCATCTGGGTCTCTGTGGTTTCAGTTTTATTGTCATTTTGGTCAAAATCTCAAATCATGTCAGATTTCTAAAAAAAACCTGGTTTTTGTCCTTTTCCTCAGGGGCATTTAGGTCATTATGAGTTTTATTATATCTTATTATTGTGTAGAGAAGACAGATGATGAAACCACAGCCACCTCCAAGTCTCAAACTCCATTTTTGTTACAATTTTTCTACCGTTTTCTCACAAAAAAGAAAAACAAAAAAAAAACCCAAAACTTTTCTTCAATTTTCCGACAAAATTGTTACATTTTCCCTTCTTTTAACAAATTTAAAGATTCGATACTTACATGTCTCCATCTCTCACCATCATTACATTTCTAATTGTTTATGTTACTAAAAAGGAATTCCTGACGTCCACATTTTTAAACAACAATATAATATGCTTTCTTAGAGTACGTATCACCTTAATTATATTGCACATTAGTTTGTTCCGTATTTATTCTCAACGTTATTTTGTGTTAATTTGAAGTAATCAATTTTATCAGAAATAATATTATATAAACACTTAATAAAAAATGTCGTTAGTACAAACACACCGACTATTAGAGCAGTTTCATAAAGGATGAGGCAGCTGCCTAGAAAACAGTTGCCTAACTCTGAGCCGATGAACCTCTAACAAAAGACAAGATTGGATTGGATAGATGCCATGCATATAAATTTATGTGATTATTAAAAGTATGCACGCTTGGGTTGTCTCATCTATGTTTATTTTCACTTGTTATCACAGCTATTAGATCTTTTATTTTATATGATTCTCAGATTCAGTATTGACTTACGCTCTACGGCTAATTAATCTTTCATTGAATGTTTCAACTTCCGGTGGGGAGGCCTGACTGGTTTGAGTAGCGTTGGCCCGTTTTACTTAACTTTAACTTGTTTATTATTTCTTAAGGATAAAGATCAAATACAAATAAACTTAACGTACTAAACATACGAACTGAAAGGAAAAGATAAAAAAGCACGGTATCATTTTTGTAATTATCAGTAACTATCAAAATTACTCTTCTAGAGTAATTTTTATCTTTTGTAGAGTAATTTTTTAAAATGTTCTTGTAGAGTAATTTTGTTCTTGTATGGTAATTATCAAGATTACTCTACAAGTGTATCAAAATTACTCTGCATCAAAATTACTTTTACAATTTATTATTTCTTAAGGATAAAGATCAAATACAAATAAACTTAACGTACTAAACATACGAACTGAAAGGAAAAGATAAAAAAGCACGGTATCATTTTTGTAACTATCAAAATTACTCTTCTAGAGTAATTTTTATCTTTTGTAGAGTAATTTTTTAAAATGTTATTGTAGAGTAATTTTGTTCTTGTATGGTAATTATCAAGATTGCTCTACAAGTGTATCAAAATTACTCTGCATCAAAATTACCCAGCAAGTTTATCAAACAATATACAATTCAAAATTACTCTACAAATGATCCTGTAGAGTAATTTTGATCTTTTGTAGAGTAATTTTGTAAAATGATCTTGTAGAGTAATTTTGTTAGCATTTAGTTATGGGGTTTAGCTTTATGGTTTAGTTTTTAGCTTTTAGTTTGGGTGGGTGGGGGGGGGGGGGTTAAGTTATTTTTAGGTTTTTGGGGTGGGGGGTTAGTTTAATTTTGGTAATTACCCTACAAGACCAAAATTACTCTACATGAACATTTTACAAAATTACTCTACAAAAGATCAAAATAACTCTACAAGAGTAATTTTGATAGTTACTGATAATTACAAAAATGTCACCGCCTCCTTTTGTCCTTTTCATGCAATTCGTATGTTTAGTACGTTAAGTTTATTTGTACAATAACTTTCCCCTATTTCTTAATGAATAAGTTAAAACCCTTATAAATCTTTATTATGAGTATATATGCTTATATTTGTAATCTCTCATCACGAGAGCAAAGAACAGAAGGTAAACGGGCAACAAGTTGTGTCGCCACCCCTTTCTGAATTGCAAACCCTAATCTACCAAAGATAAAACTCTGCCCCCTTGGGCTGAACAATTGCTGTGGATGACCCGTTGGACCTTGATCAGGAATTGGATAGCTTCTGGCGCTAGTGAGCCAAATGTGTCAAAGACAAAAGGGACAAAAAACATGTTGCTTCTCTACACAAGCTTTAGCATGCTTATCAACTTTCTTCGATTCTGCCTTTCTTGCTGCTTGTCCAGCTACAAACTGATGCAGGTCCAAGTGTAGAGGATCGGGCCATGACATTTCTGGAGGCCCATGATCGAGCTTCCAGGGGTGATTTACGAATACGAGCATAACTTTGGCTATGGGTCTCCGTTTTAGGCATTCGACCAGTCAAATCGAATCTTGAAACGAGGAGCACGTCGTGGCACTTTTTATGTTTTTGGACACTTTTTATGTTGTTTTGGTGTTTTATGCATTTTTTTGGGCTTGTGTTTGGCCCATGGCCTTTTGTGGCCCATTTCGAATTTTAGTCTCTATTTATGTATTGCTCTTGTAATTCCAATAGTCATAAATCAATTTTGAGTTTAATCACTTTTCACTTCAAATTCTCTGCCCATTGGGTTGAATTTTGGGAGTTTGGAGAAGATCATCACGGGTATTCGTAGAATCAACGTGATTTGTTCTTCGTTATCATAACACACTCTACATCACAAACCGTTTTCCCTTAAACCAACCAGAGAGGAAACCCCCGTGAGGTCCACACAAGCATGTTTCCCCATAGCCCAACTAAAGACGAGCAGATCCGCTGGTCGCAGAGTAGATCTGTCTTCCATAGGGTCCGTAAGGAAATTCACATGAGCCTCTTTCTTAGCCGAAATCCCAGCTCTTCTCAGGATGTCCCACAAAACATCATGTACCCAGTTGTTGATGCATGAAATGTCTGTTGACTACGTCTACATCATGTCTTAGGTCAAGATAGGTCAACATAGGGTCTTGAAAGTCAAAATTAGGGTTTTATGTTGAGTTTCGCTCATATGTACATTTTAGTATAGGTTTCGCTTATAAGGTCATAGATGGTTTCGCTTATAAGGACCTAGGGTGGTTTCGCTTATACATACATATGAGGTTTCCCTTATATGTCAATGACATTGGAGCGAAACCACATAGGCTATATATAGTCTTCATGAGCGGAACCAGATCATTTAGTTGTGGACGTTTGAGCGAAACCTGGTCTTGCTTTATGTAACGGAACTCTGTCAAAATCATTCCAGAAAGCATTAATATAGAAGAAATTGAAAGGAACAGCTGTGTTACTTCATCTACATTGATTCCGCCTTTGTTTTTGGAGATGAACTGCCTTATACTGACTATTTAGGGTCGGAACACGGTCCAACAAGTGGTATCAGAGCTTCAGGACGAGGAGTTCATACTACTACAGCTGATTCGACAAAATTCTCTCATTTCTACTCACTTTCTCTCATATTTTTTTGATTTAAACTGGTTCCTACGGTTGAAATGGTCTGAATTTTGAATATAACATGTGAAATACAGTAATAACAAACCCTAGAAAGTTTCAGGTTAAAATTCGGACTAAAACATGGTGAAAATCGACTAAAACTTGTTTTCGCTTTTACGGTAATCAAGTGGTCTCGCTTATACGGACATCTTGCTCATACGAACACTTTAAAGGCCTGATTTAGCTGATTAGGACATTTCAGTTGCCTGATTTAGCTGATTAGAACATTTCAGTTGTTTGATTTCACTCTTAGGACCTAATTTCGCTGATAAGATCATAAGTGCTTAGTTTCGCTTTTACGGACATAAACTTGATTTCGCTTATTCGGACACAGCCTATTTCGCTTATTCAGACAAAGTGCTATTTCGCTTATCTGTCATGTACTGATTTCGCTTATCTGACAAGTCTGATTTCGCTCATAGTGTCAGTTCCTGATTTCGCTTATTTGAACAATATTGTTTCGCTCATACGGTATTTCGCTTATAGGAACATTGACTGATTTCGCTTATATGACACTTTGATTGATTTCGCTTTTGTGTCATTGACTGATTTCGTTTATCTGACACTTTGACTGATTTCGCTTATCAGTCAAAATGGCTGATATTTCGTTTTTGTGTCATTGTTTTTCAAGATTTCGAAAATTTTTCTAAGTGATTGTTGATTTTGCAGGTACACTCAAGATGGATGATATTTTCTTGAACCCGTTTAGCGACATGTACGCATTCGCTGGAGATTCCGGAAACGATGATTCTTCGTCTAGCAATGCGAATGAGAATACACCGAAAGAGAAGAAAAAGGAAGCTTGGGAATCGGAAAGTGCCTTCGGAACATTCAATAAACCTCCAAAGCTAATGGCTATCGAGGAATACAGTCGGTGGTCGAGAAAGTTTGAAGATTGGTTGATGGCATTCGCATTTCCCAGCTGGAAGAGTTTGAAAACGGTTATGAAAATGGAAACAAAAATGGTGAAACTTTAAGATCATCTGATGAAATTGATTCATTTGTAGCTGAACAAAAATGTGTGGCATTGTTATTTCAGTCTGTCCGGGAAGACATTATTGCCTTGATCGATTATTCAAATGCAAAAGATCTTTGGAAAAAGTTAGAAAAGAAATGTATAGGTAGTGAAGAAATCAAGAAAAAAAATGAAATTACTTAGGAAAGAGTTTGATATGTTTGGGTGTTTAAAGAACGAGTCAGTTTGTAAAATGATAGAAAGGTTTGGTCATCTGAAGCTGGAATTAGTAAGACATGATATCAGATATCCTGAAGAAGATCTTATCGACAAATTGTTCGATTCGTTGCCTGACGAGATGGATTGGAGATATTATGCGCTGATGCTGAAGAATACATTCAAAGCACCAGAAAAGTTGACATTAGATTTGCTGATTGAGAAACTTGAAAGTCACGAGCTGGAACTGAAGAAGACAGACAAAGTCAATAACTCATCTTACCAGCAGAATTTGGATTTGTATTATCCAAAAAGCATGATGCCAAAAGCAACTTCTCCCAAAACTGCATTTTCTGCTGAAAATGTGTCCACAGCAAGCAAAGAAAGTCAAAGTGGTCAAAGCAGTGGAAGTCACAGTGGTTATCACAGTGGATCTTCATCATCTGGAAGTCATTCTGATGCAAAGAATCGGTTTCAATGCAACATCGCAATAGACTTAAAGAATGCTCAGAATTTTGATGAGGAGTCGGCCAAACAGCAGATGATCTTCCTAGCATCAGTGTTGGAATCGTATGAAGGGTTAGTAGCTGGGAAGATAGGCAACACAAACTTAACAAAAGAAGATTATGATCAGATAGATCCTGAAGAAATGGAGCTGATCGCTATTCGTTGGGCTATGGCCAGTGCTGTTCGTCGAGCACAGCGTTTCATGGAAATTACCGACAGGAAGACAATTGGTGGTCCATCTACCAAATTGGGGTTTGATAAGTCCAAGGTGACTTGCTTCAAGTGTAAGCAGAAAGGTCACTTCAAGCGAGAATGCAGAAACGCTTATGCTGATGAGTCGGAGAACCCTTTCAGAGATGATTATTACAAGAAGGCAATTTATCATCAGAATAAATCCGAGCCGCCTAGATTGAAGCAGGTTGAAGACAACAAAGAGAAATCTAGAGCTCTTGCGGTGATTTATGATGATGAAGGGTACGATTGGAGTCAAGAGGTTCTACCTGAGGAAGATGCGGTTGGTTACGCATTCATGGCGAAAAACGACGAACCTATTCCGTGGAAAGACGATAGAACTGAAGAGCAGAAATATAGATACAGAAAAATGCTGGCTGAAAACAGAATAATTAGAATATCTCGTATCTATTCGGAAGCGAAGAGAGCGAGAAGATGGGATCTGGACAGAGAGTGTTATCTTGATGAATATGGAAATATTGCGATCGATGACAAAACTCTTGATCTGGAAGCCATAATCAAGGAGATCAAAGAAGATGATGATTATTGGCAGAATAAATGGTGGGGAACTGGAGACGAGAAAGAGAAAGAAGAGAAAGAGAAAAAGGAGAAAGAAGAGAAAGAGAAAAAGGAGAAAGAAGAGCAGGAAAAATCAAAGAAAGTTGATACTGGAATTATTGACACAACGCAGGAGTTGACTGATGAGAACCTCGGAAAAATGGCTGATAAAGTGCTGGCTGCTAAGGCACTTGAGGTAGACTCTAACTCCATGTCTGAGTCAAAAATCCAGGTCAGTTCAAACTTGTCAACAAATGCGTCAGGTAAACAAATTGATGGAAATGCTGATTGCAAAAATTGCAACAAAGAGTGCAAATTTTGTAACACAGTCACGTATCTCAACGGGAAGAAAGTTGATGATCTGACAGCAAAGGTCAGAAGCGTTGAGAATCAGATTCTTGATCGTGACAAAACAGTTAAAGCTTCAACTGAACGGATAAGAGAATTAACTAACCAAATTGAAAATGATAAAATTGATCATGAAAAAGTTAAAAAGGAAAATGAAAAGTTAATTCTTGAAAACCGTCAGATTTCTGAAAAGTTTGAAAAACTAAAAAGCACAATGAAAGATAGTGATGATCGAAATGGTAAAACTCATAAAGAAAATGTTCACTTAAAAGCAGCGCTTAGAGTAAAAGAAGAATCAATCAACCAACAACTGGATGAAATCGCTAAACTGAAACTTAAATTTCGAGAGGCTGAAATTGAAAACGAGCGAATCCAGTTGAAGCTTAACAGTTACAGCTCCGCAAGCTTTGTTTTGCAACACATTATTCCCAAACCCATCGGGAAAGACAAAGCAGGCGAAGATGTGTATTCTGATGGAACTGGGGTGGGTTTTCATCAAGTTCCACCACCTGTTCTTGATAACTACATGAAAAAGCAATCAGGGTTGGTTGAAATTGAAGAAGAAAATGAAATGAATCTTCCGGATTCAATTGATGTCACGTTCACATCTTCCAATGACGATAGTGTCCAGAATGATATTGTAAAAGGTGTTGTTGAAAATGTGCTAAAAACGGAGAGTGACACTACTGAGGAAGATGGGTGTTTCTTGGATAAGTACATTCAGAAACCAAAATCCAAAAACAACTTAAGTGATGAACCGGGTCTTGTAATGTACAAGATGGCTGGATCTGATAAGTTGTATTCGGATTATGAGTTTCCGATTGAGAATGTTAATGTGAAAAAGTTGACAAATGTTTTCAAATTGGTTGAAGTTGAGTTGTCAGAAGTGAACAGTTTGAAACAAACAAAAAGGCAAATGAATTTTGAGAAAGATAAAGCTTACTACAAAAAGCCTGTTGTGCCACCACGTTTTTATAATAACAATCGAAATAACTGGTCGGGTGGTTATCAGGGTGGTAGGAATTATCAGAAAAGAAATGTTCCAAACAAAAGGTTTGCTGAAAAGAAAAAGTTTGTGAATAGTTTGAGTTCACTTTCTGATGAGGAAAATGAAATTTTTTTCAAAATCAAATGAAGAGTTCTTTAAGAAAAGAGCTTCACAGTCTCAGTCTGAAGGCACAAGTCGAGTTGTTGATATTCGAACATGTTTCAGATGTAATCAAGTTGGTCATATTGCACGAAAGTGTACCAATGTGAAGCCTAAGACTGAAACTGTGAAGATTCAAAAGAAGAAAGTTGAGGTGAAGGGTAAAGCACCAATCGTTGTTGAGAAAAAGAGTGTGAAAAATGACAACATCAAAGTGAAAAATGAAACGGTAAAGAAAGTGGTAACTAAAAATGACAAATTTTACAAGCGGGTTGCATTATCTCAACAAGTTTGGAAACCAAAAACTGAGAAAAAGATTTCACCTTCTGAGGATTCAATTCAAATTGATTATGATGCAAATTTTCCACCTCTTAAGGCTGAAAACTTCAAAATTCAAATTGCGAGAGTCAAGGTTACACCTAAGGCTGATGAGGCCTGGGTGGACTCCATGTTCGACTAAACAGTTTGAATTGCCGGAGCTTCCTTGATCGCGAAGCATGAATCGGCATCTTTATTGAAGTTGGTTAATTCAAAGTTTGTTATGTGCAGGATCTTCCAAAACTTGTATCCAGATGGATCATGGATAGTGGAGCTTCAAGACATATGACAGGGAAGACTGCGTTGCTGTATGATGTGAGAAATATCAATGGTGGTTACGTAGGTTTTGCAGGACACGAAGGTGGTAGAATTATTGGTGAAGGAACGTTATCCAATGGGATTGTGACGTTTGAAAGGGTTAACTACATTACTGAGCTAGAGAACAATCTGCTGAGTATCTCACAGATTTGTGACAATATGTATACTACTCACTTCACTGATAAAGAATGTTTGATCTTGAAACCAGGATTTGTTATCCCTGAAGAATGGATTATCATGCGGGCACCTAGAGTGAATGATTTATATGTTTTAGATATGAGTGTAGCAACTACATCTACTGGTCAAGCACATTGTTTTGTTTCTAGAGCAACTGAGAAATAATCGAGATTGTGGCACTGTAAGATGGGGCATATACATCTTAGGAAAATGAATCACTTGGTGCACAATGATTTGGTTCTTGGAGTTCATGTTAAAGGTTTTCATCTGGAAGGGGAGTGCATTAGCTGTGTTAAAGGCAAGCAGAAGAAAAAGTCACACCCTACAAAGCAAGTCAATTCAGTTTCGAGACCTCTGGAAAGACTTCACATGGATTTGTTTGGTCCTGTGAATGTCAAAAGTATTACAGGAGATTACTACTGTTTGGTCGTTACTGATGATTATTCCAGATTTTCGTGGGTTTCTTTCTTGAAAACGAAAGACGAAACATTTGACAGTTTGATGGCGTTGTTCAAAAAGATTGAGAATTTGTACCAAAGGCGTATCAAAAGAATTCGTAGTGACAATGGTACTGAATTCAAGAACAGTAAGATGGAAGAATTTTGTGATGAAAGAGGTATATTGCATGAGTTTAGTGCTCCGTACACTCCGCAGCAGAATGGAGTCGCAGAACGCAAAAACCGGACACTAATAGAGACGGCTAGAACTATGCTCGCAGATTCAAAGTTACCGATAAATTTTTGGGCTGAAGCTGTTTCCGCCGCATGCTATACGCTCAACAGGGTTCTCACTGTCAAGAAGTTCAACAAAACATGCTTTGAGCTAATCAATAACCGCAAACCGAATTTGAAGTATCTAGAACCGTTCGGGTCACCCTGTACAGTTATAGAGCCTAATGGAAAGTTTGGTCCGAAGTGCATTGAGGGAATATTTGTTGGTTATGCAAATCCAATGCGATGTGTCTTCGTTCCAAGTGAGAAGCGGATTATTGAAGCTGCAAATGTTGAATGTCAAGGTTATACTATGCCGCCACAGAATCCTGGAGATTCATGGCATTATCATTATGACAAACTGTGGGATTCGTTTGACATGAGAGAAGAATCAGAGGACGATGAAGATTTCTTTGATGAGTTGGATATTTTGCGTGAATACGAGTCACAGCTAAGGTTCCCAGCTGAGTATTCGAGGCGACCACGGGAAACTTCAAATGATGATGAAGCAGGTCCGAGTAATGCTGGTGAACATGATGATGTCCAACAGAATGAAGTTGCTCAGGATAATCAGTCGGTTCAGGATGATAATCAAGAAGCTGAAAACATGCCAGTCTTTGATCATGGTGATTCAGATTCTGAGGGGGAGCAAATTCAGATTTCAAGTCAAACAAACTGATGTGCACAAAGTGGTTTAACAAAAACAACTAAAATTAACCCTAATTTAGACACTCTAAGCTTTAAATTTATAAACTAAGACTCGATCTAAACCCTAAACCACACAACCGGCAAGTGTACCGATCAATGTAGTAAAGCTAAAGCAAGTCCGAGTATCGAACCCACGAGACTCTAAGGATTACGCTAAGACTCTATAAAGACTAAGACTGACACGACTCAAACTATTTGTTTATTGATTGGGGGGGGGGGGGGTTTCTAAAAATCCTAAAAATGCAAGTAATGAAAAACTAGATTAGCTAAATGACTAACACGAAATCTAACGAAGACTTTGACCAGTGATGAATGAAGACTACCTAGGCTAGACGTAAGCTAAACTCAGAATGGATCTCTACTCGATGATTTTGTGGTGTGGAACTGGGATCTTTGGATACTAAACCTATTAAGACACCACTAAGCCCCTCAAACACTCTCAAGGCGATTCTTGTGGCACTACCTAGGATGTTACGCTCACCGGTTTTCTAGATTTCTTTTCCGTCCTCTAGTTTCTTGAAAGTGCCTATGTAAGACGCTCTACCTTTCAGCGCGAACGTCTAAAGCAACTACGGGTTTTAATCTTGGTTTGATAGATAATGGAATGTTAAGGACTTATAACCAAACCGAGACCTATTAATAACCTCGAGCCTCACAGCGACAAGTTTAGCAGAACACTTGATTTTATTAAATTACCGAATATTACTTCTAAGGTTACTTACTCGATTTTCACCCTAAAGGATTAATGATCTATTACGTGATAAAGACCGTCACCTAAATCAAGAACCCTAGCACAACCCTATTATGTGATATAGACCGTCACCAAGGATTATACGAAGCAATAAACAATAATAAAATAATCGTCAAGCACGCATATGCACCAAGTTAAATTCCCGAAGCTTTTACAATACAAGAAAAATCCACAACCACGCCAAAAATCGAATAAAGACCCAAACTTTATTTAACTATTGTCATTAGCCTAGGTAGTTTATGAAGTTTAGCCAAGAAACATGATCAAAAACAAAGTATCAAACATAATCAAATCTGAATTCATCATGCAACAATAAGAATCAAACGAAAAATGAAGAATCTAAGAGATAGAACCCGTAGACTTCACTTTCGAATGCTCCTGAATGTTACCCGACGATTCCAAGCGACCCGAATGCTTCAAAGATCTTCAATCAGGCTTCAATGGTGCAAAAGAACTCCCAAAATTCGTCTCCCCCGTGGCTGCTGATGATGATGTTATTAAATAACCCCAGAAACCCTCTAGCCGTTGGCTGATTTCGAGTCGGTGCCTTATTTTACCTTTTACGCGGCCCACCACACTTTTCATCCAAGTCCAACTCCGATGTATGCCACTGATGTCGAAAATAATTAATAGGAATCCTCCAAAACAATATTCCACTAATTCATTCACATGGCCATATCATCATTCACATAAACAATGCCAAATTCACTGGCCATAAGACTTTCTTGGCCCACTCAACATAAGACTTTCATATTTACTTGCTGGGCTGAGCATGTTTGGCGGCCCATGTGCCATCAGTAGTCTAACTCCTTTTTTTTTTACTTTTTGTGTCACCTTCCACTTCAAAGTTAATATGGCAGCCTTTGTTAGATAACATAGAGATAGCGGGTCCGGCCCACTCACAAAAAATAGCTGTAATTTAACTTCGGTCCATGGCATCCCATTCTGCCCAACTGGCTGGTCATTTCCGTATTACTCGTTTTTGCTCCATTTGCACCGGGACCTGTAATAATAATAAATAATAAAATATACAATAAAACTAATAAAAACGACTCTAATTACTTACTAAACTAAACAAAACATATAGGATAAAAATGTGTGTTTTACAACACATCACAAACCAAGTTGGTGAACAAGATGCATATCAGAATGTTACTAATCTGGAGGGCAATGTAGATGTTCCAAGCGAAGTGATGCTGCGAACTTTTTCATATCATCCAGAGGAATTGATCATAGGAGAATTGCAGACAGGCGTTCGCACTCGTAGTCAGATTGATAAAGGGCTTACATGTTTTTATACAAAAGTTGCTCCTATGCAAACTGAATTCTCATTGAGTTGTTTTATCTCGCAGGTTGAACCAAGAACTTACAAAGAGGCGCTTACAGAAGATTCTTGGGTCAATGCAATGCAGGAGGAACTTAGTCAATTCGAAAAGTTGGGAGTGTGGAAGTTAGTGGATTTGCCAGATGGTCAGAGAAAGATTAACACCAAGTGGGTGTTCAAGTGTAAGAGAGACGATAGAGGAGTTGTTATAAGGAACAAAGCTCGACTCGTTGTTCAGGGCTTTAGTCAACAGGAGGGGATTGATTTTACAGAAGTCTATGCTCCTGTAGCACGACTAGAGGCAATCAGAATTTTCCTTGCATTTGCGTCTTGGAAGAATTTCAAAGTATATCAGTTAGATGTAAAATCGGCGTTTCTTTATGGGAAGGTCAAAGAGGAGGTTTATGTCGGACAGCCGCCGGGCTTCACCGATCCAATCCACAAAAACAAGGTCTACTTATTGGACAAAGCGCTGTATGGTTTACACCAGGCCCCGAGAGCTTGGTATGAGACTTTGTCTCAACACCTACTAGCCAACAAGTTCATTCGTGGAAAAGTGGATGCCACTCTTTTCACTAAAGAGGTCGACGGTCATCTTCTGATAGTTCAGATTTATGTGGACGATATAATCTTTGGGTCGACAAATGAAAATCTGTGTAAAGATTTTGAATCAGTGATGAAGCAAAAGTTCTAAATGTCATCAATGGGGGAGATGAAATTCTTTCTGGGATTACAAGTTGAACAACTTCCTGAGGGAATTTTCATTCATCAGACGAAGTACGTTCATGATATTCTAAAGAAATTTGGGATGTCAAGTTCTACTCCAGCTGCTACCCCACTTGCAACAAATCATGGGATTCACCCAGATCTCACTAGAGATAGGGCTGATGAAACGTTCTACCGATCCATGATAGGTTCATTGATGTACTTAACAGCTTCACGTCCTGATATCATGTACCCAACGTGCCTCGCAGCAAGATTTCAATCTAACCCGAGAGCTTTGCATATGATCATTGTGAAGAGGATATTACGCTACCTGAAAGGAACTCCTTCATTGGGGTTGTGGTATCCTAGAAAAGGCGACTTTACGCTCGAAGGGTATTCCGATTCGGATTTCGGATGCTGCAAAGTCAATTCAAAATCAACAACTGCAGGATGCCAGTTCTTTGGATCTAGATTGGTTACCTAGCAGTGTAAGAAACAAACGTCTGTGGCGCTATCTACATGTGAAGCGGAGTACGTTTCTGCTAGCAGTTGCTGCTCTCAGATCTTGTGGATACAGCAACAGATGCGCGACTACGGTTTGCAGTTTCTTAACACACCTCTTTTTGTTGATAATGAGGCCGCTATAAATATAACAAAGAATCCAGTACATCACGCTAAAACGAAACACATAGAAATTCGTCATCACTTTATTCGTGATTGCTTTGAGAAAAAGTTGATACGAATTGAGAAAATCCACACTGACGAACAGAAAGCTGATTTACATACCAAAGCTTTTGATAAAAATCGGTTTAAATATTTGTTAAAACTGAATGGTATGAAGTTTCTTTCGGTGTTGGATGGAATTGTGGGCGTTGATGAGAGTACTGTTGCGGATGAAGATGAGAAACAATCTGCAATGGTTTGTTGATTTTTTACTTGTTTTGGTATTTAGGGGGAGTAGATAGATGTGAGATGTGTATAGATATATTTTCAGAAAATACAAAAACAGTAAAAAATGAAAAAATACAAAAACATGATAAAATCTGAAAAAGAGTTTGTGTATATAGGGAAAATGATAGTACATCGGCTGGACAATTATAGTATGCTAAAGATTTGTAAAGTTTAAATGAGTTAAACAGTCTCACTGATGATGTGTCGATAGGTTTTCACACATTTAGTAGATTTATTCGGGATATAAACCTAAAATTTCAAACTTGTGAAATTCGTGGGGAACACTACTTGGATATATAGGTAACCCCTGAAATCTCGTTTGAAAGGTCTCATAATCTGATATACTAGGATTTTATACTCAATGATGTCTGGGGTATTATTCCGGGACTTCTGCTGAATGGAAGTTCTGACCTAGTCCTTGGATAATACTTTCCACAAATGCTTGTAACATAGCATAAACCCTCAGCATGCCGATGAAACAATTAAATTGATAGTCGCTGCTGTTGTAGCTAAAAGATCCTCTAAAGGGGACACACCCTAAAGTTGAGTCATGATCTCTCTGCTGAACGGTAGTTCTGACCTGAGCTCTCATGATTCTTCATAATTTATTAACCCCTTACAGATATCATTTGTGTTATAATTGCCTGTAAGACTGAATATTGGGATTCTGGATACTGGAGTATATTCAAGAGGTGGGACACATGAATGAGCTAAGTTCATAAGACATCTAATTCGTATCCTGAGTAAATTGAAATTTGTGTGGGAATTTAAGATGGATCAGTATATCGACAATCGAGGTGAATTGTTTAAGTCTGAGTATGAAATGAAGCTTAATGGTACTTGTAATTTGTCGGATAGCTAATATGATTCCCTAGCACGCTAAGCCAAAAATAAGTTTGTAAATAGTTTACTTTGTTTACTTTCTGCAATTTAAGTTTTCTGTATTTCATTTCTTAGTTTAGAACACTTTATAAAATCCAAAAAGATTTTATTTCTGCTTTATTTTCCGACAAACCAAAGTGGAGAGTTGATTGTTGGATTCTCAGATGTTGAAGCAGATGCAGGAGATTCTGGACTGAAGAATGAGGAGAGCTTATCTTGATGAAGTTTGTTTTATTGAAAAGTCAAAAACAAGTTCATTAATTTGATACTTGTTATTTTCAGAAAATGTGTAAATTGTTGTTTTTAAAATTAGTTTGATTCGTCAAATGTTCAACCAAGGTCATTAAATTGAACTTGGTAGATTAATCAAGTGATCAGGGTCATTAACTTGGACCTGAATACTTGAGTGGATTTCTAAAACTGATAGATAATGTGTTTTTGTGAAAAAGATAGTTTGTAATGATTGATGTTTGAGACACAGGTTTTGGACTTCATCATTCCCACGAGAGCTAATTGTCAAAGCTTGAACCAGATCAAGACCTCAGATTCTAGCATATTGAGAGGGGGAGTCTGTGAAAGGGGGAGTCTGGATCAACAGTCAAAGGGAAGTCTGAAGATGGAGCTAGGAAGTGAACCTGAACCTGTGAAGATAGAATGCTTATGATGTGAAGACAGAGAGTTGGAGAAAAGACCAAGACTGAAGACTCGGAACTGAAGACTTCGTCAACATCCAAGGGGGAGTCTGTTGATGCATGAAATGTCTGTTGACTACGTCTACATCATGTCTTAGGTCAAGATAGGTCAACATAGGGTCTTGAAAGTCAAAATTAGGGTTTTATGTTGAGTTTCGCTCATATGTACATTTTAGTATAGGTTTCGCTTATAAGGTCATAGATGGTTTCGCTTATAAGGACCTAGGGTGGTTTCGCTTATACATACATATGAGGTTTCGCTTATATGTCAATGACATTGGAGCGAAACCACATAGGCTATATATAGTCTTCATGAGCGGAACCAGATCATTTAGTTGTGGACGTTGGAGCGAAACCTGGTCTTGCTTTATGTAACGGAACTCTGTCAAAATCATTCCAGAAAGCATTAATATAGAAGAAATTGAAAGGAACAGCTGTGTTACTTCATCTACATTGATTCCGCCTTTGTTTTTGGAGATGAACTGCCTTATACTGACTATTTAGGGTCGGAACACGGTCCAACACCAGTCATGGCGATATTTGAACCTAGTGAGTTCTTTACAATGCACTGCGTCCTCTCCGTATTTATCCATACAAGCTTTACGGCATATCGGGCATGTTTCATCTTCTGGGTACATAGGGATCATCAGCCGGTATTTAATGATGACTCTGTATTCTACTGCTGACATATACAAATATTTTGGGAAAACTTCATAGAATAACAACCAAGTTTCCTCTTTGTTCCACTAAAGTCATTTTTTGTCTCTCTAAAGTCACTCAAGTTTCATTTTTTTTGTTTCAATCATGCGTATTTTACAAGTTTCTAGGTTACCTTGATGATGTGTGACGCCACATTTTCTTTTTATTTTCTAATTGCTTATTTTGGTAATTACATGCCTTTCCAACAAAAAAAAGTTTGGTAAAAATATTGATTAAAATGACGATCAAAACCCTAAGGTGGATCAAAATCAACAATGCTCTGCATTACTCGACCGGAACCTTTGTTAACGAATCACGATCGATCCAAACTCTTTATAGATTCGATTTGGCTTTGGTTCCCCATCTGGTTCTGCATTACTCGGTTCCACCTTTTATATAAAAAATCGGTCCGTACCCGGTTCCTACCCAGAACCGGTTCCTCCGTAATCCATTTTTAAATGTCCCGGGTGGTGAAGCTTTAATTGAGGAAATATATGACAAGTTGGATATGCACGAGGAGGATCCAAGATAAAATCAAAAAAAAAAAACATTCAACACTTGTTATCTAATTTGTTTGAGTCTCGTACGTTGGCCTCTAGTAGTACGACTATGATTGGAGACCCACCATGGCTCGTGATATACTAACGGTCCAAGCTTCCACCGTAGCTTTGGAAAGTGTGTTTTCTCTTAGTGGCAGGGTATTGTCCATACGAAGAACAAGTCAAACACCGGAATCATTAGAGATGTCAGTTTGCCTAAAGGATCATTTGGATGCCGTGGACCGTATTCAAGATAAGACAAGTCTGGACGAAATGGAATTAGAGAACAAGATTGTTGATGAAGAGGAGGAAGACGAATTAGAGACTAATTATTCCGAAGACGAGTGTACCGAAGTGCCTGCACCAAAGCGAGCCGCAAGTCAAAGGGCTGCACCCACCACAAGTAATCTGTCAAAGAAATAAATGTAATATTTTAGAACGGTTACAATGCAATATGTAATTTTTTATTCCAAGTATTAGTTTTTGTCTTTTTTAACCGATGGAACCGATTCCAACAGTTGTTGTAGCTTTTTCTGTGAAATACCCGAAAGAACCGATTCCTCCGAGGAACCGGTTACAACCCTACCCGGAATCGGTTAGTATCGGTTTAAATATTTATGGTCTAAAACCAGGTAGGAACCGGGAACCGGTTCCATTCACACTCATTCAAGAACCGGGTACGGTTAGGAACCAGTTCCGGGTATAAAAAAAACCAGATATGCCCATCTCTAGGGGTGTGCAATAACCGAACCGTTAACCGAAACCGAACCAAAAACCGACAAAACCGAACCGAAATTAACCGAAACCGAATTAACCGAAAGTCGGTTAATGGATATTTTTTTACCATCGGTTAACCGAAATTAACGAACCGAACCGAATCATTTATTTTTTATATATATTTCTAGCTTTTATACTTCTATTTCATGTATTTCATGTTTTATACTTTTATTTCATGTAATAATACCTTTATTTCATTTATTTATGCCTTCATTTCATTTATTTATACCTCCATTTTATGTATTTAAACATCTATTCATGCATTTATACTTCCATTTCATTTATTTATACATCTGTTTCATGTATTTATACATCTATTTCATGTATTAATACCTCCATTACATGTATTTCTAAGCAAAAAATTAGCCCTTGTTTGAATTGGTTATTAACCGAAAATTAACCGAATCGAACTGAACCGAAAACTGACAAATTAACCGAATTAACCTAACCGATTAACCGATGACTTCGGTTACGGTTACGGATAATGCTAATAACCGAACCGAACCGTGCACACCCCTACCCATCTCTATGTAGTTCTATTCATATCAAAATTTATGATAATTTGATGTTAGCATGTATTATATCTTACGTGGTTTATTTGTTCCATGACTTGGTTGTCAGTGTAGAATAATACATTAATACTAGTGCTGCAAACGAATCAAACGTTTGGGAAATAGTTCGTGAACCTTTCTGCCGTAAATTCATTTGTGTTCTTTCGTTTATTAAGCAAACAAACATGAACAAGAAATTTCGTTGGTTTCGTTAAATGGGCGAACATGAACAGAGGCCGCGTTCGTTCATTTATGTTCGTGAATGTTCAATAACGTGTTCGTTTGTGTTAGATAGTTTATTAGTGTTTTTAGTTGTTATAATTTATCTAAATACTTCAAAATTCCCATAAATAAAATATTTAGTAAGTGTCAATGTATTACATATTTTGTTCATGAACACTTGTTTGTGTTCTTTTGTTTCCATTTGTGTTCATGAACATTAGTTTGTGCTCATCAACATTTGTATTCGTTAGTTGACTAAAATTAACAAACAAACACGAATAAGTCCATTTTCTTAAGAAGCGAACACAAACATAAAATCTTGTTCGCTAAGTGTTCATGAATAGTTCGTGAACACATATATTTCTTAACAAACGAACACAAGCAATGTCTTATTCATGTTTGTTTGGTTCGTTTGCAGCCCTAGTTAATACACATGTCAAAATGTCACAAATGGACAATGTGGAATGTATAAATGAATAGACTATCCATGATAATATTCACTTAAGCTTAAGACTTGGGGATGTTTGGTAGCCACTTAATGATTCTATTATGAGGCTACCTCTGAATTAGTAAGACGTAAGGGTGTTTGTGTCACGGCCCCCGGCCCGGTTTGACCCGGTCCAGAAGCCGCGGGATAGAAACCCCGTGGTATTTATATAATTTGGCAGCGGAATAATTAACAGGATCATTTAAAACTTGAAAATTCCCGATTATTTAATTTCATAATTAGGGACAAACCCCGTAATTTACAGTAAGGGGATTTCACTGGGAAACCCTTATTTTACAAAAAAACATGTTTCTTTATTTTTATTAAGCCACTTTTTCAAGCTTGTAGTGCTACACTGCACTTTTTCCTGGATCACAGCAGATCACCTGAAACATGTTTTAAAAAGGTTTTATTTGCAGGGAAATCATGGCGAGTCATTCAAGTTGCACCAAACGACGCATTGTTATAATATACAGTATTAAGGGTGATTACATTGTTTATATCAACCAATTACCCCAAATCGGTATTTGTCACTCGACTGTATCTGTTACTATGGTCAGATCACCCATTGGCTAACGCGTTGTCCAATGGTGACGGGAAACAAGTAATGTATACAAAACCCCACATACCGGCAGTAATTGAAGATTACAAAGACTTAATCCCTGTAATTATAACCTTGAAAACATTTAGGGTTTTGTAAAGCAATTTGATAAAAAGAGAATGACTCACATTGCAGATTTAAACGGGCAGAGTTTAGTCTACTGATTAGCCTTGTAACCTTATTTAAATAACATTGCACATGAACTAGGTCAGTAACTAATACAGCATATACGATAACTCACGAGATTAAAATCCTCACAACGAATGACAAAGTGCAATACTTAAACATCCATTGAATTCATGACGAATGACAAAGTATAGCCCTAATGTGGGCAGCACTTAAACATCCATTGGATTGATTTCAATCGATCGGACATTGAATCGTAGCAGCGATCGAGTTAATACCCTGTATCGTAGCAGCGCCTCCCTAATGAAAATTATGATTTTGAGCAGTAGAACTTCGTTTTTGAGAAAAGTTTTCGACACCAGTGAACTGCTCATGATCGGATCAATTTATAGCTGAAAAATGGGGTTTACGCGGCCCGTGTAAACCTCCTCTTGATCTTACGCGGCCCGCGAGGGCCAGCTATTCGTAGACTAGGGCTAGCGTGTCATCGGTAGACCTGCCACGTGTGCGCCATGTGGCCGGGAACGCTTATCCGGTCAAAGTTGAGTTGACGCGGCCCGCGTAAACTCCTCTTATGGTTTACGCGGCCCGCGTGAAACCCATTTTTCTTGATTTCTTTGTTTTTCATGCACGTTAGGGTTTCAGGGGTCCGGGTTTTCACTTACGGGTCGTTTTGGGACATTTTTGCAAGTCCTTACATCCTCCCCACCTTATTTAAAATCTCGTCCTTGAGATTTACTGAAATAAGTGAGGATACTTTCGCTTCATCTCCGATTCCAGCTCCCAAGTGTATTCAGGTCCTCTCTTTGAATCCCACTTGACTTTGACCAGCACTAGTCGCTTGTGCTTGAGAAACTTGACCTTTCTGTCTTCTATTTGTAGTGGTTTCTCAACAAATTTTAACTTTTCATTTACCTCTATATCTTGAAGAGGTACTACCATGGATTCGTCAGATAAACATTTCTTGAGGTTGGATACATGACATACGTCATGTACCCCGGCTAACTCTTCTGGTAATTGTAAGCAATAGGCAACTGGTCCTATGCGTTGGATTATTGGGAATGGTCCTACGTACCTTGGACTTAGCTTTCCCTTTTTTCCCGAATCGAACTATTCCTTTCCAAGGAGAAACTTTCAAGAGTACCCTATCTCTGACTTGAAATTCCAGTGGCTTGCGTCGATTATCAGCATAGCTTTTCTGGCGATCTCTAGCCGTTTTCAGTCTTTCCTTGATTTGGGTAATCTTGTCGGTGGTCTCTTGCACGATTTCAGGACCTGATAATTGACTTTCTCCTATTTCTGCCCAACAAACTGGAGTTCTACACTTTCGTCCATATAGTGCTTCGAATGGGGCAGCTTCGATGCTTGAATGATAACTATTGTTATAGGAGAATTCAATTAAGGGTAGGTGGTCATCCCAGTTCCCACCAAAATCTATTACGCATGCCCGAAGCATGTCTTCTAGGGTTTGGATTGTCCTTTCACTTTGTCTATCTGTTTGGGGATGATAAGCTGTACTTAAATTTAATCGCGTCCCCATGGCTTCTTGGAAGCTTGTCCAAAAATGTGAAGTGAAACGACTATCCCTATCCGATACAATGGAGAGTGGGACTCCATGTAAGGATACTACTTCGTCTACGTAAAATTTTGCCAACCTTTCCATGCTAAAGGTTTCTTTCATGGGTAGAAAATGAGCTGATTTGGTTAATCGATCCACAATTACCCAAATCGCATCATTACCTTTTCTGGTTTTGGGTAACTTAGTAACAAAGTCCATGGTTATGAGTTCCCATTTCCATACAGGCATTTCTAATTGTTGTAGTAATCCTGAAGGTTTCTGGTGTTCTGCCTTAACTTGTGAACAAGTAAGACACTTAGAAACATATCTAGCTATGTCCTTTTTCATTCCTATCCACCAGAAGTTATTTCTTAAATCTTGGTACATCTTATTGTTGCCAGGATGCATGGTATACCTAGATTTATAGGCTTCTTCTAAAATCTTATTTCTTAATTCTCCCTGCTTAGGTACCCAAATTCTTCTTTTGTGGAATCTCCAAATTCCATCACTTCCTTGCTCTAATTCCTTTATTCGTCCTTTCATTCCTTCAGCATCTTCCTTGATTGCTGTTTCTTGAATGTTTTTCAGTTGTTCCATTAAGTCTAATTGTAGACTTAATCCAAGAGCACGAACTCGTCGTTGTTTTTCATGATACTTACGACTTAAGGCATCCGCAACTACGTTTGCTTTTCCTTCGTGATATTGAATATCACAGTCGTAGTCACTTAGGATTTCCATCCATCTCCTTTGCCTCATGTTCAATTCTTTTTGCCCAAATCTGTATCTTAAGCTTTTATGGTCTGTATAGACAGTAAACTTACTTCCATACAAATAGTGCCTCCAAATCTTAAGGGCAAAAATTATGGCTCCTAACTCTAAGTCATGCGTCGTATAGTTTTCCTCGTGCTTTTTCAATTGCCTTGAGGCATACGCAATTACCTTCTTGCGTTGCATTAGCACACATCCTAATCCTAGCTTAGAAGCATCGCAATAAACTTCAAAATCTTCCGTTCCTTCTGGTAATGCAAGAATTGGGGAGTTCGTTAACTTTTGCTTTAAAACCTTAAAAGCTTCTTCTTGCCTAGGTCCCCATTCAAATTTAACTGCTTTACAGGTTAGCTTAGTTAATGGCACAGCTATTTTGGAAAAATCCTTAATGAATCGTCTATAATATCCAGCTAACCCTAGGAAACTTCTAATTTCCATAGCTGACTGCGGAACCTTCCATTTGGTGATCGCTTCTATCTTGGAGGGATCGACATGAATACCTTCGTGATTTACCATGTGACCTAAAAATTGCACCTCTTGCAGCCAAAATTCACACTTTGAGAATTTGGCGTAAAGCTTTTCTTTTCTTAACAAAGTTAAGAGTACATGCAGGTGCTGACAGTGCTCATCCTGATTTTTGGAATAAATGAGTATATCATCGATGAAGACAATTACAAATTTATCCAAATACGGTTTACAGATTCTATTCATCATGTCCATGAATGCTGCAGGAGCATTGGTTAGTCCAAAGGGCATGACTGTAAACTCGTAATGACCATACCTAGTTCTGAAAGCAGTTTTAGGTATGTCTTCTTCTTGTACCTTCAATTGATGATATCCGGAGCGTAAATCTATCTTAGAAAAATATCTAGCTCCTTGAAGTTGATCGAAAAGATCATCAATCCTAGGCAAAGGGTATCGATTCTTGATTGTAACTTTCTTCAATTCCCTATAATCGATACACATTCGCATCGAACCATCTTTCTTCTTTACGAACAACACTGGTGCTCCCCAAGGGGATGAACTAGGTTGTATAAATCCTTTGCTTAATAATTCGTCTAACTGCTTTTTCAATTCTAGCATTTCCGTGGGTGCTAACCGATAAGGTGCCTTGGCTATTGGTGTAGTTCCAGGAATTAGATGAATTCTAAATTCTACTTCCCTATCGGGTGGTAATCCAGGTAGTTCTTCTGGGAATACATCAGGGTATTTTGATACTACTGGAATATCTTTAAGTTCTTTACCCTTAGTGTTAATGATTACCGAAATCATATACACTATTTCTTATTTTCTTGAATAACTGGCCAACTTCATTACTGAAATGAATTTCAGTGGTTTTAGTGGCTTATCTCCTGTAGGTGTATGAATTTCTATGGATTTTTTATCACAAAGAATTCGAGCATGGTTGGCTACTAACCAATCCATTCCTAACACAACATCAAATCCAGCTAAATTCATAGGTAACAGGTTTGCAGAAAACTTATGGCCTAAGAGTTCTATCTTTCCCTCTCCCAAAACCTTGTCTATGTTAACAGAATTCCCATATGCCGTTTCTACCGTAAAAATTTGTCTAAGTTTGGTTAAAGGTAGGTTAAGAGCTTGGCAGAATGAAGTATTTATAAAACTTTGGTTTGCACCAGAGTCAAATAATACTTTTGCATAAACGTCATGAACTAGGAATGTACCAGCTATCACGTCAGGGATTAGTTCTGCTTCCTGAGTAGTCAACTGGAAGGCCCTTGTGCTTTTCTTGGTAGTTCCTTCTACAGGTTTAGCCTTGTTATCTGCTGGTTTGACCAATTTAGGGCATTCTGGTTTGAAATGCCCAGCTTCTCCACAGTTATAGCAGACCCTTGTTTTCTTTCTGCAATCTTCTTCACAATGTCCTACAGCTTTGCAGAAGTTGCAGGTTTCATTACATTTGCCAAAATGTTTCTTTTTACAGCTTCTGCAGAACGGCGAAGTGGAAGATTGCCCAGTTCCTCTTTTCTTGAAATTGCTATTATTACGCACACGAAATCCTTGGGTAATTTTCTGAGCCAATTCCTTCTTCCTATTTTCTTCTCGCATACGCACCAGTCCGTCAGTCAAAGTGTTGGCTAATTCCACCGCATCATCAATCGTGCGGGGCCTTGCAGCTTTGACAATATCACGGATTTCGCTAATTAAGCCCCAGATGTAGCGAGAAATAAGTACCGGCTCTGGCGAAGCCAGAGTAGGCACAATTCAATTATATTCGAAAAACTTCGAAGTATACCCTCGGCAATCAACATTCACCATTCAGTGGCTTAGGAATTTGTTCGCCATCTGCTCTTTTTCATATTCTGGGCAGAATTTTCTTTCCACTAGACGCTTAAACTCCTCCCAACTCATGGCATAGGCCATGTTACTTCCCTTGGCTTGTAATACCATATTTCACCATTCTAATGCTTCTTCCTTAAAAAGGTGAGAAGCGTACATGACTTTATCCTCCTTGGCACATTTACTTATTTTAATTACTGCCTCGGTTTTCTCCAACCAACGCAGCGCCGCAGCCGCCCCTTCATTGCCTGCGAACTCAACAGGTTTGCAAGCAAGGAATTCCTTGTAAGTGCAACTAGGCGTTGCAGCTTTCATTCTTTTGAAAATTGGGGCTTGCAGTACATCATTATCATTATTATTAATGTTACCGCCCCCATTTACGCTATTACTGAAGTTATCTTCATGAGTTCGTTTGCTAGGAATAATTTGTTGAGGTTCAACTGGATTTCGAGCAGTAGCAAGGATTGCTGGAATAGCATTGGCTATTGCCTGAGCAACGATATTCTCGATATCTTGCCTATTTAGAAATTGATCTTCATGGTTTTGTTCAGATTGGTTAACTTCGTTAACGGGTTCATTACCAGCGTGTTCCATCTGGTAATATATATAAGTGATTAGCAGAAAATAATTAGCAATCAAACATAACAAACAGTCGCACATAATTCCATCAACATGTATAGCTAAAATTGTCGATTTTTTTTCGACGTTCGATATTTTATATATTATAATAGGCATCCGTACACACAAGTTATCTTACAAAAGTTTTATTTTTAAGTTATTTCACATAATTATATTTTTAGTATTATATTATTATTATTAAACACATATTCCTACAACCACACAACCACAGTCACACCATCCCCGTCAGCTGGCATCTCAGAAACGACGTTCCCTCTCGTCGTACTTCCATGAGATTCTCTCTCCCACATCCCTAATGCGGTTTCCTGCATCAATCAGCTCCTCGCCATAATGACGGAGTTCCGCCAAGTTTTCTGTGCTCATAGGTGGGTGTAGTGGAGGCTCCGGGTCGAATTGAGGGAAAAAGGTATTAGGGTTATTTAAGAGATTCTGAAACTGCCAGTCGGTGGTCCACCATTCTTCTAGCTCTGCTGGTAGAGGTTGGGAGTGGATAATAGGATCGGGGATATCAGGCTCTAGATCAACTGGAAGTTGTGCTTCCGCTGGGTAATTAAAGAGGTTTTCACCGGCAGGTCCGATGAGATCACTAAGTGCCAGTTTATGATCCAGCTCCTCCCAAGATGACATTTCCTGGTCTTGCCTGGAACTTTCTCCGATCTCTATTCCATTGCCTTTATCTTTGGGATCCTCCGTCTTTATAACTTTCCGTGTCGCTGGTTTCTTCCTACGCACACGCCTCCAGCCCACTAATCTTCTTCTCTTCTTTGGCTTTGGTTTCTCTGGAGGTTGGGCTTGAAATTCCATAGGTTCATCAGTGTTAGCGCAATAACCGGTAAAGTGTCTGGAAACTTCCACATTAACAGAATAGAGATTGAGATTCTGAATAGCTTCAGACAACTCATTAATGCTGTTTAGCAGATATAAAGAAACACACAAAATTCTAGGTTAAAAGTTTGTAACTTGAATTTTCACGTAATCACAGAATGGCAATCAGAAAATTAAGTATGATTTACAAATATCTAATATAATTACGAAATATTGCGATTATATATATATAAATTACAACTGAAATTCAAAATATACTAGTGGTTATGCATCCGTAAATTATTTTAGTCTAGCTTGGTTATGGGAGTATTATGCTTAACATGAGTTTATTCTGTCTCTTTCTTCTACTAGGTTGTTATCTAATGGATGAAGTTCTTTTAAAGTTTCTGGCTCGTAGGTGACATAGGTGCTGGTACGGGTTTGGCGATTCAACTATAAGTTAGCATTTACTGCTGTAGTGGCTAACATGTAGAGATTTTCCCATTGTTCATCTAATTCATCTTCCCATGGTGGGTTATTACCTGTTTCCTGAGTCTCCTTATTAATTATCACTCCTTTTGTTTGTGACTTCTTTATTTTCTCTTGACTTTTACTAATAATCCAACTTCTTTTCTTAATGGTAAGTGGTTTCTCAAACTGTGCCTTACGAATAAATATTCCTTCCTCAGTATCTACTGAGTATATTGAGGAATTTGATTGGAATGAGGTTTCCTTATCTTTTGGTGAACTATCTATGTGACAACCCAAACTTTCACGGTTAGTAACGTTAACCTTGTGTTTTAACTTGTCGTTAATTATGTCTCTCCAATGCATTGTGTGTTATTGTAACTCGGTTAGTTGACATGCATACTTGGGCCACGCATATTGGGCCTCATACTTGCTACCTATATCGGCCACACACACACGCATTTTGGGCTTTGTATATGTTTAGTTCCTTAATTAGAGGTCGGCCCACTTGTTGGAATTTTTTTTGGCTTTATGATTGAAGTATACGTGGCTTTTCCCATACTTCTCATTATCACAACTTATCAAATCAAACCCTACTCCCTTCCTGTTGTGCGACGGCGAAGACCAGACCCCCCCTCTTGAGTAGCATCTCATTCGGTCACATCTCTGGTTAGTGGCCTTTATCTATTGGTATTCATGATCGCAGGATATTGTTATATGTGTTGTTAAATGAGATTGATTTCTTTTATTTATGTAATAGTGAATAATTAGATGGTATGGATCTTGATGTAACAGTAGTCAAAGGCCCATGTGGTTGATAATTTTGATAAAAATAGAATTGAAATAGGTGATCGATAATTTTGATAATAAAGTGGCGGCCCATGTGGATTGTAACTTTGATCAAATCAATACCATGTGAACATATCAATTGTGTTGTCAGGGAAGTCATGGACATCAATATGATATGAGTTGAATGATGTGATTGAGTCTAGGGATAAGTGTTTTGTTTGAATGTGTTATGTGCTGGCAATGAAAGTGATTAATTGGGATCATTGCATAATGAGTTGTCAAAGTATGTTGCGGGTATGATGATCGATGTGGCCGATAGTGGGTTATATGATTATATTACCTGTGGATATAACTTGCTTTGGGGGGGGGGGTAAATCATAACAGTGAACCGATGATAATACATGTGCATAAGTAGTGGGCTGATAGAAACAAACTAATGAATTCATATTACGTATGTGTAACCGGAAATTGTTAAGTGGGCCGGGTTATATACAACTGTTGGGCCGGGATAACTATATATTTACGTGATTAGCTTTGGGCCGGGTAGTTGTTACACACTCACTTGATTAGTGTTAAACTGGTGTCACATAAGTGGGTTGGGTACTGTAGAATGGATCACACATAGTAATTAAAGTCAAGTAACAAAAGTGTTGGGTCAAGGTTGACTAATAGGCTGTGTAAGGGGTTACAGCAGCAAATGGACCCGGTTTGGAAGGAGTGGGATTTGTCTTACTCAGGCCTGCCTACGTAATTGTGCGGCACATGATAAATATGTGGACTGGAAGTATACGTAGGAAATTGTGAATGTGTGTAAAGTCGTTGAAACCACTACATGATAAGTGAATATTCGATGACTCAGTCTGAACAAAGTGATTTCTAAAATATCAATTACATGCATGTGTTATATGTACAGTAGATGTGTTATATGTGGTCAATGAATATGTGAACTTGTTGAATACGAAAACTGTGACTTACATACAAGTATGGCTGACTGTTATCGGTAACTCCTTTAGGGCATACTTGATCAACTGGTAGACTCGTAGATAATCCTATCGAGCAAATCAAAGGTGAGTTCACTACTTTTGAGCATGCGTCCCGGTGGTTGGGACAGTCAGTGGGTATCCCGGGGAGGGATAAGTCTTTTGGGTAAAAACTGGTATATTGGATAATATTCTCATTCTATCACTCTTAAGTCCCATCTTTTGTTACCGGGGAGGTAACGGGGTATTAGTTGGTAGCGCTACTTAGGTTTGGCACCCTCACGCCGTACCGGGGAGGACAGTTGTGAACTAATGACCCAGTCGGGCCTAGTGCTTTGATAGAAGCACTGGGGAAATGGCAAAACATACATCAGGAGCCGTCTTGTTCAGTATAGAGATATTATCAATATTACCTTTGCATGCTCGCAGGTCGTTAGGTATCTTGGATTTAGAAACTTGCTGTCTGGAGGAGCAGGAGTGGTCATGGGTCGACTAAAGGGACTCATGTGATTATCTGTTACTATTACACATTGGTTTTTGAACAATTTAACTATGGAATATTATTTGCTTCCGCTGAACATGTTGGTTTACATTTAAACTCGTGATTGGAATTTTTCATTAATAATTGAGGATGTTATTTTGAAACTTGTATGAGTTCAATGTAATTAGTGGCTCGTTGTTGGTACGTCACACGCCTAACAGGGACACTCCCTAAGTGGTATTTTGGGGGTGTGACAATCTAATTGACGATAGATGTCCGAAATTCTTTGCTTACCCATACTGTAAACTAACAAATAGTCAAATAACATAAAAACACAAAATGACAATCAGAAGATAAACTATTTCTAAATACTTAATTGGCTTAAATCAGTGGCTCTGATACCACATTTTTCTGTCACGGCCCCTGCCCGGTTTGACCCGGTCTAGAAGCCGCGGGACAGAAACCCCGTGGTATTTGTATAATTTGGCAGCGGAATAATTAACAGGATCGTTTAAACCTTGAAAATGCCCGATTATTTTATTTCATAATTAGGGACAAACCCCGTAATTTACAGTAAGGGGATTTCACTGGGAAACCCTTATTTTACAAAAAAAAACATGTTTCTTTATTTTTATTAAGCCACTTCTTCAAGCTTATAGTGCTACACTGCACTTTTTCCTGGATCACAGCAGATCACCTGAAACATGTTTTAAAAAGGTTTTATCAGCAGGGAAATACTGGTGAGTCATTCAAGTTGCACCAAACGACGCATTGTTATAATATACAATATTAAGGGTGATTACATTGTTTATATCAACCAATTACCCCAAATCGGTATTTGTCACTCGACTGTATCTGTGACTATGGCCAGGTCACCCATTGACTAACTCGTTGTCCAATGGTGACGGGAAACAAGTAATGTATACAAAACCCCACATACCGGCAGTGATTGAAGTTTACAAAGACTTAATCCCTGTAATTATAACCTTGAAAACATTTAGGGTTTTGTAAAGCAATTTGATAAAAAAGAGAATGACTCACATTGCAGATTTAAACGGGCAGAGTTTAGTCTACTGATTAGCCTTGTAACCTAATTTAAATAACAATGCACACGAACTAGGTCAGTAACTAATACAGCATTTACGATAACTCACGAGATTAAAATCCTCACAACGAATGACAAAGTGCAATACTTAAACATCCATCGAATTCACGACGAATGACAAAGTATAGCCCTAATGTGGGCAGCACTTAAACATCCATTGGATTGATTTCAATCGATCGGACATTGAATCGTAGCAGCGATCGAGTTAATACCCTGTATCGTAGCAGCGCCTCCCTAATGAAAATTATGATTTTGAGCAGTAGAACTTCGTTTTTGAGAAAAGTTTTCGACACCAGTGAACTGCTCATAATCGGATCAATTTATAGCTGAAAAATGGGGTTTATGTGGCCCGCGTAAACCTCCTCTTGATCTGACGCGGCCCGCGAGGGCCAGCTATTCGTAGACTAGGGCTAGCGTGTCATCGGTAGACCTGCCACGTGTGTGGCATGTGGCCGGGAACGCTTATCCGGTCAAAGTTAAGTTGACGCGGCCCGCGTAAACTCCTCTTATGGTTTACGCGGCCCGCGTGAAACCCATTTTTCTTGATTTATTGGTTTGTCATGCACGTTAGGGTTTCAGGGGTCCGGGTTTTCACTTACGGGTCGTTTTGGGACATTTTTGAAAATCCTTACAGTTTGGTTCACAAAAACAAACATCTCTTAATGGTTGAGTTGACCTCTTAATGATTAAGTGATAAGATGATGTTGAATGGTTAAGAAATAGATTTACCCTTGCCCTAATAAACTTCCTTAACCCTAAAACTTTGGCCACCATCTGCCACAGCCAACCACCACCACCCATGACAAACACTGCCAACCACCACCACTACCCAGAGGAAGGTTGGTTGTGACAGATAACGGTTGGAAATACAGTAATGAAAGCGACAGGTAATCATAGCAAGGGTTTGAAATAAATGTTGCAGGCGATCTTAAGCCCGTTCTAGGTCAATACCAAAAAGCCTATTTAGGAAGACCGTGGTTTTCATACACTCGGACAATATATATGGAATCTTTTCTTGATGATCTGATGGGCCCACAAAGATGGCTTGATAGTTAGTGTTACGATCAAATTACCTATTATAGGGAGTATAAGAATTATGGACCATGTTCATCTACTAATCGAAGAGGCAATTGGCCTCATTTACTGATAAAGAGTCAATTGGCATGATGATAATAGATCCAAATATTGTCTATCAGTAAACCCTTACTGAGTTCGTTGAAGGCAACGAATGGCTTCCTACATCTTCTGAGCTCATTCTGATATCCGAAATTTTTGGATACCTTATTTCACTATCAAATCCGTATCCGAAATTTCGGATTTCGATCGAATAGTGAATCGGATATCCGAATATCTAATTTTTTTATTTAATTTCTAAATTTAATTATTTTTTAAATTCAGAATCGGATATTTCAGATGGTTTCGAATATCTGAATATAAATTTACAGATATTATTGGGATGTTTTTGGATATTTTCCGATATTCAGATATTCGATAAGAAATATAAATTAAATTTTCGGATATTTCAGATATCCGAAATATCCAAAAAAAAACTTAAAGCACTATGTGAATTGGAAGAAATTTCAGATATCTGAATTTTCGGATATTTCAGATTTGGATATCAGATAGTTCGGATTGGATTTTCTGATACGAATTTTTTTGAACACCCCTGCTTATTTTTATACTTGAGATTAAGCTCGAATTTGAGATTTTTAACCAGGATCTTGAGTAAATACTCTAAAAAACTAATATTAAAATAATAGCTAAACTGTTATGGTTTACTTGGATTGTAGAACTTTGAGGTCATAGATCTCGCACTACACATAACGTTTCGGAACACAGCGGGGCCAAAAGGTCATCAAGCGGTGGCATTCCTCTCCGCCTCCAACACATTAGCAGTCTACCAGTGCAACATTGAGGGCTATCTAGGCACGTTATTTACTATCAGTTGCAGACAATTTTACATACAATGCCAAATCTTTGGAACTATAGATTTCATTTTTGGCGCCAATCAAGCCGTGTTCCAAGATTGTGATATCTTCTTGAGGAAACCCACTACCTAGTGGAAGGTTGGTTGTGACAGATAGCGGTTGGAAATACAGTAATGAAAGCGACGGGTATTCATAGCAAGGGTTTGAAATAAATGTTGTAGGCGATCTTAAGCCCATTCTACGTCAATACCGAAAAGCGTATTTAGGAAGACCGTGGTTTTCATACGCTCGGACAATATATATGGAATCTTTTCTTGATGATTTAATGGACCCACAAGGATGGCTTGATAGTTGGTGTTACAAAAAAATTACCTATTGTAGGGAGTATAAGAATTATGGACCATATTCATCTACTAATCAAAGAGTCAATTGGCCTCATCTACTTATCAAAGAGTCAATTGGCATGGTGATAACGGATCCAGATACTACCAATCAGTTCACCCTTGCTGAGTTCATTGAAGGCAACGAATGGCTTCCAACATCTACTGAGTTCATTCGGATATACGATATTTTTGAATACCTAATTTTACTATCCAAATCCGTATCCAAAATTTCGGATTTAGAACGAGTAGTGAATCGGATATCCGAATATCCATTTTTTAATTTTAATTTTAAATTTAATTATTTGTTAAATTCAAAATCGGACATTTCAGATAGTTTCGAATATCTAAATATAAATTTTCAGATATTTTTGGGATATTTTCGGATCCTTCGGATATTTTCGGATAATTGGATATTCGATAAAAAATATAAATTAAATTTTCGGATATCTCAGATATCCAAAATATCCAAAAAAATAAAATCCCTATGAGAATCCGAAGAAATTTCAGATATCCGAATTTTCGAATAGTTCGGATTTTTTTCGGATAGTTTAGATTTGGATATCAGATAGTTCAGATCGGATTCTCTGATACGGATATTTTTGAACACCCCTACTTATTTTTATACTTTAGATTAAGCTCGAATTTGAGCTTTTTATCTAGGATCTTGAATAAATCCTTAAAAAAAGTAAAAATTAAATAATAGCTAAACTGTTTTGGTTTACTTGGGTTGTAGAAAATTCTGGTCATAGATCTTAGTCTACACATGTCATTTCGAAACACAGCGAGGCAAGAGGGCCATCAAGCGGTGGCATTCCTCTCCGCCTCCAACACTTTAGCAGTCTACCAGTGCAACATTAAGGGCTATCTAGGCACGTTATTTACTATCAGTTCCAAACAATTTTACTTACAATGCCAAATCTATGGAACTATAAATTTCATTTTCGACGCCAATCAAGGGTGTTCAAAGATTGTGATATCTTCTTGAGGAAACCCACTACCCCGTGGAAGGTTAGTTGTGATAGATAACGGTTGGAAATACAGTAATGAAAGCAACGGGTATTCATAACAAGGGTTTTAAATAAATGTCGCAAGCGATCTTAAGCCCGTTCTAGGTCAATACCAAAAAGCCTATTTAGGAAGACCGTGATTTTCATACACTCGGACAATATATATGGAATCTTTTCTTGATGATTTGATGGACCCACAAGGATGGCTTGACAGTTGGTGTTACAATAAAATTACCTATTGTGGGGAGTATAAAAATTATGGACCATGTTCATCTACTAATCAAAGAGTCAGTTGGCCTCATCTACTGATCAAAGAGTCACTGCGCATGATGATAATAGGTCTAGATACTACCAATCAGTGCAACCTTGCTGAGTTTATTGAAGGCAACGAATGGCTTCCTACATCTTCTGAGCTCATTTGGATATCCAAAATTTTTGGATACCTTATTTCACTATCCAAATCCGTATCCGAAAATTCGGATTTCGATCGAATACTGAATCGGTACCCGAATATCCAATATTTTATTTAATTTGTAAATTTAATTATTTTTTAAATTCAGAATCGGATATTTCAGCTAGTTTCGAATATCTGAATATAAATTCTCAGATATTTTTGTGATGTTTTTGGATACTTCGGCTATTTTCGGATATTTGGATATTCGATAAAAAAATATAAATTAAATTTTCGGATATTTCAGATATCCGTAATATCCAAAAAAATTAAATCATTATAAGAATCCGAAGAAATTTCAGATATCCGAATTTTTGAATATTTCAGATTTGGATATCAGATATTTCGGATCGGATTTTCTAATACGGATATTTTTTAACACCCCTACTTATTTTTATACGAGATTAAGCTCAAATTTGAGCTTTTCAACCAGGATCCGGATCTTAAGTAAATCCTCTAAAAAGGTAATAATAAAATAACGGCTAAACGGTTATGGTTTACTTGGATTGTAGAACTTTGAGGTCATTGATCTCACTCTACACATGACGTTTCGGAACACAGCGGGGCCAACAAGTCATCAAGTGGTGGCAATCCACTCCTCCTCCAACACATCAACAGTCTACGAGTGCAGCATTGAGCGCTATCTAAGCACATTATTTACTATCAGTTCCAGACAATTTTACATACAATGCCAAATCTTTGGAACTATAGATTTCATTTTCGGCGCCAATCAAGTCGTGATCCAAGATTGTGATATCTTCTTGAGGAAACCTACTACCGAGTGGAAGGTTGGCTGTGATAGATAGTTGTTGGAAATACAGTAACGGAAGCGGCGGGTATTCATAGCAAGGGTTTGAAATAAATGTTGCAGGCGATCTTAAGCCCGTTCTAGGTCAATACCAAAAAGCCTATTTAGGAAGACCGTGGTTTTCATACGCTCGGACAATATATATGGAATCTTTTCTTGATGATTTGATGGACCCACAAGGATGGCTTGATAGTTGGTGTTACAATCAAATTACCTATTGTGGGGAAAATAAGATTTATGGACCATGTTCATCTACTGATCAAAGTGTCAATTGGCATGGTGATAACATATCCGGATACTACCAATCTGTTCACCCTTGCTGAGTTCATTGAAGGCAACGAATGGCTTCCTATATCTGCTGAGTTCATTCGGATATCCGAATTTTTTTTATACCTAATTTCACTATCCAAATCCGTATCTGAAATTTTAGATTTAGATCGAATAGTGAATCGGATATGCGAATATCCATTTTTTAATTTAAATATTTTTTTTAAATTCAGAATCAGATATTTCAGATAGTTTCGAATATCTAAATATAAATTTTCAGATATTTTGAGATATTTTCGGGTCCTTCGGATATTTTCTCGGATATACGGATATTCGATAAAAAAAATAAATTAAATTTTCGGATATTTCAGATATCCGAAATATCCAAAAAAAATTAAATCACTGTGTGAATCTAAAGAAATTTCAGATATTCGAATTTTCGGATAGTTTAGATTTGTATGTCAGATAGTTCGGATCGGATTTTCTGATACGGATATTTTTGAGTAAATCCTCTAAAAGTAATAATAAAATAATAGCTAACATGTTATGATTTACTTGGATTGTAGAACTTTGATGTCATAGATCTCACTCTACACATGACGTTTCGGAACAGAGCGGGGCCATAAGGTCATCAAGCCGTGGTAATCCTCTCCGCCTCCAACACAACAGCAGTCTACCAGTGAAGCATTGAGGGCTATCTAGGAACGTTATTTACTATCACTTCCCCACAATTTTACATACAATGCCAAATCTTTGGAACTATAGATTTCATTTTAGGCGCGAAGCAAGTCGTGTTCCAAGATAGTGTTATCTTCTTGAGGAAACCCACTGCCAAGAGGAAGGTTGGTTGTGACAGATAACGGTTGGAAATACAGTAATGAAAGCGATGGGTATTCATAGCAAGGGTTTGAAATAAGTGTTGCAGGCGATCTTAAGCCCGTTCAAGGTTAATACCTTTTGTACGGTCGGACAATATATATGAAATCTTTTCTTGATACTTTGATGGACCCACAAGGATGGCTTGATAGTTGGTGTTACAATCAAATTACGTATTGTAGGGAGTATAAGAATTATGGACCATGTTCATCTACTGATCAAAGAGTCAATTGGCATCATCTACTAATCAAAGAGTCAATTGGCATGGTGATAACATATCTAGATACCACCAATCAGTTCACCCTTGCTGAGTTCATTGAAGGCAACAAATGGCTTCCTACATTTGCTGAGTTCATTCAGATATCCGAAATTTTTGGATACCTAATTTTACTATCCAAATCCGTATCCGAAATTTCGGATTTAGATCGAATAGTGAATCGGATATCCAAATATTATTTTTTTTTAATTTATTTTTAAATTAATTATTTTTTAAATTCAAAATCAGAAATTTCAGATAGTTTCAAATATCTAAATATAAATTTTCTGATATTTTTGGGATATTTTCGGATCCTTCGAATATTTTCGGATATTCAATAAAAAAATATAAATTAAATTTTCGGATATTTCAGTTATCCGAAATATCCAAAAAGAATTAAATCACTCTGTCAATCCGAAGAAATTTCAGATACTCGAATTTTCGGATAGTTTAGATTTGGAAGTCAGATAGTTCGAATCGGATTTTCTGATATGGCTATTTTTTTAGTAAATCCTCTAAAAAGTAATAATAAAATAACAACTAAACTGTTATGGTTTACTTGGATTGTAGAACTTTAAGGTCATAGATCTCACTCTACACATGACGTTTGGGAACACAGCGGGGCCAGAAGGTCATCAAACGGCGACATTCCTCTCCGCCTCCAACACATCAGCAGTCTATCTGTGCAGCATTGAGGGCTATCTAGGCACGTTATTTACTATCAGTTCCAGAAAATTTTACATACAATGCCAAATCTTTCGAACTATAGATTTCATTTTTGGCGCGAATCAAGCCGTGTTCCAAGATAGTGATATCTTCTTGAGGAATCCCACTACCCAGAGGAAGGTTGGTTGTGACAGATAACAGTTGGAAATATAGTAATGAAAGCGACGGGTATTCATAGCAAGGGTTTGAAATAAATGTTGCAGACAATCTTAAGCCTGTTCTAGGTCAATATCTTTCAAACGCTCGGACAATATATATGTATTCTCAATAATTTGATGGACCCACAAGGATGGCTTGATAGTTGGTGTTACAATCAAATTACCTATTGTGGGGAGTATAAGAATTATGGAACACGTCTATCAACTTCTGATCAAAGAGTCAATTGGCCTCATCTATTGATCAAAGAGTTAATGGGCATTGTGATAACAGATCCAGATACTACCAATCAGTTCACCCTTGCTGGGTTCATTGAAGGCAACGAATGGCTTCCTACATCTGCTGAGTTCATTCGGATATCCGAAATTTTTTGGATACCTAATTTCAATATCCAAAGCCGTATCCAAAATTTTGGATTTCTATCGAATAGTGAATCGGATATCTAAATATCCATTTTTTATTTAATTTTTAAATTTAATTATTTTTTAAATTCATAATCAGATATTTCATATAGTTTCGAATATCTGAATATAAATTTTCAGATATTTTTGGGATATTTTGGGATACTTCGAATATTTTTGGATATTCGGATATTTGGTAAAAAGTATAAATTAAATTTTTGGATATTTTATATTCTAAAATATCCAAAATAAAAATGAAATCACTATGTGAATCCGAAGAAATTTTGGATATCCGAATTTTCGGATAGTTCAGATTTGGATATCAAATAGTTCGGATTGGATTTTCTGATACGTATATTTTTAAACACCCCTACTTATTTTTATACTTTAGATTAAGCTCGAATTTGAGCTTTTTAACTAGGATCTTGAGTAAATCCTCTAAAAAAGTAATAATAAAATAATAGCTAAAGTGTTATGGTTTACTTGGATTGTAGAACTTTGAGGTCATAGATCTCACTTAACACATGACGTTTCGGAACACAGCAGGGCCAGAAGGTCATCAAGCAGTGGCATTCCTCGCCGCCTCCAACACATCAACAGTCTACTAGTGAAGCATTGACGGCTATATAGGTACGTTATTTACTATCAGTTTCAGACAATTTTACATACAATGCCAACTCTTTGGAACTATAGATTTCATTTTCGACGCCAATCAAGCCGTATTCCAAGATTGTGATAACTTCTTGAGGAAACCCACTACATAGAGGAAAGTTGGTTGTGACAGATAACGGTTGAAAATACAGTAATGAAAGATGCGAGTATTCATAGCAAGGGTTTGAAATAAATGTTGCAGGCGATTTTATGCCCGTTCTAGGTCAATACCTTTCATACGCTCGGACAATATATGGAATCTTTTCTTGATGATTTGATGGACCCACAAGGATGGCATGACAGTTGGTGTTACAATCAAATTACCTATTGTTGGGAGTATAAGAATTATGGACCATGCTCATCTACTGATCAAAGAGTCAATTGGCCTCATCTACTGCTCAAAGAGCAATTGGCATTGTGATAAAAGATCCAGATACTGCCAATCAGTTCACCCTTCATGAGTTCATCGAAGGCAACTATCAAGCCACACTTGTGGGGAATCTTTTCTTGATGATTTGATGGACCCACAAGTATGGCATGGTGATAACAGATCCAGACACTGCCAATCAGTTCACCCTTGTTGAGTTCATTGAAGGCAACGAATGGCTTCCTACATCTGTTGAGTTCGTTCGAATATCCGAAATTTTTGGATACCTAATTTAACTATCCTAATCCGTATCCAAAATTTCGGGTTTCGATCAAATAGTGAATAAGATATCCGAATATCCAATTTTTTTATTTTATTTTAAATATAATTACTTTTTATATTTAGAATCAGATATTTCAGATAGTTTCGAATATCTGAATATAAATTTTCAGATATTTTTGGGATATTTTCGGATACTTCGGATATTTCAGATATTCGAATATTCGATAAAAAATATAAATTAAATTTTTGGATATTTTAGATATCCGAAATATCCAAAAAAAATTAAGTCACTATGTGAATCCGATGAAATTTAAGATATCCCAATTTTCGGATAGTTCAGATTTGGATATCAGATAGCTCGGATCGGATTTTCTTATACGGATATTTTTGGACACCCCTACTTATTTTTATACTTGAGATTAAGCTCGAATTTGAGCTTTTTAACTAGGATCTTGAATAAATCCTCTAAAAAAGTAATAATAAAATAATAGCTAAATTGTTATGGTTTACTTGGAATGTAGAACATTGAGGTCTTAGATCTTACATGTCGTTTCGGAACACAGCGGGGCCAGAAGGTCATCAAGCGGTGGCATTCATCTCCGCCTTCGACACATCAGCATTCTACCAGTGCAACATTAAGGGCTATCTAGGTACGTTATTTACTATCAGTTCCAAATTTTACGAGCCGGGGGTCTCACTGAAAACAGTCTCTCTATTCCTACGGGGAAGAGGTAAGGTTGTCTACATCTTACCCTCCTCAAACCCTACCATAGCTATGCTATTGGTGCGATTTACTGTGTATGATGATAATGATGATGAGTTCCAGACAATTTTACATACAAGGCCAAATCTTTGGAATTATAGATTTCATTTTCGGCGCAATCAAGCCGTGTTCCAAGATTGTGATATCTTATTGAGGAATCCCACTAACCAGAGGAAGGTTGGTTGTCACAGATAACAGGTGGAAATACAGTAATGAAAAGACGGGTATTCATAGCAACGGTTTGAAATTAATGTTGCAGGTGATCTTAAGCCCGTTCTAGGTTAATACCAAAAAGCCTTTTTAGGAAGATCGAGGTTTTCATACGCTCGAACAATATATATGGAATCTTTTCTTGATGATTTGATGGACCCACAAGGATGGCTTGATAGTTGGTGTTACAATCAAATTACCTATTGTATGGAGTATAAGAATTATGGACCATGTTCATCTACCTCTGATCAAAGAGTCAATTTGCCTAATCTACTGATCCAAGTGTCAATTGGCATGGTGATAACAGATCCAGATACTGCCAATCAGTTCACCCTTGCTGAGTTCATTGAAGGCAACGAATGGCTTCCTAAATCTGCTGAGTTCATTCAGATATCCGAAATTTTTGTATACCTAATTTCACTATCCAAATCCGTATCCGAAATTTCGGATTTCGATCGAATAGTGAATCGGACATCCGAATATCCAATTTTTTATTTAATTTTTAAATTCAAATATTTTTTAAATTCAGAATTCAGATATTTCAGATAGTTTCGAATATCTGAATATAAATTTTCAGATATTTTTTGGATATTTTCGGATACTTCGGATATTATCGGATATTTGGATATTCGATAAAATAGTATAAATAAAATTTTCGGATATTTTAGATATCCGAAATATCCAAAAAAAATTAAATCACTATATGAATTCGAAGAAATTTCAGATATCTGAATTTTCGGATAGTTCAGATTTCGATATCAGATAGTTCGGATCGAATTTCCTGATACGGATATTTTTGAACACCCCTACTTATTTTTATACTTGACATTAAGCTGGAAATTGATTTTTTTTAACTAGGATCTTGAATAAATCCTCTAAAAAAGTGATAATAAAATAATAGCTAAACTGTTATAGTTTACTTAGATTGTAGAACATTGAGGTCATAGATCTCAGTCTACATATGTCGTTTCAGAACACAGCGGGGCCAGAAGGTCATCAAGCTGTGGCATTCCTCTCCGCCTCCAACACATGAGCAGTCTACTGGTGCAACATTGAGGGCTATCTTGGCACGTTATTTACTATCAGTTTCAGACAATTTTACATACAATGCCAAGTCTTTGGAACTATAGATTTCATTTTCGGCGCCAATCATGTTGTGTTCCAAGATTATGATATCTTATTGAGGAATCCCACTACCCAGAGGAAGGTTGGTTGTGACAAATAACAGTTGGAAATACAGTAATGAAAGCGAGGGGTATTGATAGCAAGGGTTTGAAATTAATGTTGCAGGCGATCTTAAGCCTGTTCTAGGTTAATACCAAAAGCCTTTTTAGGAAGACCGTGGTTTTCATACGCTTGGAAAATATATATGGAATCTTTTCTTGATGATTTGATGGACCCACAAGATAGCTTGATAGTTTGTGTTACAATCAAATTACCTATTGTGTGGAGTATAAGAATTATGGACCATGTTCATCTACTACTGGTGAAAGAGTCAATTGGCCACATCTAACGATCAAAGATTCAATTGGCATGGTGATAACAGATCCAGATACTGCCAATCAGTTCACCCTTGCTGAGTTCATTGAAGGCAACGAATGGCTTCCTACATCTGCTGAGTACATTCAGATATCCGAAATTTTTGGATACAAAATTTCACTATCCAAATCCGTATCCGAAATTTCGGATTTAGATCGAATAATGAATCAGATATCCGAATATCCATTTTTTTATTTAGTTTTCGAATTTAATTATTTTTTAAATTCAAAATCGGATATTTCAGATAGTTTCGAATATCTAAATATAAATTTTCTGATATTTTTATGATATTTTTTGATACTTCGGATATTTTAGGATATTCGATAAAAAATATAAATAAAATTTTCATATATTTCAGATATCCGAAATATGCATAATAAAAATTAAATCACTATGTGAATCCGAAGAAATTTCAGATATCCGAATTGTCGGATAGTTCAGATTTGGATATCAGATATTTCGGATCGGATTTTCTGATATAGATAGTTTTGAACACCCCTACTTATTTTTATGCTTGAGATTAAGCTCTAATTTGAGCTTTTAAACTAGGATCTTGTGTAAATCCTCTAAAAAAGTAATAATAAAATAATAGCTAAACTGTTATGGTTTACTTGGATTGTAGAACTTTGAGGTCATAGATCTCACTATACACATGACGTTTCGAAACACAGCGGGGCCAGAAGGTCATCAAGAGGTGGCATTCCTCTCCGCCTACAACACATCAGCAGTCTACCAGTGCAGCCTTGAGGGTTATCAAGGCATGTTATTTACTATCAGTTCCAGACAATTTTACATATAATGCCAAATCTTTGGAACTATAGATTTCATTTTCGGCGCGAATCAAGCTGTGTTCTAAGATTGTGATATCTTCTTGAGGAAACCCACTACCCAGAGGAAGGTTGGTTGTGACAGATAATGGTTGGAAATACAGGAATGAAAGCGACGGGTATTCATAGCAAGGGTTTGAAATAAATGTTGCAAGCGATCTTAAGCCCGTTCTAGGTCAATACCAAAAAGCCTTTTTAGGAAGACTGTGGTTTTCATACGCTCGGAAAATATATATGGAATCTTTTCTTGATGGTTTGATGGACCCACAAGGATGGCTTAATAGTTGGTGTTACAATCAAATTACCTTTTGTAGGGAGTATAAGAATTATGGACCATGTTAATCTACTACTGATCAAAGAGTCAATTGGCCTCATCTACTAATCAAAGAGTAAGTTGGCATGGTGATAACAGATCCAGATATTGCCAATCAGTTCACCCTTGCTAAGTTCATTGAAGGTAACGAATGGCTTCCTACATCTGCTAAGTTCATTCGGATATCCGTAATTTTTGGATACCTAATTTCACTATCCAAATACGTCCAAAATTTCGGATTTCGATGGAATAGCGAATCGGATATCCGAATATCCAAATTTTTTATTTTACTTTTAAATTTAATTATTTATTGAATTCAGAATCGGATATTTCAGATAGTTTCGAATATCTGAATATTAATTTTCAGATCACTAGTACGGAAGTAAGCATTAGACGGGATTAAAATGTGTTTTTAGACGCGGTAGTGCATATTACCCCGTCTAAAAGTACACACGTAATCTCACTCATCAGCAACCTATGAAAAAATACCCCTTTAATACCAATAAATTTCGCGTCTTATTATATAAACCACAACTTAAAATGGGTTTATATATCTTTAGATGGGGTTATCATCAAACCCCGACAAAAAAATAGAATTGTAAATCATATATATCAAAACCCTGGTAACTACTAAATATGTGCGTTATAAATTAATACAAAAAAAATCTACTCGAAATCTCACAAAACCCTAACTGCCCCTTCCCACCCTCACTTACACGATTAGAGCCTCTATCACACGATCATCATCCCTTCCCCTACCCTGACGCACCACCAAGCTCCGCCCAATCCGCCGCCCCCTTCCCCTCTCTCAGCACCAACGACTGATTAAGTAAGATTATTTGTATGTTTGGTTATATATTAGGATATATATGATTGTTTGTTGTCCCAAATCATCTTTGACAGTTTGCGAAATGTTGTGTTTGTATGCATGTATATGCATGGATGCTTATATATAAATGATTTAAACAATCTATTGCACGTGTATGAATATGTATCTATGGTGGGTATCATTGTGCGAATAAAACAAACACGAAATTAGCTGCTTAAAATTCGTGTTCAAAAAGCTATATAAAGTAACCTAAACAGCATGTATAATCACTTTAGATAGTTTTGATATATGTAGTCCTTCATTTTTCTAACAGCATGTATAATCAATTTAGATAGTTAGTTGCTAAAAATTAGTTGGTTATATGCTCACCCCTATTATGAATAATTCTCATTATGTTGTTTTTTTAATAGTTAACACAAATTATGTCTAGACGAGGTAGAGGTAAACACGGTGTAACTAAGTGCAAGAAGAAGCTAAAATCGGAGGACATGTACATTCAGTTGGATGAAAATAATCTAGCGATAGGTCCACTAGGAACAACTTTTGATTGTTTGCTTGGACTCTAATTGAGAACAACTTTTCCAGAATATTGGATAAGCACAAAGAATTTTGATAAACAAAGATGAGAGTTTTAGTTGCGTGTTAAGGTATTGCAATTAAAGTTAAGTAAATCTGTAGAAATATGAAATACATGTTAGTTACTTTATATGTTTAACTATTTTATTTGCACATATTTAGAAAGTGTGGCATCTTGATGACAATCCAGAGAAAATTACCATACAAAGAGCAAAAACGACGCATACGAATTTTTAGCAGTGCTGATCTTTGGAGGAAATATCAGGAAACAAAGTGAAATCCTTGTTTAACTTTTACTTATTTTGATTCATCGAGGTGGGAAGCTTTCGTTTTCGTTGCAATGAAGTCTACGAAGGAAGCTTTGGTATATGTTACTTATTATATATTATTATTATTCCTATTATTACTATTATTGTAATATTGTTTTAAATATTCATAATATAGTTTGTTGATTTATTTGTAGGAAAAAAGTGACAAGGCAAGAAGAAGTGCAAAACGTAGCAATATCCCACATCGGTCTGGACGCTCGGGATATAGGGTTTTACGTCAAATGATTGACAAGATGTGGCCCCCAGGGGTGAAAGATAATGACCATCTTACAAATAAATCGGTGATCTAGTAAGTTAAAAATATATACATATATGTGTATATATAATTTGTCGAATGCTTATTTTATTTATATTTTGGTTATATACTTATTTTTTATATATAGATCAAGAGTGAGAAAAGTATGAAACTTGATGGAAGTTATGGAAAGTTCGAGAAGATCCAATAACAAAAGTTTTTGGACGTGAGCATGGTGGTCGAACAAGAGCGATTTCAAGCATCATCGGTAATACACACACACATATATATATATGATGTGTAATATATAATGATGTAATATTTGATGTTGAGTTTGTAGGACATACAAAAGTTAAGGGTCCATATTTCGAAGGTGTTACAGAAAGGGTGGAAGTGAGCATGAAGTGAACGTGAGCCAACCGAGACAACGTATAGACGCGAGCCCGGGTTTGCGTGGATCTAGTTGCGGTTCAGGTTCATCACATATGATATATCTGGATATTGAGGTAATACGTGTATATATATAGGTTGTAAAATATCAATGTGACAAATGTATACATATACTAGTTTATTAAAGCAATATATGGTTTTGCAAAAGGTATCCAGATGTGAATTGTTATGTTCATTCAGTAGGAATAGTGGTGATACACCTATAGCCACGGGTCAAGTAAGTCTAATCTAATTAACTTTCCTTTGTTTTATTAGTACAATTTATTAACTGTTTGTAACTTTATTTTTTGTAGTGGACATTGGACTTTGTTCATTATTGCCATAAAAGTACTATGTGTATATATTTTAGATTCACTATTTTTAAAGGGTGGCAAGAATCCTAACCAATATCGTCGTCTTACGAGTGTGATTAAAAGCGCCTTGCCGCCAAACCCACATTTCATATGATTCATGTAAGTTTGTTTTCTATTTCCTAGTTTGATTTTAATAAATTTTGAATAAATAATAATTGTTAATTTATTGTAGTGCAAGCAATAAGCTGACACATGGGAATGTGGCTATATACCTCTTTAATCTATGTTCGACTTTGTCAATGTATATCCAAAGCAATTTCCCAAAGTAAGTATATTTCTATTATTAATCTTAGATGTGCATAAGTATATATAAGATAACACGCCCACACATACTCACACACACATATGGGTAGTTAATCTAATGAAGTTAAGGGTCAATTGGTTATGTGTTTGTAACAATTTGTTTGTTGAGATTACACTAATTTCTAATAATTTTAACATTTTCAATTTTTTAGAGGTAGAACGACACGAAAGATGCTATGGATGAAGAAATTTAAAAGACAACGAGGGAATTGATGTCGATTTTATTTGACTGGTTGGGCATTCCTTACTTTAATTATAGTGTGTTTATGGTTGTGAATAGATTAAGTAATGAATTGTTATTTTTTCCGTTAATATTGTAGGCTTTCTGGTTGAATGTGTAATGGGTCGCGGTTTACTTGTTCAGATTTGACTTTGACTGTTGAATTTATAAAAAGATTGATTGTTTGGAATTTGGAGTGCATATTTTTTTTACTATAGATTATATTGTTACTTTGGTTGGAATTTACTACATACATTTTTTTTACATCATTGGTTATAAGTCGCGGTTTATTTCTAGAATTGTAAGATGATTTTAAGTCGCGGTTTATAACACCGACTAAAGACATTTTCCTAAAAGAACTAAAAACTTTTAAGTCTCAGTGGGATATATTAAGACGGAGTTCAACAAACCGCGTCTGATAAACACGCGACATTTTAAGTCACGGTTTGAAACCCCATCTAAAAACTGTTTTAACCGTTTCTAAAGCTTACTTTTGAAAATGTGGATATTTTTGGGATATTTTCGGATACATCGGATATTTTCGGATGTTCGATAAAAAAATATAAATTAAATTTTTGTATATTTCAGATATCCGAAATATCCAAAAAAAATAAATAAATAAATCACTATGTGAATCCGAAGAAATTTCAAATATCCGAATTTTTAGATAGTTCAGATTTGGATATGAGATAGTTCGGATCGGATTTTCTGATACAGATATTTTTTAACACTCCTACTTATTTTTATACTTGAGATTAAGCTCGAATTTGAGCTTTTTAACCAGGATCTTGAGTAAATCCTCTAAAAAAGTAATAATAAAATAATAGCTAAACCGTTATGGTTTACTTGGATTGTAGAGCTTTGAGTTCATAGATCTCACTCTACACATCACGTTTCGAAACACAGCAGGGCAAGAAGGTCATCAAGCGGTGGCATTCCTCTCTGCCTCCAACACATCAGCAGTCTACCAGTGCAGCATTAAGGGCTATCTAAGCACGTTATTTACTATCAGTTTCAGACAATTTTACATAAATGCCAAATCTTTGGAACTATAGATTTCATTTTCGGCGCCAATCAAGCCGTGTTTGTGATATCTTCTTGAGGAAACCACTACCCAGAGGAAGGTTAGTTGTGACAGATAACAGTTGGAAATACAACAATGAAAGCGATGGGTATTCATAGCAAGGGTTTGAAATAAATGTTGCAGGCGATCCTAAGCCCGTTCTAGGTCAATACCAAAAATCCTTTTTAGGAAGACCGTGGTTTTCATATGCTCGGACAATATATATGGAATCTTTTCTTGATGATTTGATGGACCCACAAGGATAGCTTGATAGTTGGTGTTACAATCAAATTACCTATTGTGAGGAGTATAAGAATTATGGACCATGTTCATCTACTGATCAAAGAGTCCATTGGCCTCATCTACTGATCAATGAGTCAATTAGCATGATGATAACATATCCAGATACTGCCAATCAGTTCACCCTTGCTGAGTTCATTGAAGGCAACAAATGGCTTTCTACATCTGGTGTGCCTTTTGTACCTAGGTTTGAAAATTAGTAGTAGATATACTAATAGAAAGTTTGTCACCAAAATCGAGAATGGTATATGAGCCAATAATAAGCTCTATCACTATCTGAATCCATATCCGAAATTTAATTTCGGGCAAAATTTAATTTCGGTTGGAATTTAATTTCGGATATCCGATCGGGTAATGAATCGGATATCCGAATATCCAATTATTTACTAATTTTTAATTTTTATTTATTTATTTTAGACCGGATATTTCGGATATCCGGATATAAATTTTCGGATATCCAATCCGAAATATATTACAGATATCCGAAAATAAATTTATAAATTATCGGATATATCGGATATTTGAAAATTGAAATATTCGAATTTTTTTAAAATCACTATCCGCATACAAAAAATTTGGATATCCGAATATTCGGATAATTCGAATATCGGATAGTCCGGATCGAATTTTCGAATTCGGATAGTAGTGTAGTGAACACTACTTTTGAGAGGAACAAAGAATTCTATATAAAGCAATAGCACTCTCCTTTCCTTTATACATCAGCAAGCATCGGGTAGCCCAAATTCATGAACCTTGTGTCATCTTACTTCAAGCCCAGCAATGCTCCTTGGCCCAACAAAGCAATGCAGCCCAATGTCATATTTAACATGCAAAAAATAAACATACTACCGAGCACTCACATTAGAAACGACAACATACAAATAAGTTTGTTATTGAATTGAGTAATTTATATATTTCAACAACATGCATGAAGTGGTTGATGAGCACAGCACCATGATATGCTCCTCAATAGTTGTTTAAAGTGCTTGGATGTTAATCCAACATTGCCATTTCAATATTAGTTGCAATTGCAATTCTTTTGTAACCACCATAACGGAATGTTTTAAACATTTAGGGTGGAGGGATTGGTCACCAAATGGGGAGTTTTTAAACTATTTTCTAACCAATAATGTCATGCCATGTCAAGTCTCCACTTCACTCCCCACTAGCAATGGTCAAGCATATGGAGAGTGGTAAACAAAATTTTTTTTAAAAGAAGATAAATTTGTGATTGGTTGGGACCCACCATTAATTCCCTCACCCTCCCACCTCTCTCCTCTTCAAACACTCGGTGAATACTCACCGACCAAGTCCCTCACCATTCACCGAAGAGATGTCACCGAAGGGGTGGCAATGGTTCCCCACGCGGCATACTCCCCTCCCCTCCCCGCTCCACTCACCGAACCCACTCCGCCCACCCTTATGGAATTATGTTGATCTCTGACCTTCTGTGACATGTCACCCTTACCCGGGCTGGGGTTTAACATATGTTACATTTTCACGTCATTCTCCCCTACTATACAAAGCAGCAGATTAAATGGTTTGCCCAGATCTATTATAATCATCTCTTTGAGACTCTTCTTGCTAATCACTTTCAACATATGGAATAAGATACTAAGCAGTATTTTGACGGCTTTGTAAACAAAAAAAGGTCATCTTATTAAACCTATAAAGAATTGAAACACCTTTGCTCCTCTTTTTGTTTGTCATCCGCAGCAAGAAACACAGAAAATTCAGGAGTCATATGATTGAGCTCATCGAATTGAATTCATGTGGAATCTTGAATTCAATTTGTCCATATTTAAAAAACCAATACACTGTCCTTATATATAGAGCTCTGAGAACATGAACAATGGGTTGCTTGACATATCATGTGGTATCTTCTAATGTATAATGTTCCTAACCCTTTATCCATCAATCCATATTAATGAAGTACATATATATTCTATTGAATTCCTTATTGTGATCGTAATTGTTGATAAGCAAACTTCTTACACACAACTTTAATCAAATCATCAAGTGTATCCCTATTAACATGATTGATTAACGATTTAATTGATCATAGGCATTTCACACGGCAAAAAAAAAAATGTAAATACAGACTTTACCCATGATTATTTCGTTATCAAAGATTTGAGGTAGGTCACATATCATTGAAGATTACTGTAGCAAAAAGGTGTTATTAAAAATAACTTAAACACATTACGGATATGGTTAGATTATCGTGTTTTCGGATGAAAACCATCACCATCCTGTATAGCCTAACACCAAGTAGCATTGTACCCCCATCATACCTTTGTAATTAATAGTATTGTTTAGAAATTCTAATATAATTAATTAAGGAAATCTCACCTGAAAATAAAAAGATATGATCAATTTGTCAATTTCACTCCTTCTTGATGTGTTAGTGTATCACATTGGTGGTATACTAATATTAACTGTTAGTTGTTTTAATAGAGTATGTTATGATGATAAATGATTTGAACAAAGAACTTTAACATGCACTCTAAGCGGGTATCCACGCGTTCAAGTTCATAGGATCAATTGGATGTTGGATATTTTAGTGTAATTTGAGATTGCGTGTGACATACAAATAAGAGTGTACGCTTATTTGAATGTCATCGGGACTAACAGGGGATCCAAGGGGGCAGCGCCCCCTTGGCGGGGTCCAAGGGGCAGAGCCCCTGGCTGGGGTCGAGCTAAATATGCACTTTTGAAACATGAGGGACTAAAGGTGTTTTTGTTCAAAACGAAAACTGCAAGCAGTTGTGGAAAACTGCAAATACGCTCTTTCAAACGTTTTTGAAAAACCCTAGACGAATTTACAGTTCTACCGAATCCCTCAAAATTCTCTCAACCAAATTCTCATACAGAAATCTAGAATCAATTCTGATTTTATCCGATCAAAGATTGGTAGCCACTCCAATTGTTTGATCTGAAAGTGATTACACGACTTCAGATTTATCCAAGCAATTTCGAATTTCCCCAACATTGGATCTACCTAAAATTGGCCTCACAAGAACAATGCTTTACCTAAAAGTTAAATAAGACGGATAACTTGAATGATTGACACATATATACGTGGATCTAACCCGAACAAACCCGAAAACTGGAACAAATTATAGTTCCCTAGGCGGTCGGTCCTCGGTGAAACTGATATTATAAAGCCTGGCCCAATTTGCCTCCAACTTAAATCATCTATTAAAACTTGGTTCCAATACTAACCTTAACCATATTTTCTATAAGGATACCCAAATCTAGAATGTAATACCGGTCAATATCTTTAACCTTTGATCAGCAGGTTTGATAGCAACAATCTCTTAACTTTCTTACCATTTGATCTCTTAACTCGCAATATACCAGCCATGATAAACACAGCCACATCTGATAATTATTTTCCTTATTTAACCTTTAACCCATAAGACTATCAATAATGGGCTAATGCCCTTTGCCAAATCACCCAACTTGGGGGTGGAGCACCGCCCAGAAGGGGCATGGTTAGGGTGTGATGGGCAAAGGCATGGTTTACTCAATTATCCTACTTTCAAAATCATAGGACAGTTGGATCTATATAATTGGCCTGACATGAATAATGGGTTACCCAAAATTTAAACAAGCCCAATAACCAGTATGGTTGAATCATATGTTGATGAAGTCTAAAAAATGAAGAAATGTCATTGTAATGTAAACTATGCACTATGGTATAAGGTGTAAGTCACTTTAAACGAACTTAATACTCCGATGATTAGGCCTTGAGTGTAGCCTAACATCCGACGCGTTAACGGTGACATCACTACTAGAAAAATTAAAATTTCTGACACCATTTTCCGTAGGAAATGCGTCACAACTCGCGATTTTCTACGAATTTGTGACGAAATGCGTATGTAGGAAAACCACTCGTAGGAAACTGGTTTCTTACGCATTTTCTACGCATTTTCCTACCCATTTCTCACAAAAAAAGGGCTGTCACAAATTGCTACACATTTTCTACGCATTTTCCTACCCATTTAACGGAAGTTAATTTTTAATTTTTGCTACACAATTGTCACGAAATTTAATTTTCTACGAATTTGTGATGATTAATTTTTGCTACACAATTGTCACGAAATTTAATTTTCTACGAATTTGTGACGAAATGCATATGTAGTTAAACCACTCGTAGGAAACTGGTTTCTTTACGCATTTTCTACGCATTTTCCTACCCATTTCTGACAGAAAAGGGCTGTCAGAAATTGCTACACATTTTTCTACGCATTTTCCTACCCATTTAACGGAAGTTAATTTTTTTTATTTTTGCTACACAATTGTCACGAAATTTAATGTTTTTTCTAGTTTTATTATATTTATAAAACATCCGAGAGATCGGATACAAAAGCAAATAAAACTAAAAACTATAAAAATTCAATAACATTAATCATAAATTTATACAAATTTACAAACAAATCTGAATAGCATTCCCAATCGAAATCTAAATCTGAATCGCATTCCCAGTTGAAATTCTAAATCTGAATTTCGGACAAGGTTTTCTTTAGTGCTAGCTTGATCAGGCTGGACGGTTCGAACGGGTTCACATTCTAACACCTCTCGGTCCTTTTTTGCTCGTTTCTTCAAATGTGTATGCAAACGATTTTTTATTTCATTATCACTTCTCCCTGGTAAATTTGCAGCCATTTCTGACCATCTGTATATACAAGAATAAAAGAACAATATGATGATTCACCCATCGCAGCCGGCAACTCTTCCCACTTCTAGATAAGCCTACAAAAGAGAGATTAAAGAACAATATGATGATATTAAGAAACCAAATCAAATGAGCAACACCACATGATGCAAACGGTAACAGTAACAAGTGTGTTCATATATACCAGCAAACTTAGGAAGTAAACGCCAGTTCCAGTGGCCATATCTTTGGATATCTTTAGGTGAAGGGTGGGGGTTTGCAGGTGGATGTGTGTGACCGGAGTCACCGTTCAGTCGCCGGAATCTCTGATCAGACTAGAAGAGAGGAGGGGTGTGCGGCAATAGTCACTTAGGGTTTTTTTTTTTTTTTTTTTTTTTTTGAGGTTTTGAATGTGATAAATGAGATTGAGGGATTAAATAGGTTGGGTTTAGGTGAGCAATGGACCGTTGGATTGAAAATTAAGTGAGCAATGGACCGTAGGATGGTGATCCATGTGAAGTTGAAGTAAAGCTTTTGATTGGCTCACTTATGTGTAAACCTTTTTGTTTTCTTTTTTTTTTCATTTTGTAATCTTTTATTATTAGTTTTTTTTTAGATTTTTTTTTCTAAAATGTTTTGTATTCACTTTACTATAAAAAGTTTTTTTTTTTTTTTTTCTAAAAGTTGTTTTATTTTTTTTAGGAAAGTGTTTTTTTTTTGTAGAAATTCCAACACAAGTATTGCTATCCTAAGGAACTGACCGATACCACCCGAACAATATCGGTACCAGTAACAATATTAAATTATATGGTTTCAGTTTCGATTTCAATGAATCGATACCGTACCAAACCTAACCGATACCGGCCAAACAATATCGTACTTGAGGTACATGTATTCATTTTTATGATTTCCAATTTCGATAACTTATTTTCATTTCTTGTTAAACCCAGCCTTGTCGTGGTGTTTGCCCTTTATTTTATGCAATGCACAACATGTACTCGGGTAGCTTACAATTACCAAATCATGGTTATGCATTTTATACAAGTTATACAAATTTGTGCTTGAATATAAACTTGGGGATTTAGTATTGTTAAAACTTGAAGTTTAAGGTTAATGAAACTGTTATCGAAAAGAAAGCCATTAACTTTTGAGTGTTTACTAATGTTTATATATATTTATTTTGATTTGATTTTGTACTTTATGATGTTCCGGACTCGACCATACAGAAAATAATTTGAATAAAACTAGTTATGATTAAAGGGCATTAAGAGATGTATGGTAATAATAAAATATGGTAATAATAAAACTAGTTAAATATTTAAATATGGTAATAAATTTTCTATCACAAATGCGTAGCAAGTTGCTACACATTTCCTACGCAATAAATTTTCCATCACAAATGCGTACCAAGTTGCTACACATTTCCTACGCAATATGGTAATAAATTTTCCATCACAAATGCGTAGCAAGTTGCTACACATTTCCTACACAATAAATTTTCCATCACAAATGCGTAGCAAGTTGCTACGCATTTCTGACGCAACAATTAATATTTAAATGAATTTAACATATAAATCTAATTCCAACAAATAAATAATGGTTCCGTCGGAAATGCGTAGCAAGTTGCTACGCATTTCCGACACAATACTTAGAATTAGTATATTTGTCACTATTGTGTCACAAATTGCCCAAAAAAATCAAGGTCTTTTTTCCGTAGGAAATGCGTAGTAATTGTGTCAGAATTTGCGACACATTTTTTTGCGTAGGAAATTTCCGTAGCAAAATGACCACTTTTCTAGTAGTGCATGACATATTAACCTGTGTTATACACCATCCCTCCAAAAGGAGTTAAAAGGGTTATTCATTAACATATTAACGGGATGTTAATAGACTGAATTATCTTTTTTTTTTTAAATCAAAAACCACTAAAAATAGTGGTTAGATGAAGTTAACATGATTAAACCATTTTCTAAGAGTGAGACGAAATGAAACGGGGAAAAGTATGTGATGTGACACCTAGGTGAAGTTGAGAAGGGTTAAAATATACCCCAATGCCTTAAAAATGCATATAAATAAAAGAAGCAATTTTATGTTTAATATGAACTATTATATTATTATAATAATCTATCTTTCATTTGGGTATATCAAACATTTTCTACTGGGCTGGCCCGAAGGATGTGCGTGATGGGCGACGGCTCAGGGCTCAAACTCATCGGGGGCCCAATTTTTTTTTTTTTTTAGTTTTACACTGTAAAGTTAAAATATTTGCATAATGAATCGGAAAAATAGCATTCTGAAGCACTTGGTTTGGTGGTTTGAAAGTCAATTTAATAATAAGAAGACACGGGTTCTAATCCAGGCGTCCTTAAATTTTTTTTTCTTTTTCTTTCTCTTTATTATCTATTTATTAAATTCAAATGACATTAATTCATTTTCATATATTTAATTTTTTATATATATATATTCTTTTTAAAAATTTATATTTAAGGTTGAATAAATCAACATCCTCATTTCACGGATTCACGGGTCTTAATTGTTTTGTGTGTTTAAGTTTTTCTGTGCAAGGCGTCACGGTGTAGGTGGTGGAAACTTTCATAAAATTCTTGAGATTGGTTACTACAATGTTATTCAATATCCCCCCATCCAAGCAAGGGGGTTTGTAGCACAAGTCGTAGCTATTGACATCTTGTCAGCATGAAGAGGTGGTGTATTTATATTAACCTCTCGCATGAGAAGGAATGTGTTCATTTTGATGTAAAGTTTAACTTTGAAGTTCATAAATCATGAAATGATGATGGTGTGCTGTATTTATCAAAGACTAGAAGTTGACAACAAGAGTAAGAAAGCAAAAATCATCATGTTAAAGGTGACAAATGATGTCAGCGTGGTGGAGAGTGGTCATGATGTCCGAGTAACTATTTATGAATAAAATTGCATGGCACCAATCGTGTTCCCATTGTTGAGGGTATTAAAAATTAGCAAAATTTATAATTGATTACTGTTTTTTTTCTTCTGAAAAGCTCTGCGCAAGCTCTTCTGTCTGTGCCGCACAGACCATGTGCAGACATTGCAACGCGCAGACTGTTTGTTTTTTTCCAAAACGTTCCATTAAAAAACGTCTGCACGATCTCTTCTTGGTGCAGACTTGGCACAACCACTTCTAAGATCTTCTAAGGTCTGCAGAGTGTTAAACACCACCACTGCCGATCACCACCACCGTCCACTAGGGATGAGCAATTCGTTCCCGGTACCGGTACCGAACCGGGTACTTTTTCGGTACCGATTCGGTACCAACTTTTAGCATTTTCGGTACCGGTCCGGTACGGTACCTGTTAAAAATACTGATTATACAGTTTAAATGCTCATTTCCTTATTTCTTTATTTATTTCCTTTTCCTAATTATTTCCATGTTTATTGTTTGTGAGGTGTGATCTGCTGTCATTTGGGCTCATAGCCGTTATGTCAAGCTGTTGCTGCCTTTGGGCTCCACTGTTGCTGTCTTTGGGCTCCCGTGTCTCTCGGTGGCTTCTTAGGGCTTGGCCCCTTATAAAAGGAGGGAGGTTGGTGTGCTGATCATACAAGCTCATATCTTCACTCGTTCTCACCTTTCATCATTCTGTCTTGTTTCTCTTTCCTCACACGTTCATTCGTGAGATTAGGGTTTTGGTTTCATCTTATACAGATCATCCTACTGGAGATCCTTACTTGTATTACAATCTGTGTTGACTGGTTTGTCTATTGCTTGTATCTAGTTGTTGAGATTCATAATAAAACTGTCTTTTGGTTTCAACCCTTGAGTTCTGACATGGTATCAGAGCTCCGAGGTTAAGCCGGTGCTCTGGTGCTCTTCCGCTGTTCTGATCTGGTCTCGCTGCTGCTCGTGAAGATTGAAACCCTAAGTTCTAGGGTTTGTGGCTCTCCTCTGTTTCTGAAGCTTTTTTGACTTCCTGGAGACGGATCGGCTCTTGAAGGTTGAAACCCTAATTTTTGGGGTTTTTTTGTCTTCTCTCGTAGAGGACTCTCGTTGGTCCCTCTTTAGGGCAAACCAACAGATCCTGTTCTTGGTTTTCTGATCAGAAACTTGTAACCCTAAGTGAAGGTTACAAGCCTGATTTGCCGGAGAATATTGCACCCGCTGTGAGTTCGTTCCATCTCTCCTTTTTTTTACTTTACTCTGCATCATTTTGTCTGTTTGAGTCTAGGCATCTTGATACCGGGTTTAGGCAAGACCGGTTTGATATTGGGACACAGAGAGGGTTCACTCTGTTGCATTTAGTTGGTCAGTTGTGTCGTGGCTCCCTGGATTACGTCTGCGGAGGCACCTTGAGTGACGAACCTCTGATCGGACCTCTGTCCAGGCTTCGCCGGTCCTTCGTGATATTGCTGGTTGTGTTTGCCTTTTAACTGTTTGTCTTTTGACTGTTTATTCCTGCTTTGTTCCCATGTTACTGTCTGTGTTTATCTGCCTAATATGACTGATAAATCTGAATCATATGTTACGTTGGTTAGTAAGCTTGATGCTAGTGATCTTCTATATATGCATGCTAGTGATTCCAGTGGTCTTACTGTTGTGAACATAAAATTAAAAGGAACTGAAAACTACGTGGTTTTGTCAAATGCTATGAAACTTGCTCTAATGGCTAAAAACAAACTAGGGTTTATTGATGGTACCTGTGTTAAATCTAAAACTGATGATGTTCTTGCTAGTCAATGGGATAGATGCAATTCAATTGTGTTAACATGGATTTTAAACTCTGTTTCTGAGGAATTATATGTAGGACAAGTTTATTCTAGACTTGCATCTGAAGTTTGGGATGATTTAAAAGACACTTATGATAAAGTTGATGGTTCTGTTGTGTTTGGTTTGTTTCAAAAAATCAACTCTGTGAGTCAAAATGGTGCTAGTGTCTCTGAGTATTACCATAAGATTAACACAATGTGGAAACAATTTGTTGCCATGTTACAGCTGCCCTCTTGTACTTGCAATGCTTCCACTAAATTTAATGAATTCAATCAGTTAATTAAACTCATGCAATTCTTGATGGGCCTTGATGATATTTATCAACCTGTTAGGACTAAGCTTTTAACCAGGGATCCTCTGCCAACTATCAAAACTGCCTTCTCTATCATTTCTAGAGAAGAATCTCATAGAGGATCAAATACTGTGTCCAAAGTCCCTAATATTGGTTTTGCTGCTAAAACAAATAACTTCAATGACAATAAAAAGAGGTTTAACAAGGGCCCTAATCCTAATCTTAAATGCACTCATTGCAACAAAGTTGGGCATACTGTTGATAAATGTTATGAACTTCATGGCTACCCTACCAATTATAGACCAAAACCAAATCAAAATGGTCAATGGTCTAGGTCTAATAACTCTACTAGTAGCAACAATGGTCCATCTGTGAATAACTCTGTGGGTGAAAAAAATGCTAGTTCTTTGAACACTCTGTCTGCTGATCAGTTTTCTAAGTTGCTAGGTATGCTGAATGAAAATAAAACTGAAGAGTCCAATGTAGGAGGTAAATGCTTTAACTCCTTCTCTGCTCTAGGAGATTACAAAAATTCTTTCTGTTTTAACTCTGTAGGGCCTTCAACACAGAATCTGAATTGGATCATTGACTCTGGTGCGAACCAACATATGGTCATGACCAGTGAAAACATGTTTAACTTGGTTGATGTGCCTGGATATAATATTACCATTAAACATCCAAATGGGACAAATGCAAAAGTCACTAAAATTGGATCCTTTAAGCTACCAGATTCTATGATTTTAAAAGATGTCTTTGTTGTGCCAGAGTACTATGTGAATCTTATTTCTGTTTATAAGTTAGCTAAGGACAACAAGCTTAGGGTTATTTTTGATGAAAATACTTGTTACATTCAGGATTCCTGCACAAAGAAAACCCTGGTGACTGGTAGACAAACTGAGGGTTTGTACTTTTATGGTAACCCTCTAGGCACTAATTTTTCTTGCTTAAGTAAATCTGAAAATATAAAGCTCTGGCACTCAAGGCTGGGTCACCCAGCTGAACAAGTGTTGAAAATCTTACAAATTAAAACTGATTCAAATGACACCAAGCCTTGTGACATCTGTCACAAAGCCAAACAACATAGAGTCCTTTTTCCTCTAAGTGAACATAGATCATCTAAAGTAGGGGATCTAGTACACTTGGATGTTTGGGGTCCCTACAAGGTCACTAGCATAGATGGGTACAAATTCTTTCTCACAGTTGTTGATGATTTTACCAGGACCATTTGGGTCTACTTACTTAAATCTAAATCAGAAGTGTTTGAAAACATACAAAGCTTTTACAATTTGGTCAAAACTCAATTTGAAGTCAATATCAAGGTTTTTCGTAGTGATAACGGATCTGAGTTCATTACTTCTCAAATGTCATCTTTTGTCAAAAACAAAGGGATCATTCATCAAAACTCATGCACATATACCCCACAACAAAATGGTGTTGTGGAGAGAAAACATAGACACTTGTTAAATGTTGCAAGAGCTTTATTATTTCAGTCTAAAGTCCCTCTTAAATACTGGTCTGAATGTGTGCTTACTGATTCCTACTTAATTAACAGGCTTCCTTCTTCTGTGTTGCATGGTTGTTCTCCTTATTAAATGTTGTTTGGTTTTAAACCTTCTCTTGATCACTTGAAAGTTTTTGGTTGTCTATGCTATTTTACCATTTTAGACAATTCTGATAAACTTGAGGAACGTGCTGAAAAATGTACTTTTATGGGATATTCCAACCTTAAGAAGGGATATAAGGTTTGGAGTCTAGAACAAAGAAAATTCATCTTCTCTAGGGATGTCAGTTTTCATGAAACTGTCTTCCCTTTTAAAAATAACACCCATGAACAAATAAGTACAAACATTTTAAACCAACTCAACTTTTTTGACAATCTTGAAACCTCAAGTGATACAAATCCCAATGATGAAGAGAAGGATGTTACTGACTCAACCACTGTGACTCAGCAACACAGTGATGCAGTTGAATCAACTGTCGATAGTGATACTCAGCAATCATCAGAAACTGATGATGTGTCTGAGAGGAATGAGTCCATGGGTGTTGCAACTGAACCTGTGAGGGCTGAGTCTAGTGGCATTAGTGATGAGTCAAACCTTCCTGAGAGTACTCAAAACGTTAGAAGATCCACAAGGTCCGCCTCTGTTCCTAAAAGATTCGATGATTATGTTGTTGGGAATGCTAAATATAGTTATGATAAAGTTGTCAATTATTCAAACCTTCCTAGTGAAAACATTTGTCTTGCTGCTAATATCAATAAAATAGTTGAACCATGCACTTATAAAGATGCTCTAAATGATAAAAGGTGGATTGATGCTATGAATGATGAATTGTCTACCTTGTATAAAAATAATACATGGGATATTGTTGATCTTCCTTGTGGTAAAAAAACCTATTGGGTGTAAATGGGTATTTAAAGTCAAATACAAGTCAACAGGGGAAATAGATAGGTTCAAAGCTAGGCTTGTAGCCAAAGGCTTTAACCAACGAGAAGGGATTGACTTTGAGGAAACATTCTCCCCCGTTGTTAAAATGGTAACTGTCAGGTGTGTTATTAGCCTATCTGTCCAAAATGATTGGCCCTTGTACCAACTTGATATTAATAATGCCTTTCTATACGGTAACCTTAGGGAGGAAGTTTATATGACTTTACCTGACGGATTAAATGTTGAAAAAGGGAACAAAGTTTGTAAGTTGAACAAGTCTTTATATGGTCTAAAGCAAGCTCCACGAATGTGGAATGAAAAACTTATTCAGGTGTTGGTCAAAATTGGCTTTACACAATCTAAGTGTGATCATTCCATGTTCATTAAATCTGTAAATTCTGTTTTCATAGTTCTTCTTGTTTATGTGGATGATATTGTTATAACTGGGAACTGTGAAGACGAGATAAATAAAATTAAGAAATTTTTGAAAACTGAGTTTTTAATCAAAGATCTTGGCCTACTTAAATATTTTCTTGGCATTGAGGTAATTAAAGCTAATGATAGTATTTGTCTCTCTCAGAGAAAGTACTGTATGGACCTATTGAATGAATATGGGATGAGTGGAAGTAAGCCCAATGGCTGTCCCATAGACCAAAATCATGTTTTGACAAATCTAACTCTCAATAAGTCAAAACTTGTTGATGTCACACAATATCAAAAACTGATAGGAAAATTAATTTACCTATCACATACAAGACCGGACATTGCCTATTCGGTTCATTATTTATCTCAGTTTATGCATAAGTCAACTGAGGCTCATACCCAAATTGCCTTCAAGGTTCTGCGCTACTTAAAAGGAGCCCCGGGTACTGGCATTCTATTTCAAAAAAGTAGCACCTTTCATTTGACAGCATTTGCAGATTTAAACTGGGCAAACTGTGTTGAAAGCTGCAGATCTGTCACCGGCTTTTGTATATTCCTTGGCAGCTCATTGATTTCCTGGAAAAGCAAAAAGCAAAACGTTGTTTCGAGATCTTCTGCTGAGGCAGAATATCGGTCCATGTGTAGTGCTACATGTGAAGTTTTATGGCTGTTAAACATCTTAAGGGAACTGAAAGTGGATGTGGATATTCCTGTTGTGCTAAAATGTGATAACTCAGCAGCCTTATCCATTGCTGCCAATCCTGTCTTTCACGACAGAACAAAACACTTCGAGGTTGACCTCTTTTTTTGCGTGAAAAAATCGCTTCAGGATTAATTAAAACCGTTGGTATCAAGTCTGCACATCAGCTGGCAGATATTTTTACTAAAGGACTGCTGCCAACAGCTCATGCAGACATGTGTAAGTCTTTAGGTCTGTCCAATCCTTTTCACATTTAAACTGAGGGGGGGTGTTAAAAATACTGATTATACAGTTTAAATGCTCATTTCCTTATTTCTTTATTTATTTCCTTTTCCTAATTATTTCCATGTTTATTGTTTTTGAGGTGTGATCTGCTGTCATTTGGGCTCATAGCCGTTATGTCAAGCTGTTGCTGCCTTTGGGCTCCGCTGTTGCTGTCTTTGGGCTCCCGTGTCTCTCGGTGGCTTCTTAGGGCTTGGCCCCTTATAAAAGGAGGGAGGTTGGTGTGCTGATCACACAATCTCATATCTTCACTTGTTCTTACCTTTCATCATTCTGTCTTGTTTCCCTTTCCTCACACGTTCATTCGTGAGATTAGGGTTTTGGTTTCATCTTATACAGATCATCCTACTGGAGATCCTTACTTGTTTCCACTGCAAGCCAAGTTCACTAGTCCAAGGTTTCCCCTTTGAGAAATCTCATTCCTTATAAGAAGCAGACCATGGCAAACATTAGAACCACTCCAGAATCAGTAGGAATCATCCTAACTCTCTGATTCTTCTTCTCCCTCTCGAGAACTAGCTTTATGCTTGCTTCTCTTCTTCTCCCATGAGAACTAGCTTTATGCTTGCTTCTCTTCTTCACACTAAATAATTCATCTTCTCCAACGATTACGTTCTGGGCAGGTTTCATATCAGTCTAGAATTCAAGGAGAACAACAATAACAGTAGTGAACCTCTCTCCACGACTTGCAAACATGGGGGGACCCCACGACCTGCGTTAGGCTAACTAAAACCTTGAACCCTTTTACCCGGAGATATCGCTACAGGCATTGGTCTTGTATTTGTTGTAGCAACAAGTTGGCGCCCACCGTGGGGCTACGCCGCTTACATTATCTTAAAGACTAGTTGTGTAGCTCCATTTTCTCTTTACATCATGTCTGAAAGGGAGTCTCCTGATGAGGTAAATCAGGTGACTAACAACACCGATTTAACACCATATTCTGGTCGGATCTCACCGGTCAGATCTACACCTCTTTCTACTCCCGGAAGTACTCCAACGGGAACTATGTTCCCGAAGTTCACTTCTTTTCAACACCAACCCCATCTCGATCAGGGGTTGCATCTCCTCAAATCGATGCAATGCGTACATCGAAACACATGGATCTAACACCCGAGGGAGTAGCTAGAAATTTCTTACAACTGAGATCTTTTCTCAACTAGCATGTGAGTCTAGAAAGGAAGAAAAGGGTAAGAATAAGACCAAATTATTAGGAGTCTGAACCCTCATTATCACCTGGCCCCCCATCTCTTCCTTTTAGCAGCTCAAATTCAGCCACATCTTACATTGAAGCTGGTCCTAATGTGACAGACTAACCACTTAAGCCCTTGAGCTTTTGGGGAGGACAAGTCCAACCGCTTTTCCCTTATTTACCTCCCAACCCGTTACAACCGGTACACCTATTGGGCATGAAATCACTCTTGATCAATTATAGCAGTCACCAGCTTCAAATGTTCCCCCTCCCATTGCTACTTCGTGAAAACAAGCCATGGCCACCCTGCCTTTGGCTCGAGATATGGTCATGAGCACATCCATGGGAATGCCTTATACAGTACCATCAGAAAGCCTTCAAGGCTTTAACCTTATGCCCCAGCTGATGACACAGATTATGGCATCTTTTATGAGTACCATCAGAAAGCCTTTAAGGCTTTAACCTTATGCCCTAGCTGATGACATAGGTGATGGCACAATTTCCTTTGCAGCATGTGAAAGCTGGATGATGACACAGAAAGCCTTTAAATCTTTAACCTTAACTTTATCAACCAAGTGCCAACCACTCACCAGGGTACCTCAAGCGGTAACCCAGCTTCAAGGGTAGTAGAAGACCTCTCAAAACCCTACAAGCCCAACAAATTGTCTTGCTTCTCCCAACAAATCGTTGATTTCGAGTTGCAAACCCAGATAAAGATGCCATCACGGTACTGAAGATCACCTCGAAATTTTCGACGGGGCTGCAAGAATTGAAAAATGGCCCGACCACGGATGTTGTCTCATGTTCATGCGAACCCTTGAAAGGTCTTCACGCATATGGTTCAATTACCTTCCTGAACGAAGCATTCAAACCTTTGACGATCTTAGCAAAGGTTTCCCATAACAACGGAAGTATGTCAAGAACGCTACGATAATCTTCCGGATCAAACAACGTGATGATGAAAGTCTCAGAGACTCATCGAAAGGTACAAGAAGGAAGATTTAACTTACGATGATGAAAAGATTAGGGTTGCAGGGTTCATGAATGCTAAATTCCAAATATCTCACAAGAGACTTCAATAAATGCCTGCCCAAAACCCTTGAAGAAGCACTCAAAAGGGCTGAAGCCCACATTCGAGGAGAATAAGCTGTAGACATCAAAAAAAAAATAAAAGACTCTTAACTGGAGCTTCCAGTATGGCTCTTATGACAAACGGTTTAAAGGTTCGGATTCCAGAAGGCCTGAAGGCCAGAAACCTCCAAGCCGAGAAAAAACCATAAACTTTACAGCCTTAACCAAGGCTCCACAAGAGATCTTGGCAACCGAAGAGGTAAAACACAGCTTCCACCCTCCTCAACCTTTGCCAAAAAACAAAAGATTTGAAAAATCAAACCAGTATTGTGAGTTTCACGAATAGAAAGGTCACCATACTAATGATTGCTTCCAATTCAAAAAGAGAATCGAAAAAGCCGTCAAGTCCGAACTGGCTCACTTGGTTAAAGGGGTCAAGGACAAGATGGTTGAAAAAAAAGTAGGAAGTGAACATGATCGACCTTGAAAACAAAGCTTCCCACAAACGCCATCATTTCAAGGCATGGGAACGTCAATATGTTTGCTTCCCACCACCAGAAGGAGAGTTACTTTCAAACCCTCTGGTGATGGAATCCAACATAGGAACCATCAAGAAACAAAAGGCTTACATTGACACCGGTGCAACCACCAAAATCATGTTTGAGAAATGCTTTAACCCTCTCAGCGACGATGAACGTTCAAAGCTTCAACAGTCTGAATCCTCCATCGAAGGTATCGCAGACATACCTATCAAGCCTTTAGGCCAAATAACCCATAATATTTGTTCAACGAGAGAACAAAGGGATGAACCGAACAACTCACTTTTGCGGTGATCAATATCCCTTCCAACTATGATATCATCATAGGAAGGCCAGGGCAAAGTGTGTTCGAAATGACAGTTTCAGTTGGTCAAGTCACTGTGAAGTTCCCACTGAAAAAGGGATAGCAACCCTTCAACCTACCCAAGAAGCTTTTGTGGTTGAAGGGAAAAGCTCAAGAAAGGACGAAGACGATGAACAAGGGTTGGACATAAACCCAAAATATCTTCAACAGGGGATAAGGGTAAACACTAACCTTTCCAAGGAAACCCTCTCATACCTTGAAAAGCTGCTCTTGCACTATGCCTTTGCTTGGTGTCCGGAAGATATGACCGGCATCCCTCGTAGCATTGTTGAACATGAGTTATGGATGCCACATGATGTTAAGCCCATTATACAAAAAAACGGAGTCAAGCCCCTGAAAGAAGCCTTGCAGAGTGCCAAGAGATGGAAAACTTGTTCTAGCCGGAATCCTTCGAGACGTCAAGTATCAATCATGGGTGGCCAATCCCGTAATGGTTCGAAAATCTGACAAGTCTTGGAGAATGTATATCGATTTTAAAGACTTGAACAAAGCATGCCCAAAGGATTGCTACCCGCTGCCCCAGATAAACCTCAAGGATAACTCGCTCACAAGCTTCCCGTTCAAGTGTTTTCTTGACGCCTAAAAGGGTTACCATCAGATCCTAACAAAAAAAAGAAGATGAAGAAAAAACCACATTCCACACTGATAAAGGTATATCTTGCTATCAAAAAATGCCTTTTGGTTTAAGAAATGCAGGTGCCACTTATCAACGTCTGGTTGACAAAGCGTTTGCCGGACAAATCGGCAAGACCATTAAAGCTTATGTTGACGATTTGGTGATCAAGAGCAAAACGGAATACTAAATGCTCGATGACATACAAGAAACCGTCCAAAACTCGAGAAAGATCAACATGAAGCTTAATCCAGTCAAGTGCTCGTTTCTAGGGCACATCATGGGGAAACAAAGTATAAAAGCCAACCCTCAAGTGATGTTCTAACAAGAAAGACTTTCGATGGAAAGCTTACAGCTTTGAAGCGTTTTACCTTAAAAGGAAGCCTTCAACCAAATGAAGTAACACTTGGCTTCACTCCCAGCCATTTTGGCTACGAAAACAGGAGGAACAACCTCTATCTACCTTTCGATTGCTGAAAAGACCATAAGTACGGCTCTGATCATTGAACGAAACAAAGTTCAGATACCCGTTTACTTTTTCAAAACTTCAAAATTAGCAGAAATCAAATATTCTTCTTCGGAAAAACTTGCTCTAGCCCTAGTCCAAACGGCTAGAAGGCTTCGAAGGTACTTTCAGTCACACCCGATACAAGTGGTCACTAACTAACCTATTAAGAATGTGCTTGAAAAAAAAAAAGAAAATTCCGGACGATTAGCCAAATGGCTTGTGAAAACTAGGTGAACACAAAATCACCTATGTCCCGAGAAAAGCTGTTAAAGCCCAAGTCCCAGCTGACTTCATCATAGAAGTCCCTAAAGAAGTCACAAAGGAAGTCAATACAGCCTCCACTGAACCCTCCGACCCCCATACCTGGAAGCACTTTACCGACGTAGCTTCCAACATTGAAGGGTCAGGAGCAGGGCTGGTTCTAATTGATCCTAACAAATTGGAATTTACGTATGCCCTTTGTCTTAAATTTCAGACTACAAGCAACGAAGCTGAGTATGAAGCATTGATTACTAGGCTCAAGCTTGCAAAAAATATGGGTGTCAAAAGGCTTCAAGTCTTCATAAACTCGTTGCTTGTTTCAAAACAAGTAAGTGACAACTACCTAGCCAAAGAAATGGGGGTTCAAAAGCTTCAAGTCCTCACAAACTCTCTCAAGCTAAGACAATAACAGCTACATAGCAAAAGAACCCAACATGTATTAGTACCGAGAGAAATCAAAGGAATTGATGAACACATTTCAAACTTGTTCCATCAAAAAAGTTCCAAGATCTCAAAACAAGAGAACTGATGCACTAAGCAAACTTGTATCTTCTACGTTTGCCCACCTCACCAAGAAGGTGCTAATTGAGGTATTAAAAATCCCATCCATCCAAAAACTTGAGGCTCAAAATGTGATCACTAAAGAAGGGCCAAATTGGATGACTCCCATTGAAAAGTTCCTCAAAAATGGTGAATTACCTGATGAATAGACTAAGGCTGAAAGGATTCGTAACAAGTCAAGGCAGTATGTGTTTCAAGGAGATATCCTTTACAAAAAAAAGGATACCTTGCACCACTACTTCGATGCGTTGGCCCAGAACAAAGCCAATATCTGATCAAGGAGGTTCACGAAGGGATATGTGGAGCTCATTGTGGCCCAAAATCGGTAGTGTCAAAGTTGATGAACCTCCGACACTTTTGGCCTTCCATGCATCGAGACACCTCCGAACAACTGCGAAAGTGTGAAGCTTGTCAGTTACATGCTCTGGTACCCAAAAGGCCCAAACATAACCCTGTTCCCATCTCCTTGGCTCGACCATTTCACAAGTAGGGAATGAACATCGTTGGTCCATCCTCACTAGCCAAATGAGGAGTCAAGCTCTTATTGGTAGCCGTGGATTACTTCACCAAGTGACCAGAAGTAAAACCATTGGATAAAATCTCAGGGAAACAGGTCATTGATTTCGTTTAGGAAAGCATAATCTATCGTTTTGGGCTCCCAGGGGTACTAGTCACCGATAACGTGAAGTAGTTTGCCGAGAAGCCTTCTAGCTCCTGGTGTAAGGAGTTCAGAATAACTCAAGTATTCAGCTCGGTAGCTTACCACAATCCAATGGCCAAGTTGATAGGACAAACCACAACATTATTTAAAGGATTAAATCTCGTTTGGGAAGATACGACAACAACTGGCTCGAAAAACATCCCAATGTGCTATGGGCAATTGGAACAACCGAGAAGACGAGCCACAAGAAAACACCCTACAACCTAGTGTTTGGATCAGAGGCTGTAATCCCAACTGAAATTGGAGTACTAACACAAAGAATATTAAACATCCACCTCGAGTCAAATAAGAAAGAGACGATGATTTGGAACTCCTCAAAGAAGCTCGTGATCAAGCAGCCATACAAAAAGCAAGGTACAAGCAAAACATGGAATCATATTACAATACACGGGTGAAGCATGAACGCTTCAAGCCTGAGTACCTTGTGCTTCGAAACAATGAGGTCAGCAAGAAAGAAAGCCAAGGAAAGCTTGGCCCTAAGTGGGAAGGGCCATACACTATCCTTGAAGCCCACAAAAGGGGATCATACAAGCAAGCATGGCCATAAGGCAAAAAGCTTCCCCGCTATTGGAATAACAAAAACCTCAAAAGGTTCCACATTTAGCCAAAACGTGTTACAAATAGTTCCAAGAAGATGTTCTATCCCCCTCGTAATCAAAGTACTTTGAAATGAACAAATGATGAAATTTGTCTTTCTATCCTATAATCAGGTTGAGAACCTAGCAAAAAACTCCATGGCAAAAGCCATGTGAGGGGATGAGCTCCCAGGCCACATCGCTCAATAGGTTCAAGGGTTGAATAGACCTATATAAGGGGTGAGTTCCTAAATCAATACAACTCCATGAGACTCAGAGAAATCTTAAAAATCATGTCTCATAGACGGGTTCGAACAGCCTACACCAAATGTTCCTTAAGCCCTAACATTGGCTTACGAACCAAAAAGACTCTAAGTGAATGTCATACATAGGATAGAGGTTGTATCTTCTTGTTAAAAATATCCTAAGGCTAAGTGACTGCAACACTGAACCCTTTAAGGTATAAATAACATAAGATGCACCGCCCAAAACAAAGACAACATACAAAACCAATGAAAACACAAGGGAGTAAACAGAACAACACAATAAACATAGCAAGATAAGTTAAAGATAGCAAAGGCCATACTGGCCATCAAACATAAAACATTGTCCACAAGCCTTCCAGGCTTTAACCATCAAGGGACCTAGACGGTTCCCTTAAAATAAGAAGATGTTCAAACAAACAGCCCATAACATTGTTCGACATGTTAAGAAAGCTACGAATTAAGGTTTCTTCTTCATTTGGCAGCATCAGAGATGATAGACTGTGCTGCATCATCATGTTGGGTGTTTTTAGCCTTCCTCTTTTTCCTCCCTACGACACCCGCTGTCTCGAAGGCTTCAAGGCTTGAACCCTTTGAGCCCTCACCACCTTCAGAACACGTTTCCTCGCTATCTCCGGAGTAAGGACGTTTCTTCGAGAGGGACTTCAACACTTCATTACAAACAGCCTCATTAAGGCCCTGGGGTTTTAGCTCCCGCAAGACAGGCAAAGGTTTACCAAAACACTTGAATACTTCACCCGCATAAGGATAAACCATATGCTCAATCTTAAAAACTCTTCCCTTGAAGACTTTGAAGGCTTTGGGTTGAAAAAGAGAATACTTTTCCTAAGGCTCCCCAGGTTCACAAAGCTTTGTAACCAGCAAAAAAACCTTGGTGTCTCCCATGAACAAGAAGCTCGGTGTACACATCACCCAAGACCTTTTTGAACTCCAATGAATGGAGAAGATAGGTAACCACTTGCTGGAATCCATGCTCAATGAGCCATTCATTATCACTAGTTTCATGGGCAAGTGAAGCCTTTAACCTTTCTTTCTCCTCTAATAAGGCTTTTTTCTGAACCTTCAAGGCAGCCTTATCGACCCCAACTTAAACCTTGTCAGCCTCCAAGCATTTTTCCAACTCGACCATATCAGTCTTGTGCAAGAAGAAAACTCCTCAAATCTTCAAACATCAATGCTTTCTCCTTCTCGGTGTAGCCCTCAGTTTCTTTCAAAGCAAACATTGAAGCTTTCATCTCATCCCTCTTCTTCGAAAAGACTTCATATTCTTGCATCCTTTTGCGAAATCGGGATATACCCTCTAGAAGCAAGGCAGGAAGGTTGCAAGCACCCAACATAATTTTCGAAATCATTAGTTCATCGTCCATAGATGAGCAAGAACCTTGAACAGTAGGAGGAGCAAAATGGGTAAGAACATCCTCACAAACGGATGAAGACTTGAAGCTCTCACCAACTGTGACCTTCTAATCCGGCACATAAACCTCTTCTGGATCAACAATGGTGGAACCTTCACCACCCTTCCTGAAACCCTTCAAGCTCACAACCTTCTTACCCGCTGGTTTACTTTCCTTAACAATCACCAAGGGCAACTCCTTGTCTTTTCCCTCAACCCCAACTTCTGAGTCATCTGAAGCCTCTATGTCATTACTTGGTTCCACTGGCTCAGAGGCCGATGGTAGTTCAGCTCCCTTCAACATACGTCGGGTTAAACAATGAATAGAAGCTTTGGAAGCACTGAACCTAGTAAAGCCTTTGACATTTAGAACGTTCACATCACCTGAACCCTCGAACCTGTGTTCAGCACCTTTGGCAACAGCATCTTCGCCCGGGGTAGCCTCAGCATCCCCAAACACAATATCAGAGGTATCATCAATCTTTATAAAGCATAAGGCAAAACATCATACCCTGATCATCCCTCATGAGCACAGGGTCACGATCTGGCTTGTCCCACAAGATGCTCACACCCATCAACACTAAAAGGTGTTCAGGAAAGGGACTAAGCCTCGAAGGACATATCCTAATGGCTTTTAACAACCAACTATCTAGTTCAGACTCAAATGGCTCAAGCTTGTTTAACACAACATCAGGGTGCCTCCAAACAAGCTTGAAGGGAACAATGGACTCAGAAATCCAGAAAAATCGGTCCTTCCAAGAACCAAAGGTAGTAACATCAACTTGGGATGTCTCAAACGTGACCCAATCTTCGTTCTTGGTCAACCGGAAGAAACATCGGAACAACAACGATGGGCCATACCCTATCACAAAACCTCAAAGGGTAAAGTCCCAGCAAGACCTTGAGGACGCAACTAACCAAACGACACATGATAATACTCTAAAATATTCAGAACAAAGACCGAAAATGAATGACACAAGTTGGAAAACTCGAAATGACAGTAATAAAGAGCAATCGAACCAGCGGGACACTGATCGATCGATTTATCTAAAACCCGGAGCCACCTGATTAAACTTTAGATCGATTCCCCATTCTTTACAAAAGCCTCAACTTCCTCTCTAGTGACACAAAACTAACTCACATATAGATCTTTGCTAGCACCCAGGAGAGACGATCGAAAGAAAAAAGAAATTGAAGTCTAGGCAGTTATTATTACGCAAAAGGCAAAAAACTGCCATCCATCACATTAACTGTCATTTCAAAATTCAAATCCAAAGAACTTAGACGTCTTATAACCTTTCAAGCCTTGAAGCCTTTAAGCAATAAAAATCGTGTACAAAAGTCAGAAGCATTTGAGCTTACACCCCAAATACCACTGACTTGGGGGGCTGATGACGGGGGTAGCTCAAACCTTAATAAACTGATTAGAGACACAACAGCTTAAAAGGTTAAAAGGTTCAGAAATCGTCAGCTGTCATGAACAGTAAAAAGGACAAGTCAGAGCCTTGTCACCTCACTGATTACTTGTAAACTCTCTTACAGCCGCAAAAGCAGAGCACATGCACAAGAAGCTCTCTTTTACCCGCAGGTCTAAACCCTTCAACCCCTAAATGGGTAAGTCTCTCACTACAAGCCAAGTTCACTAGTCCAAGGTTTCCCCTTTGAGAAATCTCATTCCTTATAAGAAGTAGACCATGGCAAACATTAGAACCACTCCAGAATCAGTAGGAATCATCCTAACTCTCTGATTCTTCTTCTCCCTCTCGAGAACTAGCTTTATGCTTTCTTATCTTCTTCTCCCATGAGAACTAGCTTTATGCTTGCTTCTCTTCTTCACACTAAATAATTCATCTTCTCCAACGATTACGTTCTGGGCTGGTTTCATATCAGTCTAGAATTCAAGGAGAACAACAATAACACTAGTGAACCTCTCTCCACGTCTTGCAAACATGGGGGGACCCCACGACCTGCGTTAGGCTAACTGAAACCTTGAACCCTTTTACCCGGAGATATCGCTACAGGCCTTGGTCTTGTATTTGTTGTAGCAACAATGCGTATAGAAAAAAAATTATATATGATAATAAAATTTCTTTGAAGTGGGTTTTTTAAACATGTGTTAAAATTTCTATGAGTGATACGCACCGGTTAACAATATCATTATGTATCACTATTCATTCAATGTTTGTTACCGACGATCTTCACGTGACATATTCATGTGCTACTATCTATTGTTGCATCAACTTTGTGTTATTTCTAGTTGTTTGGAGATCAGATTGCTTAATATCTACTCCTTATAACCTTAAGATGAGTGCTATTCCTCCTTAAATTACTTTTGTCCATTCCTTCCCTTTTACCAACATACATGCTTAGGTGATTGGTGAATTACTTCCTAAGATGGAGAGGCAACATATGTAGGATGTTAATCAACTCAACAAATAAAGATTACAACTCCCATAAAATAATGAGGGTAGAATATACCACTAGATTGTACCCGGCTCAATGGTTTTGGGCCTAACACTTAGAGGCTCATGGAAATCCTAGCCCATATTTTCCTTTATAAAGGATTCTTCATATCAATGGTAAGCATCTTCTTCCCTCGTGATACATCTTATACATATATTATCAATTACATACATTGTAACAACTGATATTTCCAGATCAACCCGGATTATGACACATGTCAAGATGTTCGTCCCATGACAACTTGTTAAAAGTTGGGGGGACTAAAGCTACCAATGGATTAAAGATAGAAGTTGAGGGACTAGAGTTGACATTCCTAAATTTTGTTCTTACGTGCTTGGCTTCCTCTTACAGTCCATAAAGTGCTTGAAGATAGATTCTAGTTCTCACAGTCTTCATGGACCGTAAGCCAGAACATGTTGCCCTCTTTCGACATGTAAGAGGCTACTGTTGCACAATCGACGTGGTGACCATTACTGCCACCACCAACGACCTCTGTGCCACCTTGCAACCACCTGGGATGCGTGTTGATGCCATGAGCAATCCTTCTAGCTATCAATGTGACCCTCCTTGAGCTTATTTTTCATCCCATACAACTTTTCTCCTCTTTTGAGTTCACTCTTGCTTACTCTTGGTGTTCTTTGCAATCCGGTCTTAATTCGACCCCGTTTAGCATAATCAGAGGTCCATCAACCCTATAATAAGGTATTTTAACTCTCCTCGGTAGCTAATTCCACTTGGTTCACGCCAATTTGCTTCTGATGTGGTCTCATTATACACAATTTAACTTTTTGGTTTGACCTGATTATTTCAGTTTGCTAAAATTATTGGCTTTTCAATTCCTTGCTTATATCTCATCCTCATTAGCTAAGGTATGTTGTTATGACTTTAAATTCATCGGTTGGTTTAGATTACAGTCAAATTAGGTCGAAATCAGAAATTCGTATTCTATCAAAATTTGGGTAACAAATTGTAAAGCAAAGCCATGTTACCCCCTTCCGATCTGTAACACAAACCATTATCCAGATTGACTTTAATTAGGTTACGGATCGTAAGTCCAACCCATCTCATCCTTTACATTTTGTAATAGGGTTGATAAGTCAATTCTGATCTAAATTGGGTCAGCGATCCTAAGCCTTGATATGGTCCTCTCCTACGGTCCGTAAGAGGCCTCTATTTACCACGCTGATCCATTTGGGTGATGGACCATAAGTCCCAACCTTGGTCAACCCATACGATTCGTAATAGGTCAAAATTCAATTTGTGACCGGTAATTGGGTCATGGACCGTAAGACACACCTTTTTTAACCCATACGGCTAGTAAAGACTCTATTGCTGTCTATCTGATTAAACCATTTAACATAATGAACGTGTTTTCAAACCCGATGTTATAGGACCAAGTCTTAACGACATCAACGGTCAGTAAGATTTTGATATGATTGTCTAACTAAAGATAACAAGTAAATACATTAATAGTTTTAAAAACCTGAGATGCTAGTTTAAAACCCCTTGATTATTGTATCACCTTTGGTGGTGCCTGATTACCATGTTATAACTTTGCTTACGGCAGCATGGTTGCAATCAATACCACTTTGAGCCAAATTATGCATGTATAGGGTACCATCTTGTATTCATTAATATTATATGAGTCACAAACACAGGGTGTAGGCATACACCTGATAGACGTGGGTGATATGTGTAATTGGTACATCTAGGTAGCACTAAGACTAGATTCACATGTATAACACGCTTTTAAAGTCGTAAATCAAGAAACACTTCTCATGTATGTTTTAAAATATTTTATAAATGTTCCTATTGATTGTATTTACCAACAAAAGTTGATGTACTTTATAGATTGACTCACATTTGCCGATCCTCAAAAGTGGCTAGGTTGGTTCGACCTTAAACGCCTTGCAACGTGCAACTTCGATGATAAAGGTCTATGATGTCGTTAAGTCCTTTTTTATAATTTGATCCACTTTTGGGTTATGTGTCTGATATTAGCATAATATTTTAATACTTTTATGGGTTTTTGTATAATTTCGTATATTTGATTAATAAAAATATTTCCCTTTTGCTGCAATGTAATTTTGTCAACAATCAGACACGTGAATACCCCACATTCGTGCCCACCAGGAAAGCAGGGTGTGACATACACACAGTTAGGGGGGATCCAATACTGATTTGAACATTAGAGGGGGATCTAGAGACTCTGGTCTCTGGCCCCTTATAATGAGTTCTTCTTGGTTTTGTAGATCTGGTTCGAGGTAGAGATGACGAGATGTTGCAAGTTATCTTTGTAGTCGTTGCGTTGATTCTAATCATTACCTTGGTTGACCGGTGAAGCAACAATGAGCATTGTAAAATGGATTTTCTAGATACTACAAGTTTGTTATGATGAAACACGGATCTGGTAGAGATTAAACAAGTACGTTCTATGTTAGAGGGTTTGTATTTATAGGCCACAAGACAACCTTTCAAACATGTGTGGGTTTTAGTTTTTGTCAAATCAATCAAACCAAACAAGTGTGAGTATTTGTTTTCTGCCTAAAATGGGTGTGCATTATTGTTGTGATTATTCAAGAGACATTTAATGAACCCTCATTACCCTCATAACTATTGGATTTCTCTAAGTCCGACTACTCATATATGTCCCAATAATTCTTCGATTTCTTTCGGAAGCACAAGATTAATCACTTGTTTCGTCACCTTGTTTCATTATCTACTACGTTCACATTGTTTCGTTACCAACATTCAAAATAGTAAAGATGTGGTGGCACTGCCCTTCGCCCACACCAAAACATGTGTGACTTTTGGCGTGTCACCTGTTTGAACCTATGAAACTAAAGGGCTATGAATGTTTATTTTCTACCTAAAACGGGTATGCCTTTAAATAACCATTTTGACTAGTCAAAGACTTTCAATGGAGCATTATGACAATTGGATATTCGATTTCAGTAGCCAAGTCAAGATACTTTTGTATGTTGGTTGACACAATTTGTTTCGTAGGGGTAGAGTGGTGACGGCACCCATCACCCACACCAAGGATCATGACTTAGGCGTGTAAGGGTGTATTGCACCTTTTGAGCCATGTGTCTTCTTCATGGCTAAGGCACTAATTACCCCTTCAAATGGGACATTCGAGTAGTAAGTGACGTACTTTACAACCAAAAGGTTGAGAGTTCAAACTTTATAGAGTGCAGGTGTGATGTATATATTCTAAAAAATCTAGGAATTGTTGTTAATAAAACTCCACCGAATTGTGGTGATACGAACTCTTAAATGGTTATACTACCAAATCATTTTATTTTTGGTTTCATGTGGGTTTTTATATATAACTATGTGATTAAGATTATACCCTACACTTCTTTTCTACTTAGATACAAATTAAATTGGTACCTTTAATCAATCATATATAGGATATGAAAAGTACAATGAATCCAATATATATTTAGGCATTTAGCTGGTTTCTCGATACTACAATATCCTTCTAGAAACCCACTGAAACTTTGATCATATACATGTGATGCGTATAATACAAACCATGTGCCCTCATATGGTAAAAAAATGGAGACACTGGATAAAATGTTGAAGCTAGTGTCTAGTGATCTTATATTGGGGAAGATACAACGTATGCAATGAGCACATGTAAACGGAAACAAACAAAACCAGAATAGGAGTGAAATAATTAGATGCGTGGTTGACTTTAATTAATATATTTATTATATTATTTTCATTTTATTATCATGTTCTTCTTTTTTAATTATAAGAAAAATTACAAGTTTTGTCCTTTATCTTAATACCACTTATTTTAATGAATTTTGACAAGTTTTGCCCTTTACAAGGAATTTGGTTGCACGTTTTGTTCTTTAGGCTTAACTCAGTTAGATTTTCTTGTTAAATCTTGTCACCCAAGGGTATTTTAGTCTTTTTATCCATTTATTTAATATTATTTAAAAGATAAAACAAAATATTTTAGGGTTGACTCTTGAAATAAATGGGTAAAAAGACTAAAATACCCTTGAGTGACAAGATTTAACAAGAAAATCTAACTAGGTTAAGACTAAAGGACAAAATGTGCAACAAAATTCCTTGTAAAGGGCAAAACTTGTCAAAATTTGTAAAAAAAAGACACCGTCTGACAAGTGGTATTAAGATAAAGTACAAAACTTGTAATTTTTTATTAATTATATACTTAAACAAGAAAGCCATATATTGCCCTCTAATTCCATTCCTCTTGAAAAAGGAAAAAAAAAAAACATGTTTTCCTTTTTTGCAAACATTTTTTTCCCAAAAATTATTTAGGACATTTTATAATTATGGTTATATATCCTAACCTTGAGCAACTGAGAGCAGTCGAAAACAGATTGTCGACGAGGAATTTTGTCACGACAAAAGCTTTCGCAAAGTAGGCTTTTAGGATAGGTTTGACGCTCGCAAATGATGTTTTTCGAAGGAATGAATGCGGTAACAACCAAAATATATAATTTAAATAACTAAATATGCATGATCATGGAGATTAGATAAATGGGAAGTCATTAAAGACTTTGCTGGCAATCAAGAAACCCGTTTTATAAGGAGATCTCATCACATGCTCTAATCAACTTACTTATCTGTCATGTTTCTTTGTGTTTTATTCTATAAATACCCAATGAGACATAACATAACCACAAATTAATCTCAAATGGCCACTAAAACCTACGTGAGACAAAACTCTCATAACAGGTCAATCAGTTCGCCATGTGGACCGGTTTGTGAGGCCGAGTACAAGAAGCTCATGGGTCAGGATGATGAGCCATCGAGCCCGACTTCTGATATCGTGGAGGAAGATGTTATGGATCAGAATCCACCGACGTCAAGGCGCGGTCTAGTCCTCTTTGTCACTTCATTGGTGTTGATCTTCATAGCTATAGCCATGAGTAAATATTCCAAGGATGGGTTTTGGCTCACCACCAAAAAGATAATTTTATGGCGTCAATGATCAAGATTGAGGTGAGGGTCAGTAAAATCTTCAACCGTCAAATGATTTATGGTTCTTTATTTATTTTTTTTCTTGTTACTTTTCCATTTATAGTTTTGTGGCTTGTGTTCTTCATCGTCTTCTCATAATGAAAAAATAGTTGAATGCCATGTTTGGTTTGCATTTTTTTAGTGGCAAGTTGGATATGTATATATCTGCTCGATCTTACTCCTAAGTGCCATGTGAAAATAAATACATATTCAAATACAGTTGGTAATTGTTGGCTATGGACGTTGGTAGACCCAAACTAATTTCAATTAAAAGCTCAAATATAATTTTGGTCAAGTAAATATTCCTTTTACAACTACAAACAATAATAAGCGAAAATTAGTGTGTTATTTATAGAACATTATAACAAAAGTTTTCTAACATAGAAATTTTTACTTATAAAAAATATAAAAGTTGGTTTTAAATGTCTATTGAATTAAGTTAATTTAATTATTTACTAGAATTTTGATCCAAGCCGCGCGCTGCCGTGGCAAGTGGCAACGTCACATTTCTGACTTTGTTACACGCGATAATGACATTAACGTGTGGTGTGCAGATATGGCATCATGTGTTTTTACTTTGTTAAACATATTATGTCCGTGACATTAACGTCATTAGACATAGATAAAAATGGTATGCCTCGGGCGTTACGGTGTAAAATCGTAAAAGTAATTTGGATAGTGGTTTAAAAGTAATTCAGATATTAACGTGGTTAGGCATGGATAGAAATAAGTATAATAATATGTCGTATATTGTGGTGTAAAGTCATAAAAGTAATTTACACAAAAAAAAGGTGTTAAGTTATTGAATAGAAAGGATTGAAGGGTCAAAGTTGTTAATTACCAAACGTTAGGAGGTGTCAAGTTATTAAGTAGAGAAGGTTAGAGAGTTGAAGTTGTTATTTATCAAAAGTTAGAAATAAATATGTAACTTGCTTAAAAATGAAGGTTAATAGTGTTTTATGTCAAAAGTTTGAAGGATTAGAAATGTCATTTTAGAAATTTAAGAGATAGCCAATGAGCTATAGCTTAATTGGCATTGGAGGGGAATAAAGATTTGGGTTTGAGGCATAGGTCACAAGTTCAAATCTGATCTCAACCGGGTTTTACCGTAGCAGGCTTTCGGACGACGGATTTTCGTTAGAACTGGTGATGGTGAGCTTGAGCTACTCTGCAATCGCAAACGTATATGGTTGTCTTTTGCCATTAGGTTACCTCGGATAGCCAGATATTTATTTCGTCGGCTATTAAAAAAATCATGGGAATAAAATTGAAAAAACTATTGAACTTTTCATATAAGGTATTTATAATACATATATATAATTTAATCGAATCAGGACCAGAAATGGTAAAATGGTAAAATTTTGTGTGTTTTTTAGCTATTTTTAGGCATTTTTGGTTGTGTTCACATTGGTTCTCGTGGTTCTCGCAATAAGGGGTGGTTCTTAACGGATCTTTGTCCTATATATATATATTTTAAATAATTTAGTGAAACACTTGAGAAAATTACGTATATTAGCATAGTTTTCCTAATTTGGTATTTGGTTATATGTTTTCCTCTTTAAGTGGGCTCCTTCGTTATGTTTTCTTTCTTTATTTTTGCAAACGATTAATGACAGTAGTTTAATGTATAATAGATTTTTTGTCTCTTCTTAGAAAATATAAAAATATTAAAAATAGTTATAAGCATGACCACGAGATTAGAACCTCGAATAATAATGAGTTAATGACAATACCATGTTAGGTGTGTAATGTAGAAAGAAAAAAATATTGGTGTAGTTAATATGATTTCTGTTTTTAGGCTTAAAATTTACTCAAACCGATTTCAGTATATTAAAATCTCGAGTATGTTTAAAATACAAGTTAGATAACTTTTAAAGAAAAATGAATTAATGCACTTTAAAGTACACAAAACTAGATGAAAAAGCATATAAGGTGCAGAAAATGATATTTTGATCGATATAAAGGTAAAGATTAAATGTAAATGGGTCTTAACATACTAAACGTGAGAAACAATTGTCTATTTAAACATGATGTTTAGTTGAAAAATGTAAAAAAAATTTATTATTTTTCTCGTGTATTTACTCTAGTAGAGTAATTATGTATCATTGCAGTACTAGACTGATTACATAATTACTCTATATTGTAAATACATGAATTTTTTTAATACTCCGACTAAAATATGTGCTTGACAAGATAAGAAAAGATATCTGAAAAAAAAAATCTTCCTACATTTTCCTTGTTTAGTATGTTAAGATCATTTGTATAATAACATTACCAAGTAAAACCCATGGCATTATAGCCTAGTGGTATCTTGGTGGTGGGATAAGGCTTATGACCATTAGGTCATGAGTTCGATTCTCACAAGGGGGGGTTTTTTCCCAGATTTATTGGGTTTCCTCCTGAATTGGTGTATGGGCATTATTGCCTAGTGGAGATGGATATGATCGGGTGGTTCCGCTGGTGACACGATGATACTCCAGTGGTCCGTCAGTGATCCAAATTTGCCGTTCAAAAAAAAAAAAAAAAAAAAAAAAATCAGCCAGTAAACTTGGACAAAAATAGTCCCTAAACTTTCAAAATTGACAATTACCCTTCTCCTTATACTCGTTTTCATTCTTTAGCTTAAAATAAAAATAAAAACTAAAACTAATGTTCTCATGTGGTTGTTTTTATATACGTGTCGGAAACGAGTGGCTCAAATATAATGTGTTTTCATCCATATTTTTATGTATGATTTCAATTGGTCTACTTTTTGACATTTTTATGTACGTGTCTTTATAAGTTCATGTTTCAACATAATTTTTTTTCGGAAACGAGTCTGGTCAAATATAATACTTATTTTTGCGTATGTTTTGGTTGGTCTACATTTTGACCTAAACTTTGTTGGAAACAAGTCGGGTCAAATATAATATGTTTTTATTCAACCGTATAAATTCGAGTTATTATACGTTTTGATGCAAAGGTAAAGGTGGTATAGTGGTTAAGTGGAACTCTCACTAAACGAACCAACTCGAGTTCGATTTTCTTTCTTTTGTAACATCTTTAGATTGGATACATCGAAATACGCGTTTTCATATGGTTAACGCATCACAATATCACATAACTTGTTGTCAGCTATAAACAACTAAGGTGTAGCTGCCACAACGCGTATCTTATGGCAATAATCTAATTATTTATCAATATATCATGTAAATTATTGTATATAATCATGCATAATATATACCATACATAACACAACACAACACAAAATAAATTTAGCCATTGGATAGTAATTCCTTCTCAGTGTTCATAAAGCCACCACGAAGGATCTATAAGTCATAAACAAATATTTGGGCTCTCGGTGATGTTTACATCAAGCGTCTAGTAGTATTTTAGATTACATTGCATTTTACGTCCTTTAAATTTGAGCTAAATTAGAGGTCCTTTAACTAACGAAACTACACTGGACGACCTTTATGCTACTGTTTTCTATCAGGTAGTGTCATTTAGATCAAACTCAGTTAGTTTTTAATGTTAATCCAACCCATGTGCCACTCATGTGAGAGTATAATGGTCATTTTCACTTAATAAATAGCAAAAAATGAATTTAAAAATAATGGCAATAATCTAATTATTTATCAATATATCATGTAAATTATTGTATATAATCATGCATAATATATACCATACATAACACAACACAAAATAAATTTAGCCATTGGATAGTAATTCCTTCTCAGTGTTCATAAAGCCGCCACGAAGGATCTATAAGTCAAAAACAAATATTTGGGCTCTCGGTGATGTTTACATCAAGCGTCTAGTAGTATTTTAGATTAAATTACATTTTACGTCCTTTAAATTTGAGCTAAATTACAGGTCCTTTAACTAACGAAACTACACTGGACGACCTTTATGCTACTGTTTTCTATCGGTAGTGTCATTTAGATCAAACCCAATTAGTTTTTAATGTTAATCCAACCCATGTGCCACTCATGTGAGAGTATAATGGTCATTTTCACTTAATAAATAGCAAAAAATGAATTTAAAAATAATATTATATGTAAAACCTAATACTAGAAATTAAAAAAAAAGAACATAACATGTCAATTTGTGAGTGGGCTCCACCACACTTCCCACATTCTTCATCACTTTTTCTTCAACAATATCCCCTCATTAACCAACCAGGTTTCGTTTTGCCAGCACTGGTGGCCACCGATTCTTCAATTCTAAAGAGTTGCTCTGAGACACCACTTCTATTTTTGCTTGATTTAGAAGCCTCGCCCAATCTACATTCGATTTTGTGAAACCTGCTTGAAAAAATGACCTTGTTTCCGATGACCTTTAAATGGTGATGGTAGCGGCGATATTCATACAATGATGGTCGGTGGTAATGAGCTTCAAGGGAAGGGTGCTAGGGTGGTTGCAGATTTAGGTGAAGTGGTTCTTGGTGATGGAGAAGATAAAGATGTTGTGGTTAGGGAGCGGGGAAGAAATGAAGTAGAGAGGATTTCACACCCACTTCACTGTAATTAATAAAATCAATTGTGTATCGACGGCATGCTCACGTCCACCAACGAACAACGCCGACATGTACACATCCACCAATTCGAGCCCAACACTGAGGTTATTCATCAAAAATTGGTTATGCAGAATTTTGTTTCATAATGTTTAGGGTTTTCTTACCAAGCCAAATTTCCTTAATTTGATTAAATTCATCAACTTTTTTTTTCGGAGTGTTGATTTCTTGATGTGATTTGAAATTGAAACTGTTGAACAAATCTTTTCTTCGGTGGATGTGGGATGAGTAATGTGATTGATGCTATGTTGTTTGTTTTTGGAAAAAGAGAGAAACAAGTTATTTATTGAGCAAATTACGAAAATGGCCAGAAAAATGGTTGACTTACCAAAATGGTCAACTCATTTGGAACGAGGCATCACGGATCCAAATGCACGGGATGCGTCTGAAAACGGGATGCGTCTGATATGAAGATGAGATGCGTCTGAAAGATGGGATGCGTCTGAGAGATGGGATGCGTCTGAGAGATGGGATGCGTCTTGGAGCGGGATGCGTCCTTCAAGCACGGGATGCGTCTTTGGAGCAAAACCCAATAAAAAATGGACATGTGGCCACGGGATGCGTCCTTGGAGCGAGGCATCATGCACGGGATGCGTCGGGCAAAGTTTCCGGCGATGTTTTTCGGCGAGTTGCAGGGTTCCGCCATTTTTTCCGGCGAGTTGCAGGTTTCCGCCATTTTTTCCGGCAAGTGCAAATTTAATCTTGAAACCTGTCTTCATATCAGACGCATACCCGGAGCTGCATACCCGATCGTTCCTCTAATTCCAGCTGAGCTACTATTATATCTATTTTGGTTAATCTGGAGTTAGATGTGGCTGGCTCACTACCCAACAATGCAGCAGGGAAGACTACTTTTTTTTTTTGAAAATTAGTAAATTGAAAGAGAAGCAACAAAAATGGGGAGTTGACATTTGACTACTGTTCCACCTACTTTTTCTTCTTTAATTATCTTTTGCAGACAAGAAACCCAAAAAGGCTGCATGTCTATGCCATTTGTCCATTTTCTATTGGGAGACGCATTAAATACTTGAGGAGTCTGTATATGGACGCTTCAGGTGGCTATTTTCGTAATTGGTGTGAGTCAATGGCTATTTTCGTAAATAGCTCTTATTTATTAGGTTGTTTGACTTAAAAAAAAAAAAAAGAATTATCAGCTTGTTTATTAGGCCGTGGGGTATGGTGGGGCTTGGGTTGGGTTTGGGTTGAGGCATTTGCTGACACGTGGAATGGGAGCCCCCAACGCCTAGTGACGTGTCCGCGGGGTATGGCGGGGCGTGGGTTGGGCTTGGGTTGGGTGCACCGCGTGGCAGATTGTTTAAAAAAAAATACAAAAAATTTATAAAATTCACACAACATTTATAAAAAAAAACCTACAACTTCATTAAAATTTTAAAAATTACATAATCTTAAAAAATACATAATTTCTAAAAATTACAAAATAACAAACCTAGAGCGTTAGATAAATTTCAAAAGGGCGATCTTGTCGAACGCCTTTCGCTCTTTGCCTCGAAACTCTATGTTTGCCACCGCCACCCGGTCCTCGTGGCTTAACTCGCCGCTCGGAATGGCTTCGTAGTAAGCCTTGAAACGATCGAGCTTGGGTCGTAGCTCGCGCCATTTGTGTTGGCACGCGTTGAGGTTGTGGCGGTCGTTACCGACGTTATGTCGGTAGGTTGCGAATGCTTCCGGCCAATATTTTGTTTGGCCCGGTGGCCGCCCCTTCATAGCGTCAACGACGCTTGTGACGAGAGCCAATTCTTCTTCGTGAGTCCAAGATGCCATGTTCTTCGTGGGATGGGGGGGACCAGTGGGTTAGCGGGTTCGAGAGAAGTGGGTAGCCGGTGGGGTTGGGTTCGTGGGATTGGGGGACCAGTGGGTTGGGGGTTACATTTTATAGGGGTTGTTGGGAGACCCGGGTGGCGGTTTGGTTTTCCCCAAACCGTTTGAATTTAAAATTCAAAATTTGAAAAGGCAGCTATGACATGGCGGGTTGAGCGAATGGGAGGCAGCCGGCTAGCATGTCCATACCGCCCCACGCCTGGCTTGAAACCCAAGCCCCAAGGGCCACGCCCCAACCCAAGCCCACCCGGGGTGGTGGCTTGGGCGTTTTCCCCCAACCCACGCCCCATACCCCATAGCCTTAGGGGGACGTGGTGGTGGAAGGTAACTAATTTATTTTTGAGTAAATTGTCATTTTAGTCCCTGATGTTTAACCCAAAATGTTACTTTAGTTCAAATAGTTTTTTTTCTTTTATAGGTCCTTGACGTTTGCTATTTTTCGTCATTTTCGTCCAACCCATTAACTCTATCCAAAATTTATGTTAAATGAGGGTATTTTAGAGTTTTAAACATATATTTAATTTATTCACTTGAAAAGGAAATAAAACCAACGAACTCGCTCTCTCTCTCTAGAGTGATCTATTTCTCTCTCTCAACTCACTTCTGTTACGTTACCCTTTTTTCTCTAATCTCTCTCCAGACTTGTCACACCCTAACCGATGGTGGAAACATTAAGACGAGATGTAGTAGATTGCTCAAAGACAACATAACACTAAACTTGCGATAATAAATTAAAATTCAAAATTTTATTTCATCAGATTCAAAACATTACATTGCCTCGAAAGGAAATAGAAAAAATTGCAAGTTACAAAACCAAAACGTAAATATGCATTAATAAAATTTGGTGAGTTTCTAAATCCACCATAAGTAGATTTATTGTAGACGCATCATCAAGCATTTCCTGCAACATGTATAAAATATCCGTCAACACAAATCATGTCGGTGAGCATACTAGTTTGTCTACATAGCATAAGTATGTATAAAGTCTCAAATCCACATGATTAAAGTTATACCAATTATGTAATCATACTAGCATGCAATGGCTAAAAATCAACCAAAAGTTTCCACTAGGGTAACCTTTTCACCGAAGTGAATAAGACCGTAAAGATTAAATACTTAACAATGATCCAACAAACGGGATGGCGTGCTACTCCTGTAGCGCTATTCATGTTAAGGGAATTTTTAAAGTTACTGATAGATAACATGGCATAAGATTGTTCTAGCATGTATAATACAAATAGTATAACAATTAAGCATGCTAAAGGACTTAGTGTTTGCATAAGTTTGATTGTATGTGTGTGATTTTGTATTTAATTTCGAATACATGTTGCAACCCAAATAATGTTTAAAGCGTAAAATAGGTCAAGTTTGAACTCACGGTTTGCGAAGATTTCCACAAAAAAACGATTGAGTGGTTTTGAATGATGGAACACCGAAGCTACCGTAAAAAGGTAAACAAAGGTGTATGAGTACTTGGACATGGAGTTTGGGAATGTAAACGAAAGTTACAAGTACGAAATTACATAAAAATATATCCCATATTGGACACTTATTCGGATACTATTATTAGTTTGTGTTTTTCAATGAGTCTTTTTACCCATTAGAAATTCGAGCTAAGGAATCCAAGACTTTGAGGGGGGGGGGGGGGGGGGGTTAGGTTTTTTGGTGGTGGTGGGTGTTTAGGTTTTGGGTGGTGATGTAGTGGATTTAATTTTAGGTTATTGGACATTTGTCACTATATAAATCTTTATTACACACTTCTTACAATTAGGAGAATTTGTAGAATAACTTGACCCTTATATTATATATACTTAGTACATTTGCATATATATGTGTGTGCTTTTTATATTCTAAAATCGTCTTATTTCTCTGTCATGTTCCTATAAAGTATAAGAGTTGCTCACTTACCACAATAATATAAATAAAAAATCTAAAATATGATAAGGTTTAGTGTCTGGTATTAAAAAACGTTTTCAGGTTTTTCTCTTACATTGTTTTGTAACAATAACATGATGAATGATGATAGTATACATAACTGAAATGATGAAAAAATCGTATATTGTTAATTATTTACGTTACAAATCTCAAAAAATTACTAGGTATCATAGTTTCAGTTTTTTCTATATTTCAACCTTAGTTCTGATCAACTTAAGAAAAAAAAGGTGTTTCATTTTATATTAAAACTAGTGGGTTATCACCTGCTTTTTGCGGCGGGTTTAAAACGTAGACAAAAATAAGTAAATCGTGAACTTGACTATAAAAAACCACGTCACGTCGGTATATTCGAAAGTCGCAAAAAAGTTAAGTTGTTGTATGCGAAAGCCAATTTCTTTGAACAAAATTTACACCAAAACGTATATAAAGATAAACACAAGAGCCGTACATTACAGGGGGTCAATTTAAACGTAGATAAAAAAACACGTCGAACAATGGTGTATTTAGAGTGCTAGGGGGTTTAAAAACCGTACTGTTAAAAACGTTTAAAAGCAACGTTAGGAAAACTCACGTCGAAACATAGATAAAAATAACATGTGTGAAAGGTTGATATAAAAAACAAAACCCATAATAAAATCATGTAACTGGAAAATTATTTTTTTATGGGTTTCGTTTTTTTATGCCAACGAAACGTGGATAAAATATTTGGTCGGTATCGGGAATTTCTGAATCTACGTGACGGGAATTTGGTCGGTATCGGTTCAGTTCGTTATAGTACCGGTACTCTCTATAACAACCAAAAGAGAAAACAAAATAACGAATACCAATACTGGTATCGACATTGTCTGATCGAAATCAATCCAGCTTGTTTCGTTACTTGTGTCATACCGTAATCGGTATAATTAACGAAGGCAAATTAAAAGAAGCTAAAAAATCCCACAAAAAGACAAAAAGCAAAAAAAAAATACAAAAAACAAAAAAACAAACGATTGCTACATGAATTGTTATATATATATGATTTAAGGTCATAATATGATCAAAAGGATATCGAGACGTGTTTCATATAGACCGAAAACAAAATAACGAATATTAATACCGGTACTGACATTGTTCGATCGATATATGGCCGGTTTGTTTCATTACCTGTACAATACCGTAATCGGTATGATTAATGAACGCAAATTAAGCAGCTAAAACTAAAAAAAACCCACAAAAAACCTAAAAGCAAAAAAAAAAAAAACAATTCACTGTAGCTAGCTACGTGAATTGTTATATATATAATCTATTATCTATTATATATAATAAATGAAAGTGATTTGGGCCACGTGTCACTTAATTAGGGCATCCTCAATTCTCTTTTCCCGCCCAACATTACCACACTTCCATCCCTTTTATACTCCTTTTGTCTCCTTTTTTCCTTTTCAAAACCCTAGATCTGAATCTTCTTCTCCTTCTCCTCTACTCTTCTCCCTTCTGAATCAAAGATCAAACCAAATCATCTCATCATGAATCATTCGAAGCGTCACCAGGTAAGCCCTATATCTTCATTTATTTCAATATTGTAGCCCTAATTTTGGTTGCAATCCTAACTCGCTTTTCTTGATTTTGTAGCCCTAATTCGACATTGAACCTTAAATTGAAGAACACATAACTCGAAATCAGCCTTTATAATTTTCATGTCTGATTATACCATGAAGAGGTAATATCTAGCTTTTGTAATTTTCATCCCGAGCTATAGTTGGGAAGATTCTTTCATCTTCTTTGTCGGCAAGGTTCTTCCATTTGAGGTTTGATTTGTATGTTTATAGATCTGTGTTGATTTCTTCTTATTTTCATACAAAGTTTCTAATTAAACCCTAATTTCTACTCCTAATCTCATCATATGGTTCCAGGGTTGTTGTCATCAATGGTCATCAAAGTTGAGATCCGCTTACCTACGGCTAGATTTCCGCCATGAACTGGTATGTTTGAATATGTTCAGAAACTAAGGGTTTTTTCTTAACGGTGATGATATGAGTACAACATCTGTTGATTATTGATCTGTGAATATGTTCACCGATTATTCTTTTTGAAATTAAGGTTTCATTTGCTTAAGATTTGAATCTTTCGATTGTTGAAGCCTTTTAAATTTCCAGTTCCCGAGGTATGATCTGTTTCTATATGATTTTGAATTTGATTGATTGGTCACTTGCTATTGTTGTTTGATGTTCTTCGTTATTTCATATAATATAATGATTTGTTATACAACTACATGCTTTCATATTTCATTATGATTTGTATGCTTTTAGGGTTTGATTTTATATTGGTCATCACATTAATGGTGAGTAATCAAGAATATTGGATGGTTTAATTAGTTTTATTTTGGGTATTTTTGGATGATTTCATCCATTTCTTTAGATAGTTCATGATTGAAGATGCAGTTGAAGTTATCATTTGAGTGAAATGAATGTTGATTTATCAGAAGATGCAGTTGAAGGTATCTTAAATAAGATAATAATTGATTACATCCCTGTTGAAAAATAGAATTGATAAATTTAGGGAAAGTGAGGTTGAAAGATGATAATCCAACAGTGGAGATCTCATTCTACAGCTTTGATAAATTGAGCGGTATTCTCATATAATTCTTCCTAGATGCTTCCAATGAAGCGGCACTTTGGACATTATAATAGAAAGAATAAATAATAGATGTTTGAAGAACAACAGATGTCCAAAGTGTTGATTATTTGGAAGCATCCAGGAACCATTATTTGAGAATACCCTTGAATTTATCGAAGCTGTAAAATGAGATCCTCCACTGTTGGGTTATCATCTTTCAACCTCACTTTCCCTAAATTTATCAATTCTATTTTTCAACAGGGATGTAATGCAGTGGTTCAGCATCTACAGTGGATTCAACATCTACAGTGGATTCAACATCAGGTGTTTGGTTAATTTTTGGTCATGTTTCCTGTTCAGTTTTGATGTTCACTTATCTAATTTTTGTTTTATTTTTAGGCTTCTATATGATTTTGAGTTTGATTGATTGGTCACGTGCTATTGTTGTTTGATGTTCTTTGTTATTTCATATAATATAATTGATGCGTGTGAAGTGTGTATATAAGTTTAAGTATATTTTAAGCCCTTTTACACTTTTTAGCCAAGTTTTAAATTTATAAAACACGATATTTACTAACACTAAACACACATATGGGCAAGTGCACCCATCGTGAGCGTAGTATAGTGTTGGAAAGATACCGAGGTCGTCCAAGGACACAAGAGCTTTTAGTACCGGTTTATCCTCAACGTCTAATCAAATCAAAAGTTTAGAAAAATGTTTTAAACTAGAAAAATAAAAGCTAACTAAAATGCTGAAAATAAAAATAAAAGAAAAAACAGATAGACAAGATGAATCACTTGGCTCTGACTCGTGTTTAATGTAACCTTTGATTATTTCCGCACTTTTGCACTTTGTTAAGAGATTATCTTAGTTATTGTAGTAGGCCCCTCTTTTGGAGGTGACGTTACCCTCAACCCAGTAGTTTGAGTCAGCAAGGATACAATCCTAAAGGGTCGGATTATTGAAAGATAATTAATTAAGTTATTAATGCATAATGTGGTAGGCCCCTCTTTTGAAGGCGACGTTACCCTCGGCTAAGTAGTCTGAGTCAGCAGGGATACAGTCCTAAGTAGTGTCACACCCCTATTTTCCACGTGTCACCGGTGGGCCCGGTGGGGAGTATCGTGACGTAGTTGGTATCATCATTGACAAACAACACAATATATAAATGCACAGCGGAAGCAAAGATAGATTCATTTCAACTTTAATAAAGCGTAGTAATAAATATCACTGATAGTTGAAACGGATCCACAGGCGGATCAAAAAAATAAAATAAGATATTGTTCAACAGTTAAATGTCGTCCAAGCTTGCGAGACTTATTGTGGACGCTCTAGAAGACAGCCAGCCTATTACGTGTAGTACCTGCACTTAACCTTTTGGGAAAAATACGTCAGTTTACACTGGTAAATACAATTTAATTGACTCATTTTTAAAATGATTGAAAATTTATTTGAATGCTCATGGCACAAAATATTTTATAACTTGGGATAATTATGTAATATAATCTTGTAAAGGATTTACATGTTACTTATGCGTTCAGTAGCCCGGTTCGTGCCGGGTTAAAGATCAATAGACACACCACAATATTGAGTTATACACTTGACAAGTGTACGACTACACCCCGTGCTCAGGTCGTGGCCATCTCGTAAGATAATGCCGAGGATATTCGGGACATGGTCATTAACCCCCCAAAGGCTTTAAGCAAACAAAACACACAATCAAAACATAGCATCTCAATAAATTTAACCACTATTCGATTAAAGAATTCAATGCCGGACCAAGCGGTATTTTATATACCGTACCCCAAGCCCGTATAGGGAAAATAAGTTAAAAGTATTTACCTTGGTAAGTATTTATCTCAATAAGCAAAAAGGCAGGTAGCTTTTACTGGTGCTCCTAATCTGGAACGAAGGTTTATAAATAACCTATTAGATTTCTAACGGCCTTTATTTAAGCTAAAGCTTAGACCGGTTATTTAAAAGGACGAAACGGTTTAAACGCACGATTAAGCGGAGACCGGATAGAATGTGATTTAGACCCGACAAGTTGGAATACTTGTATAATATGGGTATACTAAATACATTCTGGATTTTGAGACAAAAATGATAATGTTTGACCCGTCTCGGTCAATTTATGCAAACTAGTTACATAAACCGAACCGAACGCGAAAAGAGCGTTACGGGTAACCGTAAGAGTCATATGCAAGTTCCCTGATATAATATGCTATAAATATGATATAATATCAGTAAGTTATTTCCTATTATGCCCAAAACGGATTTAAACACAATGTATGCCTCATAAGGGCATTTTGGTCATTTAAAAGATTATAAAAGAGTTAAATTAGAAATCTGAGTTACAGGTCTGGTTTAAACAGAAAATATACTTAATTTAATATGTTCTAACAGTAGGGTATGACCCATAAGTGAGAATCATCATTTAAAACCAAACTATGCACCTTAGGGGTATTTTGGTAATTTCACAAGGACTTAAAATGCCAATATTGAGAATCTGGGTTTATAAATTTGTACTTACTGTTATTTTGTAAAAATATACTAAAAACTTCAGTAGGTATCAATCTTATATGTTTAATGTGGTTATAATACATACTATGCGATAAAAATGCTTGAAAAGGCGATTTAGAGTCATTTCCGGGTTTGTAAAAGAAAGCTGATATTTTTATGTTTCCAGAATGCTCAAAATATTTTATTTAACAAATAAAATCAGTAGAAAAAGGTTTGGGGTCAAAAGGATTTATAAAACTCATTTTATAGCCCAAAAGGGCAAAACCGACAATAACCGATTTAAGGCTAAAGTTCTATGATTCAATCAGTTTAAAAATTATTAAAAATCTTTATAATTCCTAAAATATTATATAACAACAGTAGGTATACACTTAGATGTCAAAACTTAGGTTTTGATAGGCGTTATGCTCATAACGTCGTTTAATTAATAAAAACCGTTTTATTTGCGATATTGAGCATAACTCACAATCTAGACCTCGGATTGATGTCAAATTTTTGGTGCAAGTTTATAAATCAGTAAAAAATGTTTCTACTCTTTCACTTTTTCAAAAATCGTGTTTCATGGTAAAAAGGGCAAAATAGTCATATTTAAAGCATTAACCGGTAACATGCATATGAATCGGATAAGTGTTGAACCAAGTTGTAAAATCTCAGAGAATTAAACTTATATGAAAGTTGGTCCAAAATATGCTCTAATGCAGATCTCAAACATGCATGGATGGATCCGAACCGATAGTCAAAGAAAAAGTCAATTTATGTGACTTTCGGTTCCGATTCGGGTTTAAACTGAAAATTGTCGAGTTGATCAGGTTGAAACATCTTCTTACATTATTTATAAAGTTATTTTGATGATCAAACAGGTTGCATGTAGCCTACATTACTAATCATGCTTAAATTTGCAAAAACTCATTCTGTTGACTTTTTAAGAAATGCTTTGACTCGACAATTAACATGCTTAGAGTGTGAATCTGAAAATACCCTTTTAGGGGTTTGTTACACACATAAATACCAACATGTAGGTACTTTCAATTTGAGAAATGACAGAGCCAAACTCGTTTAATCATAAAGTCAAGTGTAATTTACGATTGTTTGACTTTCGGTTAATACACTAAGCTAGAACGAATTAGAGAAAGATGTAAACACTTACAATGGTCCTAGACAAGCTTAGGGATCACTATGAGGCTGCCTTGTCGACCAGAATGCTCCAGAATCGTTTTTGTGAATTTTTGAAAGTTCAAGTGTTCTTGTGTTTACTACATAAAGTGCCTTATATGCAGATTTTGGTGTGTTGTGAGGCTGCCACAGAGGTATACAGGTGTTGTAAGACCTGTACAAGTGTCCTCAACTGCATGTAATTCGATTGGGGAGGTCCTTGAGTCGTATACAGCTGGAAACAACACATAACAGACCTGATAACTGGCATCTGTCGTTAACATTGCCCAGATACGAGCCTAGCGCACCGTTACGCTTCTGATGTAGCGGTGCGCTACCCCTTGCCAGATGACAAAAATCGTTTTCTTCCAGCATTTGACCATGCAACATGCAAAACTCCGACTCTCATGCACTTTATTCAGTAATGGGACCACGTTACCAGCCATTGCATGTTATGGCATGTATGTACTTTCTTTGGCACATTGTGGGAGCTTTAAATTGACGGAAAAACCAAGTTCTTGATGTTGAATTCTCGTCTAGAGTTTTGTAACCCTTTTATTTAATTAGGATGACCAGATTTTTAAACTTACTTCAGATGTGGATAAGATATATCCGGGTTAGGGATTTATTAATAGGTCGCTCAGAGGTATAAATTAACATGTCGACGTTTAAATCCTACCGTACATCTTTATCTGGACCCGTATTTCTAACATGTCCGCACAACATGACACGTGTCTTTATTTTATTGGTCATGAATTTTCGAGGTGTTACAAGTAGCCGGGTTAAAGTTTTAATAGTAGCTTAACTTATGAGGGGGTCAAAGAGTTTGGACCCCCGCCATCCAATACCGGTAGGTATTGAAGGAGGTCCTACTAAATTTGACCCAGGTCCTTTGCAGGATCTATACACTGAACAAAGGCAAGACTCTTACCAAACCGTTCCTTTAACCCCCGACCAGGTAGCCAACATACCTCCATATAGACCGTGGAGATATGAATGGTGAAAATCTTTTATTTTATATAGACAGTAAAATAATGCCAAGACACCACGGACAAACGATAAGGAAGAATCACCTTCAACATAAGAAACTAGTTATTAAAGTCATTAATACATAACCAATTAAAAAGTGCGAAAAGATTAAAAATAAAAAGTATTACACTAGACACTTTGTCTTCACCAAGTGATGTAAGAGACTTAGGCAAACATGGCCTTGATTGTCAAGAACTCTTACGATCAATCTTGGATCCCGAGACGACTCACACACTCTACGGTGGACAATGGATGATGGTGTTGTGATGGTGGTGGGTGGTGGGTGAAGTGTGAGAGAGGTGGTGTGCCAAGGGATGGTTTGAGCTTGAGCCAAGCACTCCTATTTATAGGCTGAACAGAAGCTCGGGCACGGCCCCGTGTCCAGTGGGCACGACCCCGTGTCCATCCTCTTCTCTGTCTTCATTAATTGCTTTTGTCTGCATTAGTTGACCACGGCCCCGTGTCCGCTGGGCACGACCCCGTGTGCAGAAGCATATCTGTACTATCAAGATTTGTCTGGATTCTGCGAATCTTATAGTTGACCACGGCCCCGTGTGCGCTGAGCACGGCCCCGTGGTGAGCGATGGAAGCTTCTACAACTTTGTCTTTTATGCTGACACTTGGGCACGCCCCCGTGTTCACTGAGCACGGGGCGTGTTCAGCCTTCTGTTCTCTTGTTTTGCTTGGTAAGATGCTTTCGGGGAGGTCGGGCATGCCACGTTTGTTCCTTTTCTTGTATTTATGTTAGATTTAGCTGCCTTTTTGCTTCTTTTGTTAATTTGAGCTCATTTAATCCTGAAAATACAAAAGGAAGACAAAAGCTCACTTTTTCCAACATTAGTACTAAAAAAGGGTTAGTTTTATGCCACAATTGATGTAATTTATATGTTGCATTTTGCACACATCAATAATGATTTGTTATACAACTACCTGTTTTCATATTTCATTATGATTTGTATGCTTTTAGGGTTTGATTTTATATTGGTCATCACATTAATGGTGAGTAATCAAGAATATTGAATGGTTTAATTAGTTTTATTTTGGGTATTTTTGGATGATTTCATCAATTTCTTTAGATAGTTCATGATTGAAGATGCAGTTGAAGTTATCATTTGAGTGAAATGAATGTTGATTTACCAGAAGATGCAGTTGAAGGTATCTTAAATAAGGTAATAATTGTATTATATCCCTGTTGAAAAATAGAATTGATAAATTTAGGGAAAGTGAGGTTGAAAGATGATAATCCAACAGTGGAGATCTCATTCTACAGCTTTGATAAATTGAGCGGTATTCTCATATAATTCTTCCTAGATGCTTCCAATGAAGCGGCACTTTGGACATCTGTTGTCTTCAAACATCTATTATCTATTCTATCTATTATATATAATAAATGAAAGTTATTTGGGCCACGTGGACCAAATAACTTTCATTTATTATATATAATAGATAGAATAGATCATAGATCATAGATAATAGATAATAGATGTTTGAAGAACAACAGATGTCCAAAGTGCTGATTCTTTGGAAGCATCCACGAACCATTATTTGAGAATACCCTTAAATTTATCGAAGCTATAAAATGAGATCCTCCACTGTTGGGTTATCATCTTTCAACCTCACTTTCCCTAAATTTATCAATTCTATTTTTCAACAGGGATGTAATGCAATTATTCCTCTCAATTAAATAGACCGACCCTTGCTTCCTCTCAAAGGGTTATGGAGTGGTTATAACAGTTGATCATGCTAAGGACTGTTATAACTAACCACTGCTCCTTATAAAGACTGATGGACTTAAAGACTGATGAGGCCTATCCACTGTTGAAGACAAATCCCTGTTAAAGACAAGCACTTATGTATTTCATCTCTGATTATTTGTTTCTTTGTTCTTTGATTATTTGTTAGATGTACAGATTCTACAGAATGTAGTTAAGAGCTGCACATAAATCTGACCAGTTATGGTTTTGGTAAGTATCAGTAAATTGTCTTTGATTTGTTATTGTTTATTCAGATGCTTGCATTGGTGTACCATGTGATTACCAGTAGATTGATTTTGATATGTTTGTAGTTTTTGTTTTTCACAATCTGTTTTGTTGTTTTATTCACCCATGTCTCATTCATAGATCTCTATAATCCATATTTATGGTTTCAAATCTGTTTCCCGAGTTATTTACAGTTATAGCACACCAAATATTTGTTATTTGTATTGAGTTGGTATATTGGGATTAAATACTGAACTGATGGAATTACAGCAAGTCCAGGTTATGCTTCAAGCTGTCTCGATCTCTTTGGAGCTGGGTAGGTGTCTTTCGGAGGTCTGAAAAACAGAATTGATAAATTTAGTGAAAATAGGGTTGAAAGATCATAACCCAATAGTTGAGGATCTCATTCTACAGCTTTGATAAATTTAGGGTTATTTTTAAATAATGCTTCCTAGATGTTTGAAGACCGACAAATGTTCAAAGAAACAGCCCTGTGGATATTTGTCTGTCTTTGTCGTTCTTCAAACATCTAGGAACCATTATTTGAGAATACCCCTGAATTTATCGGAGCTGTAGAATGAGATCCTCCACTGTTAGGTTATCATCTTTCAAATCCATTTTCTCTAAATTTATGGATTTTGTTTTTCAACAGGGATGTAATGCAATGACTCCTCTCAATTGAATAGACTGACACTTGCTTCCTCTCAAAGGGTTATGGAGTGGGTATAACAGTTGTTCATGCTAAGGACTGTTATAATTAAACACTGCTCCTTATAAAGACTGATGGACTTAAAGACTGATGAGGCATATCCACTGTTGAAGACAAAGCCCTGTTAAAGACAAGCACTTATGTACCTAAAGCCTGATCAACGAAAGGAAAACCACTGCTCAGTAGCAGCAGTGGTTCAGCATCTACAGCGGATTCAACTTTAGTATTTATGTATCAGTGTTTCTTATGTAACAGTGTTTAGTATAGTAGTGGTTCGCTATAGTTTATCTCTCGAGACAAACCCTATACAAACTTAAAGACGAACCACTGCCCAACAACAATAGTGGTTCAGCATCAACAGCAGATATTCTACCTTTTTTTATGTTAACAGTATTTATATGTAACAGTATTTATCACATCAGTGTTTTATACTCTGTTAGATTGTTAGATGTCATATCACTGAGATGTTTATATGTAACAGTATTTATCACATCACCCCAGCATGTTAACTGATCTGTACTATAAATTGAACAATGGTCTGATCTTTATAATACTAAATAAAAATGAAGTACACTTGGATGATTATTAAGCTCCTCATTTTGATTGTTTGGGTATAGTATTCTTGAATTTGGTCTTTTCTTGCAAACAGTTGTTTATGGGCCAACTTCTTTTTAAGGTCAAACATCTGTTTAAGCGCAAACATCTGGTTATGTCCAAACAGATGTTTAAGAACAAATATCTGTTAAAGGTCAAACATCCTCAAAATAGTTAAAAATGATAGTTTTCATTAATCCTCAAAAGTCTGTTACAACCACTGTTTTGGTTCAAACATCTGATTGTTAAATGTTATCCACTGCTGAAAGCCAACCTCTGTTTCTTCATTCCTCATGTTGACCACTAACTAACCAAACATCTGTGTTTCAATCATTGTTGGCTATCCACTAATAGTTAAAAAATAGTCACTGCTCACATTTTTATTGTTGACATCCACTGATATTGACAATAATTGGTTTTCCTAAAAAACATCCACTGCTCACATTTTTATTGTTGCTGTGGTTAATTAATTATAGAATGAAATTATCAAATGAAAACTAGAATTACAATGAAATTACAATTTTACCTAATCGTTACATTCCAATGAGATAAGAGTTCCTCGAATATTGTTTTGGTGATAAAAATTAAAGTTAAAATAAAAAATAAAAAATAAAAAAAAACTGTTGTTCAAAATCAGTGTTTTAACCCACTGATGGCTATCCACTGCTAGCTTAAAGTCAGTCACTGTTCTCATTTGTAACCGTTGCAAACCACTGATATTGTTCCATCAGTGGTTTCCTACCAACTGTCCTCCATTATCATTAGAGGTTGGCACGTGGACAGTACATAGCGGTCAGATCTTTTAGTAGCCGCTGCCACGTCAGCATTCACTTTTCCCCCTATAAAACCCTGATCAAAACCCCCAAACAGTGTTTTTACTGTCGAATCGAATTCAAAATTCCTTTCTCAAAGCAGTTATCATCCATTTCTCTCAAAATCACTCATCCTCTTCATCGTCTTCTTCCTCTCGCAATCATACTCAAATCACGATGTCTCTCCCACTCAAATCCACACATAACTACTTCGGTCTACTTGAAAAACCCAGTCACACCCAAACCTTCAATTCCATCATTGATGCTCTATCGTCTTCAAAGTACAAAACTTTGTTGACTTGTGATGCTCCGATCTACATGGATACCCAGCAAGAATTCTGGAAAAATGCTAAGTTGGAAACTAAGGATAAAAAGCCCTTAGCCATCAATTCTTCTATAAAGGATGTTCCAGTCACAATAACACCTCAAACCATTTCGAAGGTTTTTGAACTCGATGATCTTCAAGGTAAAACATCTTTCCCTAAAACAGAGTATCAAACGGATTTCATTCAAAGGGGTTACGAAGAGGAAATGAAAAAAGACACTTTAGAAAAAGGCAGTTTTCCTCCTGCCACATGGTTTTTGTTTCATACCCTATTGATGTGTGTCTCAAACAAGACCACTGCTTTCAGTGAAATCCCATTGAAGATTCAATATCTGGGTTATGCTATCTTACATGGTGAAAATTTGAACTATTCACAAGAAATCTTCAATTATCTTGTTACAAATGTTAATAAAAAGGCATTTTTGCTCTTTCCAAGGTTTTTAAGTTACTATTTTAAAAAAGAAATTTTCAAAAGATAATGCCCATGTGCTTATCCAGGGTAATCCTTTTTCAATAAAGAGCCTCACTTCTGAAACCTTTACAAGGCTGTCAAAACTTTCCAAAACACAAGCAGAGGTTCCTGAGCAGACTTCAGCAGCTACCACTGCTCCTCAGGCACCTGCTGTTGAGCCCACTGCTCAAGATCACAGCAGCAAAACAACTGCTGTGAAACCCCCACCTAAAACCACCAAAAGACCAAAACATAAAAAATCACAAAAGCCCCCCAAACCCAAAACAAAGGTAACTCTGGAAGATGAGATCCTAGAGCAACTACCAGTGACAACACAAAAGTCACCAATAACCACTGCTGCTACTTCCTCACAGCAGTTGGAAGAAAGATCTCAACCTGAGCCTCAAACTCCTCCTGCTTCTTCTAAAAAAGAACATGTTGTAAGAACAGGGACACCAAATTATGATGCTCTGGAATCACTTGATTCCATCATCCACAGCCCACTGCCCGGGGCAAATTCGCTTTCTACACCTATCCTCACTTCTCAAATTCCCCCACAAACAAAGCTTTTGTTGGATGCAGTTGATTTAGCCCAGACACAAACCAGTTCTTCTCAAACACCTGTTAATGAGAATATACCTCAACAAGTGACTGGGCCTGGTGTCTCAATCATTGCTAACCCACCAACAACTGAGGAGGTTACACTGCAGGAAGTACAAGTACTTCCTGTCAGTAGTTCAAGTGGAGCAGCAACTACAGGTGTTGGCTCCACTGATCTACACCTGGCCAGTTGTTTCATCAATAAGACTCCCTTGAAGGCAATTTCCTCTCCAGCAACTCTGATATCCGCTGGTGTATTTGTTCCAACCACTGGTTCTATTAAAAGGATGTCAATTGCTGAGGAAAGAAGTCCCCAGTACCAAGAAAAAGGGGCATCTGTGGATGACTTTTGGGAAACTTTCCCTAAGTCAACTGCTGATACAACCACTGCCAATGGGAAATCAGATGATCCCATTAACTTGGGTGATGGTTTAATGTACAAGGAATTGACGGCGAGGGTTGACAAATTGGACACATCTGTTGCAGATATTAAGTCAATGCTGCAACAGTTGTTACAAGCACAAAAGGCAACACCCACTGCTGCACCAGATGCAACATCTGCTCCATCATCTGCTCCTACTCCCACTGAACTTTGGAGTTTATTTCAACCTCTGCTTCACCAACAAAGGGCATATGCTGACCAGCAACATGAAATACAGGTTCAAAAGATCAGAAATATGATGGAAGCTAGGTTCATGGATACACAAGCAGACATAAAGGAAATCAAGGCCCACTTGCTAAAAACCACTGATTCTGCTCCTCCTACTATCATCTTTGTGGACAACCCACCACCAGCTGATGCCAAAAAGGGGGAGAAAATGAAGCAGCTAAAGAAAAAGGGATATGAAGATGGTTTGTACATTGCACCAGACAAATCCAGTATGCTTGCAGACATCCCTAAACCAGATGGTTCTAAAAAGGTTGATGTGACCTTAAATGCCATTGTTGATGAAAATGCAAGGGTGAAAAAGGATAGAGAGGCAAAGGGAAAATCAAGGTTTGAACAGGAGAAGAAAGTTTATATGGAAATGGAAGTGTAGGGTCTTTCTGAGCCCAAGGATGAAGAAAATCCTGAGCCTAAAAGAAAACAGTCCACTAGAAAAGTGAGGCAATCCAAATCCACACCTCCCAAAAGCTCCACACATCAAACCTCCAAACCAGCAGATGTTAAAACACCTGTTGGTACTTCAGTGGTTTCAACATCTGTTACACCAACAACTACCACCACTTCAACACACATTCAATCCACTGCCTTACCACAAATCACATCACCACCAAAAACATCCTCATTACCACCAACACCACCTGCCAAAAAGCAGAAGACTTCAGGTGACACATCATCTGTTGTAATGGCAACAGTGGTTGAAACACCAGTTGTTTCAACAACTGTTGTTAGTCAACCATCTACCACTCAAATCACCACCACTCAACCCACCAAAACACCACCAACCTCTCCAAAACCTAAAAGGAGAATGATAATTCTAAATGATGACCCTTCACCACCACAAACATCCACACAACCATTGTCCCTTGTTACCATTCCAAATCCTGTCCCACTCTCTTCAGCACAAGTCTCAAATTCAAACACTTCCATTTTTCCTGCAGGAGTCCAGTATCCATTAGATCTTCCAGCAGTTAGAGAGAAGATCAAATCCTTCTACTCTGAAGATGACCCTGCTAAAAGGAACTTGCCATCTGTTGAAGGATATCCAAGGCCTAATAACATTGAAGAATACTTGAAGTTAAAGGCTCAACAAGCAGAGGATATCTCCAAAAGAAATACAGAAGGAAAATCTGACAGAGAGATTCAAAGATACTACCAATATCTGCTAACCCAAGTCAAAACTTTGGAGCAGTTTTCAAAAGATCTCTGTCAACAATTATCAGAAAGAGCTGATGAAACCTTGAGGAAAGATTATCTTGATAATATCATGGCTTACAAAAAATACAAGGGAGAAAGGTACCACTACAAAGAATGGACCATCAGTGAGCTAGAAAGTGAAACAGCCAGAATTCAAGATATGATAAAAAAACAAGGTGAAGCAGACTCCTCCTATCTGGGCAAAGTTTAAGAAAAATGTACCAGAAAGGACTCTGCAGCTGAAGAGAATGAAAGAAGAGTTAATAACAGCTGATTTTGGGTCAAGGAACCAAGTGACAAGGTGGTCAGAGGATAAAGTGTTCGCCTCTTACAAAAAGCTGGAAGAATTAAGAAAGAAAAATCATAATGTTCCACAAAAGCCTGTTTACCCTGAAGCAGTGGTTCCAGCTAAGCCACAAAAGCTACAAATCAGGAGATCCACTGCTCCACCTGTTGCCATCCTTTACCAAACAAGGAAACAAAAGCAGATGGATGCAGAAACAACAGCAGATAAAGCAGCAGGGGATTACCTTGTAAAAATGGGCCTTAAGCAGATGATAGGAGAAAAACTTGAATTGACACAAACTACAAATACTGCTCAGCCAGTCATTACCAGGCCACCATCTCCAAACTCATCATCAATAAAACCTCTCCCAAGAAACCCACTGGATTCAAAAATACTAAAGTGGAAATCTGACAAACAGACCCACGTATTGACTCTGATCAAATCCAGTGGTGAGGTGAACAAAATATCAAGGGAACAAGCACTGGGCCTGGGTGTTGAAGATCTACAAGATCTCCTTGATCTTACACTGTGCAAGGATGAGGATGACACAAATTCCTTAGACTTTGAATTACAATTCAAAGGGCAAGTCAGGAAATTATTGATGAGTCAATAAAGATTCACAATATAGACATCATTGATTGAAATGAGCCTGACTACTTTGGTGAAGGTTGAATAGGGATGTCTGTATTGGAAAGTTATTGTATAAGAATGTCTATTTTTGTAATTTTCGTTGAATTGGTGTGAATTCTTTAATACTACAAGGAAATGTGATATTTGGGTTTGTGTTTTACAGTTTATAGCAGAGTTAAGATTATTAGGTGTGTTAACATTTGCGGTTATATAAGAAATTTTATGTATTTGTGGATTTGGTAAGTAACTGATTTGACTTTGAAAGTCAAAAGTGAAAGAAACATGGTTGACTTGACTGTTGGCATTGTTGGTAATCCTGATTTGCAGTAAAATACACTTTGAGCTTTTTTTTTACCCGTTTAATATGTTATCCTTTTAGTGAATTTTCTTTTCGATTTGTCCCATCTAAGATAAAACACACGATTAAATCATATGGTCAAATTGTTAAGGGTCTTGATGATTTAAGATGCTAATTGTGTGCCGTCTATTAGCTAATTATTTGTAATTTATGTTAACAGTGTTTATATGTTAACAGATGTTCACCAAAAGTCAAACAGATGTTGACGAATAGTGAAACAGATGTTGACCTTAAGCAGATGTTTGGTTTCAGGCCAAATATCTCTTTATGGGCAAACATCTGTTTAAGTTCAAACATTTGTTTAAGGCCAAACATCTGTTTATTGCCAAACATCTGTTTATGGCTAAACATCTATTTAAGGTCAAACATCTGTTTAAGTCCAAACAACTGATATAGAACGCCAAACATATGTTTAAGCCCCAACATCTATTTAAGTCTAAACAGATGTTTAAACATCTGTTCAAAACACTGTTCAATCTAACATGGGTTTCCATCCAACTGTTGACTAAAAGTCAAACAGATTTTCAAACCACTGATTGAGTTATTCAAATTTATGTTGAATACTAAATGAGATGTTGACCAAAACTCAAACTGGTGTTGACCAAAAGTCAAACAGATGTTGACGAAAAACTAAATAGGATGATCCGACCCGGTTACATGGGATATTTTTAAACCTTCTAACTTTTTAAAAATCCTCACAAAATCTCGGTTTGTTTCTCTCTCCAGGTTTCTTTCTACACTTTCTCCAAGAAACTCTGTCATCTTCTTCGATTTCTTCCGATCTTCATCAATATCATCTTGTATAATAATAAAGGTATTGTTAAATAATCTGATTTGTTTTGTATTTTTTCATGTTTATTCTTTTAGTTTTGAATTCCATAGCCGATTATGGTTCTTGCTAATTTAATGAACAAGTTGTAATCGACGGTGGTGTATTCATGTATCTCCCTGTTTTTTTTTTTCAATCCATTGTTGGTTATGATTGCGTTTATTATTGCGGCTTATACTGGAACAACTTCTGATAGTCCTAATTTTTTTTGTATATCCGATTACTATGTAGTTATTATACATGTTATGATAGACATATATGATTCTAAAAAAAGTGATCTGCATTTTGTGTATCTACCATTTGTCTTATCCATTGTTGATTTTATTGGATTTCACTTTGCTCATGTATTTATCTTATTCTGATTTATGATATAAAATTTCAATCTTTACTGTTGTATTATCATTTGTATTTGTAAAGTTATTTATAAAGTTGTTGATGCGATTCTGATGTATGATATAAAATTTCAATCTTTACTAATGTATTGTCACGTTTATTTGTAAAGTTGTTTATAAAGTTGTTCATGTAACGATGTTATTCTGAAGTATAATATAAATTTCCGATTTTAACTGATGTATTCTCATGTGTATTTGAAAAGTTGAACTTATTTTGATTAGTATTTGGTATACTGTTTTTAACTTTTTGTTTGGAATATTCACAAGTAGAGGTGGGCAAATAAACCGGTTTTTTAACCGTAACCGGTTTTTAACCGTAACCAAAACCGGTTTTTAACCGGTACCAAAATAACCGGTTTAGGTTAATTAATAACCGCCGGTTCGTAACTGGTTTTCGTTCTACATATCAACAACCGGTTTCTAACCGGTTAATTAAAAACCGGTTTTTTTGAGTATTAATAACCGGTTAACCGGTTAACCGGTCTCATCTTCAAGACTTCAACAGCAAAAGCACAGCAGCCAGCACCTGCAGGACCTGTTTGTTACCGTTGGAAGTGAAAAAAACGGTAATACTACCGTTTTTTTACCTGTTTGGATGTGTTTTAGACCAACATAACATCTATAAATAAGATTTCAATGCATATGTTTAATCCCACTTCAATTCTAGCTCAAAAACACACTTACAAAATACGTTTCAAATGGCGAGTTCGAGTGTCGATGCTTCGACCGTTGTTGGTTCATCTAGCGAGTTGTTTGTGAAGAGGATCTTGACCACGAATAGGGACCCGACACTATGGGTGAATTTTGATTTATGCGAGATGTCGATTGGAAAAGAAAAGGCGAGGTGCAAAAATTGCGAGGCGTTTCTTGCGGCGTCATCGAACTCTACTTTGAGAGCACATTTTACGTCGCATTGCAAGACATTAAAAAAAATCCCGCCAATGATCAAGCGCAAATATCACGGGGTATGGGTGCTTGGAATTTCGACCCGGAGGCGGTTCGTTTAAGGATGGCTCAATTTGTTATTCAACAATCGTTGCCGTTCGATCACTTTGACAATCCACGCTTGACTAAGTTGATTCAAGAGACGCTTCAACCACGTTATGTTCACGTAAGTCGTTCAACTCTTAGACGCGATTGTTTAATGATGTGGTCAAAAGCTAAAAAAGAAATGATTTTAGGTTTTGAAAAATTAAACACCGGTGTTAATTTAACAACCGACGTATGGTCGGCTCCATTTGGTTTACCGGATTCTTACATTTGTGTTACCGCGCATTGGATCGATCCCAATTCGTGGAACATGATGAAACGTACAATCACGTTCGATATATTTGGTTATCCACGCATGGGGGAAAATATATTTCATGTCTTAGACGATGTTATCAAAACTTATAAATTAGAAAATAAAATAGTTTCTATTACTTTTGATAATGCGTCGAACAACACAACCGCGGTGCAAATGTTAAAAATGAAATGCAATCCGATTTGCGATGGAGAATTTTATCATAGCCGATGTGTTGCGCACATCATTAACTTGGTTGTGCAAGACGGGCTAAATGTTGAGTCCGTTAAAGAAGTTAAAGAAACTTTTAAAGATATGTTACGTGACGTTTTTCAAGGTAGTCGAAAAAGATATGTGGATTATAGAAAATGGTGTAAAGCTTTAAATAAGAAATGCTATAGCGCACATTTTGACATGGTCGTTCGTTGGAACTCTACATGGAAAATGTTTGATAGCACGATAATGCAAAAAGAAACCTTAAAATCTTTCCACGATTGTCTTGCAACGTCCGGGTTGGTGGAACCATTTGATGACGATGGTTGGAAGTGTATTGAAACGTTAACACAATTACTTGAAGTTTTTAGAACCGTGACAAAGATTTTATCGGGAGTTTATTATCCCACTAGTTCTTTGGTGCTTAAACAACTATTTTTGATGTGTCAAAAAGTAAACGACTTTGAATTCAAAGGTGACATTTACGAACATATGATTCTTCCAATGAGAGAAAAGTTTAAAAAATATTTTCAAGAAATGTCACCGGTTTTTACATGTGTCGCCGCCTTGAACCCGACTATAAATATTCCGGGTGTTGAGATGATGATTTCGGATATTTGTTCGGATTTGGAGTTAAATGATGACGACCCAAATTTTACAAGAAATGCACTAAAACGTTTTGACGTTTCTTTAAACAATCTTTTTTATCATTACTTTCAAAGATATGGTAACGTGTCATCGTTACACCAAAAAATGGCGGCGAGCTCGAAGGCGTCGAGAAAAGATGTGAAGTTAAATTTGTATAATTCGTTAAGAAATGAAAATAGTAAACGTTCTCGAGGTGATACATCAAATAGTGAACTCGGGAGGTATAAATATACCGATTTTTTAGCAACCATGTCACCTGACGAGTTTCACAACTTTGATATTTTGGCTTGGTGGAAAATACAAGAACCGCATTATCCCGTTTTAGCCGCCATGGCACGTGATCTACTAAGTTCCCAAGCTTCTACGGTAGCTTCGGAGTCGGTTTTTTCTCTTAGTGGAAGGGTACTATCTATTCGACGAACAAGACTTACACCGGAGGCGATGGAAATGTGCATTTGTTTGAAGGATTACTTGGATGGCGTGGAACGTATACACCATATTTCAAGTCTTGAGGGCGAGCTTGTGGTGGAAGAACAATTACATGATGTTGAAGTTTTTCAAGGACGGGCCCAACCACTTTTCGATGACGAACTCTTGTACGATGAATCCGTACGCTCTACTAGCCCCCGAAGCGACTAAACGAAGAAACGAAGAAATGACGAAACAAAACTACAAGACGACAACTTCATTCTAGACTAGTTAAGAAAATTGTATTGGATATTTTCATGTTTATTAATGTAATGTTACTTGATCTACTAATATAATTATAAAAAAAACGTATTTTATTTGGTTTATTTGTGTGTTTAAACATTTTTGTAAATTTTGCAGCTTTTTTTTTAATTCTGCAGGTTTTTTTAATTCAGCAACATTTTTTTAATTCTGCAGGTTTTTATATGTTTCTGCAGGTTTTGTATGTTTTTATATAATTCTGCAGGTTTTTATATGTTTCTGCAGGTTTTTATATAATTCTGCAGGTTTTTATATGTTTCTGCAGCATTTGTTTTAACTTTCTGCAGTTTTTTTTAATTCTGCAGCATTTTTTTTAACTTTCTGCAGTTTTTATTAATTCTGCAGCATTTCTGCAGGTTTGTTTAAAATAACCGGAATAACCGGTTTTTATTAACCGGTTCACATGTTAACCGGTTATTAACCGTAACCGGTTTTTTTTTTCTTGGCCCATTAACAGCCTCAACCGGTTAACCGGTTTCGGTTAGGAAAATAACCGGTTTGTGCACCTCTATTCACAAGTCACTATCCTGTTTTTCTATACAATTTATTCAGCTGATGATCCTCAATGTCTATTTGTGATACTTAATCGGAAAAGTAGGATTTTAGTTTTAATTATATGATTTGCTGTAAAATATATATATATATATATATATATATATATATATTTCGATATGATAAGAAATTACATGTATTCTCACCTTTTCGATGTTGTCTATTGTTATTTTGATATATATTAGTTGTATCATCTTTTATTTACATGTATTGCATACCTTAATGGATTGTATTCATTTGTTTCTTAATGTTATTGATTTTGATTCTATATGATTGATATTGTTACAGTTTTACGTGAGAATAATTTATGGATTTCCGTGTTACCTTGAAGACAGTAAAAGGAAATGTTTGGTTAGTAATTTTATCCGGTCTTAGTTTAACACTTATTTTTAATTTTTTGGTATGATATTTAGCAATAAAAGTGTTTCTTTTATTTATGCTTAGATTTTGCCAAAACAGTATCAAAATTGGATTCAACAGTTTAATTATCCAACTGGAAATACAAACATCCGGACCACAACTGGAAATGTTTTTAAAGTCAAGATCTATCCTCTAAGCAATGGCAGATATTATTTCTATAATGGTTGGTGTCAGTTGGTAGACAGTTTGAAAATACCTTCAGATTCATGGTTGATATTTCATTATGAAGAAGCATTAGAAAGTTTCAGAATATTGTATTTTTATCAAGACATTGCTCTTGCTCCTTGTGAAGAATTTTAATACAAACCATCTGGTAACGAAGATTATGTGGTATGTAACTTCGAATATTATTCATCATGTAATTTTTTTGGAGGTACAGTTGTTTAATTGTTGTTTTTTATTTGTTTACTTAATTTTCTGATGAATTTTTACTAATGTACTATATAATGTGTTTTATTTTGATTGTAGAGTATTAATCGTTCTTTTGTTCATCACAAGATGTTAAACACTATTCCTTCATATCCGGTTCTTATTAAAGGATTTGAAAACCAAAACTGGTCTGTAGGGGTGGAAGATATCAACAATGAACTTTACATAACTACCGGATGGAAGGAGATAAAGAATGAGTTGTCATTAACTTCTGATCATCTCATTGTCTTTGAGATGATAGATCTTCAGACTTTTCATATCACGGTTTTCAATTGTGCTACCTGTGATTTAGTGCTTCCACCGGAGGTTTGTGCTATTGTTAAAGAAAAGGTGATAGAAGAGATTGTCTTGAGTTCAGATACTGAAGCTGTACAGGACATCGTTAATGTCAATGAAGGTGGTATGGTTGTTGTGAATGAAGATAATCAGATCGTACCTATTTCTTTCCGTGTGGACGGTCATTTTGTAAGTTTGTGATGATGAGTTTACTAATATAATACTTTAGTCAGATTTTAAAGATGTGTTAATTATTTGTTTATTGAATTGTTCGTTGTTTGTTAAAACGCCTTTTTAAAAAACAGGCTGAAGATCTTGGACTGAATCGTAAGATGGGTTTGAAGATTGTGGACGTGGCAGGTGATGTTTGGAATGTTCAAACTGCTATAGGTTCATCTCGAGGTCAACCAAGATATTATCTACAAGGAATGAGAAAGTTTGTGAGAGATAAAGGCATGGCTCCAGGTCAAGAATTTACACTTAACTTTGCGAAAGGTAAAAAGCTTTTTATGTTCGGATGAATGTTCATGGGTTGAAGAAGGCAAATGCAGAAGGATACATTGAACCAAGTTTTTGGGTTGTAGTTCTTTGCTTTTCGAAACTGATACTAGACTTGTTTGTTTAGTTTTGAAGTTGTGATTCTAAAACTATATATGTACATGTAAATTATTAGGTCCATGTCTAACGAAAACAATGTGGAGATGTAAGCTAAAGACAGTATAATCGGTTTGACTTTTGGTCAACATCTGATTGAGTTTAGGTCAACATCTCATTTAGTATTCAACAGACGTTTGAATAACTCAAACAGTGGTTTTAACATCTGTTTGACTTTAGGTCAACAGTTCTTGGAAACCCATGTTAGCTTGAACAGTGTTTTGAAGAGGAAAACAGTCCTAAAATATAAGAAGTCAGTGGATCTGGTTGAACATCTGTTTCACTTTTGGTCAACAACTGTTTGACTTTTGGTCAACATCTGTTTGCTCAATCAGATTGGGTGTTAAAGTATAGTTCTTTAAGTCATTGTTTTGTTTTCTTGAATTCTATGTAATTTTGTTAAGAAGTACAAGAACAAACATTTTTACAAAATCCCAAATCACCCGATCATGTAAGTGCATTGAAGTAAAATTGGAAATGATGTTATTCATGTGGTCCTGTTGTGTTTTTGTTTGACCTCTAATATGGGTTTATGATCTAATCCTGTGATGTGAAGACATTGTTGTTGAATCCAATGAGATGCTTGATGTAATGAGGTCGTATTAATAACAAGTAATAATTGATATAACTAAGTTTCTCGAGCCCGGGAAGCAATCCCGGGTAAAAACCTAGTAGCACATATATATAAATGCTAACAGATGAAAAGAAAATTATACGTGTTTATAGGTGGTTGTAGATTATAGATATACCCGTGATTTTCATCTTAGTTAGTTGAATTTCTTTACAAGAAAATTTGAACAAACATCGTTCATTCATACAAGTTGGATGTGTGTACTGTGTAGTGCACATTTGCTCAAGACTATTTTGATTTTTGTCACTAACAAACACGGGATTCAAGGAGGCGAAGCCTTGTGGCCAAGGGTTCTAAGGAGGCATTATGTCACGGGGTTACTTTTTGACCCCCGTGTGGCGTCCCCAAGTTCCCGGGACAAGTCTATCCATCTCGCTTCTTTGTGTGGGTCGCTGGTTTCGTTCTACCTTGGACTCATCAGGAGAGCGGCGCCAGCTCTCGACCAGTGGTATGTTCGTCGTTTGCACAGCTAGGCACGTACACCTCTTCATTGACATTGACTCCGTCCCCCGATAAAGTCCAGGACTAGCCAGTAACCCAAGCGTTCAAGCACAAGCCACAGCATTGCCACCTTCAAATATTTGCCCATGACAATTAGCTCTTTTGCAGGGTTGAAGCATAAGAGCCCATGGTAGGGGTCTCGCTAGTGACGACCAAGGGAAGCAAAAATTTGATTACCTTGACAATTAGCTCTTTTGCAGGGTACAAGGTGATATGAGTTGAACGGGTGGATGCTTCATTGTTTTTCTCCTCTTTTCTTTTTAATTTTAGTAAATTACATAAATTAATAGTCTCCTAAGTTTATGAAGGGTATTTTAGTCATTTTATATAATCATAACAAAATATTTATAAGATATATAATAATCCCAACATCACATTTTAAACTTAACAAACGTCAACTATATATTCACAAGTGTATATATCTCTCTACTACACAAGATATCAAGAGCTTAACCACACGAGCTGTTCCACTAAACTCACTTCGATCATGACCGAATCAACTCGCTCATCGTCTCACAGCTCACCACCAACCCCGTCTGCCAGCGCAATCCAAACAACCCGATCGTGGCGTATGGGGCTGTTCCTCTCAGCCGTAGCCACCGTCCTGCTAGCTTTACTTATGGTCCAGCTCGATTCTTTCGATGCGGCTCCCTATCCACCAGATGAGTTGGCTAAGAAACCCAATTTCGTCGTACCTCGGATCAACCCACGGCTGCTGCATGGTTCTGAAAGGATCGGGGAGGGTCAGTTGTTGGGACCCGAAGACATCGTGTTTGACCCCAAGTTAGGGGTTATTTACACGAGCTGTGGTGATGGGTGGATTAAACGAGTCACGTTGAATGACTCGGGGGTGGAGGACTGGGTTAACACCGGTGGTAGGCCTCTTGGACTCGCTCTTGGTTACTCCGGGGAAGTTTACGTCGCTGATGCTTTTAAGGTTAGTTTGTATAGCAAACTAGAAATATATCTTTTATTATTTTATTGTTATTATTATTATTATTTTGCATTAACGTATATATTTAAAAATGGTAACTATGAAAGGTATGATAGCTCAACCGGAATAGACACGAGAGAATTTTATACATATGAGTGTTCGGAATTGATTTTGTTGGTCGTTAAAAAAAATCAATAACATACGAAAAATTGGCAATTACAAAGATAATACCATTAAACTAGTTTAAACTATAAAGTTTGAAAATGAAAATAAAAAACTAAGAAGTTTATTTCGACCGAGCAAACTCGATTGTGCAAGACCGAGAGTTTTGGCCAAACATTCATGTGCATGCATGCACCCCCTCCGCAATACCATTTCGACCAAATTCTTCACACTTTACGTGTCCATACACTACAAGAAAAAAACATCTGTTGAAACTAATTTTTTTTTAGCTGATGGGGACGACTCTTTTAATCCTATAGAGACGATATGTGGTATCCATAACGTTTGTTCCTATAGGACCGTCTCAACAGGTTGCCGATGAAGTGGTTGGAATATTTTTGAAAAAGTAGTGGGAAATTTTGCACTAAATGAAAATAATGGATTGGTCAAAATTATTCGAAACCGTATGTCATCTCTATAGCTTGAGTGATACCGTTCCGGATCATGATGGGCTAGGCCCAGTTGGCGCACCGGCTCGGGAAATCGACGAGGATGCAAGTGGAAGTGGCTAACTTGCGGGCCAAGGAATTAATCCAATCCAACCATTAAAAGAGATTTGATTGCATTCGTATTTGTTTACAATTCGTTTCCTTATTTTGTGTTGATCTTTTCCTTTTTTATCTCTTTCTTTTCATATTTAAAGTTGTAAAGACTCTTTGGTTGGATGGTTATGAATTGACAAGTTCTTTAAACGACGAATTATCGTTTCTTGTTTCTTACTCGGTTGGCCGAGAAGAAGGTTATCCGACGACAACGCCTTGGTTGGCCAAGCGTTGACGCCGCTAGGGTTGAGCCTAGGATTTACCGAGACGCTTCCGTATCATTGAGTCTTTTTTACAACTCTTTTTTATTTCCGTCATTACTAAATGAAAACTCTTAAAAAATATTTAAAGTTGTAGAGACGACTTGTGGTCTCTACAAGTTGAAACATTTTTTTTTGGGTTTTTTATTTATGATATTAGAATTAAAACAATAACAAAAACAATTTATCTTCAAGCTATAGGGACAACATTTTGTCTCTATAAAATAATCTTATTTGAGGAAAACCTTATAGGAACGAAATGTCCTCTCTATACATTTTGTCTCTATAGAATAATCTTGTTTTATAGGTACGACTTTTATCCTCTCTATACATTTTGTCCATACAAGTATTTTTTTTTCTTGTAGTGAGGATGTTGTAGTTAAACACATATAAGGAGTTTATTAAGCATATTGACCCTTTACTTATAAACCACGTAAATGGTTGTTCAGCCTACTCCAATAACAAGTTGCTAACCAAATTGTTACAACACCTTCAATTTAAACACGTAATATTAAGTATTGAAATCGTATACATCTTAACTTTATTCTAGACACCTTTTAGCTCTGTGTAAATCTCACACAAACAGAATACAAATTCATAAATAAATCTATAGTATATAATAAAAGAAACCATTTGAGGACACACGGGCTCTATTAGATTATCTCAATTATTTTTTCCAGTCAAAATAAATTAATATACATTCTATTATAGAGGGTTCCGAATTATGAATGAAATAGTGGATAATTTGAAATTTTTTATACGATAATATTTTTCTAAAAACATTACATCGTATTAACGAAAATTTAGTTCTCTTTAATTTTAGTAGCTATTGTTATAGTTTTTTTTTTAAATTAAAAAAAATTACAAGCCATAGAGATATAACTTTTTTTATTATTTGGTATATACAATTAGATTTATTCAACTCATGCAATACACGAGATTTTTTAAAAAAATATTTTTTTTTTATTATTTAGTATACAAAATGACATTTATTCAACTCGTATAATACATAGGGTTTTTAAAAAGTAACTTTTTTATTATTTGGTATATAAAATTACATATATTCAACCCGTACAATACACGGGGTTCTTATAGATATAGTTTTTTATTATTTAATATATAAAATTACATTTATTTAAATCGTGTAATAAATAAGGTTTATAAAGATATACTATTTTATCCGTGTAATACACGAGGTTCTAACATATAATATATATATAATTGTAGGACCGGTTTTGCAATTCAAAAGAGAGTTGCGGCATAGCTTGTTGCCCGTTTACTTGTCGTCTGCTTGTAATTTGTTGTTTTGGCATTTTATAATATATAAAAGGACTTTAGGTGTAAAAAAAATATATGTGTATGTTAGTGAAACTCGTTACTTTACTAAATTTTCTAGCACTTCTATAGTTCTATATTGTGTGTTTCACCAAACCGATCTTTGCACTATTGAACATCATTTAGCAAGATTTAGAGATACTGATTAGAGCGAGGGAAGCATGTGAGATTGAGTCAATTAGAAAAAAAAAATGAAATAAAAACAGTTTTATTTCACAAAACATAACATTAAGTCATCAATTTTTTCGATGATTATTCCTTTTATTAATAAACGTGACTTTTTGTTAATTTATCAATGAAATGCCTTTCTTTTTTATACGTTTAATATAAAAACAAACTATAATTAAGAAACTCAACCATAAAATTACATAGTCAATTTTTTTTTTTATCTTTAGTGTTTTGTGATAAACTCATATATAGTGAGATATGCAATTATGTAAGCGTTGTTTGTATGATATTTAAAGTAAAAGTTACACGTCTATTATAAGTTTTTTTTCGTTAATTAGCATGTAGAAGTTAACAAGTAAAGCAATTAATTAATTATTAAATCAGCTATTTTAAGATTCATTTTATTCATGTTGGTCTAACGAAGAAGTCCTAGTCTAGCATTCTCCGAAGTATTAGTTATGTTAGATCTAAATATTTAGACAAGCATGTCGCTTTTAGTTTTGTGGCAATTCACCTAACGTTGACTTGGAGTTTATGACAGATAAATAATTGTTCTTTTAATTAATAAACTTATGCCCTTCAAAAAAAAATTAATAAACTTCTATGTCATTATTTAGTTTCTTAAACAGATTACTGGCGGCTAAAGAGTCGTTGCTTTATTTGTATATTTTAATTGTATTTCACATTTTATACTAAAGTATCCGTATTATTTTTATTTCTTTTGAACGGTGAATATCTTACTTTTTGTGAGACTTGAATCAAAGACTTCACACTTACCTGTTTAAAAATAATTTGCGTGGACACCAACCTCAGTGGTAAGTATCTATATTATTTATTGCACATGCGTATAATTTTTTTAAGTTAACGAGCGTAAGTTATAAAAAAAAAACAATTTAAAAAAAATCTATATTATTTATTGTTAGCAATTAAAGACAATCTTCTATGGAACAACCACGGAGTGGTTGAATCTTTTAAAATTTCAAAGTTGTATTTTTCAATTTCAATCGTGAATTAATTGGGGATCAATGACAGGATATGTTAGATACCAAAAGGATAAAAATAAATATAATTTTACACATCCATCAGTAATCCTTTAGTGGTCACGAGCATATAAGCTAATGGTAGGTCAACTCCCATAAAAAGAAGAAAAACAATGAACTTTAGAGTGGTGTCGATAATCTGTCGATTAGCTTCCGTGTTTGCGACAACTCCTTAAAAAAGAAAAAAATACTAATTTTTAGCTTGGTGTCGATAATCTGTCGATTAGCTTCTGTGTCAGTGATCTCTCAATTAACTCTGTTAATGATCCATGAGTGAAGTCTTACTCTTTACTTATATTACCTTCACTAGGAGTCACCTATGATTAAGTCCGTCGCTTAAGCAGTGGCGGATCTAGGATTCCGACCAAGGGGTAACGTGTTATAAATAAGCCGTAACGAAATCGAAAAAACGTCAAATTTTTCCAAAATTTACACTAATTTTTCCAAATTTTTTCCGACCAAGGGGTAGCGGGGGTTACCCCTACCAAAGAGGTAGGTCCGCCCCTGCGCTTAAGGTCCTTTAAGTTGTAGTGTTAGTAGAGAAACAAACTTAATTAAAGTTGATGTAAAAACATATTATATAAGGCATGTTAAAATAAAACGGTTTGAATCTTTATATAAGCATTTTGTATTCATATTTTTTTAATCTTATACATCAAAACTTTAGTTAATGATAAATTAAATTTTCTAATCAGGCACATCTCGTTCGTTTATGAGCAATTACGACCCTAACATTAACCCAAACGCCATGAGGAACATTCCATAACACTTTTCGTTTTCATGAAGCGTAAAATCAAATATCATCTATCTACTTGTTTCCTCTCAAGTTTCCCCGAGAACCAAGTTTCATGTAGTGGCCATGCTTGATGTTTCCTTCTTTTATTTAAGTGGTTAACCAAACCGGATACATGTAGTATACCGAATAACTAAAACCTACATTAATCGAACCAGTAGGCTTGAAAATCCCCATAAACAAGCCATTTGGTTATTTTCGATTGAAAGGTAAAACCGACTGAACATACACATCCTAGTTGTATACATAGTTATGATGAGTTATTAGTTTGATCATTTAGAATTTTATATATAGGGTTTGTCTAAATTGTCTACAAGTAATTACATTTTAGAGTTAATGTTGTATAACATTTAAATTACAATTTATATATAGTAGAGATTGGACATGAAGATAAAAATTAAAAATAAAGAAAGAAACTAAACAAATATTAAGTTAAGCTTGTGGTTCAATTTTTTTCATAGGGATTACTTAAAATAACCAAAGATGGTGAAATAGAAGTATTGACAGACGAGGCCGAAGGTGTAAGATTTGGAACAACAGATGCCGTTGCAGTTGCAAAAAATGGTGTATTGTACTTCACCGATGCTTCTTGGAAATATAACTTGCACAGTTCTACATTAGACTTCTTTGAAGGTCGGCCTTATGGTAGACTCATGAGCTATGATTCATCCACAAGGAAGACCAAAGTGATTGCTCGCAATCTCTACTTTGCTAATGGTGTTGAAATGTCCCCGGGGCAAGATTTTGTTATATTCTGTGAAACTCCAATGTAAGTTCCATCACTAATTTCAAAAGGTGTCGGTTCAACTCATATTAGATAAATATGGGTTGATACAAGTAACATTTAATTTATAATGAGTAAATGGTCATACTTTTACAATTTACTTGAAAACAAAATTGGTTAAAAGGGATTGAAAGTTGTGTAAAGTGTTAATCACATGTTATTATCATTTATAATGAGTCAACGTGAACTATTACAACTTAAAACTATAATGGCTATCCTCAAAGGGATTGAAAGTTATGTTAAGGGTTAATCAAATGTTATTAATCTTCTAAATTGATTAAATCAAACATATTAGATATTAATTTGATAGCATGCCATACTATTTATAACTATATTTTTATACATTAGATCATCCATAAAGTTGAAACGAAAATGTTCACTGGTCGGTCCAAACTCGGACCTAACCATTTTGACGACAAGAATTACTTGGCAAATTTCCACTAACGTGCGTTCAAATTGATCGACTACTCAATCCGTCTAGTTTGTGTACTCGTCTCTTTTTTGTCTTTATAAACCTAGAGATTTGACATTTTGGTGACACCATATGCAGGATGAGATGTAGTAGATACTACATACAAGGGGAAAAAGAGGGTTTAACAGATGTGTTTATAGATAGATTGCCAGGTATGCCCGACAACATACATTACGATGGCGAGGGGTACTACTGGATTGCCATTATCTCGGTAAATCTAACTTTTGTACAGATAGAAATTATAAGTTAATATATTCTATATACTACAATCGTCTAATAGTTAAAACTAAACGCGTGTTACACATAGTTAATATGTTTAAGCTTGGCTCATTTATTTGTTTTTTAGGAGCATACATATGAATGGGATCTTGCACGCAAATACCCATTCATACGAAAGTTTTTTGCTTTTTTGGACAAGTATCTGAAAACACCTTCGATAGCGAAAAACTCGGGGGCAATTGTGGTGGATTTGGATGGGAATCTGATCGACAGATATTATGACCCTGAACTGCAGTTTATTACCACAGGGACAAAGATCAAAGAACATTTATATCTTGGAAATCTGAAGGACTCCTTTATTGTTCGCCTCAACCTTACACAATATCCTGCTACTGTACAGCCTTTCACAAAATCATAAACGCTTGTAGGAGAGGATAGTGAATGGTCTAAGTTACATGGCGCAACGGATTGACAGAAGCATGTTTCATATTATTATTATCTCTATATATTGTAACCCTTTATTCAATAATAATGATCATGGCTTTTATAATCTTACATGCAAGCCTAGGCTCTGATGTACCGTTTCCACCACACCACACACAAATATACAAACCCTTTCCGTTCAGTTCTATTAGGGGGCGTTTGGTTCGCGGAATGTATAGGAATTGGAATTGGAATCCTTATGGGAATTGGAATTTGAATTGTAATTTGATGGATTCCTTTGAAATCCATAGATGTGTTTGGTTAATAAATGTATTAATGGAATTAGAATTTAAAAACACCTAAAAAGACAAAATTACCCCTAGTTTTAAACAATTGGAAAAAGTTTTAAAAACAACTATTCTAGATAAAAATTCAAAAAAATTCTAAAAAATCCAAAAATTATAAAAATTCAAAAAAATTCAAAAAAATAATAAAAAATTCAAAAAAATCCTAAAAATTCAAAAAAAAATCTAAAAAATAATAAAAAATCCAAAAAAATCTAAAAAATCTAAAAAATAATAAAAAAATCCTAAAATTTCAAAAAAAATATAAAAAAATCCAAAAAATTCTAAAAAAATCTAAAAAATAATAAAAAATCCAAAAAATTATAAAAAATAAAAAAATCTTAAAAAAAATAAAAAATCCTAAAAATTCAAAAAAAATCTAAAAAATAATAAAAAATACAAAAAATTCTAAAAAATAAAAAAATCTTAAAAAAATAAAAAATCCTAAAAATTCAAAAAAAATCTAAAAAATAATAAAAAATCTAAAAAATAAAAAAAATCCTAAAAAATAATAAAAAAAAACTCCTAAAAATTCAAAAAAAAAATCTAAAAAATAATAAAAAATCCAAAAAATTCTAAAAATTCTAAAAAGTCAAAAAAATTCAAAAAATCTAAAAAAAATTTTTATTATTTTTTGGATTTTTTTATTTTTTAGAATTTTTTGGATTTTTTATTATTTTTTGTATTTTTTAGAATTTTTTGAATTTTTTAGGATTTTATGGATTTTTTATTATTTTTTTGAATTTTTATAATTTTTTTGACTTTTTAGAATTTTTTGGATTTTTTATTATTTTTTGATTTTTTAGAATTTTTATTATTTTTTGGATTTTTTGGATTTTTTATTATTTTTTGGATTTTTTAGAATTTTGTGGATTTTTTAGGATTTTATGGATTTTTTATTATTTTTTGGAATTTTTGTAATTTTTGGATTTTTTTGAATTTTTTTGACTTTTTAGAATTTTTTAGAATTTTTTTTTATTTTTTAGAATTTTTATTATTTTTTGGATTTTTTTGGAATTTTTTGATTTTTTTGAATTTTTTGGATTTTTTATTATTTTTTGGCTTTTAGACCCAACGCCTCTCCCTTTCAAATCTAGGCGTTTAACGGCTTTGCCAATGCAACCAGTAGATTTTTTTGTAATTATGTAATGGTTTTGTTGCCAATGCAACAAGTAGATTTTTTTGTAATTATGTAATGGTTTTGTAGTTGGGCCACCTGGTTGTCGGGTTGGTGTTGTGTTTTAATGAAGTTTTCCTTTAAAAAATAAAGAATTTGAGTTAATTACTGTTTTCGTACCTGTGGTTTGTCAAAAATCACTATTTCAGTTCATTAGTTTAAAATTTGCGATTTCAGTCCCTGTGGTTTCACTTTCGTAACCATTTCAGTCCCTGTGATTTCACTTTCGTAACCATATCAATCCATTATTCTGTTAAGTACAGGGACTGAAATGGTTATGAGGTGAACTGAAATGGTTACGAAAATAAAACCACATGAACTGAAATCACAATCTTTAAACTAATGAACTGAAATAGTAATTTTTAACAAAACAGACGGACGAAAAAAGTAATTAACTCAAAAGAATTTTATTTTACGGTTGAACGAAGCAGCATGTCGCCTTAATTAATGCATTAGTTGGTTGGTGGGGGCCGTGGGGCCGTGGGGACTCCGCTTAAAGTGGTTTACTGTTAAATTTATTAATCTCTTCTACACAAAAGTTGCAGACCTTAATCAACGAAGCAGCTGTTCCACTAAACGCCACCTATGGCCGAGTCAACTCGCTCCATGCCACCTAACTCACCACCACCTCCGTCTACCACCACATCATGGCGGTCGGGGCTGTTCCTCTCCGCCATGATCACCGTCCTAATATCCTTACTCTTGGTCCACCTCGATACCTTTGATGCGGCTCCATATTCTTCCGATGAGTTGGCTAAGAGACCCATATCCATACTACCTCGGGTCAACCCGCGGGTGCTCCATGGGTCTGAAAAGATCGGGGAGGGTCAGTTGAAGGGACCCGAAGACATTGTGTTTGACCCCAAGTTAGGGGTTATGTACACGAGCTGTGGTGATGGGTGGGTTAAACGAGTCACGGTGAATGACTCGGTGGTGGAGGACTGGGTTAACACCGGTGGTAGGCCTCTTGGACTCGCTCTTGGTTACTCCGGTGAAGTTTACGTTGCTGATGCTTTTAAGGTAAGTGTTTCTAGCAATGTTTTAAAAACCGGTTTAAACCGGCCGGTTGTACCGGTTTAACCGTCCGGTAGAACCGGTTAAATCATCATGCACACCCGATTAAACCGCCCGATACACCCGGTTAAACCGTTTCTGAACCAAATCTGGTACGATATAAAAACCGGATTTTAAAACATTGGTTTAAAACATTGTTTATTAATATATACTTTTTTTTAACTAAGTTAGAAACCTGTTAAGTAGAGAAAAATATTATGTAGTTTTTTTTTTTTTTTTTGAATGGTAAATGATTTTTTTTAATTAACAAAACAAACGGAAAAAATAATTTTGGCTTATAAAATTAGAGTTAAGTTCACGTATAAAGAGTTTTACCGTATAAGTCATGAAAAAGTAAAAAAAAAAACGCGGTGAAATTTTCATAAGTATTTACTTGTAGGGTAATTATCAAAATCACTTTACAAATGATCTTGTAGAGTAATTATCAAAATTACTCTACAAGTTTATTAAACAACATACAATTCAAAATTAACTTACAGGATCAAAATTATTCTCCAAGATCATTTGTAGAGTAATTATCATACTCTACAAAATTACCTTACAAAGATTAAAATTACCCTACAAGATCATTTGTATAGTAATTATATGATACTCTACAAAATTACGCTACAACATCAAAATTACAATACAATATTATTTTACAAATTACCCTACAAGATTATGCAATCTGATGGAATCCGTTGCTGATTTATTGATTATTAGGTATAGATTTATTATTTTTGAAAGTGACGTCAAATGCTTTTTTTAGATTAACATGATAATATTCATACGTTTCAAAGCTCGTTCATTTATGGTGATTCTTTTAAGTAATTTTAAAACTCGTGAATATTGTTTTTGGACCAACATTTCGGTTTTATTTAATGCGGTTGACGCGCCGTCTAAAGCGGCAATCTTGACTTGGAAGATGTCATTTTAGGTGGAAAATCCCATGCCTCGAGAAAACATAATGGAAATAAAAAAGTTAAAAAAAAAAAGTAAATTACGATTTTGGCCCCTGTGGTTATATCATTTTTACCCTTTTAGTCTAAAAAAAATATTTTAACATCTGAGCTCCCAACGTTTTTTTTTCTAACCCTTTTAGCCCCTAACATATTTTTTTCTAACCCTTTTGGCTCCTAAAAGTAAATGGATTGGGCTAGTGTTAGGGGCCAAAAGGGTTAGAAAAAAAGACGTTGGGGGCTCAGATGTTAAAAGATTAATTTTTGGGCTAAAAACGTAAAAGTGATATAACCACAGGTGCCAAAATCGTAATTTACTCGAAAGAAAAAACTTCTTGATATCTCAACTAGCGATCCAGACACCAGATTCAAATCAAGGGTGAATATTTTAAAATTATTGGTGTAATAAAATAAAAGTAAGCATTCTAACTAGATTTATTGGTGTGATAGAGTAGAAGTAAGCGTTGTAATTCAAAAAAAAATGCGACATAAATAAATAAATATTTGTTTTTTTTTTTTTTTTTTTTTGAACGGCCAACAAATCAATCCCGAGCACTCTCGATACACCCACTGGACAAACGGAGTATTCCGAGAGTAACCCGAGTCGTCCACCACCAATGCCGGGGAAAACCCTGTAAACAATTTAGCAATATTTGAAATTTTTAATGTAGGTTGAAAAGTCTTTGTTTGTTAATCCGATGTGTATGTTTTAAGTTTTTTTTATGGAAATTTAGCAATATTTAAAATTTTTAACGTAGGTTGAAAAGTCTTTGTTAATATGATGTGTATGTTTTAATTTTTTTTATGGAATATAGTCTATTATTGAATAAAGATAATACCTATGTTTACATATACATATATATAATTAAAGAATAACTATTACCATGTATAGTCATAATCAATAAATTCAAAAATAATATCTATTTTGTTATAAAAAATTTAGAATTTAACCATGGTATAAAAAAATTAGAATTTAAAATTATTTCGTTGCGCCAAACTCAAGCTCTTCTTATTTAAATGAACCAAGCCTGAGCTTTGTCGATTTAAAAGTTTGAACGATGTGACGTTACGTTTTTGGGTTAAATCTTATAAGTTTACCGGCTTGACTTGTCTAAAAAAACACAAAACTTAACCTAACTCATTTTTAGTTAAATACGTTGAAATTAATGCACTTAGCTATGGACATCCATGATTATTCACCAATACATGTTAGAATTAGTGTTTTTTTTTTCCCTTTTAAAAAATACATCTTATATGATGTACAAAGTGAAAAGGATCTAAAAAGGATTATCAAATTAAGTTAATTCAACTATATAAATTATAAGTTAAGCTTGTGGGCAAAAAAAATTTCTTAGGGAATCCTTAAAATAACGGAAGATGGTGAAATAAAAGCATTGGTAGACGAAGCCGAAGGCGTAAAATTTGGGACTACAGATGCTGTGACAGTTGCAAAAAATGGTGTATTGTACTTCACTGATGCGTCCTGGAAATACGATTTGCACGATTTGCACGATTTTGCATTAGACCTACTTGAAGGTCGGCCTTATGGTAGACTCATGAGCTATGATCCATCCACAAAGCAGACCAAAGTGATTGCTCGCGATCTCTACTATGCTAATGGTGTTGAAATGTCCCCTGAACAAGATTTTGTTGTATTCTGCGAAACACCAATGTAATTATAGTAACTTATTCTTCTTATAGTGAACTTCAACCCATTTTAGATGATTAAGGGTTGATTTGGGTAAAAAAAAAATTCAATCATAACAGGTCAAAGGAAAATTTTTAAATGACCATAAAGCAAAATGAGTCAAATGTTTTTAATCTTCTAAATTGATTTATTCAAAAATATTATTTTTATAGTATACTATTTATCACTTGTTTAATTAATTAATAATTAATAATAATAAATCAACTATAAAAATTAAAAAAGTAGTAAAAAGATGTTGAAGACTCAACCCAACTCTGATCAAACAGTTTTAACATGCATTACTTGTTTTGACCCGAACCTGCTTTGATCCATAACCCACTACTCAATCCGCCTACTTAGTCACCTCTACTAATTTCTTTTTATGTATGTAAAGACCCTGAAATCCTTTGACATTTTGTTGATGGAAATTGCAGGATGAGATGTAGTAGATACTACATACATGGGGAAAAAGAGGGCTCCACGGATGTATTTATTGATAGATTGCCGGGTATGCCCGACAATATCCATTATGATGGTGAGGGCCACTATTGGATTGGGATTGCCGCGGTAAGTCAAAATTGTACAAATAAAAATAAGTTAATATATCCTCCATTAGAATCATGCGTTCATATGGACGCGTCATGTGAGTTGGGTTACGGGTTGAAATAGACTTTGTTGAAACCTTCCAATTTTAGTATATTTTGTGGTTGGATTGACCCACAAAACTTGTCTTACTGTTATAATCCAAATATTTCAAAAACAACAGTTTCAACATGTACGCCCCATTTGGCCTGTTCACTTGTTAGCTATTTTTTTTTATTTGATGCGCAATATTAACTCGCTTACACGTTTTATTTGTTTTTGGTAGGAGCATACACCAGAATGGGATCTTGCACGCAAATATCCATATATTCGAAAGCTTTTGGCATTTTTGGAAAAGTACTTGAGAAGACCTTCGGTAGAGAAAAATGCAGGGGGGGTTGCCGTGGATTTGAATGGGAATCCAATCGCGCGATACTACGACCCTGACTTGAAATCTGTTACTTCAGTGATAAAGATCAGGGAACATTTATATCTTGGAAATCTGGTCAAGTCCTTCATTATCCGACTCAACCTTACGCAATATCCTGCTACCGCACCCTCTTCCACATAATGATATAATGTTAGTTTTGAGCCGTCGATTTGTACAACCATCAATATCATTTACCAAATACAAAAACGGATTAAATTTCCTTCACAGATTACGCTTGAAGATGTTACAGTCAAAGCTTGGTCAACATTTAGTTTTACACTTAGTCACTTGGTGAGTGTTACACTTTTGATTTGTATATGTGAGCTTTATGAATAAGTGATGATGTACTGATGAAAATAATAACAAGAAATGCAATAAATTGTCACCTAGAACATTGTTCACAAGTTTTCATGGTATCAAAGCAGTGATCTCTTTGAGTTCGTTATGGAAGATTGCTACCTCTGTTAAAGTTAATACACAGACGCAGGTCGAAGGTTATGTTTCACGAGTAACACACTGACTCCTTTTGTTCCACCTACTTTTCAGTGTGATAATATTGGCGTCACATTTCATCTACGAAATATCATGTCATTGATTTTAACTTTATTCAAAATATGGGTTCAACAATAATTTGTGGGTTTCTGTTGGACCACGTATGTAACCAAAACCTAGTTAAAATGTTTGGCAAAACAGTCGGTTGTAACAAAGAATAATTACAAGATCAGATTATGATCTAGTCATGTAAGTGCAGATATGACTGCATCAGTAACCTCTTGTGTTGTGCTACTTCCACCAAGATCTTTTGTTCGGTATTTACCCTCGTAGATGACACGTTTCACTGCAGTTTCTAAACGATCTGCATAATCAGGAAGCTGAAGATGTCTCAGCATCATGGCTGATGAAAGAAGCAGAGCCACTGGGTTTGCTCTCTTTTTCTCAACCATTGATGGTTTCCCAACATTCCCGGCTGATGCGCCTTGCTCAAAGATCGCGTACTCCATGCCAACGTTACCTGCAAATATGATTGCAAAAACTTTATTACTACAAAATCATCGTTGCAAAAAGGGTTAAGGGATTTAAATATATGGTTTATGACTGTGTACCTCCTGGCATGACCCCTGTACCGCCAGCAATACCAGCAGCAGTGTTTGCAACTAGGTTTCCATACAGGTTAGGTGTCACCTGCAAGATTTAATCAGTTAACACCCAATGGGAAAAAGAATAATCTCCTGTGAGCGTTTTAAAACTAGAACTTATGTACAACTTGAGCATTTACAGAAATCATAAGGCTGGAGGGTGTGGGGCGCCACCCTTCCGCCACCTAGACTTGTATAGCGCCCCCATCCACTTTTAACCACACCCCGGGCGCTATAGGTGGGCGCCATTGAAGCCCCGCCATCGTGATAACGAGCTTTAACGCGAATTCAGGTGGGACCTATTAGTTTTAAACCAATCAAATTTTTTTTTTTTTAAATTTTGTTTAACAGGGGCTTCATCCACACCCTCCAAATTAAAGAGGGGCTCCATGGTACACTTGGATCCTACGTGTCACCTATAAAGCCCCATAGAGCCCCATCCACACCCCGTAGCCTAAGTAGTGCCGTTATTAATGTAACAATGTATTGTTATAGGGGTGTGATAAATTATAAATTGGGTGGGTGTTTTATGTCAAAATTATAACTTAAAAAAAGAAATTGACATAAGATTTTATAATTATAACGTAATTGTATTATATACATTTAACATTTGTGTTTTTTGAAGTAAAATTTTAATACTAAAATATTTTATTTTGCGAAAAAAAATTACAAAATAAAAAAATTCGGATTGAATAGGTAGTGTTCGGGTCAACCTGCGAATATTCGGGCCGTGTTCGATACATATGGTATGACACAATTTTCAGGTTCGAGTCGTGTTCGGGATCGTTTTAAATTTCCGGGTTCGGGTCGGGTTGAACCCGCCAACCCACGAACGCGGCCCGTATAGCACCCCCTATATTATTACGGGTGTAAAGAATGTTTAATTAAGGAAGATTTCATCTTTATTATGTTAGATTTTGTATCATTGTATGACATGTGGTTGTAATTTGTAAATTACTATCCAAATTTCAAAGATTCCCACGTCCAAAATTCTATTATACCGTGACTATTGTGGCCTATTTTGTCAAAAAAAAAAAAAATGAAAGATGACTAAATTATTCATCATAGATAGAGAGGCAAAAATATGAAAGTAAGAGCAGGAATAGTTAAACAATAGATTAGGGTTTAATTCATTTATTCTATACTCCTTCATTCTCCATATAAATTAACTCAATTTTTCTCACACTTGTCTTTTCACACCCTACAAACAGAAGTAACAAAATAAAATGCCAATTGACCATAAGCCCATAAGGAATAAGACATAATCCTTTGTTTGATTCTTAAAAGACGTGTGCATATGAATACAAACACTATTTGTTTCTAATAGACCAATTGCAAAGACAGTGGTGAGCATCAAGTATAGTGCCGTGTAGCATATTATGAACCCAAAAACCGAATCTGAATAAGAATATTGTTAGACCCATGCATTATTGGACATGTTTTATCATTTATGGATAAATATTATTGGTTAATTGTTACACATGTGTTATTATTTTGATAGGGATTATGATGAGCAATTTTAGTAGGATAGCAATTCATGTAAAGGAAATCCATAACAGAAGCCACCGATGTATGCAAGAGGTCATGTGACGGTATACACGATCAATGAAAATGACGCAAGAATTAATAAAAAAGAATTAAATAAAAAGGGAAAATCATAACAATAGCATACCATGACATCGAATTGCTCAGGTTTTGAAACAAGTTGCATGCAGCAGTTGTCTACAATAATCTCATTGTATGTGATCTCGGGATACTTTTTGGCAATTTCCCTACAAGATTCCAAGAAAAGACCATCTGCAAGCTTCATGATGTTTGCTTTATGAACCGCCGTCACAGTTTTTCTGTCGTTCAGGTGAGCAAACTCAAACGCATACTTTGCGATACGCTCAGAGCAGAATTTTGTTATCACCTAACAGGACAACATAATCAGACACGACAGAAGTCAACATGCTACAGATACGAACAGGCTATGCAACAAAAGTTAAATAATTGCACAAAGTGTTGACTAGTGCATGGTTATCTTAGAACACATTCATCTCCAATTCTGTACTTCATATGGAGTAAAGCTTTTGAGCAAGTTAAGATCATCCTCATGAAAATAATTTGCAAGAATGAACGATTTCAAACAAACTGTAGCAACATACCTTAGTTTAGGTAAATTACTTTATTTTACCTCAAAATATGAACATTGCATTTTATTTTCTTTCGTATGGAAGAGTTATCAAGTTTGAGCTATATATGCTATAATTACGGAGTACCCAATTTCACATAGTCATTTCGTCAAACAACACGCATACAATTTCACATCAGCAGGCATAACATCCCACATAGGCATTTCATCAAACAACACGCATACAACCTCACACAGGCATTTCATCGAACAACATTCACACAATCTCACACAGGCATTTCATCAAACTACAGTCACCCAATTCCACACAGGCATTTCATCGAACAACATGCATACCATCTCAAACAGGCATTTAATCAAACAACTGGCAAACAATCCCACACAGGCATTTCATCAAACAACAGGCATGCAACTTCACATAGGCATTTCATCAAACAACATACCTACAACCAACTCACCTTAAGACTCTCAACCACACCAGGAACAACCTCATGCTCCAACCCAGAATACTCCCCTTCAGTATTCTCCCTAATCACCACAATATCCACCTTCTCATGCCGCGTAACCAACCCCGGCAAAGTAAAACAATTCACAACCGAAACAAACAGATCCAACTCTTTCCTCAACAAAACATTCAACGAATTCACCCCACCCCCTACAGGAGTAACCAATCCACCCTTCAAACAAACCTTATTCTTCCTGATCGAATCCATAACCTCATCAGGTATCTTGTTCATGTCACCATGAACTTCAAATTTCTCGAAGATTACCGGCGCTTGTATTGCGTTGATGACCTGTTCAACGGCGCCGGTGACCAAGGGGCCGATCCCGTCACCCGGGATTAGAGTGACGGGTCTTGGAACTCCGTTGTTGGTGATCGGGGAAACGGGTTTGGATTCGGATCCGGGTCGGGGCATGTAGGTGATGGGGCGAAAGCATGATCGGAGATGTGATGGGGTGCCGGAAAGGAGTCGTTTTAGAATCGGGACAGTTGATTGAGTCATTTTTAGGGGTTTAGAGAGGATACATAAGAAGTGTTGTTATGTTAGGTGTGCTTAAGTTACAATCAAATCTCAAAATATTCTTTTGAGTTTTGATGACAAAATAGTTGATATGTTATTGTTGTTCACAATAAGGCTTTAGCCTTCGTTTTTCCATCTAATTCATTTTTACGTGGACTTTATTTTTTTAGGTTCATTTTTCCTAGAGTAAATTGCATAAAACATCATTTATATTTTCTCAAATGTGCATGTTCCAGCCTTTATGTTTAAAACTTGCTAAAAACACTCTTTAAGTTTATTTTTGTTGATGGTTCAGTCCTTTACGACTAACTAAGTTAATTTCATCAGTTATATTCCCTCACATGCATAACATGTGAGGCTATATTCGTAATTTTGGTTGATATTCTTATAAAACCCTTTTTCTGTATTCTAGCTTCTTGTGTAAGCTTCACCAATCCCTAGAACTTGAAATTGATCCTTTACGTCTATGAAATTTCACACTTTTTTTGGAGAAACAGATTTGGGCTTGGTCACGTTACAATTTCTAGTAGCTACGACCCTAAACTTATGATTTGTACCTGAATCTGAGGATGTGGGTGTCGCTTCAAAAGTTGTAGGAGCCAGATGCATCTCAGACGTTCCTTTGTGGGGCGAACTTCCACAAAATTGAGATCTCATGCCATTAGTTGAATTACGAACATCCCTAAGGGTGGCGGCTGTGGAATTCACAATTCATTTCTTCAATTCGTTGGATTTTAAGATGGTATAGGCTAGATTACCACTGAAATCAAGGCTGGGAAGGTTCAACTCGACCACAGGGTGGAGCTCTTTCACAAACACAGCCTCACTTTGCGGATTTTGTACCACCGCAACTTCAGGAGAGTAGGAATCAAGGATACCGGGTGGACGATTAGATGATTGTGTGCCTAAATCAGGAGGAATATGTGGGATTGGAAGGATTAATGGTGGAATTTCTCCACCACCAGAAGAGATTTCGGGCATTAGAAGAAGGAGGAGGCGGCTGAGATAACTTTTTAGAGAGAGAAAAAAAGTGAGGGATTGAACGACATTGTGTTTTTAGTGGGTTTTATAAGATCAACCAAAATTACGAATATATGCATATGAAGGAATATGATTGATGAAATTAACTTGGTTAGTCGTAAAGGATTGACCTAGCAACAAAAATAAACTTAAAGGATGTTTTAGCAAGTTTTAAACATAAAGTTTGGAACCTGCAAGTTTGAGGAAACTTAAAAAGATGTTTTGTGCAATTTACTCCATTTTTTAACATTCATTAATATTTTTCATCCTTTTAACATGTTTTAGTAATTTAACCTAGTGGAAGGTTCAAATGAGAAGAAAAATTTTGTAGGAATAAAAAGAATAAGACTTAAACCAATAGAAATGCTCTATTTTACTTCATTTAATATGTGTATTTTATGTAATTAATAAGGGCATATAGGTAAATTTCTAATTGTAATTAATTAGCTAACTAATTAACTTGTAACTCACTTTTAAATATACTCTTTAAAGACAAAATAATCTATGGTGAAGGACACTTTTCGACATGTGTAAGATAAATTTTAGTATGTGTAGGATAAATTCTTAAATGTGTATGATAAATTTAGATATGCGTAGGGTAAATTCCGTTGAGTGTAAGATATATGTAGGACAAATTTTGAAATGTGTAGAATAAAATGTTTTTGCTTACTAATGATAGATAACATAATTAATGGGAGGAGTTATAGACTATTTAATGTTTTACCATTATGTATTTTCTTTTTTTTTTCTCACGTTAAACTTTTTGTTAAATGAATCTTCCCCATTTAACCTATAGGCTTTATTTTTTAGAGTTAATTACATAGTTAGTCCCTGTGGTTTGCACAAAATAACATACTTAGGTACTAATAGTTTAAAATCACCTTCTAGGGTATTAACTTTTCATTTTGTAACATTTGGAGGTATTAACTTTTAGGGTAGTAACATAGGTAGTCCCTGTGGTTTGCACAAAGTAACATACTTAGGTACTAACAGAATGTGATTTTAAGCCTACAAATAACCTTAATACCCCCAAACGTTACAAAATGAAAAGTTAATACCCTAGAATGTTATTTTAAACTATTAGTACCTAAGTATGTTACTTTGTGCAAACCATAGGGACTAACTATGTAATTAACTCATTTTTTATTTATAGCTTAACATTACTCTATTATTATAGCTTAACATTACTCTATTATTATATAATATTATTTTGCAATCACCATTAAAATTTTGGTTAAGTTTGGTAGTAAGCACTTCTTTCTTAATCAAATCATTATATTCTTATCATCAAATCAAATTCATTGCATTTGAGTCAGGTTTATATAATAACTTTTTTTTCATTTTCACACGACACCAATAATTATAACACGTTTTTTTATAAATAAAAAACCCATTTTATCGGTCAAAGTTTCTAAAAATATACACGTCATGAGTTTTATAACTCGTTAGCATCCAAAATCATACATATTTTTTTTACTTTGTAAATTGGATCTATAGGTCAACATTTCATAAAACCCCATCTACCCAGGCTATTGATTTTAATCTATTATATCGGATCCAAATCTTCTAATGATTTTAAACTGTCATTAGCGGTGATTCTAAGGTAGCGTTTGGTATGAAGGAATAGAACACGGAATGGAATGATCCATTCTGTTGGAATGAAAAGAAACATGTTTGGTTGTCAAGTGGTAATGGAATGGAGCATTCCACAAGGAATGTAAACCTTCCAAATATAATAATTTTCATTCCTTGGTAAGGTGGTGTTTTTTTTTCATTCCTTCAAGGAATGGAAAGATATATTATTATTATTATTATTATTATTATTATTATTATTATTATTATTATTATTATTATTATTATTATTATTTTACCATTATTATTATTATTATCCTTATTGGTTTTAATAACTCACTCACGGCCGACACCACTACTGTCATAGCTGCCGCCGTGACTACCGTCGCCGTCGTCACCTACTTCCGCCACCACCACCACCACTACCCACCTCCACCCCAGCTGTCTCCCGCCACCACCCACCTCCACCCCAGTCGTCACCCACCTCCGCCGCTACCAACCGTCACCCACCATCCACACCTCCGCCCCTTCCGTCACTCGCCAACACCCAACAGCCACCACCCCCGACACCACCGCGCCACAACTGCCACCCACCCCCGCCTTCGCCGTCAGCCGCCACCCACCTCCACCACCGTCGCCGTCACCCACCACCATTGTCGTCGCCACCACCTACCTCTGCCCCCGCCACCACCCACCGCCGCCACCCACTGCCACCACCTCTCGACCATCGCTACCATTGCCACCTATCACCACCCACCGCCATCGACTACCGTCACTCATCACCGATTTTATTCATTCGTCTATTCTTTCCTACCAAACAACACAAAGTAATGATTCATTTCATTCTCACATGGCAACCAAATAAGACATGGAATGGAAATGATCCATTCCATTACATCGTCCATTCCATTACCTCATACATTCCATTCAACCGTCTATTCCATTACGCCATACCAAACAGACCCTAAGTCTTTAGAGAAGCACTCACCAAGAAATCTCAATAGATTCATGCTTAAAGTTACTAATTTGCAATGTTTTAAATACTGGTATGAACTGGCCGGTTTACCGGTTAAACCGGATATCGGACACGAGTCTGGGATGATAAAGGCCGACAAAATCCGAATACGGTATGTCTTATGTACCGGCGGTAAATCCGGTTCTACCGGTTCAAACCGTTGAACCGGTTTGCATTATCTTAAGATTTGATTTCTTAAATTTAATAAAATGCGATATTAAGGTAATATTGATCTTCCATATTTCCCGTAATTAACCTAGTGTCTTCTATTCCAATATTTCATAGTTGTTGAAACGGTTACTCTCCTCATACAATGCATTATTGTTTATAACTAATAAAAATACTCTTAAAATGCTTAATAGTTTACAATAAAAATAGTTGTTTTTAGATAAAATTATGATCAGTTACATAAATCCTAGTTGAGACTGGATTATTTTTTTAGATGAATTGGTATTTTATGGAATTTATAGGATTAACTAGTAAGCGGTTCAACCGCCCGATACAACCCGGTTCAACCGGTTGACCTATTTTAGAGTCCAACCCGGTGTGACTTTGAATGATTAGTAAAAACCGAAAGATCAAGATTTGAACTTCAACCTATATAACAATCATATAATTCTTCCTTGGTTTTATATATGCATTGGTTATCTCTTGTTCATGCACATACACATTTCTTGGTAATTTTGTGAATTGACTTGACTCCATGTGCAAGATACGTGGTTTTCACCTAGATAACAAACTATATAGAGTATCATAGTTCACACTACATCAAAGTTGAGTATTTTAAATTCATATAATAAAATTTGAGAAGTTATAGGCGGCGTTCAACCACAGTGATGGTATATGAATGGAAAAAGAAAAAGAAAAAGAATAAGAAAACATGATAGTTAACAGAAATTTGATAGGCGTGATGGTGTTCAAGTGTTCAACCAGAACACATTTGGATTTATCAATTATGACGGCAGTGATGTTCAAATCCCATGTTTTCTTAACATACAAATTATTTTAAACTATCAATAAGACTTGCGAGCGTTGTGGCGCGAGAACATCGTAAACATCGAATGGATTATTACAAATGTTGTGTGATGCTTTAATTGTATGAAAACGCGAGTTTTGACGTATCGGATTGAACCCGAAGTAACCTATATAAGCATTGTGATTGGATCAAAACGTAAAGCAAATCGAATTCATATGACCCGACTCATAAATAGAAAAGAAACTACAATTTGACTCCACACGGTTCAAAACAAAATTTACGATACATAAAATATGCACGAATACATATTATATTTGCCTGACTCATCTCCCAAATCGAAACGTAGACCAACTCAAATTTAAAGTACATAAAAATGGTTCTTTTGAATAAAAAAGTATTATATTTGACCTCACTCGTTTTCCAGTAAAAGTTTACGTTGAAACATAAGGCAAATCATATTTATATCGACACGTAACTAAAAATATGCACATAAAAATAGTTTTTTTAAGTAAAGGAGAAATAGGGATAAACTCGAAACAAATTATAGGTAATAAAAAGATTCGTAAAACCGTGCCAAGTAGCACCAATGCCACACCATTCCCAACGACCCGGTAAAGTTCGTAAAAATAAAATAAATAAAAAAGGAAAAAATAACAACGAACGAAAAGCAGACGTAAAATCGTTGAACCAGGCACGCCCGTTGTTGTGTGTTGATGCGAAGAAATAAGACCGAAACGTAAAACGTAGAAAAAAATAACAAAGTCAAACGGGAAAAATAAATGTGTAGCGACGAACATGTCAAATGGGAAAAAATATACCAAAAAACGGTGAACCCCACACACATGTTGTGACGTGTTAACTTGCAAAATTTAGAACGAAACGTAAAACGAATAATTTGTGAAAAATGAACATTATGAGGGGCCAAAGATGAAAATAAAAGGTGTTAGGGTTAAACTGCAAAAGAAGAAAAGCATTGGATTAGAAATGAAGAATACATTTTTTTTAATTATCATAAACTATAGCTAGTATTTGTACCACGTGAATTCCAATCGAACATTAGTACCGGTAACGGTACCATTGGAATGAATACTGATACTCATTTCGGAAGATATTGCTCATATTCGTTTTTATGGTTTCGATTTATGTAAAATATGCGTCGATATCCTTTTGGGTATATAACAACTTCATTTTTGGGTTTTGCCTTTCGATTGTTATAACGAGTATCAGTACCGTACCGACATGTTGTTCAAACAGTTTCAATTATGTTTGGTACGATAGCGGCACCCGTCACGAATCGCAGAACAACCTCCCTAGTTTATCATTGTTTATGACAACAAAACCAATTGTGAATAGTCTTATTCATCATTGGTTTATTTTTCTTTTTCTTTTTTTTTTTTTTTTCAATTTTGCTTTAGCTTATAGATTATAGTATTACTAGTGGGGAACCCGCGCGTTGCGGCGGAGTCGACAATACGCTGTGAAAACATGATACGCATCAAACAATCAAGAGTGAAATGAGGATGTCATGGGACGTCGTTGTACAATCTATTACAAATATTAGATTTAATTATACAAAAGGTTTACCCGTTTTGACGATTTTTGGGTCAAACTGTGAGCCAAACCATTAGTAACAAATTTTTATTATCGAAAACCAAAACCGAACCATTATAAACGGTTTGCTTTGGGATTTATTGAGCTCTTATATGAAATACACAAAATAAAAATAAAATGAACTATCCAAAAATACATAATACATGTTTTCATATAATTGAACATCTTAATTGGTTCAAGCACTTCAATTTATTGTACTACATTTGTTCATAAGTTCAAAACTATGCAGTTAATATCGGTGATATCGGTCCCTTAGTAAAATATCGATGAAAAACAAAGTGACATGCTTCCAATATACAGTCGAAAAACAAAGAATTTAAAATAAACTGCCATAAATTCAAATACAAAAAAAAACATTATGATCCATATATGAAGGACAAATCCGCCATTAGCAAAGCAGAATATGAACACACAATATACAGATATAGCAGAGGTTGTATCTGACTAATGCTCATACTTAACACGCCCCTTTAGTATACCGGGAAGTGGCGGCGATGGTGACGGCGGAGGTCTGGCGGACCTTGGTGGCGGCAAAGGGGCGGGAGGCTGAACCATGGCAGACATGCTGGACCCGACACCTCCGTCTGTACAAACATTGTTTGATCCCCCACTCAACTTCATGGCCTTGAGGACATAATTGCATCATGTAACTCAAACGGTGTACTGCAATTATATCAAGAATAAAACTTAATACTTACTGTGGTAAATTATAATCTTTAATAAAGTAATAAACCAAGCGCGCGCTATGAGCTAACCTGTTGAAGTCAAAATGAATGAGCTGCATATGTTCTGAAATTTCCACCTCGACAGTCTCGTGAGGGCGGTCTCAATTACCAGACAGCAAAAAGCTAGCTTACATATGGGTAAAAATTCATAACGGTAATTTTATGATCTGGTCAATACGTTTTTCGTTGTTTTGCAAGAAAGACGCTAACAACCTTTTTGAAGAACCGTACCTGAACCAATATAAAAGGTAAAGCCATTCCACCACTTGGTGTGTCTCCTGAGCCATATAAGTGCTCGTTCCGTTTAATTAGATTTTGAAGAAGTACATGCCTTATAATAGGAAAAACAAACACTTCAGCAAAAACTTAAAAAAAAAAAGATTAATACTCGATTGCCAATATAAATCATATAAGCTGGTTCTCACTTGATCTTCCAGTTCTTGCAAATAAGCAGTTTTCTTCTCAATTCGGGGCAAGCTTCGCCACGGGTCTTAAACTATTAATTTTGTGGTGAATTCAGTCCGGGTAACCCCAAAATGTGAAACATTAAAGCCTAAAAGTATACATATTTGGTTGTGAACGGGCCTAACCCGAAAAGACCAAGACCGAGCCAGTTTCCTAACAAGTATAACTAACGCGTCGAGAAAGAAATCAAACAAACGGCTTTAAGCCAAGATAGTGACCATGGATAACAGAATAGTTGCATCAGAAGATGTACTTTGGCAAAACCAAAGGAAATCTAGCAACTTCAACCTCAAAGGGGCTTCCTTGTGGATCCGCCAATCTGCAAACATATTACACAAACATTTTACAAATTTATCTAATACAAATGCTAAAAAAGATACGATGAACATAGCACGACACACCTGCCCGGGATAAACCTGTAAGAACCCTCTATCGATCCAGGTGAAGCTGTATAAGTTATGCAGCATTCGTAAACAAACTATTTCTCCCCCTATCGTAAGCGAAAATTGTAATAAAAAAAAACAAAAAGGCACAAGCTTCTTCACTTTAGATCCGTGGAACGAATGCCTTATCCTCAAAATTCAACTTGTCATCATACCAAATCAATGTACAAAGGAAAGAGAAGAAGAATATCAAGAAGACATACAAGAATAGAATAATTAAGAAATAGTGGGTTAATTAATTAGCGCAATCAAAGGGTTTTGCATCATTCTTTTCGTAAAAGGTAATCATGCCTATTTTAAAGTTTCTGAAAAGGGATCAAGGAATAAGATGAAAGTGTCAACAATCATATAAGGGTTGTTACAAATGCTCAAAAAAGACAAACAACATACTACGTCCAGGCTCGTGAGAATGAGCATATTCATGTGTAGCTTTAGATGATTCCTCAAGATCATGTTCATGTTCAACTTTAGATGGTTCCTCATCCTCTTTAGCGTGTTATGTAAAAAGAAAAACTTCAATAAACATAATTAGGAAAAAATATCAGCAAAGAATAAGATTAATTTTAATAAGTACCTCACCTTCCATATTGTCAATCGATGCATCCTTGTCATCGTCATTATGGGCTACTGTAGCTTAAATAATTCTCCTTGGATTCGGCCATCGCACAATCCATATAAATTCAAATGCCCAAAAGTAAAACTTCCATTCAATACTTATGGAAAAATATCATAAAGAACCACTATCAAATTTCATGAAAAAACAATCAGATAAATATGTTGCACTTGACCGGATGCATGCTGTACTGGTGGCTTTTTCCGCCTAACTCTGCCACTGTGTGATGGCTTCTGTTTTCGGCATAACCCACAACCACCAGAGTTACAAGTGGCACGGCCATCAGAGTCTCCTTTTTCACCCCCACTGCTGGAACTATTCAACTTCTTGCAAATTCTCGGATAACTAATCATTGAGAAATAAACTCTCTACAGACAAACACACTCGTAAAAGTTTTTCATTTAAATCTATAATAATTTGAAATGGCCTTGTAAAGATCAATAGGTACACGATAGAAATCTTGAAAACCACCAACATATCGCCTAATAGGTGAGCACTTGACCGGATGCATGCTATACTGGTGGCTTTTTCCGCCTAACTGCCACTGTGTGATGGCTTCTGTTTTCGGCATAACCCACAACCACCAGAGTTACAAGTGGCGCGGCCATCAAAGTCTCCTTTTTCACCCCCACTGCTGGAACTATTCAACTTCTTGCAAATTCTCGGATAACTAATCATTGAGAAATAAACTCTCTACAGTCAAACACACTGGTAAAAGTTTTGCATTTAAATCTATAATAATTTGAAATGGCCTTGTAAAGATCAATAGGTACACGATAGAAATCTTGAAAACCACCGACATATAATCCTTCAATCTAAGATTAAAATATCACATCCAAAGGCTATAATACACATACCTCTATTTTATATAGAACCATATTTACAGAATCCGAAAGCGAAAAGCCAGAGAAACCAGGGGGCTGCAAACAGAAGAGAAACATATATCATTATTAGAAATTATAAAAGTACAAAATCAAAAGCTATTACTATTATTCTTCTTCTCAGAAGTCATATCTTTATTTAACAAGTCATAATCTATGAATCACATATCTACTCAGCAAATACAGATTGTTAACTTCGAAAAGCTTTCTTTCATCTAGTACAAATAAAGAATCATGGAACTGAAAAAAAACTTACCGAGGTACTCACTGGAACCCTAGCCTTGATCGGAAACTGATTTGTCGCCTAATCGGTACATCATCGCTGTTGTATAGGTTCAACGCCACCAGTTAATCCCCAAAATAAATCATCGGTCTCTATCGCCGAGGTTGACTGATAGGGTGGCCGGAGTAAGATACGCAGCCGGTTCACCTTTCGGGGTAAATCACATTCCCTGCCTTCTCATTCTAGCTTCTCTGTACTAACTAAGACTTTTGTTTGGGCCTTGGGGATATAATGAGAATTGAATACAGAGAAGGAAGATGAAGTGAAGTAACGATCAAATTAAATGTAAATCAACTACAGAGGTCGATTAGGTTTCTTGAGGGTAGGGAAGGAAAAGATTTTGAGTGTGTGAGTATGGGTGAATGTGCAATTTACTATCATACCCTTCTAGTGTCTTAAAATTTTATGTTCTTGACAATTTTACCCTCACAAATCAAGCATTCATTAGTTGTACATATTGTATAAAATGATGGACGCCATGTAAAATTACATGTGTGTACATCACTTTTCCTTTTTTAATATATTATATTATAGATTATTATTCTAGTTAATTTATGTTTCTAGCCCTTAACTTTAATATAGTTATGATAAGACTCTTAAACATTAATAATTTTTTTAAGCAATTTACGTTTATATCCCTGAACTTTAGTATATTTGTGTACAGAAGTTTAATAATAATTCTTTTTTAAGTAATCGATTTACGTTTCGCTCTCTAAACTTTAATAGAATTATCATACGACCAAAGCATGCCAACTAAGTCGGTTTTGGCACTAGAAGCATTCGATCAATTCTCCAATTTATGAAACAATTAGTATCCCTTTCGGGAATCCTAACATGACAATCATTCGGAAAGTTAAAACGATAAACACACTTTAACTACCTAAAATTGTTCTTTATCGTGCAATTGATAAATGTCTATGAAAATCTCTTAAAAATGAGTTAGTCATCCGTTAGGAGTTTTCTAACCGCACTTAATCAAGGAAAGAGACACCGATAAACACAATGCAACCACCGAGACAAGCATAAACTAGATTAAGTCATAACCGAGTTCATTTTACAAATCTTGCACAATAATTCACCAAGATAGCAATTTTGGCCTAAACTACTAACTAAGCTAACAAATCATGGCAAGAATTTATAACGACACCATCTAACCCGTTAAGGTCCTTACGTGACGGCAAGCTCTCTTGATTAACAATAATTACATTTTATTAAATCACTAACCATTTCTAGTATCATGATGCATACATTTAAACCAAGCTAAACAAGTTAACCAAATTCAAAGTTTACTAATACAAGATTAATTAAGCTTCATTTTTCAACTATCTTAATTAACCAAGCATCAATCATCCAACATAATTACTTATAATCAAGAAATCAATATCAATAACAAGGTTGCAAACTAATCATCAAAGATTAACATAGAAAATACTTCAAAGTGTCATTACAAACAAAGATTAACACACTAATGGCTATAATCAAGCAAGGGATTGTTGTGTTTTTGCCCAAAGGCTACAATAATACATAAACATTAATCTAAATGCTTGAAAGATTAACAAAAACATGGAAAGATTAGAAAACCAAACCATAAACAAGCACTAGCTAAGAATCCGGATAGTAATGGAGCTAAACGGCACAATGTGGCTTGAATCCGGGTCAAAAGCATAGCCTCCGGAGCCTGTAAAATCACCTGTGAAGCTCCCAAAATTCCAGAGTATCGAGCAGAATGTTTCTGCAAGTTTTTTATATTTTTTCGATGTCGCACGGTCGTTCTTCCTATTGCACGACCGTGCACTTTAAGCAATTATTGGAGTATGGTGCACCATACTACATGACGTCATCAGATCTTTGACCAGATTCGATATCGCACGACCGTTCTTCAGATGGCACGGTCGTTCAATGCCGGGTTCTTGTTGCACGCTTGGTCGCACCGGTCGTTCAGTTCCGAGGTTTGGCTGGATCATCGGATCCGCACGGGGTGCAAGATGTGGAACGACCGTGCATCACCGGGTTGGCCTTGAATGCCCTGCACGCGGAGTCGCACCCTCGTTCATTGCCGGGCTTATCATGATTTATCGTAGATGCACGGTCGTGCATTAGGTCGCACGACCGTTCCACACGCCCAGGTCAGTTTTCTAACAGAAGGTTCGCAGCTTCGTCGTTTTGTCCGGAAAGTCTTCGTTTTCGCTATCATCTTGTCTGGTATGTTGTTTTAGGCTTGTAAACAAAAGTGTAGATGATTAAGCATCCGAATGACGGTTTTACGGCCGAAAACGCATAAAATAGGGGTAAAACGGGAGACTAAAATATGTGTAAATTAGCGAATATCATGTCTCATAGACTTCGGTGGTAATTGGGATACATACCTGCCGTTAGTCGAATTCTCGTACAACAACAGCTATCATACCCGCATCCAAATGGCACCATTCGAGGCCTTATACGGAAGAAAATGTCGATCGCCTATCGTATGGCACGAGATCGGTCACTCGCAATTAACCGGTCCTGAGCTATTGCAAGAAACGACTGACAAAGTCCTCCAAATCCGAGACAACTTGTTGAAAGCTCGAAGTCGACAGAAAAGTTACGCCGATAGACGACGCAAGCCCCTTGAATTTGACGTTGGCGACTACGTACTCCTAAAGGTATCACCTTGGAAGGGTGTGGTCAGATTCGGTAAGAAAGGGAAACTAGCGCCTCGATATGTTGGACCTTTTAAGATTCTGGAAAAGGATCGGAAAAGTCGCCTACAGACTCGAACTACCGGAGGAACTTAGTAATGTCCACCCGACTTTCCATGTGTCAAACCTTCGAAAGTGCCTGGCTGAGCATGATTTAATTGTACCTCTCGATGATCTTCAAATAAACGAAACACTACACTTCGTGGATAAGCCTACAGAGAACCTATACGAGACTTACACTATATGATACAATATGAAAAGGGTAGTTGTGTCATTTTTGTCTCATACGCTGCGTAGGGATCTATACGCAGCGTATATAAAGCTCCATTTTTGTATTTTTTTTTGTGTATTTCTTTGTTTATTTATAAAAAAAGAAAATTATTTATAAAAAAACAATATTATTGGTAATACAAATATAAATTATAAATATTAAAAATAATACAAATATTATGAATTATAAAAATTAGAGTAAAATGCACTGATAGTCCCTGTGGTTTTGCAAAGTTTCAGCTATAGTCCCCAGATTTTGGAAATTACACTCATAGTCCCTGTGGTTTGACAGTTTGTTACGCTGATAGTCCCTGGAGTGGATGTGGGTTAGTTTTCTCAGTTAAGTCCATGTGAAATTACAAAATTACCCTTACTGAACCATCAGAAACCTTCTTCTTCATCTTCTTGCAACCATATTCTCTTTCATAACGCTCCACCACCTGAACGATCTCCCAGCCACCACCTCTACTGAACCACCACTCCGGCGTCACTCACTTTGATGTATCACCACCAATTTAAAACTAAAAAACCACTGAAAACCACCACAGACCCACATCCAACGACCACCGGTTAAACATCACCATCCACCATCATCACCGTAATTCCCGTAAAACATCCAGATCTGCCACCCTGCGCATCACGTTCAACTCCACCCAGCCATCCATCGGTGTGCAAATCATCCTGAACCTGCAAATCAGACTTCCATCGGTGTGCATCCTGCAAATCACAGAGCACCCCCCCCCCCCAATCGAGCACCTCCATAACCCCCAATCGTAGTCGTTTCACACGGTAAAACAACAATTTGCCCTGATTTAATTGAACCCCAATAAACCCTAAATTCTGACAAATTTTCATAGAACCTGTATAAAATTGTAAAAAAATTGAAATTTGCAGGTGCTGGGAGCTTCTCGTGATGTAATCGAGAAACGAGATAGGAGTGACTGGATTCATCCGCCATTCAAGAGTTGACAATATCAACATCTCCATTTTCTGAATAGTTTTCGCTTCAAGATAGTTTACAGCGAGAACGGCGGTGAGAGCGGAGAATGAGTAGTGTGAAACCACTTCCAGCATCCACTCCACCGCGTGGCGGCGGTGGTTGCCGGAGAGGAAATGGTGGGTGTTCAAGTGGCAGTGGGATTCTTTGGAGATTAAAGAGGGTAGTTCTTGGTGTTCCCAAAAGAGGTCTTGTTGGAGTAGTGTGTTTTGAGAATGGTGAAGAATTAGAGTTTGAAACTCATCATCATGTGGATGAAGATGGAGAGGAGACGAGGTGAAGAAACCTTTGTTTGTAGAGGATGGGAGGAGAAGATACTAGAGAGCAGTGACCAGAGGTTTGTTTAATACTTGATTTGTTTATTTTATTTTATATTATAAGGGTATTATAGTCATTTCACACCAACTTAACTGAGAAAACTAACCCACATCCACTCTAGGGACTATCAGCGTAACAAACTGTCAAACCACAGGGACTATGAGTGTAATTTCCAAAATCTGGGGACTATAGCTGAAACTTTGCAAAACCACAGGGACTATCCGTGCATTTTACTCTAAAAATTAAAAATAATACAAATATTATGAATTATAAAAATTAAAAATAATACAAATATTATGAATTATAAAAATAAAAAATAATACAAATATTATGAATTATAAAAATAAAAAATAATACAAATATTATGAATTACAAGACCTACAGAGAACCTATACGAGACTTACACTATACACTATACGATACAATATGATACGATATAACACCCGTATAGGCCTAAAGGCGTGGTTTAGCTCCCGTATTGACCTCGTATAAGCTTATAAGTGTGATATCGTATCGTATAGGTGTGGTTTAGGTCTCGTATTGACCTCGTATAAGCCTATAAGTGTGATATCGTATCGTATAGGTGTAGTATAGGTCACTTATTGACCTCGTATAAGCCTATAAGTGTGATATCGTATCGTATAGGTGTGGTATAGGTCTCGTATTGACCTCGTATAAGCCTGTAAGTGTGATATCGTATCGTATCGTATAGGTGTAGTATAGGTCACGTATTGACCTCGTATATGCCTATAAGTGTGATATCGTATCGTATAGGTGTGGTTTAGGCCCCGTATAGGTCTATAGGTGTGGTTTAGGTCTCATATAGGTCCCGTAGGCCTATACGGGACCTAAACCACACCTATAGGTCTATACGGGACCTAAAGCACACCTATAGGCCTATACGGGACATATATACACCTATAGACCTATACGGGTGTTATATCGTATCGTATAGTAGCGTATCATGTTGCATCGTATTGTATAGTATAGTGTATAGTATAAGTCTCGTATAGGTTCCATGTAGGTCTTGTATACGCCTATAGGCCTACACGGGACCTAAACCACACCTATAGGCCTATACGGGACATATATACACCTATAGACCTATACGGGTGTTATATCGTATCGTATAGTATCGTATCGTATCGTGTTGCATCGTATCGTATAGTGTATAGTATAAGTCTCGTATAGGTTCCATGTAGGTCTTGTATACGCCTATAGGCCTACACGGGACCTAAACCACACCTATAGGCCTATACGGGACATATATACACCTATAGACCTATACAGGTGCTATATCGTATCGTATAGTAGCGTATCGTGTTGCATCGTATTGTATAGTGTAGTAGCGTATAGGTTCCATGTAGGTCTTGTATACACCTATAGGCCTAGACGGGACCTAAACCACACCTATAGGCCTATACGGGACATATATACACCTATAGACCTATACGGGTGTTATATCGTATCGTATAGTAGTGTATCGTGTTGCATCGTATCATATAGTGTATAGTATAAGTCTCGTATAGGTGATGTATATGCCTATAGGCCTACACTTGACCTCAACCACACCTATAGGCCTATACGGGACATATATACACCTATAGACCTATACGGGTGTTATATCGTATCGTATAGTAGCGTATCGTGTTGCATCGTATCGTATAGTGTGTCACACCCCTTTCTACGGCGGAAGCACGAGGTGTGATCATGAAAGGTTCTCATTGCATACGAAGAGTAAACATGCTACATGCTCGTAAAATAACATTCAAATACCATAATTTGAAAACATACGTTAGCGTTTACATCGCTAAGTCGCATAAAACATTGTCTTAAAAGTTTACGACTTTATTCAAAGTTAAACACAAGCGACATCCACGAGCATAAGCCAGACCACGCGCACATCCATCCTAGTTACCTGAAATACATGTGAGTTTTTGGAAAAACGTCAACATAAAGTTGGTGTGAATTCATGCAGTATTGTATTTCATGTTTGTATACTTTGTATGAAAACATAGTTTGTGAGTAAATCAAGTTTTCATATGTAAATCCAGTTTCATGTGTACACCACGTACATCTGTATAATTCAATTTCTTCTTGAGTACCCCACGTACTCAAGTTTAATTCTCATTCTCTTGAGTACCCCACGTACTTCAAGTATAAATTCAATCTTCTTGAGTACCCCACGTACTTCAAGTTATATATCAATTTTGTATGGTATGAATTTTATGTAAATACAGTATTTCTGTACTTATCAGATTGTTAATGGGTTGCAAAGCCATTAACATGTGGCACGTCATAGGAAGTCACCAAACCTAAGGCATTTAATTGGTATATTCTGAGACACAAAAGCACTCCTCGATTCTCGCCCCGACCAGGAGTGTGGCTGCCAGGCACCCGTTAGATCTAACCTTTTGTTCTGCGGTCTAGGTATATTGTTGATTAATGGTGCTTCTGTACCCTATTCGTGACACTATTTCTCATAACGCCTCCTACTTGGTTCTCGTTCTCACCAAGCGCGTTTCTTGTTATCATTTCTCATAGCGCCTTACACTTGGCTCTCGTCTCACCAAATGCGCTTCTTGTATTTATATCATACCATTTATAAATATTGTACTTTTGTACATGTATTTCACCCCCGAAGTTATAAAAACTGAAAACAGTTAAAGAGAAAAGGGGGAGCATGAACTCACAACTTTGCGTTCCTAGCGTCGTAAACTCCACCGGATTTGCTTACTTAACGTCGTAACCTATACGCGTTTTCTTATCGTTAGTCACTAGACTTGCGTCGCACAAGTACAGTCACTCTCTTTTGTGTATATTTTCTTGTGTTAAAAATATTCTATATTTTTAACTACGTATCTTACTTATATTATTTTCTCCAAAAATAAATATAAGTCTTTTGTGTTTTGCACTTTGCACCCGAATCGTGTATCTTGTGTTTTGTATGTGTATTTCTATATTTCTACTCCTCATGAGTATTTAGTGTATTTTTAAGTCTTAATACACTAGCACGTATAACACATACTATATACACTTAGCACAAAATTTGGTGATAAAATAATATATATTTTTCTCTCAAAAATATATACTTATTATCCATTTTTATTCTTCAAGAAATCACCATTTCTTATCATCAAAAGTTAGGGAAACCTTGTTAATGCTTTTAAACACATTTTTAGGGAATAAGTTTCTCAAAAACTTACATTTTTCTAAGTGTCAAAATTTATAAAAATTTTGACAGAGTTTCCCCTAAAAATGGAGGTTTCCCACGTTTTCAAAACGTGTGCTTATTTTCTTTTAAATCATCATCAATCATCAACAATCAGCAACAACAATTATCAACAATAATCGTCAACAATAATCACTAATTTCATGAACTTGCATATTTACAAAAATGTGTAGTAACTTACTAGCACATTTAGTAAGTCTTGTTATCTTTAAAAATAAGTTTAATTTCTTAAAAACTTTATTTTTAAAGAATATGAAGTTTTACAACTTCTAGTCGGTTTTTACGAAAACTATTTCTTCGTTAACACTTTTGTTACATAAGTATCCATACACTTGTTTGTTCACAAAAACCACTTTTGTTTGTGTAAGATCCGGTTTAGAACATGTGATTTCTTTAAAGTGTGGTTCTTCAAAAATACCACTTGCAGATACGTAGATCCGCTAGTTTTAAACACCAATGTACAGGTTAAATTACTTTTACACAAGTAAAATATTTTACACAAGTTCATGTCTCTAGTGTGGTAGAGTTTCGCCTTTTAACCCTTGTAGTAACCAAAAACGAGCTTATGTGAAGATACATGATCTTACAAGGTCGGGTTAAACGGAGATCCGAGCTACCACATCATAGATCGGGTCTCAAAAATAACAATTTTCAAGTCCTACAACTTTTACACAAATTATATGTCTTTAACCACCATTTTAAGTATTTTTAGTAGACTTTTTATCATCATCTTTCCTTTTAACGAGATTCAACCGACAATATTCCTTTTAACCACTTTAAATACGTTCAAGAACAAGTTTTAAACATTATACCTCTAGCTCAAGGCTAGGGAAGATCTTTGATGAAAAACGCGTGGATAAAAGCTAACGGTAGAGGTCCTTCGCGTTCCGAGTGCACCAAGGTTCCTAATATGCGACCCTTAACACTTGTGTGATGTTGGAAAATGATGAAGGAAGCTCGAAAAATTTATGGATTTAGGGATGTTTGGCCGTGAGCTCTTGGAGAGAAAGAGAGAGAGTTTTGAAGTGGTGTTGTGTTGTTGAATGAAGGGCTAGAACCATAAGACTTGTTTTATATCCATATTTCCTCAATATCTCTTGGATATTATGTTTCAAAAGGACATGGCAAATCTAATAAAATATGAACTAGAGATCCCATGTGGGGATATGGTCTCCCAACCGTCCAACATATGGGGGGGGGGGGGGGGTTTAGTGAAACATTTCTAACTACTAGTTAGTTATTAGTTGGAAATCAAAGGTCTAGTTAGTGCCTTATGGTATATCATATAATGTGTAGTGTGTTAGGGTGTTCGGGGACCCTAACTAGTTTAGGAAAATAAAAACAATGCTTCTAGCATTATTTTGGTGTTCCGGGTATAGTCCGGTTGTTCGGTTACATACCGATTCGTTAAAGTGCTAAGTCACACTTTTTAGTGTCGATTAAGTACCTTTCTTGTACTCTTTCAATTCCCAACACTTAGGGAAATATTCTGGATAATAAAACGACATTTCTACACCATAATTATATGTCTAAATGCTGAATTATTGCTGATTTGTATAAATTCTGCACTTAAAGTGCGTTTCGGGTGCTTTTTAGTGCTTATTTTTGCTTTCGCAATGTATATAAATTAAACCCTTGTATGTACTCTTGGGTTTTAATGCATTCTTGCTGTCGGACCTACACCTAGGCCTCTATTTTATTGTCTGACTGCTTTCTGCAGTTCTGTTGACACAGTGTGTCTTACCGGTGAGTTTACTATTATTCTGACGCAACGCTCTCGTTTATGCATAACGCAATATTTTGTAGTATACAACATGCATGAATTCACTTGTTTAATCATGTGTTCAGACATTGCTGACACTTAAACTCATAATTGCAGTCATTAAGCAATAATTAATGTGTACGGAAATTACCGGTTTGTGCCAGTTGTCACATAGTGTATAGTATAAGTCTCGTATAGGTGATGTATATGCCTATAGGCCTATACGGGACATATACTATGCTATACGATACGATATCACACTTATAGGCTTATACGAGGCCGATTCGTGACCTATACTACACCTATACGATTTGATATAACCTTTATAAAAAAAACCTTCATATACGCTGCGTATAGGTCTATACGCAGCATATATAAAGGGTCAAAAAGACCATTTAGCCCTTCATTTTGGGCTATACGAAGCCAAATGCAAGGGTAAAAATGTCTTTTGACCCTTTATATACGCTGCGTATGGGTCTATACGCAGCGTATAGTGGGAAAGATCATTTTACCCCTGCATTTGGGGCTATACGCAGCCATATGCAAGGGTAAAATTGTCTTTTTGACACTTTATATACTCTGCGTATAGGTCTACACGCAGCGTATATAAAGGGTAATTTTTATTTTTAACCACAAACTTGTGGTAAAAATATACTTTTTGACCCTTTATATACGATGCGTATAGGCCTATACGCAGATAATATAAACGGTGAATTAAAAAAAACATTTTTAAGTTTCGTATCGTATAGTATAAGTCTCGTATAAATCTCGTATAAGTCTCATATATGTCTTGTATCTGCCTATAGGCCTATACGTGACCTATACTATAGTGTCGTATTGTATCGTATCGTATCGTATCGTATAGTGTATATTATCGTATCGTATCGTATAGTGTATAGTATAAGTCTCGTATAGGTTCCATGTAGGTCTTGTATATGCCTATACGCCTACACTGGACGTAAACCACACCTTTAGGCCTATACAGGACATATATACACCTATAGACCTATACGGGTGTAATATCGTATCGTATAGTAGCGTATCGTGTTGCATCGTATCGTATAGTGTATAGTATAAGTCTCGTATAGGTTCCATGTAGGTCTTGTATATGCCTATAGGCCTACACGGGACCTAAACCACACCTATATGCCTATACGGGACATATATACACCTATAGACCTATACGGGTGTTATATCGTATCGTATAGTAGCGTATCGTGTTGCATCGTATTGTATAGTGTAGTAGCGTATAGGTTCCATGTAGGTCTTGTATACGCCTATAGGCCTAGACGGGACCTAAACCACACCTATAGGCCTATGCGGGACATATATACACCTATAGACCTATACGGGTGTTATATCGTATCGTATAGTAGCGTATCGTGTTGCATCGTATTGTATAGTGTAGTAGCGTATAGGTTCCATGTAGGTCTTGTATACGCCTATAGGCCTAGACGGGACCTAAACCACACCTATAGGCCTATGCGGGACATATATACACCTATAGACCTATACGGGTGTTATATCGTATCGTAGCGTATCGTGTTGCATCGTATCGTATAGTGTATAGTATAAGTCTCGTATAGGTGATGTATATGCCTATAGGCCTACACGGGACCTCAACCACACCTATAGGCCTATACGAGACATATATACACCTATAGACCTATACGGGTGTTATATCGTATCGTATAGTAGCGTATCGTGTTGCATCGTATCGTATCGTATCGTATCGTATAGTGTAGTAGCGTATCGTGTTGCATCGTATCGTATAATATATTTGTATTATTTACCAATAATATTGTTTTTTTATAAATAACATTCTTCTTTAATTTTTATAATTTATATTTGTATTATTTACCAATAATATTGTTTTTATAAATAATTTTCTTTTTTAATTTTTATAATTCATAATAGTTGTATTATTTTTAATTTTTATAATTTATATTTGTATTATTTACCAATAATATTGTTTTTTATAAATAATTTTCTTTTTTAATTTTTATAATTCATAATAGTTGTATTATTTTTAATTTTTATAATTTATATTTGTATTATTTACCAATAATATTGTTTTTTATAAATAATTTTCTTTTTTTATATAAAAAACAAAGGAATACATTAAATAAATACAAAAAATGAGCTTTATATACGCAGCAGCGTATAGGTCCCTACGCAGCGTATAGGGTTAACCCTTGTTTTCTGTGCAATGATTGCTGATAAGGCTCTGAAATCCATGGTTTATATACGCTGAGTATAGGTCTATACGTAGCGTATAGGGCCTATACGCTACGCTGCGTATAGACATATACGCAACGTTGGTAAACCCTAAGTGTGCAGATAGGCAAATATGGTGTGCAGATAGTTAGAGCCTTTATTTTAAGCTGGGGCAAAAAGATAATTTTAAACAAGAGGAAAAACGTAATTTTAAAATATATATAAAATAATGCGATTCCCCATTTGCTAAATGTATGTATGGTAAATATATGTCATGTCCCTTCAAATAAACCGCTAAAAGCCATATGATATGATAACCATAACAATGTCTTTATATCTTCACTTTCAATGATGATATGCACTCGAATCACTGCAATCAACCGAACCAACACGAATCTCCACCTCTTCTTCACCCCTTTCACAATCCAATTCAAACCCTAATGGCGGCTTGTTTGGGTCCTCTATCCGAAATGCGCACCGTTCGCACGGTTCTCGAAGAACTGGACGAACAAAACCAACCGACCCGACCCGAAACACAGGATTCAAACCCTAATTCAACCGCCTCAACCTCCACATCAATCATGGTGATGCGGCATAAGGTGGAGAGAATCTTTCCGGTTTATGCGAGGGGTGGATTGTCTCCAAGATCCGACCCGGTTGGTTATTCGGGTTCGGTTGTGGGTGATTCCATTTGGGGTGCTGTTAGATTAGAGGCAAAGGCTGAGGTAATTTAAATTACTCAACTTTTTTTAAATAAAGTTTTCTTCGTTATCATAGTGAGTAAATCCCACCAACCAATAGAAAGCTAATAGATAAGATAGGTATGAGGGTAAGATGTAGACAAGATGCAGAGAGCCTTACCTCTACCCGGAGATGTAGACAAGATGCAGAGACCCTGGCTTGACAGTAGTTATAAGCCACATAACACTCAGCAATTAAGACAAAGGCCGATTAGTGCATGTACTCTTTCGCCTATCAACGCCACCACACGATGCATGATTAACCATCCCCTCTTTTAACGTTATTTTCACTAAATTAGTAAAATAACGTTAAAATCAGTGCACTTTCGCTTTTGCCCCGAGCACCCACACATATATACATTATATGCGCATACCGCAAGCGGACGTATTTTTTGATGAAGTTTTGATTTTTTGTTATTTTGTAGGTGTTTGATGAAATTTAATTTGTTGTTTATTTTATAGTGATGATGAAAGTTTAGTACTTTAGCGAGGAAAATATGAAAATATGATAATATGTTATGTGGGTTTATTTTTTTTGTTGTAATAATTGTAGGTTTTTTTGTGTATTATTGGATGGTCCATAGTTTGTGTGGTTTTATGATACTTGTAAATTGTAATAATTGGTGGTGGAAGATTTTCCCAAAAAGGGAATTATGTGCAAGTCAACTTGTTGAATTATTAGTGTGATTAGTTGATATTCTGTGGCCCCTTAAGAACCCTACTTTAGAATAAAAAGATAAAAGGCATGTTATTTAAAGGTTTTTTATTTCAATGATTAAACTTGGTTTAATAAGATTGGTTCTTTATTGAATCTTTTTGGATGAAATTAAGTGAATTTGAGGAACATTAAAGTTGTCTTAGTGTTAAATTTGAAATTGTTTTCTTTCTTTATAAGATGGTACTTTTCTCTTTTTGAATAATTCAACAAGATTGATTCTTTATGGATTTTTTTTATAATAAAATGAAGTGAACTTGAGGAGCATCGAACTTATCTTAATGTTAAAACTTAAAATTGTGTTCTTGGTTTATAATATGGTACTTTTCTTTCGTTTAATAAGTTGTAGTATGATTGGATGATTGGTTGAAGTGATGTGTGTGAAAATTTAGGTTAACCGCTTGCATTTTTTAGATGAACAATTTTGAAATGTGATTTGTGTGAAAATGTAACAATTTAGTGATGATTTTATTTCTGAGGTTGGTTATTTGATGTAATTTTTCAGGCAGAGAATGAACCGATTTTAAGCAGCTTCTTATATGCCAGCATACTGTCACATGATTGTTTAGAGCGAGCATTGGGATTTATTATCGCTAACCGGCTTCAAAATAATACTTTATTAGAAACCCAGTTGATGGATATATTTTGTGATGTATTGGTTCAAAATCGAGGCATCAAACGAGCATTGCGCATGGATCTACAGGTGATGTCGTTAGCATGTATTCGTTATTTCATTGTCTTCCGTCCTTTAATATCATTTACCGATATTTTGGGTTTGGTTTGGTCGTTAATTTACAAAGGTGCTTATTTTATTGTTCAATTAACGTTCTTCCACAGGCATTTAAAGAAAGAGATCCTTCATGCCTGTCTTATTGCTCCGCTCTTTTATACCTAAAGGTATTTTCCATTAGAATTGAACTTTGTATTGTTTATTTAATTTTTGTGAAAATTGTTACCATATTTGTTTTTCTTCGCCCTTAACTTCTAGAACCTTTTTTTGATGTGAAGCGATAAATTAAATGGCATTTATTGAATTGTAGGGTTACCATTCTTTACAAACGCATCGAGTAGCACATGCATTGTGGAACCAAGGACGCAAGGTGTTGGCTCTTGCACTACAAAGTCGAGTCAGTGAGGTAACATATGATTTTGTAATTCATTTTATTCATGGTATCTTTTTTTCAGTTTGTATCTATTCAAATTGCTTATTCTTATTTACAAACACTTCTTTGTAGGTGTTTGGAGTCGATATACATCCAGGTGTTGTTTCAAATTTGATTTCCTTGACATAAATAATAGATGTTTATTGGATTTTACCAATAACTGTTTCTCTTTTGGGCTCACAGCTGCCAAAATCGGGGAGGGGATATTATTGGATCATGGAACGGGATTGGTTATTGGAGAAACTGCTGTTATCGGAGATAGAGTTTCATTAATGCAGGTAAGTTCAGTTTATAGCTAATTTAATCAATTAATCTGCATGGTCAGTATATGACATAAGGTTAAATCTTCATTGTAGAATGAGATCCGAGTTTTGTCAATCTCCGACATGAAGTACATATTTGTTTAGGAATGAGTCGATTTGAGTTGTGTTATATAAATAACTATGAGTATAAATATTGTTTACTACAGGGTGTAACCTTGGGAGGGAGTGGGAAAGAAATGGGGGACCGACATCCAAAAGTTGGTGAAGGTGCGCTGATTGGAGCTAGTGTGACCGTACTTGGGAATATTAAAATCGGTGAAGGTGCAATGATAGCTTCAGGTTCCCTTGTTCTTAAGGATGTTCCTCAACACAGGTGAGACATGATATATATTGCAAACGAAATAATTTTGTTTCTTTAATTAGGCCTATATCAAACACCAGTGGTCTGATAGTTAACTTTTTTTTTGTTTTGTTTAAAGTATGGCTGCAGGAATACCAGCCAAGGTGATTGGTTATGTAAAAGAGGAAGTTCCATCTTTAACAATGAAACATGGTATGTGAATGTAATATTAAGCTTGGTTTAAAAAAGCACGCCTTAAGGGCGCTTAAGCGCAAAGCGACCCTAGGCGCAAAGAGCTGCGCCTTGTGTGACATAAGGCGAGCTCTGTACAAAAAGCGAGCTTTTTTGGAAATAATTCCACTGAGGCGCGCGCTTTTTGTACAAAAGGTGTTTTTGTGCTTTAAAGTGTTATACATGTAGCTAAAATGGTTGTACATTAAGTGATTTATACATTAAATCATACATAAACCTTATTTATCACTATATTTTGGAACTCCCCACTTGCGGTATGCGCATATAACGTATATATGTTTGGGGGGGGGGGGGGGTGAAAGTGCACATTTTTAACGTTATTTTACTAACTTCGTGAAAATAACGTTAAAAGAGGGGGATGGTTAATCACGCATCATGTGGTGGCGTTGATAGCTGGAAGACAAGGGGGTACATGCACTAATCGACATTTGTCTCAATTGCTGGGTGTTATGTGCCTTATGTCCAAGGCTTGATACAAAACTACTATCGAGCCGGGGGTCTCACTGGAAGCAGCCTCTCTATTCCTACGGGGTAGAGGTAAGGCTGTCTACATCCTACCCTTCTCTGACCCTACCTTAGCTTTGCTATTGGTGGGATTTACCGAGTGTGGTGGTGGTGGTGGTGGCGGCGGCGCTGGTGGTGCTAAAAGTCTATAGGATATATATAAAAAAGTATATAAGCACCTTGCGCCTCACGTACGAAAAGCCTGCCGCTTTTGCGATTTGCGCTTGGGGCTTTGATTTAAGACCTTGTTGCTTTTGTGCGGTTCACGCTTTTTTAAACCAAGATACTAAGTTATTATTGTTATTTTTTTGTTACTATGAATCATATTGTTGATTCTTTCTGTGTGTGTTTTATGACAGATGCAAGCAAAGACTTCTTTGAGCACGTAGCCATATGTTACGAGGGAAGATCTAATGGCGAGGATGCTGCTTAACCATTTTAATGTCTTTAAACGTGCAACCGTAGGTTGCCAAGGAAGTTCCATAGGAAGACTACTCGATATAACCAATATATTCTCAAAGTTATAGTGTATTATTGAAATAAGTAGAAGTTATATACTGTTACTCGATAGCTTGCATCATTTCCCGACATAGCATAACACATGAATCGTTCTCCTAACTGCATTTTCGCTTACATGACTACAACTCTGGCGACAAATGAGGTATGCAGTTGTGCTTTAACTAAAGATCCTGATGAATATGTATCAAGAATGCCAAGCAGCTGCCTTTATGTTTGATAAAGAGGGGATTCGAGTACTGAGGCCGCAAACAAGTGTAAGTTTTTTTTTTTTTTATCTCGAATCAAGGTTGATCAAGTTGAAGTTATCGAGTGAGTACGATGACACAAACGAGTCGGGATTTGGAATAATAAGATATTGGCTCGAATTCTTAGCGAGACGTATGAGCCATGCATGTAATGTTAGAATAAATTTTGAATTAGATTTGCTTTATAGTAGTTATGGTTATTTGTGTGCTATATAAACTCAAATCTTCTGTGACCTTATTGCGGTTTAGAAAAACGGTAGGCATACTGGACGATAGGTCCTCAAAGGCAAGGCGAGAGGTGAAAGCGAACGCTCACATACATAAGGTGCTCGTATTTGTAAAGACACCTCTAGTTTTTCTATAAATCATATGCTATACACAACATATTAACATGAATATTATATTAAATAGATGAAGAAAAGAAAGAATATGCTGAAGAATTAGATGGAAATTATATTTGCACAAATTAGATAATAATAATAATAATAATAATAATAATAATAATAATAATAATAATATATTTAAGTTTCAAAAGTATCAACCAGTCTAAATGGCAGTTATACGTGAGTTTAATATTTAACCATAACTAGGTTTATCACCGTCGCCGTGTTGCGGCGAACTTCTTTTATTATTTAGTCTGTGTTTACATGTGTTTTGAAATCACTACGAGCGCGTTGCGCACGTAACCATTGACAAGATAAAAAGAAAATGTAGAAAAAACACTAAAAGATAACCGAAAGAGAATCAATAAATAAGTTGTATGGTAATGATGTTGTTCGTATGAAATCCGTGGTCAAAGATAAGCAAACGATACTGGGTACCGGTACCGAATTTCCCGAACCGAAAGATGTTAAGTACCAATTCGGTACCGACTTTTGGCGTTCCTGGTACCGATTTTTACCTTCATATACCGGTACCGTAACCGGTATTTTCGGTACCTTGGTATCGGTTAGCACCGAGCTCATCCCTACCCTTGAAACTAAAAAAAAAGAAATCATTAAAAGTTGAAGAAAATCTACGACACCCGTGATCAAGGATGAGCAAATGGTACCGGGTAGCAGTACCGAAATTCCTGAACTAAAAGATTTTCAATATCAATTCGGTACCGACTTTTGACGTTTTCTATACCAGGCTGGTATCAGGTTTTACCTTTTTGTACTGATACCGAACAGAACTATCCATGTATTTTATTATAATATCAAAAGTAATATTCATTAATAATAATAATATATAAGAATAACTGTTCATTCAGTTTTCTTATTATCATATAAGTTTTCTTATTATCATATATGAATGTCGATTAAGGTGTAATATTGTAATTCTTGATGTATGTAGTAAGTACTTGTAAGTTAGTCCTAGGTTTTTTTTTTTTTCCTTTCATAGAGAAGAAGCACACGAGAAGAGAGATACATAGATTCACGAGTTGTTTTGGTTTTCATTCGCCTTTTGTACGGTGATTATGTGCCATCCCTTGAAGCACAATGTGTTGGGTTATGTGTGGAGGCTCAATTTGGGATGGGCCGATTCGGTTTTAAATGACAATTTTGAAGCAGACTAATTAATTTGAAGACATGACCCGTCTCATTTAATTATAATCCATTTATTAGTTTTCTTTTCTTTGGGAACAAGTTATGTAACCCTAATTTGTAATTATAAATAGGCGTCGTGTACTTGTAATTCCGAGAGACGGAAAACAGTAGATATCCCAGTTGCAGCACGTGAACGTAGATTTCGCATAGAAACCCAACCAATCATCAGCTCATCACCTGGGGTCACCTCGTGCCTGCCTGCATATGCACTGTTTACAGCACAACTACGATTCACTTGAGCTTAAATGAAAAAGACTTGCCTAGCTATCAAATCAAATTTAAGATTGAACTACTGTTTTGTTAAATTTTCATTCGTAAGCGGTAAATTTATGGCTAGAGATAAATGATTACCAGACAATTTAGGGAACACCTGAATAAAATATTAATGAATAGCAAAATAAGATTGAAATGGAAGAAAAGAAAGGCTAAATGTATCAAACTTCTATACACCACTGTCTATGATGAATTCAGGATACAAAACTTCAAGACTGCAATCTGCATATATGTTGTATATAATTTCCTCTCATAATGACACTTTGGTTCATTAAAAAGTCGACTGTTACAAAAAGAATACAAGAATCACAGGTGACATCAGACTTCCTAGGAGAAGGAAAACCGAGAAAGAAGCGAGAGCCCGGAACTTGGTGCCTCACCCGCTCCTGGGGTCGGTGGAACCTCGGCAAAAGTGCGATAAGCATTTTGACACTTTTGCATCTGCATTTAAATGCCATAAACATAAAATTAGGTATCAGGTGTACTTGCTTCAACGCTGGATGAGAACAAACTGACAGTAGACGGATTACTCACCTCATCAGGACTGAATTGAAGGAGCATCGCAATAACAGGTAGTAGAGCACCGACTTCACCTGTTCACACAAAGTTTAGATAAATTGATAGAATTCTGTGAGCTTGTAACTAAATTTAACTTATACTGAGGTTCCATGATTGATCACCATGTAAAATACCTGTCTCGAGAAGCTTTACTATGACGTTTTTAAGATACGTCATATCCACTCCTTCCCTCTTTTTTGATCTTTCCATATTTCGAAGCTCTTCCTTCAACATAGCTTCCTGTGAGTTGATACAAAACAATAAGGCCATTGGCAATAGCCCGCCAAGACACATCTAATGTGACCATATGTAAAAATAAGAGTTAATTACTGTTTTCGTCCCTGAGGTTTGTCAAAAATAACGGTTTCAGTCCATTAGTTTAAAAATTGCCATTTCAGTCCATTAGTTTCATTTTCGTAACCATTTCAGTCCACTAACTTAACTCCATCCATTTATTTTGTTAACTTTGAGTTAACTAACTAATTCAGGGACGGTTTGCGTCAGTTTTAGAAACACAGGGACTTAAGTGTAAACTCTAAAACATTAAAACAAAAAAAATAGTAAATTCCAAAAAATCAAAAAAATTCCAAAAAACCAAACAAATTCCAAAAAATTCTAAAAAATAATAAAAATTCTAAAAAATCATAAAAATTCTAAAAAATCAAAAAAATCCGTTTCGGCGCGAACTGTTTCAAACCCGAACCGTTTCGAGCTGAACCGTCCGTACCGTTTCGAGCTGAACCGTTTCGACGCGAACCGTTTCGACCCGTACCGTTTCGAGCCGAACCGTTTCGACCCGTACCGTTTCGAAGCCGAATCGTTTCGAGCCGAACTGTTTCGAACCGAACCGTTTCGACCCGTACCGTTTCGAAGCCGAACCGTTTCAAGCCGTACCGTTTCGAACCGAACTGTGCGGTTTCGAACCGAACCCTTTCGAGCTGAACCGTTTCGAACCGAACCGTGCCGTATCAAACCGTTTCGAGCTGAACCGTTTCGAACCGAACCGTTTCGAGTTGTACCGTTTCGAACCGTACCGTTTCGATGCGAACCGTTTCGAACCGAACCCTTTGGACCCGAACCGTTTCGACGCGAACCGTTTCGAAGCCGAACCGGTACGGTTCGATACGGCACGGTTCGGTTCGAAACGGTTCAGCTCGAAAGGGTTCGGTTCGAAACGGCACGGTTCGAAACGGTACGGCTTCGAAACGGTACGGGTCGAAACGGTTCGGTTCGAAACGGTTCATCTCGAAACGGTTCGGCTTCGAAACGGTACGGGTCGAAACGGTTCGCGTCGAAACGGTTCAGCTCGAAACGGTTCGGGTCGAAACGGTACGGACGGTTCAGCTCGAAACGGTTCGGGTCGAAACAGTTCGCGCCGAAACGGATTTTTTGGATTTTTTAGAATTTTTATGATTTTTTAGAATTTTTATTATTTTTTAGAATTTTTTGGAATTTGTTTGGTTTTTTGGAATTTTTTTTTATTTTTTGGAATTTACTATTTTTTTTGTTTTAATGTTTTACAGTTTACACTTAAGTCCCTGTGTTTCTAAAACTGACGCAAACCGTCCCTGAATTAGTTAGTTAACTCAAAGTTAACAAAATAGATGGATGGAGTTAAGTTAGTGGACTGAAATGGTTACGAAAATGAAACTAATGGACTGAAATGGCAATTTTTAAACTAATGGACTGAAACCGTTATTTTTGACAAACCTCAGGGACGAAAACAGTAATTAACTCTAAAAATAAATACCTGCTGGCTGTGAAGTCGATTTTCACGTTCAAGCTCTTCAAGTTCTTCCTGGAATAAGGTATATAAGAATCTACCATCGGAAATTTGAGATATAACTAAAATACATAAATCCGCTAGAGCTTACTTGAAGCGCAAGAATATGCCGTTGTGACTGAGCTAACTCTTCCTCCCTTTGAGCTTGTTGCCTAGCCAAAATCTGAATTCCAAATATCAGATATCGTGATGTGTTTTTGAGTTTGAAAAACAGAACGAAGTATTTTCGTAACAGTATAAAACAGAACAAATTATGCATACCAATATCTGTTGTTCTGCAACAGAGGTATTTGAGTTTGATGCACCCATATTTTGGCTATTTTCATTGTTATTCGCCTGAAAATAAAATCGAAAAAAAATTAACAGCAGGGCAAAATGACAGTTAAAAAATATGATGGGTAAAGAGGAACAACTGGGAATACCGATGGTTTTGACGATAATGAACGAAGAAGATTCTTATTGTTGTCTGTAAGCCTTGTAATCTCCATGTCCTTCTCTTCAATTAACTTATCAGCAAGATCACGAAATGAATCATGTTCTTCCTATAATAAAATAGAAAAAAAATTAACAAGACTATAATTTGATATTAGTCTCAACATACAAGTATCACACAAATAGCACCTTTAATTTTTTATATCGTGTTTGGAGATCTTGTACTTCTTTTTGTAGAGTTTCACTAGGCGATGATTTTTGTTCCTCAAGTTCGGACTTTAGTGCCTGAAATCTCACTGTAGATAATAATTAATTTTGTTATCGAAATAAATCTAAGGTAATGTTAAAAAAAAACTTTAGAATTAGAATGATTTTGATTACACTGCCAAGTTTCTTCCACATTTTGAAGATTCTTTTCCCAAGATTCTTTCTCGGACTGATGACTAGAAAATGCAGAAGAGAGCTTCATTTCCATGTTCTTCACTTGTTGCTCAACAAGACTAAGAGCTTCGTCTCTAAGCAAATAAATGAATTAATTTAGTCATGCAAAATATCAGATATTAAAATAGAAAGTGAGGCAAAAAACGATAAACAAAAACTGAAAAACATGAAAACTAGGGCTGTAAACGAACCGAACGTTTAGCGAATAGTCCGTGAACAGTTCTATGGTTCGTTTAATAAATGAACAAGCACGAACAAGAAATTTCGCTCGATAAGTTAAACAAAAGAACATGAACGGAGGCTGCGTTCGTTAGTTTATGTTCGTGAACAATCGGTAATGTGTTCATTTATATTCTCACTCGTTTATATTCATTTGTGTTCGTTCACTTATAAGTTATTTTATGTTATATTTTTATTTCAGTGGCTTTAGTTTTTAAAATTTGAAACCATAGTTATATACTATACGCCTCCGCAACATCCCTCATTTGATCAGTTCAATTTCAGTTTGTGTTAAAGCTTGACAAACTTCTTAATTTTTTTGTTAAGTACTATTTATTTATTTTTGGTGGATTCTTCGTAAAATGCAGATTGAATTTTTAAATGAATATATAACGTTCGATTGCGTTCGTCTAAGTTCGGTAAGTGTTCATGAACATGTTCATTTCCTTAACGAACAAACACGAACAAGAAATGTCGTTAAGTAAGCGTTCATGAACATGTTCAATCCTTAATGAACGAACACAAACAAGGCCTTGTTCGTGTTCGTTTACAACCCTAATGAAAACAATAATCTTGAAAGGAAAGTAGCAACCTACCTAGCACTGAGTTCTTTGTCATGACGATTTAAAGCATTCTCGAGATCTTGTAGCGTTTTGTCTTTTTCAGCGGTTATCATCAGTATTTCATTTTCAGCCTCCTACAAAACAAGGTGATGTACGTGAGTAAATTCATGCCAGATTATCACGAGAAAGGCGGAACTATGAAGTTAAAAACATATAAACCTTTAGTGCTTCTTCAAGAGCTTTAACTTGTTCATTATCTTTAGCAGATGCCAGCTCAGCTTCCTTTCTCTGAAGAAGTGCATGAGCACGAGACTTATAGGAAGCGAATTCACTTTCTAGACGCTTGATCTGCATAATTAAAAAATACAATTTCAAATTGCGTTAATATAAACAGGCGTAGTTACAAAAAGTTGAAATAGTGGGTACCTCCTCTTTGGCAGCAATTAGTTCAGCGTCTTTTGTGTTTGACCGTTGACTTTGCAAAGAAATTTCTAGATCCATTTGACCTATGGATTTCCATTATTAGATCATTTAAATTATAAGTATTGAAAAAGAAAGTCAAACAAAGAGATGATATACATACTTTTCATTTTAGCAGCTTCGATTTCCGCACGTATACATTTATCCTCGGCAATCTCCAGCTTTTTGTTGAGCGCCTGGGTGGCAGCTTCCCATTTTTCCTTTTCATTCTCCTACAAAATTATTAAGAAAATGCATTACATAACCTAAATATGCTTTACTAATAACATAAAATTTGGAGTAAAATGCCATTTCCGTCCCCTGAGGTTTGGCCAGTTTTGCGACTTTCGTCCAAAGGTTTGTTTTTCCGCATCTGGATCCAAAAGGTTTGAAATCTTTTTATTTTCATCCAGCTTGTTAACTCCATTCATTTTTCTCCAGGGGTATTTTCGTCCATATATTTCGAAGTGTTTCAAATCTGATTCAGTTTAGTAAAGGGTATTTTAAATGCTTGTACATAAAGTGAAAAAGACCGAATTGCCCTTTAAGTTAACTAAAAGGACGGATATACCCCTGACTTAACAGAGAAAAATGGATGGAGTCAACGAGCCGGATGAAAATGGCAAGATTTAAAAAATTTTGGATCCAGATGTGAAAAAACAAACCTTTGGACGAAAGTTGCAAAACTGGCCAAACCTCAGGGACGAAAATGGCATTTTACTCTAAAATTTGTGAAGTATTCAGTCCATACATGCTCATTTTTCAGGTGAACAATTTCTCCTTTAATAGTTTCCATTGCAGCTTTAAGTCTAGCTGCTTCACCACTAGATGCCGCATCCATCTCTGCCAATTTTGACTCTTTTTCCGCAACGAGTTTCTAAAAGACGAGAATGATGCCATGTCAGCTTCAAAAATTAAAACTTAACGTAACTATGTAAATATCTATAAATGCTTATTTACCTGCAGAGAAGATATTGTTTCTGTTGCTTTGGTTCTGTCTGCTGCTGAGTCAGCAAGTTGAGCTTCCAGATTTGCTATTTGCTGAAATGTACAACAGAGGGTTTAAATTAGTAAAATATTGTGATCAAGCTATAACGGATACTAACTTAAAATTCATATTCATCACCATCAATCAGTTACATACTATTTACCTGTTGATGTTTTGAAGAAAGTTCAGCCAGTGATGCTAGTCTCTTTTCTTCTGCAGCTTGCAGTAGCCCTCGCATGTTCTCTAGCATCTGCCGATATGCAAGTTGAATTGGAGAAAAAACAAAAATATTGTATAGTCACAAGTAATCTTTTACTATTAAACGTAAAAGTCACTAGTTTAAACATTTCAGTACCTGCTCTTTTTCTAGAAGTGACTGTTGCAATGTCTCAATAGCATTCTCTTTGGGCTCCAAAGAACGACGCAATTCTTCGAGATTGTCCCGAAGTCTAAAGGAAAGTGAGATAAATAAGTCAAAATAGAAGAAAAATAACACAATAAAACTAAGGATGCTTGCAAAAGACTGAATTCCAAATAAAGTTACAAATAAAAATCATGGTGATTATAATGTTTAGCAAATTTCTACAAATTTGACATAGTTAATAATACAAATTCTAAATGTAATTCCAGAATATATAGATAACTATTAATGCATGGATGAGAAGGTAAAAAACTAATTTATTTTAAGAGACATAAGTACCGATTGTTTGCACTTCTTAATTGTTGTCTCTCTGTATCAATTGCTTTCAGTGCCTCATTAGCATGTTGGCGTGTGCGATCAAGCTCTTGCTGCAATGCTGACAACTGCGAAGAAGCTTGCTCTGACTTTTCATTGACTTCACGGTACTTAGTCTCAAGATCATCTTTCTCCTGGAAACGATTATGTCCACAAACCAATCAGAATTATACACAAACCGCATTAGTTCACAAACTCTCACTACATTACAGATTACACTATAAAACAGAATCTGATGTTATCATGTTATATAATTATCATGTTATTACTTCAGGTCTCAGGTTCCTGAAAACATTAAACTTTCTCACATAGTATGTAACTGTCATGTTATATAATCATCATCTTATTACTTCAGGTCTCAGGTGCCTGAAAACATTAAACTTTCTCACATAGTATGTAACTGTCATGTTATGATAATGGGTTGCAAACATGCAGTCATGTTATATAATAATATGTTACTGTCGTACGTTCTGTTAAATAAAGTAAGAAATATGAAGAACGGTTATCATCTACGTAAACAGTAATTATAGCTTATTGACTCTGATGCGCATTTAACAAATCTGGCGCATCGTTTTAACCAATCGTATCAGTGAGAGAGAAAAACATTATGCCTTGACAAAATAATCAGCTGACATAGAGGTATAATATTATGTTCTTAACCAAAAGTCCTTGAGGTTTTGCCAGTTTTGCGACTTTCGTCCCAAGGTTTGTTTTCCACATCTGTATCCAAAAGGTTTAAAGTCTTGCCATTTTCATCCGGCCGTTAACTCCATCCATTTTTCTCCTTTAAGTCAGGGGTATTTCCGTCTTTTTTGTTAACTTAAAGGGGAATTCGGTCTTTTTCACTCTGTAAAAAGACCGAATACCTCTGAAAAAGATCGAATTGCCCTTTAAGTTAACAAAAAACACAGAAATATCCCTGACTTAACAGAGAAAAACAGTTGGAGTTAACGAGCCGGATGAAAATGGCGAGACTTCAAACCTTTTGGATCCAGATGCAAAAAAAACAAACCTTTGGACAAAAGTCGCAAAACTTGCCAAACCACAGGAACGAAAATGGTATTTTACTCATCATCTTATTACTTCAAGTCTCAGCTGCCTGAGAACATTAAACTTTTTTCACATAGCAAACAAAAAATTTATCTTGCTTTTTGCACCATCCGGCATCCGGATCTTGTTTACTCTCTTCTTTATAATAATGGGTTGCAGACGTGAAGTCATATAAGAATATGTTACCATCTTACGCTCTGTTAAATAAACTAAGAATATGAAGAACAATGGTTATCATCTACCGATCTATGTAAACAGTAATTATAGCTTATTGGCTCTTATGCATACTTAACAAATCTGGTGCATCGTTTTAGCCAATGGCATCAGTGAGAGAGAAAAAACATTATGTTTTAACAAAATAATCATAGAGGTAATAATGCATATCGAATGAATATAAAGGGACCAAATAGAATTACCTTTTGAACCTCTTGAATTCTTTGTTTTGCTCGCTTGTGAAGCCTGTTCAACTTGGAATCAAGTTCTGAGTTTTTCTCATCGCGCTCTTTTATTTGTTGTTCAAGATTCTTCTGAGCTGTGTCCAAAAACCACAGTATGCATTCATAGTAAGATCTCAACACTAATCATTATCAGCAACATAAAGCATAGTTATATTTATAATAAAACAATAGTCAACAGTCAAACGATAAATGGAAGTTTTATACAACCTTCTTCTAGTTTAGCAGCAAGCTCTTGGGCCTTAGCATCTGCCTCTGTATATTCTTCTCGGAGATGCTCGAGAGCTGCCTCTGCAGCACCACGTGTTTGCTTTTCTATTGCAAGTTCTCTATTCAAAGACTCGATTTGTTCATGCAACGTTGTTGAATCTTCACGTGTTCCATTTTGGTCAATTTCTTTTGGTTGTTGAATTGAATCAGCTGAATCTGTGTGTGCATTCTTCAGTTCTTGGAAACGAGATTTCAAGTATTCATTCTGAAACTTGAGCTCTACCACCATTTGCATAAGCTGATCATCATCCGATAATATATTATTCTCGTTTAGATCTTCAATCATTTGAGGACTCATGTTTGACTTTTCGTTTTGTTGTTCAACATCTTCAACGTGATTTTCTGATTTCCCGTCAATGTCACCTCCTCCATCTGACATTGTCTTGTAGTTTCTAGAAAACTGTGATGTATTTTTTTAGTCGGTGACCCCTGTATCTACTCTACCGGCTGCATCATATATTCGAAATTTCGAACACTAACAAATGATTCCTGTGTAAAACAAGGCCTTCCTTTGTCAACGTCTCAATGTATTTCAGTTCAGTTCATATGTGAACAACTTCACGGAAAAAAAAAAAAAAAAACAGAAACAGGGGGAAGAAAATAGGTACAGCAGTTGCGTACATCGATATTTACTACAATGCAAATTGTTCCTCGTGATATTTACGTGCCTACGATTACCAAGGGTGTGTTTGTTTTTTGAGGTTTTGGGATGAAGAAATAACGAGGGAAGTGTATAATGGTAAGTATAATAAGGGGTTGAGTTTAGAAAAACCCATGGCATAAAGGTTATAGGAAACCTAGCTACAGAAAGCCTTTAAAAAAACCATGAAACAAAGGTTTAAGAAAATTCATCTAAAGAAAATGATCAGAAAATCCATGCCCATGGTGATTCCCGTATCAAACCACACGTGACGTAAATGGCTAAAACTATCATCCAGTGATTCTGTTGTTGAGATTCTATTTAAAGGGTTCATTTTTTTGGTCTAACATATGTGCAAAAACCTATCTCAGAATCAAGAAAATAACTCAAGTGAGGTTGGGGTAAAAGTTCCTCATGGAGTTCCAATTATCAGCTACTTTTATTATTCTATCTACAACATTTGGTGATAATTTTACTTTCTGGAAAGAAAATAAAATGAAACACAACATAAGGCTATAAAGTCAGTTGCTTCTAATGAATAAGAATACCCAATGCCAGGTCACAAAGGTAATGTTTGCACCATCAGACTAAATGTATTGGGTTGGTGCCCCTGCCTTGTCAGTCCTTTTAGGGCCGCCGCCCCGTAGGGCTTGGTTTAAAAATGCGCGCCTTAAGCGCGATTAAGCGCGAAGCGCACCTAGGCGCAAAGTAGATCGCCTTGTGTGACATAAGGCGCAGGGTGTACAAGAAGCGCAGCTGAGGCGCGCTTTTTAGGGGGAAAATCGACATAAGGCGCAGCTAAGGCGCGCGCTTTTTGTACATGGGGTGTTTCTATGCTTCTGAGTGTTGTACACCAGGCTTTTTATACTGTACAATTATGTTTTTTTTTCATTTTAAAACATATATAAAGCTTAATTATAGCTAAATCATAGGTATTGGATGCTAAACACTTATGGGATATATAAAATAAATTATATAATCACTTTGCGCTTCGCGTACGAAAAGCTCACCGCTTTTGCGCTTCGCTTTTTAAAAAACGGTTTTAGGCCTCATCGCTTTTGTGCGCTTCCCGCTTTTTTAAACCAAGCTGTAGGAGCGTTAAAGGAGGCGTGAGTGTGGTAACGGCCATTAGTCTTGTATGTGCAGATATGCGTGTGGAATTAATTTTCCAGCCAATCAAATAAATCCATGTGGACTTGGGCCTGATAATTACAGCCAGTATAGGAGCATATTAATCCAGTTCAAATTATGATATCAAACAAACATCAATTCCAATATGATTTTCCAATCCAATTCAGCCCTCCCAAACCCTACCCTAACTCAATTGTAACAAACATGAATATGAATCCTAATTCTTAACAATGTCACACTTAAATAATCACTTCAAATAGAACAGATCATGATAACACTCAAACAGAACATAAACTAAACCTAAAATACAGTATAAACACACCAGATTAAAACTAACTGTAATCAAATCTATAACTACTGAAACAAAATGATAATGTAAACAATTGGAGATCTTATGGTGCATACAAAGTACTCACGCTAAACAAATTTAGAGAATCAAACCTGTTCTATTAGATACACGAGATCAGAAGCAACTGATAGTTTGAAATTCGAATTGGATGCCTGATTTGGTTGATCAAGATCTGTATTGTGTGATTGACTGAATACCTAACGGATCTAAACACTACCGCCACCCCCTCTGTGAATCAATCAAACCGTAATTATGAAAAAAGGGGTGGAGATTCGGAAGTCTATGAATCGTATGTTTTTTTCACGATTCGCATTTGGTGAAAATGGGAAGCTTCAGTGCACAAGGTTTTCGTTTTACGTATACTCCCGAGTCACGAGTTGGACTCAGAAGTATACAAGACGAACAGATCGGGTTTGGAACGGTTTTTGGTAATCCTGATATGTTCTCGATTAGGTATGCTTTTGGGTATTAAAAAATCTAGGTTTATCACCGTCGCCGTATTGCGGCAAACTTCTTTTATTATTTAGTCTATCGTGTTTTGAAATCACTACGAGCGCGTTGCGCACATAACCGTTGACAAGATAAAAAGAAAATGTAGAAAAAACACTAAAAGATAATCGAAAGAAAATCAATAAATAAGTTGTATGGTAATGATGTTGTTCGTGTGAAATCTGTGGTCAAAACCGGTACCGAATTTCCCGAACCGAAAGATGTTAAGTACCAATTCGGTAACGACTTTTTGCGTTCCTGGTACCGATTTTTACCTTCATATACCGGTAGCGTAACCGGTATTTTTGGTACCAGTATCGATTTGGTATCGGTTAGCACCGAGCTCATCCCTACCCTTGAAACTAAAAAAAAGAAATCATTAAAAGTTGAAGAAATCTACGCACCCGTGATCAAGGATGAGCAAATGGTACCGGGTAGCAGTACCGAAATTCCCGAACTAAAAGATTTTCAATATCAATTCGGTACTGACTTTTGGCGTTTTCTATACCAGGCCGATGCTGGTTTTTACCTTCTTGTACCGATACCGAACAGAATCGTACATGTATTCTATTATAATATTAAAAGATTTTCAATATCAATTCGGTACCGACTTTTGGCGTTTTCTATATCAGGTTGATGCTGGTTTTAACCTTCTTGTACCGATACCAAACAAAATCATACACGTATTCTATTGTAATATTAAAAGTAGTATTCATTAATAATAATAATAATATAATAGAAGAACCAGTTCTTATATTATCATATATGATTAATAATAATAATAAGAGTTAACTGCCATTTTCGTCCCTGTGGTTTGGTCACTTTGGCCATTTCAGTCCATTTTTCAAAAATGCGCCATTTTCCTCCCCGACGTTCTGGAAAGGTGCCATTTCAGTCCAAAAATCATAACCCAGTTAAGTCGGTTAGTAAATAAGTACTGATTGTGTAAATTTGTAACATAAAGGACCATTTAAGTAAAATGTATAAATATTAATATAATTATAAAATATAATATATATATATAATGTATACACACCACCGCCGCCGGAACCGGAGCTCCAGTGGTCACCGCCGCCGCCGCCGGAACCACCACCATCAACGTCATCATCTGTTATCATCATCATCGATCATCATCGACCTTCATCATCATCATCGCGATCTTCATCATCATCATCAGACCTTTATCACCAATTCTCCTCTTAATCAGGCACTTCCCGAAAAGCTTCCTCACCTGCGACGGCCATCACACCCCCACCAGCCTGTTCTCGTTCCCAAACAGGAACTTGTTACCAGCAGGACCACACATAACAGCCATACGTTCGCCAAGTAACGACGTCTTAAACACTAGAGGGCTGCCATATTTCTCAATCCGTTCTTGAACGAATCTCTCCGGAACTCCGTCCCAGCATGCTCGTAGCAGTACTAGAGATTCTCTAAGAAACGACCACCCGAAGCTTCCCGGTGGAAGATTGATTTTGCTTCTTTTAGTTTTCTGGTTCTTGTAAATGTTCCAGAAAATGTATAAAACGATTAAGAGGAGAATTGGTGACGAAGGTCTGATGATGATGATGAAGATCGCGATGATGATGATGAAGGTCGATGATAATCGATGATGATAACAGATGATGACGATGATGACGTTGATGGTGGTGGTTCCGGCGGCGGCGGTGGTGACCATCGGAGCTCCGGTTCCGGCGGCGGTGGTGTGTATACATTATATATATATATATATATATATATATGTCACACCCCGATTTCCACGTGTCACCGGTGGGCCCGGTGGGGGAGTATCGTGACGTGGTTGGCAACGTAATAGTCAAACAACACAATATAATAATGCACAGCGGAAGCAATTGAAAATATAATACATCCGAATTTATTTATTGTAAACAAAGTCACAATTATCCGGTGTTTATCCACAGTATGATCGAAACAAAATAACATTTAATTGTTCAACAGACTTCTGGCATCCTAAGCTTGCGAGACTTTTATTGATGCTTATGAGACAATCCAGCCAATTACGTTTAGTACCTGCATTCAGTCTTTTTGGGAAAATACGTCAGTTTACACTGGTAAATACATTCAACTGACTCATTTGGAAAATGATTGAAAATTTGTTTGGATGCACGTGGCATAAATCATTTTATTTAATTTGGGAGAATTATTTTGATAATATAATAATCTTGTGAACGAATTACATGTTACTTATGCGTTCAGTAGCCCGGAACGTATCCGGGTTAAAGATCAATAGACACACCACTTTAAGTGAGTTATACACGGGAGTACGCCTACACCCCGTGCTCAGGTCGTGGTCATCTCGTAAGATGATGCCAGGGATATCCGGGACATGGTCATTAACCCCCCAAAGGCTGTAAAGTAAACACATCTGTTTAAAACGAGCCGATCAAATTATTCAACTACCCACTAAGCGTGGAGATTTGATGCCCGATCAAGCGGTACGCTATGTACCGTAACCCAAGCCCGTATAGGGAAAATAAGTTAAAAGTATTTACCTGATGCAAAGTATAGTCACAATAATCAAATAGCAAGTAGCTTTTACTGTCTCTCCTAATCTGGAACGAAGGTTAAATATAACCTATTAGAATCCTAGCGGTTCTTTAATTAAGCTTAAGCTTAGACCGACTAGTTTTGAAGATACGGTTCGTACGCACAATTAAGCGAAGACCGAATAGAATGTGATTCAGACCCGACAAGTTCGAGGACTTGTTTAATATGGGTTTATTATTCACATTCTGGATTTTGAGATAAAACCGTTAAGGTTTGACCCGTTTCGGCTAATTTATGTAAACTTGTTACATAAATCGAACCGTACGCGTAATAAGCGTGACGGGTAGTCATGAGAGCTACATACAGGTTTCCTAAGTTAATTATGTCTCAAATATGTTGTGACATCAGTAAGGTGTCTTTCGTTATGCCCGAAACTAATTTAAACACAAACCATGCCCCGTAGGGGTAGTTTGGTCATTTTAAAGTTTGTAAAAGAGTTTAATTGTTTAACTGAGTTACAGGTCTGATGTAAACAGCAAACATACTCATTTTGATGGGTTATAAAAGTAGGCTAAGGCATGTATGTGAAATTTATCATATTTAACCAAACTATGCCCCGTAGGGGTATTTTGGTAATTTCACATAAGCCGAAAAGCTCGAAAACGAAATCTGAGTTTATCAACCTTTGCTTACTGTTAAAATATCATAATTTGCCTCATATATCAGTAGGTATCAACCCGGGTATGTCCAATATGATTTTAAAACATACTATGCGTTAAAAACGCTAATTAAGGCGATTAAAGGCCATTACCGGGTTTGATACTTAAATCTGATATTTTTATATTTCCAGAAGGCTTAAAATAATTTATTTATCATAACCAATCAGTAGAAAAAGGTTTGGAGTCGTTTAGATGTGTAAAACTCATTTTATGGCCCGTAAGGGCAAAACCGACAATTACCGAATTAAGCCTACGACTATGAGTTATGCTCAGCCTAAAATTAATTAAAAATCTTTAAAATTCCAAAAATAATATATTACATCAGTGGGTAATTCGTTTGATACCAAAAAGTATGTTTAATTAGGCTATACGCTAATTACGCCACTTTATTAACATAAAGCACCGTAATTACGCTAATGAGCATAACTCTTAATCTACAAGTCAAACTGATGTCAAATTTTGCATACAAGTTTATATATCAATATTCAAGGTTTCTACACTTTTACATTTTCATAAATCATGTTTTAAGGTAATAAGGGCATAACGGTCAACATATGAACAATTAACGGAAACTTGCATATTAATTGGATAACTAATGAACCGAGGTGCACAATCACAGAGGGTTGTTCTAACATGTATCCTAGTCCAATTAAAGCTCTGAGGCATTTCTAAAATATGCCCAAACGGGTCAGAACTGAAAGTCAAAGTGAAAGTCAAACTATGCGACTTTCGGTTCCGAACCGGGTCTAAACAGGAAATAGTCGGGTTGAACAGGTTTGATCATGTTCTTACACTAATTACTAAGTTATAACAATAATCAAACAGGTTATACATGGCCTAGATAGCTAATTATGCATAAATGGCCTTTTAAGAATTCTGTTGACTTTTTAAGTATATGTTTGACCCGACTTTTGAACTAGTTAAAGTGGTGATCATGGGAAACCCTTTTGGGGTCTTATTACCCACATAAATACCAACTTATAACTACTTTTAATTCGAGATTTGACTGAGCCATTATTGACTAATCTCGAAGTCAAACCGTAATTACGACAGTTTGACTTTTAGCTAATTAACTAAGCTAAACTCAAACAAGAAAGGATTAGAACACTTACAAGGGTCCTATGCACGACTTATGATCAGTTGGGAGAGTTCCTTAGCTCCAGAAAGGCTCCAGATGATCAAATGAAGGTGTGAGAAAAATGGTGAACTTGAATGGCTATTTATAATGGTTCTACACACCATAAATCTTTGACAACTGAGTCTATGGGTGCCCACAATCGATTGGCATGTGTCCTAGGGGCTTAGGGGACGTTTTAGGGGCCAGGAGAAGTGGAAAAACGAGTTGGGGTCGCGAAAATACGAATTGGCAGACCATCAGCGAATTTTTCGGAGCTGGGCACACCCTCGCGTAGCGCGAGGGTCCGTCGCGCAGCGCGACCCCCTACCAGATCAGCTTTTTGATTTTTGTTTGCGATTAAGCCCTTGTCTCTTCAAAACTCGAATGGTTACTGATTTATTGCACTTTAAACCTCCACAATTTATCTACTAAGGCCTTAAAACATATACCCACTTTGCCAAGTCCCCGGGTAACTTTATTTTCACCCGAAAAGTCCTAACTTTCGACGTTTACGCTTTAACGCTTCGCACACGAATTTGATCATATCTTTCTCATACGTTAACGAAACTTTATGAAATTTTTAGGGTGCATTCTCATGAGCACAATTAATATTTACAAAGCTTCGGGTTTGTCAAAAGGTCACTCAGAGGTATAATTTAAACATGTTGACACAATTGGTCCCTGTAGTTTGAAATCACTCACTTTAAGCTTCGTATGATCCATGATTTATTCGTTTGAAGGTATGAGCATCTTGTAGGGTTAAAATACAATATATTTATTCACAGTTGACACTTAGAATACGTATATTTACATACTTTCCACGTTTGTCAACTTTAGTCCTTCCATAATATTTCTTTCACACGTTTAAACTTTATGACACGTGTCAACATATTATGGGACGTGAATTTCCGAGGTGTTACAATATATATATATATATAGGGGAAGGTTCAAATGAAAACCACTAGTTATTGTGAAAACTCGAAAACTAATTAAAAACCACTAAAAAGAAGGGGGGGGGGGGGAGACTTTTAATGAAGGAGGGGTAAAATTGGAAAAAAAAATATATAACTTTTCAAACATTTCCCATTTCTCCATACGTTATCATTTTAAAACAAAAATGGCACCATAAGATCACAAATTTTTGTATCTTTCATTCAAGTATATTCGAGCATATTTTTTATGACATAAAAAAAGATTTATGGTGTCGTCTTGTTTTCAATACTATTATTATAGTAGTGCACATGTGCAATATAACATGTACTACAATTTCATTACATGCTTAAAATTAGCTTTTTGAGTCTAGTTTAGCTTTTAGGGTTAGTTTTTTTGGAGGTTTAGGATTAGGATTAGGATTAGGTTTTTGGGTGTGGGGGGGAGGGGGGTTTAGGTTTTTGGGGGGTGGGTGTGGGAGGGTTTAGGTTTTTTTCGGGTTTATGTTTAGGGTTTAGTTTTAGGTTTTTGGGAGGGTGGGGGGTGGGGGGTTTAGGTTTTTGGGGGGTGGGGGGTTAGGCTTTTGGTGGGAGGGTGAATTTAGGTTTTTGGGGGGTGGGGGTGGGGGGTTTAGGTTTTTGGGGGGTGTCGGTGGGGGGTGGGTTAAGTGGTTTAGGCTTTCCGTATTAGTGTACTACACATGTGCAGTACAACCAAAAAAAAAAATTTTTTTTTAAATTTTTTTTCATATATAAAAACTAGCGATTTTTATTAAAAAAATTGAAAAAAAAAAAAAAATTTGTGTGTTTTTTAGGCTTTTTTTAGTTAGTTTTCGAGTTTTCGCGTTAAAAGTGGTTTTCATTTGAACCATCCCCTATATATATATATATATATATATATATAGGGGACCGCTAGAATGAGAACCACCACGAGTTATGAGAACCGCGAGAACCACGTGCCACGGAGGGGCGTTGACCACGATTTTTTTTTACAACTAGATCCGTATATTTTAACAACATTCGTAAAAAAAAATTCAAACGGCGCGCCCGAGGGGGTAGTTTTTTACACCCAAAGTTTGGTGTTTTTATTATTTTTTTGTTTTTTCTTTTTTTTACAAACTTTGGGTGTAAAAAACTACCCCCTCGGGCGCGCCGTTTGAAAAAAAAAATTTACGAATGTTGTTAAAATATACGGATCTAGTTGTAAAAAAAAATCGTGGTCAACGCCCCTCCGTGGCACGTGGTTCTCGCGGTTCTCATAACTCGTGGTGGTTCTCATTCTAGCGGCTCCCTATATATATATATATATATTATATATTTTATAATTATATTAATATTTATACATTTTACTTAAATGGTCCTTTATGTTACAAATTTACACAATTAGTCCTTATTTACTAACCGACTTAACTGGGTTATGATTTTTGGACTGAAATGGCACATTTCCAGAACGTCGGGGAGGAAAATGGCGCATTTTTTAAAAATGGACTGAAATGGCCAAAGTGACCAAACCACAGGGACGAAAATGGCAGTTAACTCTAATAATAATAATATAATATAAGAACTGTTCATTCAGTTCTTCTATTATCATATATGAACTAGGTTTGTCACCGTCGCCGTGTTGCGGCAAACTTCTTTTAATATTTAGTCTGCGTTTACATGTGTTTTGAAATCACTACGAGCGCGTTGCGCACGTAACCGTTGACAAGATAAACAGAAAATGTAGAAAAAACACTAAAAGATAACCGAAAGAAAATCAATAAATAAGTTGTATGATAATGATGTTGTTCGTATGAAATCCGTGGTCAAAGATAAGCAAACAGTACTGGGTACCGGTACCGGTACCGAATTTCCCGAACCGAAAGATGTTAAGTACCAATTCGGTACCGACTTTTGGCGTTCCTGGTACCGATTTTTACCTTCATATACCGGTACCGTAACCGGTATTTTTGGTACCAGTATCGATTTGGTATCGGTTAGCACCGAGCTCATCCCTACCCTTGAAACTAAAAAAAATAAATCATTAAAAGTTGAAGAAAATCTACAGTACCCGTGATCAAGGATGAGCAAATGGTACCGGGTAGCAGTACCGAAATTCCCGAACTAAAAGATTTCCAATATCAATTCGGTACCGACTTTTTGGCGTTTTCTATACCAGGCTGATACCGATTTTTACCTTCTTGTACGAACTAAAAGATTTCCAATATTAATTCGGTGCCGAATTTTGACGTTTCATATACCAGACTGATACCGGTTTTGACCTTTTTGTACTGATACCGAATAGAACTGTGCATGTATTTTATTATAATATCAAAAATACTATTCATTAATAATAATATAATAATAATAATCTATCTATCTATCTATAATATACTATATAAAGCATTTCCCATGTCTAAAATTGTAATTTCACCCACAATTTGTAAGACGCCATATCAATAGTCAGTACTAATTTCCCCAATTTTCATCATCTCTCCCATATTTGCCCCCATTCAATGAGGTTCCAATGATTCTTTCAATTTAGTATTCTCTATTAAATGCAATCATCAGTTTATGCAATCCAATCGTTTTTGCTTCAATATTAAATGCGATCATCAGTTTATGTATGGTTAGGGTTGACACAACGATGGCTATGGATTGCAGCAATGGAAGATTTGGGGATTTAGGGTTCTATTGTTTTTTCCATTCTCGGTTCCCTTTGTGCATGTGGTGTTGAAGCATCTCCCATGTATATAATGGTAATCTTCAGCAAAATTTTAAGACGGCAGACCAAAGATGAAAATGGAAGAAGTGATGCACGTTTTGCGGATCTTGGAGAGCTTCAACACTATCAAATGATGCTGTTGATTTAAGCAGAAGTAATTTATGTTTTTTTTAAAGAAATATGTGTATGTATATATTTTGGTGTATCTAACTTTGAATGAAATAAAATCAGGGAATGCAAATGCAGCAGCTGTGTTTTTCTAACAATAGGTTACGGTTTCGCCAGCCTCACATGGTAATTATAACTTATTAACTTAAATGGTTATATTAAACTAGTAGGGTGCCCGCGCGATGCGGCGGGGGCGACACTTTGGATTGCGGCACTCGTTGCTGGTAGTTTTCTTATTTGTATATGATAACATTATTGTGGTGGATATATGTCATAAGTGTTACACATGGGAGCCTAAAACCTATAATGTCTTGCAATGTTCGATCAACTGCCTCTATCGCCTGACGTTTCGCCATCGATGCCTCATCCCATATAATTAACTTGGAGGACCTAATTAGTTGACTTATAATTCCTAAAATTTTGGGACATATTTTACTATTTATCTACTAAATATCGTAAATTAGTATTAAATAAATATCGTAAATTAGTATTAAATAATTCCTAAAATTTTGGAACATAGTTTATCTTCTATCTACTAAATATCAAAGTTTTGTTTTGTTATAAAAATTAATAATAAATAAAGTATAGAAAAACTGTTTTAAACATGTAAAGATTCGTTTGTTAATAAATAAAAAATACTAAACAAATGACAAAAGTATATTAGTTCAATCGAGATGTAAATTATAAGTGCAATAAAATAACACAAAACATAAATTCAAATATAAAATAAACTTTATTATTCATGGGATAGTCTAGATCAAACAAAAACAACTGAAAATGAAAAAAACATAAAAACACTTGATATATTTCATCTAATTTCTCTTCTTTTTTGATCCGTTTTTCTTGTTTGTGCTCGAATCAGCATTATCATCTTCTTTCTCATCGTCCTCAGAATCATCTAAATTTATAACCTCGACTCATTTCCATTCAGAGAGTCTCTTAGATCTTTTCTTTTGATTCTCATACTTCTGATCCTTAAAAAACAAAAATTTAATAAAAAAGTTAAAAAATGATTAAATAAATTTTATAAAAAAAACAAATATTGAATAAAAAAATTTAAAAAAGATTAAATAAATTTTAAAATTACCTCTTTACTAAATTGACGTTGAAGACTTGTATGGACTGAACATTGCACCATAAGAAATAATTTCAACACTATTATCACCATCATCCTACAATAAAACACCAAATAATAACATAACGAACTTGTTAATATGAAAGATTATAAGCGAAAATATTACTTAAAAACTAATAAAAGCTTGTTCGACAACTGGGGTGTTTAAATTGGTGTGTTGAATCTGAAAAATCAAATAAGTTAGTATTCACATAAAAGTAAATAAAAGAAAACAATTATTCATTATTGCGATATAACAAAACTTATCATAGAACCGACCATAGATTTTTCAATATCGCATGCTTGTTTTTTCGCATCAAGTGAATTCTGAACTGGCTCCATATTTTAAATCTGTTTAGCAATAGAAATGTAGAATTGTGAGTGTTTGCTATGTATTTATAGTAGTCAATTAGGGTTTAGTTTTAGATTGGTCATCCACTTATTTAGGAAGTTTGTTGTGAGTTTTAAGTTTTTAAAATAAGATGCACATATCCTATTTAGTTTGTTGTGGCATGTTTAATAGGAAGTTTGTTGTGAGTTTTATCTATACTATATTAAACATGTCACAACAAACTGACTCTGTACAAGTAAAATTAGGGAATATTTTAGTTTATTAATGTCGTTCAAAACAAAAAACTTGGGTAAAAAACAAATGTTAATGCACGGTAGCTAGGTAATGGTCAAAGCTGGCTTGGGTAAAAAACAAATGTTGGCTTTAATCAATTGTACATTTACGCATCGGCTATTTGTACTTTATGAACGCACGGCGAAACTAAAAAAGACAACTATCGAAACGTTTAAAAAAATGTGCCGATCGTCATGGTACCTTCGGATTTTTTTAAAACATTACGGGTTGTAAGATATCGCAGGAATACATTAAAGAATTAAAGAGGGGGGGGGGGGGAGTGTAACTAATTACCCATAATTATGTTAAATGTCAAGGATTTAAATGTAATAGATTGAGGGACTAAAAAATAATTATGGTTTAAAAGACCACTTTACCCTCATTCTAGGGGGTTTATTTATAACTAATGGGGGAAGAAGTTCTTAACTTTTGGGAATCCTTCCCTCATGTATTATAATATAGTATAGATTAAACATGGGTATTATGAATTTTTGTATGATTTTAACATGTGGGTGCATTGAAAGTTTCAATTTTTTTTGTGTTGTTGTGCAATTTCTCATGTGGGTTTGTTGGGAAACTGAATCTTGTTTATTGGGTTTTTTAGAATTTTGGGTCAAGTATAGATATGAGCTAAATTGGGACAGGGGTGGATACAGGGCAGCAGTTCTTGATGCAGCACCATAAGGTGGTGGCGGCAGGAGGGGCGGCGGTGGCGTTATGGGGAAAGGGCATTTTGAGAATCGGGGTGAGTCTGCTATTGCAGATAACAGCCAACAAACTGACACTTCTATTGATATTGACACTGATTTAAGGTCTTTATTTTCCTTTAATCTATTAAATTGTTTAATGTCTTTATATTTTCTAATTTTTTCTAAATGATCATTAGTTTTGATGAACATGTTTTGGATATTTTTTGTAGTTTAATAGTGTTCAAAATGGAGGTCAGGTTGTTGTAGATTTATGTCACGGCCCTTGGCCCCGGTTTGACCCGGTCCAGAGCCGCGAGGCAGGAAATCTGCTGGTACCTAATTTAGTGACAGCGGAAGTCTTTTTAAATAGGATCGATTAATATTAAAACTGCTCGTTTATATATAATATAGGGATAAATCCCATAATTTACAAATAAGTGATTTCACTGGGAAATCTTTTATTTCTTAAAACATGTTTCTTTATTTATTTACATTGAGCCACTTTCTAAGCTTGTAGTGCTCCACGGCACTTTTCCTGTGCTCACAACAAATCACCTGAAACATGTTTGAAAAAAGTTTTGTCAGCAAGGAAATACTGAGTGAATCATTCAGTTTTACTAAAACGACACATTTGTTATAATTTTCAGTATTAAGAGATTACAATGTTTCTGATATCAAACCAACTACCCACAGTATTTGTCACTCGAATCTTTACGGTGACTGTGGTCATATCACCATTGGCTGCCCCAACGAATGACGAATATCACTAAATTTAGGTTCGCCCACCTAAAGTGATAAAACTGCAATACTGTGCACAATACCCCACATACCGGCTGTAATTTGGTGATTACATAAACTTAATCACTGTAATTATAACTTTGAAAATAATTTTGGAGTATTGTAAAACAGTTGATAAAAAGAGAATGACTCACATTGTAGATTTAACGAGCAGAATATAAGCCTACTGATTAGCCTTGATTAACCTAATTTAAATAATAAAGCACACACAAACAGGTTAGTAACTAATACAGCAGTTACGACAATTCACGAGATTAAACCTTCACAACGAGTTATTAGTGCAATACTTAACAATTCAATGGATTCACAACGAATGACAGAGTATAGTCCGAATTCGAACAACACTCAAACATTCAAGTCGAAATCACAATGAATAACAAAGTATAAACTCAATTTGAGCGGCACTTAAACAATCGTTGGATAGTTATAATCGATCGGACGTTGAATCGTAATAGCGATCGAGTTATTACCCTGATTGCGGCAGCACTTCGTGATTAGTGTGTGTTAATTTGTGATAAACAGAAAGTAATTCGATGTCAGAAACGAATTTCTTTGTCGAACTTATGCCAATTTTCAAGTCCCAATGTCTGCTATTTATAGTCAAAATTTGTCATTTCTTACGGACCGTAAGCATAAAATTGTTACGGTGCGTAAGAGTGCTTACGGACCGTAAGACTAGATTTGTTACGGTGCGTAAGGGTTAAAAATAGGCTATAGGGTAGCCACGGTTGGGACTAGCTATGCTGACTTGACATATTCTGAAATTTTAACTTTGACAGCAAGTAATTGTTGATAATTATTAACTAGGGTTTACCCCCCTTGAGTTTTAGGGGCCCTGATCCTGATTCCGATTGTTCTGAAAATTTTAGGGTTTTTGCAGAATCACTTGGGTGTCTCAATTAGGGTTTCCTATTGGTCAAATTAATTTAATAAATATGACTTTTGATGAGAGTTGTTACATTCTCCCTACCTTATTAAAATCTCGTCCTCGAGATTTACTGGAATAAATGAGGATACTTTCTTTTCATTTCTGATTCCAGCTCCCAAGTGTATTCAGCTCCTCTCTTTGAATCCCATCTGACTTTGACTAAAACTAGTCGTTTATGTTTGAGAAACTTAATCTTTCGATCCTCAATTTGAAGAGGTTTCTCAACAAATTTCAGCTTTTCGTTTACCTCTATATCTTGAATAGGTGCTACCAGTGATTCATCTGATAAGCATTTCTTGAGATTGGATACATGAAATACATCATGTACTCCTGCTAATTCTTTTGGTAGTTGTAAACGATAAGCAACTAGTCCTATACGTTGGATTACTGAAAATGGTCCTACATACCTGGGACTTAGCTTTCCTTTCTTACCGAATCGAACAACTCCTTTCCAAGGAGAAACTTTTAAGAGTACTTTATCTCCGACCTGAAATTCTAACGGCTTGCGGCGATTATCTGCATAGCTCTTCTGACGATCTCGAGCTGTTTTCAGTCTTTCCTTGATCTGAGTTATTTTGTCAGTAGTTTCTTGCACAATTTCTGGACCTGATAATTGACTTTCTCCTATTTCTGCCCAACAAACTGGAGTTCTGCACTTACGTCCATATAGTGCTTCAAATGGAGCAGTTTCAATGCTTGAATGATAACTATTGTTATAGGAGAATTCAATTAATGGTAAATGATCATCCCAATTTCCACCAAAATCTATTACACATGCTCGAAGCATGTCTTCTAGAGTTTGGATGGTTCTTTCACTTTGTCCGTCTGTTTGTGGATGATATGTTGTGCTTAGGTTTAGTCGAGTTCCCATAGCTTGCTAGAAACTTTTCCAGAAATGAGAAGTGAAACGACTATCTCTATCTGATACAATGGAGAGTGGGACTCCATGTAAAGATACCACTTCGTCTACGTACAACTTGGCTAGCCTTTCCATGCTAAAAGTTTCCTTCATTGGTAGAAAATGAGCTGATTTGGTTAATCGATCCACAATTACCCAAATCGCATCATTACCTTTTCTGGTTTTAGGCAACTTAGTAACAAAGTCCATTGTTATAAGTTCCCATTTCCATACAGGCATTTCCAATTGTTGTAGTAGTCCTGAAGGTTTCTGATGTTCAGCATTTACTTGTGAACAAGTAAGACATTTAGAAACATATCTTGCTATATCTTTCTTCATGCCTATCCACCAAAAATTCTTTCTTAAATCTTGGTACATCTTATTGTTTCCAGGGTGCATAGTATACCTAGATTTATGGGCTTCTTCTAAAATCTTATTTCTTAATTCTCCTTGTTTAGGTACCCAAATTCGTTTCTTGTGGAATCTCCAAATTCCATCATTTCCTTGCTCTAGTTCTTTTATATAACCTTTCATTCCTTCAGCATCGTCCTTGATTGCTGTTTCCTGAACTTCCTTTAATTGTTCCATTAAATCTACTTGTAGATTTAATCTAAGAGCACGGACTCGCTTTTGTTTTTCCTGATACTTACGACTTAAGGCATCTGCAACTACGTTTGCCTTTCCTTCGTGATATTGAATATCACAGTCATAGTCGCTTAAAACTTCCATCCATCTTCTTTGCCTCATATTTAACTCTTTCTGCCCAAATATATACCTTAAACTTTTATGATCTGTATAAACAGTAAACTTACTTCCATACAGATAATGTCTCCAAATTTTCAAGGCAAAAATTACGGCTCCTAATTCTAAGTCATGAGTCGTATAATTCTCCTCGTGCTTTCTCAACTGTCGGGAAGCATACGCAATTACCTTTTTGCGTTGCATCAACACACATCCGAATCCTAATTTTGAAGCATCACAATATACTTCAAAATCTTCTGTTCCTTCGGGTAATGCTAAAATTGGAGCATTCGTCAATCGGTGTTTTAAAATCTTAAAAGCTTCTTCTTGCTTATGTCCCCATTCAAACTTAGTGGCTTTACAGGTTAACTTAGTTAATGGTACGGCTATCTTGGAAAAATCCTTAATAAACCGTCTATAATACCCAGCTAAACCTATAAAACTTCTAATTTCCATAGCTGTTTGTGGGACCTTCCATTTAGTGATTGCTTCTATTTTAGCAAGGTCTACGTGAATAGCTTTGTGATTCACCATGTGTCCTAGGAATTGCACTTCCTTTAACCAAAATTCACACTTTGAGAATTTGGCATAAAGCTTTTCTTTTCTTAACAAGGTTAAGAGTGCATGCAGGTGTTTGCAATGTTCTTCCTGACTTTTGGAATAAATAAGTATACCGTCGATGAATACGATTACAAATTTATCCAAGTATGGTTTACAGATCCGATTCATCATGTCCATAAATGCTGCTGGGGCATTTGTTAGTCCAAAGGGCATGACTGTAAACTCATAATGACCATACCTAGTTCTGAAAGCAGTTTTAGGTATGTCTTCTTCTTGTACTTTCAACTGGTGATATCCGGATCTTAAGTCTATCTTAGAAAAATACCTAGCGCCTTGAAGTTGATCAAAAAGATCGTCAATCCTAGGTAATGGATATCGATTCTTAATTGTAACCTTATTCAATTCTCTATAATCGATACATATTCTCATCGATCCATCTTTCTTTTTCACAAACAACACTGGTGCTCCCCAAGGGGATGAACTAGGTTGTATAAATCCTTTGCTTAATAATTCATCTAATTGCTTTTTCAATTCTAGCATTTCGGTGGGTGCTAACCGATAAGGTGCCTTGGCTATCAGTGTAGTTCCTGGAATTAGATGAATCCTAAATTCTACTTCCCTATCTGGAGGTAATCCCGGTAAATCTTCTAGAAATATATCCGGATATTCTGAGACTATAGGAATTTCCTTAAGTTCTTTATCCTTAGTGCTAATGATTACTGAAATCATATACACTATTCCTTGCTTTCGTTCATAATTAGCAATTTTCATTACTGATAAGAACTTCATGGGCTTACGTGGTTTATCTCCTATGATCCTAATCATTTCTCCGGTCGGTGATTGAATTTCTATGGTATTCTTATCACAAAGAATTCGAGCATGGTTGGTTATCAACCAATCCATTCCTAACACAACATCGAATTCGGCTAATTTCATAGGTAACAGGTTTGCAGAAAACTTATGGCCTAACAATTCTATTTTTTCTTCTTGCAAAACCTTATTTATGTTAACTGAATTTCCTTCTGCCGTTTCTACTGTAAAAATTTGCCTAAGGGTGGTTAAGGGTAAGTTAAGAGCTTGGCAAAATGAAGTATTAATAAAACTTTGGTTTGCACCAGAGTCAAATAATACTTTTGCATAAACGTCGTGGACCAAGAACGTACCGGCGATGACGTCGGGAATGAGCTCAGCTTCCTGAGTAGTTAGCTGGAATGCTCGGGCAGTCTTCTTTGTTGTTCCATCAGCTGGTTTGCCTTTGTTGTCTGCGGTTTTAGTCAATTTAGGACATTCTGTTTTGTAATGTCCTGTTTCTCCACAGTTATAGCAAACTATGGTTTTCTTTTTGCAATTTTCTTCACGATGTCCTGCCATTTTGCAAAAATTGCAAATTACATAGCATTTTCCAATTCTTTTTGCAATTTTTACATAAAGGCGGTTGTGCAGATTGCCTTCTTCCTCTTTTCTTGAACCTATTATTATCATTACCCACCCTAAATCCTTGGGTAATCTTTTGAGCCAATTCCTTCTTTCGATCTTCTTCTCTTGTGCGCACTAATTCATCAGTTAGGGTATTAGCTAATTCCACAGCATCGTCAATAGTGCGAGGTCTCGCAGCTTTAACGATATTGCGGATTTCACTAATCAATCCCCAAATGTAGCGAGAAATGAGTACCGGTTCTGGCGAAGCCAGTGTTGGTACCACTCTAGCATATTCAAAGAATGTCGAAGTATAACCACGACACTCTACGCCTATCATACGGTGGTTTAGGAACTTATTTGCCATTTGTTCCTTTTCATATTCAGGACAGTATTTTCTTTCTACAAGAATTTTAAAGTCTTCCCAGTTCATATCATAAGCCATCCTTCTTCCTTTTGCTTGTAGCACCGTGTTCCACCATTCTAGTGCCCCGTCTTTGAAAAGATTTGATGCATACATAACCTGATCTTCTTCGGAACACTTACTTATTGCAATTACTGCTTCGGTTTTCTCTAACCAACGCAGTACTGCAGTTGCTCCTTCGTTACCTGCAAATTCAACAGGTTTGCAAGCAAGAAATTCTTTGAAAGTGCAACCAGGTGTTGCGGCTTTCATTTTCTTAGGAGGTGGAGCCTGTCATGGATTATTATCATCATGATTGCCGCCTCCATTTATACTATGACTAAAATTATCTTCCTGAGTACGTTTACTAGGAACGATTTGTTGCGGTTCCACAGGTTTCTTTATAGCAGCAACGAATGCTGGAATAGCATTAGCTATCCCTTGAGCAACAATATTTTCAATATCTTGTCTAGTCATATACTGGTTTTCCTGATTTTGTTCAGATTGATTCCCTTCATTAACTGGTTCATTACTAGCGTTTTCCATCTGATAATTATTATAGATATAACTTATTAGTATCAAATGATTGGAAACAAAACAATTTCACAGAAACACATAAAATTTTATAACACAGATATATATCCAAAATTGTCGATGTTTCGACTTCTATTTTGCTTTATATATTATATAGGCATCCATACACACTGTTTATCTTACAATGTTTTAAGAAAGAATCGAGAAGCTGCTAGGAAAAGATCAGATACTTCGAAGGCTGGCTCAGAATCGAGAAGCTGCTAGGAAAAGTCGATTAAGAAAGAAAGTATTATTCTTGCTTTCATGCAACACTTTGTTTTCTGTTTTACATCATGTTGTTTGATGGTTTTTGCTTGAACGTATCGCGTTATAATGCAGGCATATGTTCAGCAGCTGGAAAATAGTTCACTCAAGCTTACGCAGCTTGAGCATGAGCTTAAATGAGCACGCCGACAGGTACTCGTATGGTCAAATTGTAACACGAAATGCTTGCATTTGAAAATCTTTATTTTAAAAAAGCTCAAGTTAATTTTTTTGTAAGTAGGGTATGTTCATTGCTGGTCGAGTTCATGGAGATGAGAGTAGTTTAGTTGGTGGAAATGGTAATTTTAAAATATTTCTTTACTAATAATATTTTGTAGCATCAAAGGCATGAAACTAATTACATGACAAATGTAATGCGTTAAAAGTATTTAATGCTTACAACCTCTCTAATCTTTCTATTCAAACTGTCTTTATGATTTGCGTATTATGAAATGTTAAAATTTACTAACAGGAGCCTTAGCATTCGATCTAGAATACGCACGATGGTTAGATGACCATCAAAGGCTAATTAACGACGTGCGGTCAGCAGTAAACACTCATCTTCCCGATAACGAGCTTCGTCTTCTCGTTGAAGCGGTTATGTCACATTACGATGAAAAATTCCGTCTTAAAAGCATAGCCGCAAAATCCGATGTGTTTCACATGCTTTCCGGCATGTGGAAGTCAGCAGCCGAACGTTGTTTCATGTGGATAGGCGGTTTTCGCTATTCTGAGCTTCTCAAGGTTTGACCAATCCTTTCACCGACAATTCCTTAACATGTAGAGTATGTTCCATTAATGTGTTTTGTTTGTGTAGATACTTGGGAACCATTTGAAGCCGTTGACGGATCAACAATTGATGGGGATATGTAATTTGCAGCAATCTTCGCAACAAGCGGAAGATGCTTTGTCTCAAGGGATGGAAGCGTTGCAACAATCTCTCGTCGGCACGCTCTCGGGGGGGTTTACGAGCTCGGGTAACGTAGCTGTTTCTAGCCAAGTTTCCGATTGTCAAACGGGTCAAATAAAGATGGTATAGTTTCAGTTTTATAGTTTGATTTTTTATTATCAAATTTGGTTGGGTTTATAATCATGTCTCACACACTATTAAGTCACTAAATAAATCCAAAAGATTTGTACAAACAACGTAATGGTTCGACCCGTCCGACCCAGGTTCAAAGAATTGTGTAAAAGATGGGGGAATATAACTTTATTATTCATGTCTCATACACTATAAAGTTGTAAAAAATCAAGAACTTTTGCACAAACTATGTTTTGGGTCGAATCGAGCTGGCCCGTGTTCAAAGAATGGGGTAAAAGATGAGCATATTGAGGGTGGAATAGTGGTCCTATGAGAAGTTATAGAAAGGAGGATGTGGGTTTCATGGACATGCAAAGCTTTTAGCTGTATATAGATTTTTTTGTTATAGATTTACAGGAGCCAGATTGTGACCAGGCCATAAGCTTCGAAGAGCATTATTATATGCTGCAGAGGCATATAGAATAAGAAACTGGTTCGAGAGCCGGACTCGATTCTCATATACATCGAGAATACGTGGGTGTCGGTTTTTTTCACTTTCAGTTAGCTAAGTGATTTATAACTTATTTAGAAGGATTTTGTTTTTTAAGAAGTCTGATTGATTTTTTTATATATGTACTCGGTGTCTGAATAATTTTTTTGCTTCCTCAAGAGGTGAAGTCAGGTCCCTCAGCGTCCTTGTAATTTTCTATAAAGTATAGGTGGAAAGATGGTGTGTTATGTTAAAGAGGCAGCCAAAAAACTTATATTTTTTAATCATTTATATCTAAGATTTGTTACTTTGTATCTTCAAAGCTTAAAAACAATCCAAAAGAAGCGTATTGTCTAATATCCTCTATCACAGTTACATGTGTATGCATGTGCTATATGTAATCTATATGAATTACCATGTGTAAGTTTTGTGAATCATCAACTACTCCTACAGGTGGTTTAAAAACATGCAGCTGTGTTGAACAATTGAGTTTGAGTGGCATCAACTTAGGGGGAGGCGTTTGGTTCGCAGAATATTTTAGAATTGGAACTTGTATAGAAATTAGAATATGAAGGAATTGAGTTTGGAATTTAAACATTACACTTGGAATTGGAAGTTGTTGGAATTGGAATCTCAATTCCATTTTTTGTTGTGTTTCGTCGTCAAATGAATTAGAATCCATCACACCGGCACCCACAACCCCCGGTTCGGGTCGAAACAGTACAGGTGGAAACAATACGGGTTGAAACGGTACGGGCCAAAATGGTTCACGTCGAAACGGTTTGCGTAGAAACGGTACGGGTCGTAACGGTACGAGTTGAAACGATTCGCGTAGAAACCGTTCGGATCGAAACTGTATTCATTTAGTGAATTTTATTTTACTATCTCATGCTTCATGATAATTTTAATGTTTTCATTTAAAAAGGTTAGACCATATTATTCACTTGTTGAAATATGTTAACTCAAGACTGATCCTTTTCATTTCAAGTAGGGGTGTTCATCGAATCGAATATCGAATTTTCGAATTATTCGAATCGAATTGTTCGAATAATTTTTATTTTTCCTTGAATTCGTATTCGATTCGAATTCGATTAAAACCTTTCGAATTCGAATAAAAAACCTAATTCGTATTCGATTAAAATTTCGAATTCAAATCGAATTCGAATAAATTCGATTTAATTCAGATTCTTTAAAACATGTAAAAAACAATCAAAATGAAACATAAATTTTAAAGCAGCCATAAAGCACTATATCACATTAAAAAGTTTCAAATAAAGTACCACAAGTCTAAAATTCAAAACGAGAAGTCGGGAATAATCACTCCACATTACAAGTTAATATTTGTATGGTTAGAAATCTATTGATAGATTTGTTACCTAGGTTTTACTTATGGGTCATGTAGTGGGTTTGGTAATGGGTAATTTTAATACTTGGAAAAAAATTTGAAAATAATTTATAGTATAGCTTAATACAAGTTATATATGTATTATATATAAAAATAATAAATAAAAATGTATACTTTTTATTCGAATTTTGAATCGAATCGAATTTGAAATTATAAATTCGTATTCGATTTACTTGACTCGAATTGAATCGAATTCGAATTCTTATAATCGAAACGAATTCTTGATAATCGAATCAAATTTAAACGAATTTCGAATTTTTCGAATTCGAAACGAATCCTGAACACCCCTAATTTCAAGTTGATACTTTACTTTCTTATTTCTATAATTATTACCTATGGTATTGCTAATTCTTTTAAGCGATTCATAATCTAATATAAAACGAAATGAACTAACTAAGTTTTTGACCCCGCCGCAACGCGCGGGTTTCCCACTAGTAATATAAAAGAAGAACTGTTCATTCAGTTCTTCTTTTATCATATAACCTTCTTGTACGAACTAAAAGTAATAATAATATAAAAGAAGAACTGTTCATTCAGTTCTTCTTTTATCATATAACCTTCTTGTACGAACTAAAAGATTTCCAATATTAATTCAGTACCGAATTTTGACGTTTTCTATACCAGACTGATACCGGTTTTGACTTTTTTGTACCGATACCGAATAGAACTGTACATGTATTTTATTATAATATCAAAAATACTATTTATTAATAATATAACAATAATAATAATATAAAAGAAGAACTGTTCATTCAGTTCTTCTTTTATCATATATGAATTCTTAACATTTTATTTTTTCTATAAACTAACATAAAAAATTCTTAACATTTTATTTTTTCTATAAACTAACATAAACTAGTTATGAACAATGTCTCATATATTTAAATTGTTTTATTTGGATTATCTGTTTTGTGAAACATTCAACATGGATTAATGATTATTTAAAACACGTAATAGCAAGTCGTAAGCTTTGGATCAACCAATCATGTCGATCATCTATTCCGCTGTGGGTCGGGGTGTGACACTTTTATCCTAAAGAGTAAAATGCCAAAAAACGATGAACAATGTATGTGCGTTGTAGCATGTTAACTTGCAAAAATTATACTGAAACGTAAAACATATAAAAGAAATAACTACGTCGACTTAGGACTCGCGCATTGCGACAGAGTCGCTAAACCGCAAAAAAAAGTTAAAACTTTGAACGACATACACACGTGGCAAGGTGTTAACTCGCAAAATTTAGATCAAAACGTATTGGGGTAAAAATTAAAAAAAGAGTAAACTGCAATTTTACCCCCTGGGGTTTGGGGTGATTGGCACCCTTACCCCCCCCCCATAACGAAATAATTGCAATTTTACCCCCCAACGTTCGCTGTTATGTCGCAACCTTACCCCCCAGCCTCAAATTTGTTGACCGGTCAACTAAACTATGGAAGGGTCAAAGGGTAATCTTGTAATTTCACCAAAATTAGTACCTTATATATTATAATAACCCCTAAATATAACCTTCTATATCAACCTTACCCCCTAAGTTTCCACCCAATCCTTCTTCTTCACTCCCCCCACCGACGACAATCCCCCCACCAGTGTCGACGACCACACCACCCTTTACTTATTTAACCCCAATCTTTAAAAGATGAAACCCTAGACATTCTCCAACTCACCAGCCATTAAAGCTCTTCTGGAGCTCGAACACGAATCAGACTCCATCCTCTCCAACAATCGCCACCTAACGCCGTTATCCACTCACCTAACCGCTCTCAAAACACTCATAAACTCGCCGGTTCAAAGTCGACGACGACAACGCAACGTCCAGCGAGATCAAGGTGAAGGGGAGTAAGAGAGGCCAACGAAGATCTGTCGATTTATTTTGGCTTAAAGAAAGTGGGTTTAGCCTGTAAATCTCAGAATGAAGATGAAATATAAAAAAAAGTTGTGTTCTTGTGAACTGGGTTTTGATCTTTTTTAAAAAATTTAGAAAGCACAGTTCTTAAATTTCTTAATTTTGGCTTAAAACCATTCTGGATCTGAGTTCAGTGAAGGAAGTACAGTAAACTTGCTTGAGTTGGAATTTGCTTTATCAAATGAAAGAAAATAGATTCAGAAAATTAGAAGCATGTTAGTTGTTAGGCATTATTTTTAAACTTTTATAAATTTTATTCTTTTGTAGAGTGGCAGTGGCCGGATGATGCGGATTTGGTGGTGGCGGTTAAATTTGGGAGTTTAAAGGCAGCGTCGGTAGGTGTTTGATAGTGTGTTAATTCCAAATCATTTTCTTCTGCAGTCAAAGACATGAAGGTATTTGGAGTATATGGTAAAAGGGGGTGTAGGATTTTGAAAAGAATGGAATCAAATACTAATCAGACTTCAGATGATATGATATAAGAACAAGACTTTGACTAAATTTCTGAAAATAGAGCATGCATATGGATTTACAAATAACCCACAAATTCAAGTGATCAAAAGGAGGTGATCAACGTGTTGATGGAAGTGGTGGGTGGCGAATGGGGGTGGCTGGTGGTGTTTGAGGGAGAAATGGGTGAGAAAGAAAGAGAACATGATTACTAAAATGGTGGTGGCTGGTGGTGTTAGATCTTCAGAACTTAATGGGCGACGATGGCTGGTGGTGGAATAATCGAATATGGGTGGTGGCGGGAAAGGTTTTGGAAGTTGCAGGGGGTAATCTTGCTTCGTAACACAAAGTATAGGGGGTAATAAGAAAGGGCATTTTAGTAATTTAACCCAAGTCAACAGATCAGTCAACAAATTTGATGCCAGGGGGTAAACTTGCGACATAACAATGAACATTGGGGGTAAAATAAAAGGGTAAAATAGTCATTTCACCCCCAAGTCAACAGATCAGTCAACAAATTTGAGGCCGGGGGGTAAGGTTGCGACATAACAGCGAACGTTGGGGGGTAAAATTGCAATTATTTCGTTAGGGGGTAAGGGTGCCAATCACCCCAAACCCCAGGGGGTAAAATTGCAGTTTACTATTAAAAAAATATATATATTTTTTAGATTGAAACATAATACAAAACTATTAAGAGTTAAATGCTTGGTTGGTCCCCGTGGTTTGCAAAAATTGCAAACTTGGTCCCAATGCTTTACTAATTACACTCGTGGTCCCGGAACTTGTCAAAAGTGCACTCGCTTGGTCCCCAGCCCTAACTTCAGTTAACTTTCTCTGTTAACTATCTGTGAAATGACTAAATTGCCCCTGATTAATAAAAAAAATTAAAAAATAAAGATATCTCACCATGATCTTCTTCCTCTCTCTCTCTCTCTCTAAAACCCACCACCATAACCACCGTCATTTCTCCAATCTTCTTCATTGAATCTGCAGAATTGTTTACAGCATGTGAGTATCAAACTCTTAAACACAAACCAACAACCGTCTTCATCATCTTCGGTTATCCGGCGAGTTTTCCGGCGAAACTCCGATGAACCCTGAACTGGCAAATCGCATCGTTTTAACGCTTTTTTTTTTAATGATAATACTTATCTCCAACCCAAATTAACTAATATCTCGATTAAAATCCCGAAAAAAAAACGTTGAATATTTGTGTTTATCCGATTAGCTTATACTCTAAAAATCCCAAATCCTATCCATATCAGTTATCCCCTAAATTGTGTATAAATACATGATCTACGACTCAACACCAACTTGTCCCAAACAATTTCATTTTCCAATTCTCTGTTCTCTCTCTCCTCACGCTCGTCGGATGATGAAATCCGGCCATAATTGTTAACAACAACAACTTATACATGTGTAATTTAGGACCTTGTTTGATACTATTTGGGAATTATAGTTTGCAATAGAATTACAGTACGCACATTTAACGATTCTGTAACAACATATTCTAAAGAAAAAGTAGAAGAATATGTTGATTCATTCAAAGATTCTTTAGAGGAGTATTTGACTGATGTTAACAAAGTCAAACCAGAGGTCAACTGGCTTGCGAAACTGGATATTGACTCCGTTATGTACCAAAAACGAAAACCACAATATGTGAGAATCATAAGCAAGCAGATCCGTTTTTCCGGTGGTGGTGGCCTGCCCGGTGGTGGAGGTGTTCGTTGGTGGTGGTGGGTGTTTTGGTGTTTGAGGGTGGAGGTGAGAAGTGGCGGAAGTGAGATGCTGGTGGTGGGTGTTCGGGGCTGGAGATGAGATGGTGGTGGTGGTTGGTATTCAGTGGTTGTGGTTGTGCTGCTTACTTGAGAAGAGAGACCTGTGAACGGAAATAACAATAATATGGTCCTTGAGGTTTTACAGATTGTGGTTGAAGAAGATGAGTTTCTTGTCAGATTGAGAATCTGGAGATGGGGATTGGAGGATTGGAGAGGTTGAAGAAGATGAGTCTTCTTTATATATATTTTTTAATTTTTTATTATTCAGGGGCAATTTAGTCATTTCACAGATAGTTAACAGAGAAAGTTAACTGAAGTTAGGGCTGGGGACCAAGCGAGTGCACTTTTGACAAGTTCCGGGACCACGAGTGTAATTAGTAAAGCATTGGGACCAAGTTTGCAATTTTTGCAAACCACAGGGACCAACCAAGCATTTAACTCAACTATTAATGACAAAGTTGGAGAAAAGTGTGGAAAAGTTGAATTGTAACTATTAATAGCAAACCAAAGTTGGTAAAAGTAAAAATACATGAACCAATAGCGATGAACCAATAAACCAAAAGGAAAAATGAATTGTGCTTTGATTAATTGTACCCAAAGCTATAATAAGTTGTACATAATTGAATAGTAGATTTAACTCACAAAATCTTTTTGTGAATTAATAGAGGGGAAATTTCACAAATATATGAACATTAAAAAGATAAAGTAATTTAGATTACCAGATTAATATACTAGATAATATAAAAAATAAAGGGTTATTGGATTTTATCACCCCTAACTATCGACATTTGGCCGTTGCCACCCGCAACTAACACTTTGACACCCGGCACCCTCAACTTGACTTTTTGTTTGCAATGGCACCACCCAGTTAAACCTGCACTAACTTGGTTAGTTTTTTTTTGCTGACGTGGCCATTTTTTGATGACGTGGCTTGTTTTTAATGATGTGTTATGATGAGGTGGCCAATTATATTATATATATAACAATTATGTGTATGTATGTATATGCACAAGATATAAATATCCCAAATTCAATATATAAAGTCAAATCATCATGTCATCTTCATCTTCAACCCCTTATCAAAGCCAATCTTCATCTTCATCACCGGTGATGATCTCTCCGATGACCTCCGACGATGATCTCTGCGACGACCTCCAAAGCCTCAGCTTCAACTCCTCCGCCACCACCGGTTCCGGCACCCCCCACTCCACCACTCACCAACAGAATCGCCCACGCAGCGGTGGCGGCGGAATGCGACATAGTTACGACAGATGATGATGACCAAACGACGGAGATGAGCTGATCTGAACGGAAGTTCAGATGCGTCGTCGCCGAAAGATGATGACCAAACGACGACATATCTTGTTATTGTGGAAGTTCAGATGATGACGATATCTAAGTTCAGATCTGGTTGTTGTTGTGGTTGTGTGAGGTAAGAGAGAAGTCAGGTTGTTGTTTTTTATGGTTGCCGGTGAGATTGATGATATATAATTTGTATGTTGGGTTTTGTAGATGATGTTGAAATTATATTTGGGATGAAGATGATATAGAATCTGTATGTTGGATTTTGTAGAATGATATAGAAATTAGATTTAGGATTGGATTTAGGTTTTGTTTTCTTCTTGAATTTGCAGATGAACTTTGATGATGATGTTTGAAGATGTTTTTGATATTCTGGGTTTTAGATTTTGAACGATGTCTGAAGATGAATTGTGATGATGATGTTTAAATATGTTCTTGCTATGAAAATGATGAAATTGATATGAACATAGGCCCAGATCTTCAAAATGATGAAATTGGAATTTAGGATTTGTTATTGTTTTTTTTAAATATTGTAAAAAGAAGATGAGGTTTAGGTACACATCAGCGCCACGTAATCATCTCCAACTCAGCAAACATGTGCCACGTCGGACAAAAAACTAACCAAGTTAGTGCATATTTAACTGGGTGGTGCCATTACAAACAAAAAGTCAAGTTGGGGGTGCCGGGTGTCAAAGTGTTAGTTGCGGGTGGCAACGGCCAAAGGCCGATAGTTGGGGGTGATAAAATCCAATAACCCAAAAATAAAGTAATTTCAGTTATATTATGTGGCAAACTCGTATATGTTTTAAGGTAATTGGGTCGGGTATATCACTTAATCTCATATCGGTCACATATCACAATTTATTTAAACTAATCTTATACTCGGTCACATACTTAAATACCCCTCCTCATATCCGTTCCAAATGTTTCGAGTTTCGGTTTACTCGTCGAATCCAGGTTTGTTAATCATGCATTCATCCCTACATAAGAGTATGTGTTAGTATTGGATACTTTACGCCACTCAACTTTAATATGTTTGTCAGCTCGTATTGGGGCTAAGATTGCTATATGCTTGCAAAATATATTTGAATAATGCGTTTATCAATAACAATGTGATGTATCCACGTCCTCATGTCTCCAAGGGGCATGGTGTTATGATAAGGTATCTTCCCTCTATTCATGGTATGGTGAGTTCAAATCCTACAAGACACAAGTATTGAAGTACTTAGAAATAATAAGTAAAAAAAATATCAACGTCTCCACAAGAAAAACACCAAAATTTGTGTCAATATAACATCAACCCATATTATTAGTGGTATCAAGGGTTTCGTATGTGTATGGCTGGCAATTCTAACACGAACACGATACCACGACACAAACCTATACGAAGTTAACAGGTTCTGTTTTAACCTTAACATGTTTTCTATAACAGGTCGACACGATAAGACCTGCTTAATTTCGTGTCGTGTTCGTGTCTTATCGTGTCTATGTCTTAACAGGTCATGTCAGACACGATATGACCTGATAAGACTTAAGACCATTATACAATACTTGTTAAGACATGTTAATGGCTAAATATCAAACATGTAGAAACAGGTCGTGTTCTTGCCTTAACATGTCGTGTTCGTGTGTAACACCCCAAAAATATGCAATTTATTATGTTACCTAAATGTCTAATTATGTTATATTAACTAAGTTAAATGCATATGTTAGTAATTCAACAAGAAGGAAAGATATGTGACAATAAACAAAAAGAGTAAAATGCACGGATAGTCCCTGTGGTTTTGAAAAGTTTCAGTTATAGTCCCCAGATTTTGGAAATTACACTCATAGTCCCTGTGGTTTGACAGTTTGTTACGCTGATAGTCCCTGGAGTGGATGTGGGTTAGTTTTCTCAGTTAAGTCCATGTGAAATTACAAAATTACCCTTGCTTTTATTATATTCATCAACATCATCATCATTCAACAGACTCTTTCTACTCTCTCTCTCTCACTAAAAACCACCACCACCGTCACCTCCCCTGCCGCCATCACCACTCCCCACCACCGCCATCCCCTTCCACCACCACACCTCCGCCTCCTAAACCCATACCCGCCTCCACCATCAACCACCCATCCCCAAATCAACCAACACAGATCTGGAGTTTGTACCCAACCATCCTCTCGGCTCTCCCTCTCTCACGACTGACCGGCGGCGACAAGTTCCCCCAACGATGATCACCGGCGAAGAGAGTGGAGCCGGCAGTTGCCGGCGATGTTACTGAAGGCGATGATGATGCCGACGAGCGGCTGTGGTGGTGTTCTCCGACGAATTTCGACGGTAAATCCCTCTCGACTGTTTCTTTTCTTTTGGTATTGATGCCGATGATGATGATGGGCGGGTTCTGTTTGTCCGGCGACGGTGGTGCCGGTGATGGCGATACTGGGAACAGTTTAGTCTGGTTCGGTTTACTGGGAACAGATCTGTGTTGGTTGATTTGGGGATGGGTGGTTGATGGTGGAGGCGGGTATGGGTTTAGGAGGCGGAACTGTGGTGGTGGAAGGGGATGGCGGTGGTGGGGAGTGGTGATGGCGGCAGGAGAGGTGACGGTGGTGGTGGTTTTTAGTGAGAGAGAGAGAGAGAGAGTAGAAAGAGTCTGTTGAATGATGATGATGTTGATGAATATAATAAAAGCAAGGGTAATTTTGTAATTTCACATGGACTTAACTGAGAAAACTAACCCACATCCACTCCAGGGACTATCAGCGTAACAAACTGTCAAACCACAGGGACTATGAGTGTAATTTCCAAAATCTGGGGACTATAGCTGAAACTTTGCAAAACCACAGGGACTATCCGTGCATTTTACTCTTTTTGTTTATTGTCACATATCTTTCCTTCTTGTTGAATTACTAACATATGCATTTAACTTAGTTAATATAACATAATTAGACATTTAGGTAACATAATAAATTGCATATTTTTGGGGTGTTACACACGAACACGACATGTTAAGGCAAGAACACATCAGCAAACCTATGCCACGTTGGACAAAAAACTAACCAAGTTAGAGAATATTTAACCGGGTGGTGCCAGTGCAAACAAAAAGTCCAGTTGGGGGTGCCGGGTGTCAAAGTGTTAGTTGCGGGTGTCAACGGCCAAAGGCCGATAGTTTCGGGTGATAAAATCCAATAACCCTATTAATAATGGAATGAAATGAACAGTAAGTATTTAAGGTTTTTTTTTAACATATTGCAACTAACTAGAAAAGTGCCCCGCGCGCGTTTCGGGTGATAAAATTTGTAACATAAAGGACCATTTAAGTAAAATGTATAAATATTAATATAATTATAAAATATAATATATATATATATAATGTATACACACCACCGCCGCCGGAACCGGAGCTCCGGTGGTCACCACCGCCGCCGCCGGAACCACCACCATCAACGTCATCATCTGTTATCATCATCATCGATCATCATCGACCTTCATCATCATCATCGCGATCTTCATCATCATCATCATCATCAGACCTTTATCACCAATTCTCCTCTTAATCAGGCACTTCCCGAAAAGCTTCCTCACCTGCGACGGCCATCACACCCCCACCAGCCTGTTCTCGTTCCCAAACAGGAACTTGTTACCAGCAGGACCACACATAACAGCCATACGTTCGCCAAGTAACGACGTCTTAAACACTAGAGGGCTGCCATATTTCTCAATCCGTTCTTGAACGAATCTCTCCGGAACTCCGTCCCAGCATGCTCGTAGCAGTACTAGAGATTCTCTAAGAAACGACCACCCGAAGCTTCCCGGTGGAAGATTGATTTTGCTTCTTTTAGTTTTCTGGTTCTTGTAAATGTTCCAGAAAATGTATAAAACGATTAAGAGGAGAATTGGTGACGAAGGTCTGATGATGATGATGAAGATCGCGATGATGATGATGAAGGTCGATGATAATCGATGATGATAACAGATGATGACGATGATGATGATGATGATGAAGGTCGATAGTTTCGGGTGATAAAATTTGTAACATAAAGGACCATTTAAGTAAAATGTATAAATATTAATATAATTATAAAATATAATATATATATATATATAATGTATACACACCACCGCCGCCGGAACCGGAGCTCCGGTGGTCACCACCGCCGCCGCCGGAACCACCACCATCAACGTCATCATCTGTTATCATCATCATCGATCATCATCGACCTTCATCATCATCATCGCGATCTTCATCATCATCATCAGACCTTTATCACCAATTCTCCTCTTAATCAGGCACTTCCCGAAAAGCTTCCTCACCTGCGACGGCCATCACACCCCCACCAGCCTGTTCTCGTTCCCAAACAGGAACTTGTTACCAGCAGGACCACACATAACAGCCATACGTTCGCCAAGTAACGACGTCTTAAACACTAGAGGGCTGCCATATTTCTCAATCCGTTCTTGAACGAATCTCTCCGGAACTCCGTCCCAGCATGCTCGTAGCAGTACTAGAGATTCTCTAAGAAACGACCACCCGAAGCTTCCCGGTGGAAGATTGATTTTGCTTCTTTTAGTTTTCTGGTTCTTGTAAATGTTCCAGAAAATGTATAAAACGATTAAGAGGAGAATTGGTGACGAAGGTCTGATGATGATGATGAAGATCGCGATGATGATGATGAAGGTCGATGATAATCGATGATGATAACAGATGATGACGATGATGACGTTGATGGTGGTGGTTCCGGCGGCGGCGGTGGTGACCATCGGAGCTCCGGTTCCGGCGGCGGTGGTGTGTATACATTATATATATATATATATATATATGTCACACCCCGATTTCCACGTGTCACCGGTGGGCCCGGTGGGGGAGTATCGTGACGTGGTTGGCAACGTAATAGTCAAACAACACAATATAATAATGCACAGCGGAAGCAATTGAAAATATAATACATCCGAATTTATTTATTGTAAACAAAGTCACAATTATCCGGTGTTTATCCACAGTAGGATCAAAACAAAATAACATTTAATTGTTCAACAGACTTCTGGCATCCTAAGCTTGCGAGACTTTTATTGATGCTTAGGAGACAATCCAGCCAATTACGTTTAGTACCTGCATTCAGTCTTTTTGGGAAAATACGTCAGTTTACACTGGTAAATACATTCAACTGACTCATTTGGAAAATGATTGAAAATTTGTTTGGATGCACGTGGCATAAATCATTTTATTTAATTTGGGAGAATTATTTTGATAATGTAATAATCTTGTGAACGAATTACATGTTACTTATGCGTTCAGTAGCCCAGAACGTATCCGGGTTAAAGATCAATAGACACACCACTTTAAGTGAGTTATACACGGGAGTACGCCTACACCCCGTGCTCAGGTCGTGGCCATCTCGTAAGATGATGCCAGGGATATCCGGGACATGGTCATTAACCCTCCAAAGGCTGTATAGTAAACACATCTGTTTAAAACGAGCCGATCAAATTATTCAACTACCCACTAAGCGTGGAGATTTGATGCCCGATCAAGCGGTACGCTATGTACCGTAACCCAAGCCCGTATAGGGAAAATAAGTTAAAAGTATTTACCTGATGCAAAGTATAGTCACAATAATCAAATAGCAAATAGCTTTTACTGTCTCTCCTAATCTGGAACGAAGGTTAAATATAACCTATTAGAATCCTAGCGGTTCTTTAATTAAGCTTAAGCTTAGACCGACTAGTTTCGAAGATACGGTTCGTACGCACAATTAAGCGAAGACCGGATAGAATGTGATTCAGACCCGACAAGTTCGAGGACTTGTTTAATATGGGTTTATTATTCACATTCTGGATTTTGAGATAAAACCGTTAAGGTTTGACCCGTTTCGGCTAATTTATGTAAACTTGTTACATAAACCGAACCGTACGCGTAATAAGCGTGACGGGTAGTCATGAGAGCTACATACAGGTTTCCTAAGTTAATTATGTCTCAAATATGTTGTGACATCAGTAAGGTGTCTTTCGTTATGCCCGAAACTAATTTAAACACAAACCATGCCCCGTAGGGGTAGTTTGGTCATTTTAAAGTTTGTAAAAGAGTTTAATTGTTTAACTGAGTTACAGGTCTGATGTAAACAGCAAACATACTCATTTTGATGGGTTATAACAGTAGGCTAAGGCATGTATGTGAAATTTATCATATTTAACCAAACTATGCCCCGTAGGGGTATTTTGGTAATTTCACATAAGCCGAAAAGCTCGAAAACGAAATCTGAGTTTATCAACCTTTGCTTACTGTTAAAATATCATAATTTGCCTCATATATCAGTAGGTATCAACCCGGGTATGTCCAATATGATTTTAAAACATACTATGCGTTAAAAACGCTAATTAAGGCGATTAAAGGCCATTACCGGGTTTGATACTTAAATCTGATATTTTTATATTTCCAGAAGGCTTAAAATAATTTATTTATCATAACCAATCAGTAGAAAAAGGTTTGGAGTCGTTTAGATGTGTAAAACTCATTTTATGGCCCGTAAGGGCAAAACCGACAATTACCGAATTAAGCCTACGACTATGAGTTATGCTCAGCCTAAAATTAATTAAAAATCTTTAAAATTCCCAAAATAATATATTACATCAGTGGGTAATTCGTTTGATACCAAAAAGTATGTTTAATTAGGCTATACGCTAATTACGCCACTTTATTAACATAAAGCACCGTAATTACGCTAATGAGCATAACTCTTAATCTACAAGTCAAACTGATGTCAAATTTTGCATACAAGTTTATATATCAATATTCAAGGTTTCTACACTTTTACATTTTCATAAATCATGTTTTAAGGTAATAAGGGCATAACGGTCAACATATGAACAATTAACGGAAACTTGCATATTAATTGGATAACTAATGAACCGAGGTGCACAATCACAGAGGGTTGTTCTAACATGTATCCTAGTCCAATTAAAGCTCTGAGGCATTTCTAAAATATGCCCAAACGGGTCAGAACTGAAAGTCAAAGTGAAAGTCAAACTATGCGACTTTCGGTTCCGAACCGGGTCTAAACAGGAAATAGTCGGGTTGAACAGGTTTGATCATGTTCTTACACTAATTACTAAGTTATAACAATAATCAAACAGGTTATACATGGCCTAGATAGCTAATTATGCATAAATGGCCTTTTAAGAATTCTGTTGACTTTTTAAGTATATGTTTGACCCGACTTTTGAACTAGTTAAAGTGGTGATCATGGGAAACCCTTTTGGGGTCTTATTACCCACATAAATACCAACTTATAACTACTTTTAATTCGAGATTTGACTGAGCCATTATTGACTAATCTCGAAGTCAAACCGTAATTACGACGGTTTGACTTTTAGCTAATTAACTAAGCTAAACTCAAACAAGAAAGGATTAGAACACTTACAAGGGTCCTATGCACGACTTATGATCAGTTGGGAGAGTTCCTTAGCTCCAGAAAGGCTCCAGATGATCAAATGAAGGTGTGAGAAAAATGGTGAACTTGAATGGCTATTTATAATGGTTCTACACACCATAAATCTTTGACAACTGAGTCTATGGGTGCCCACAATCGATTGACATGTGTCCTAGGGGCTTAGGGGACGTTTTAGGGGCCAGGAGAAGTGGAAAAACGAGTTGGGGTCGCGAAAATACGAATTGGCAGACCATCAGCGAATTTTTCGGAGCTGGGCACACCCTCGCGTAGCGCGAGGGTCCGTCGCGCAGCGCGACCCCCTACCAGATCAGCTTTTTGATTTTTGTTTGCGATTAAGCCCTTGTCTCTTCAAAACTCGAATGGTTACTGATTTATTGCACTTTAAACCTCCACAATTTATCTACTAAGGCCTTAAAACATATACCCACTTTGCCAAGTCCCCGGGTAACTTTATTTTCACCCGAAAAGTCCTAACTTTCGACGTTTACGCTTTAACGCTTCGCACACGAATTTGATCATATCTTTCTCATACGTTAACGAAACTTTATGAAATTTTTAGGGTGCATTCTCATGAGCACAATTAATATTTACAAAGCTTCGGGTTTGTCAAAAGGTCACTCAGAGGTATAATTTAAACATGTTGACACAATTGGTCCCTGTAGTTTGAAATCACTCACTTTAAGCTTCGTATGATCCATGATTTATTCGTTTGAAGGTATGAGCATCTTGTAGGGTTAAAATACAATATATTTATTCACAGTTGACACTTAGAATACGTATATTTACATACTTTCCACGTTTGTCAACTTTAGTCCTTCCATAATATTTCTTTCACACGTTTAAACTTTATGACACGTGTCAACATATTATGGGACGTGAATTTCCGAGGTGTTACATCCTCACCCCCTTAAAATAAATCTCGACCCGAGATTTACTGAAATAAGTAAGGGTACTTTTCTTTCATCGTGGATTCAACCTCCCACGTGTAATCGGGACCTCTACGGGCATCCCATTTAACCTTAACAAAAGGTATATGCTTCCTCCGAAGCTTTCTTACCTGTCGATCTTCAATCGACAAAGGTTTTTCCACAAACGTTAAGCTCTTATCTATTTGCACATCTGTATGTGGCATGACATGTGAATCGTCAGCGGAACACTTCTTTAGATTGCATATGTGGAACACATTGTGAATTCCACTGAGCTCTTCTGGTAAGTGCAACTTGTAGGCAACTGACCCGACACGTTCGATAACCTCGAAAGGTCCTATGTATCTCGGGCTTAGTTTGCCTTTCTTACCAAATCGCATCACCCCTTTCCATGGTGACACTTTAAGTAGGACTTTGTCACCTACTTCGAAGTGAAAATCCTTACGACTTGGATCCGCGTAACTCTTCTGCCTATTCCGGGCAGCTTGGAGATTGTTACAAATCTGGACAATCTTGTCCGTCGTTTCGAACACGATCTCTGGTCCTGATAACTGGACTTCTCCAACTTCCGCCCAACAAACTGGCGATCTACACTTTCTACCGTATAATGCCTCAAAAGGCGCAGCCTTTATGCTGGTATGGTAGCTATTGTTGTAGGAGAATTCGATTAATGGTAGGTTCTTATCCCAGCTACCTTCCAATTCGATCGCACATGCACGTAGCATGTCTTCCAACGTTTGAATAGTACGCTCACTCTGACCGTCAGTCTGAGGATGGTAAGCTGTACTAAAGTTCAAACGTGTGCCCAAAGATTGCTGGAAGCTCTTCCAAAAATGTGACGTGTACCTAGTATCTCTATCAGAGATAATAGCTACAGGTATGCCGTGCAAGGCTACAATCTTATCAACGTATAACTGGGCTAACATATCGGAGCTATAAGTCTCCTTAATGGGTAAGAAATGAGCTGACTTAGTCAGTCGGTCAACTATAACCCATATCGTATCATTTCCTTTCCTTGTCTTGGGTAACTTGGTAATAAAATCCATAGTTACCATCTCCCACTTCCACGTAGGAAGTTCAGGCTGTTGTAGCAAACCTGACGGTTTCTGATGCTCGGCTTTGACTTGCGCACATGTCAAGCATTTTGCTACATGGGCGGCTACAGACTTTTTCAAGCCTATCCACCAATAATTTGCCTTTAAATCCTGGTACATCTTATCAGCTCCAGGATGAACGGAGTATTTGGAACTATGGGCTTCTTGGAGGATGACATCACGAAGTCCTCCAAAAATTGGAACCCATATTCGTCCATTTAATCGTAGAATTCCGTCCTTGCTAAGAGTTAACTGCTCCTCAGTTACTCCTAACTTTTCATTAGGATAGTTAGCTTCCAACACAGCTTCCTTCTGTGCAGCTAACACCCTTTCTATCAAACTGTTCTTTATCTCCATACGCTTGGCGTTAATTCGGATGGTTTTAACCCTTTCCTTTCTGCTCAAGGCGTCAGCGACTACATTCGCTTTGCCGGGATGGTACTTGATTTCACAATCATAGTCATTTAAGGTTTCCATCCAACGGCGTTGCCTCATGTTTAATTCTTTCTGGTTAAACAGATGCTGGAGGCTCTTGTGATCAGAAAAGATCACAAACTTGATTCCATAAAGATAATGCCTCCACAGTTTTAGTGCGAACACAACGGCACCCAATTCCAAGTCATGGGTGGTGTAATTCTTTTCGTGCACCTTTAACTGTCGTGATGCATAGGCAATCACCTTGCCTTTCTGCATAAGCACACACCCCATGCCAGTGTGTGATGCATCACAATAAACTACGAATTCTTCAGCGCCTTCAGGTAATGTAAGCACAGGAGCGTTGCTTAACTTTTGTCTCAAAACATCGAAGGACTCTTGCTGCTTAGGGCCCCAAACGAACTTTACTTTCTTCTTGGTCAGGGAAGTTAGGGGTGCAGCAATCCTTGAAAAATTTTCAATGAAGCGCCTGTAATATCCTGCCAATCCCAGGAAGCTACGAATCTCCGTAGGTGTCTTTGGCTCTTGCCAATTCATAACAGCTTCAACTTTAGCGGGATCCACCTGGATACCACGCTCACTAACCACGTGTCCAAGAAATTGGACTTCTCGTAGCCAAAATTCACACTTAGAGAATTTGGCGTAGAGCTTCTCCTGACGTAGAAGTTTGAGAATACAACGAAGGTGTTTCTCGTGGTCAGCTTGATTCTTAGAATAAATAAGGATGTCATCGATGAAGACGATAACAAATTTATCTAAGTAAGGCTTGCAGACGCGATTCATGAGATCCATGAATGCGGCTGGTGCATTAGTGAGCCCGAAAGGCATCACTAGGAACACGTAGTGCCCGTAACGAGTCCTAAATGCAGTCTTGTGAACGTCCTCATCTTTAACCTTTAACTGATGGTAGCCTGACCTCAGATCAATCTTTGAGAAGTAACTTGCCCCTTGAAGCTGATCGAACAAATCGTCGATCTTGGGCAATGGATATCTATTCTTGATCGTGACTTTATTAAGCTCGCGATAGTCGATGCATAGACGCATCGATCCATCCTTCTTCTTGACAAACAAGATTGGCGCTCCCCAAGGAGATGAACTAGGTCGAATGAAACCCTTAGTCAGCAATTCATCTAGCTGCGTCCGCAACTCCTTCATTTCTGTGGGTGCCAATCTGTATGGTGCCCTAGCAACTGGTGCCGCTCCGGGGATGATGTCTATCCTGAATTCAACTTGCCTATCTGGTGGTAAACCAGATAGATCTTCAGGAAACACTTCTGGGTATTCCGAGATGACAGGGATGTCTTCTAACTTCGGTTTGGGCTCATCAATAATCACCTGTGCCATGTAGACGACACACCCCTTCTTCAAACACTTGGAAGCCTTGAGCATAGTCACGTGCTCAGGTAGTCCATACTGGGTATCTCCCCGAATGGTAAGTGACTCACCAGACAGAGTCTTTATCACTACTTGCTTCATGTTACAGACGATTTGGGCCTGGTTATGAGATAACCAGTCCATACCCAGAACTATGTCAAAACCAGCTAGCTTAAAGGGAAGTAGAGATAGAGGAAAAGAATGGTTCTTAATGGATATAACACATCCATCTAACACAGTAGAGACGGTTTCAATGGTACCATCTGCTAACTCTACCTCATAATTCACTTTTAGGGTTTTGACAGGTAATTTTAACAATTCACAAAATTTATGATCTACGAAGGACTTATCTGCGCCTGAATCAAAAAGTACTCTTGCAAAGACATCATTTACAAGGAAAGTACCTGTTATGACGTTATCATCCTGCACAGCCTCCTTCGCATCCATCCTGAAGACTCTGGCATTAGTCTTCTTAGCCTCCTCAGGCTTCTTGTTGTACTTAGGGCAGTTAGTCTTTATGTGGCCCTTTTCATTGCAACGGTAGCACGTTGCATCTTTCATCTTCTTGCAATCCAAGGTTTTGTGTTCCTTGGACTTGCACAAACCACAAGCAAAAGACCTTGACTCGTTATTCGAGTTTGATTCGAGTCTGCACTTTCCAAAGTGCTGTTTCTTGCAAGTTTTGCATGTGGGCTTCTCTCCAGAACGATGCCCATCCTTCTTCGAATCCGATCCCTTCTTGTGATCACCGCTCCCACGGTGCTTCTTGTTCGACCTACGCGAACCATCATCTTCATGCTTCCTTTTCTCGGCCGCCTTATTCCTCTGCGATCTCTGCCGGACCGCATCCAGAGTGAGGGATAAGGAAAGGTCAGTTACAGACCTGAAGGTAACTGGCCGAGAAGCTTTGACACTGGCCTTGATCTCGGGTTCTAAACCACCAATAAAACGAGCGATCCTTTTAGGCTCCGGGGTTACCAGATAGGGTACCAACCGGGACAATGTATTGAAGCTTGTCAGATAAGCTTGGCAGTCGAGGTTCTTCATCACCAATGATAGAAAGTCATATTCTATCTTTTCCACCTCATGTTGAGGGCAGAAATTATCTTTGATCAGGGCAATGAATTGATCCCAAGACATACTATACAACGGGATCTTTCCGGAGGCCTCCATCAGAGATCTCCACCAAGCTAACGCCTCGCCTTTGAAGGACTGTGAGACAAATTTAACCACATCACCTTCAGCGCATCCGCTGATGTCCACGACCGTGTCCATCTCATCCAGCCACGTCATACAATCGACGGCTCCTTTCTCCCCCTTAAAGTCCCTGGGTTTACAAGACACAAAGTACTTATATGTGCAACCCTTGTTACGGGGTCCCTGATGCATTACTAATTGCTGAGATGGATTACTTTGGTGGTTGGTGGACTGGCGATCATCATCGTTTTTCTTTGGTCCATTCTTTTTGGGAGGAGGCTTGTTATGAGCCTCTGAATGTGTTCTTGGCTTTGAATGTGACACAGAGTGGGTCCTACTCCGAGTACCACTGTATTCCTCATATTGTCTATCCAAAGCTTGTGTGATGGCTCCGTCTATGATTGCTTTTAGTTCAGTACCCGTTAATGTAATCTGGGCGTTCTCATTCGGCTCCACAGGATGGCTATTGCCTTCATTGGAGTCAGCCATTTGTATTGAACTGTTGCAGAAAACAAGATCAATATTTTATTTGGGATTTTATTATGGAATTACCCCTTAGGGTAATTCGTTAACCATGGTAAACAGAGACCATATTTGGTTAAATTATTAATCGTATTAATTTATGATTTCAATTAAAATTTATCCTAAACATAAAACAATAACAATATATATTAGCACATAAGGCTTGGTCACATGGACAATTTCATAAACTATGATTTCAGAGAATCAAGACTTTTAAGGTTTGAACCTAGTTCACTACCTTTATTAGTCAGGGAGTCATAGCTACCACTGTCTTTTGGCTCATGTGGAAACGAGCAAGGCCCGTAGGCACTATAGTACCACGTATGGTTAAATATGATCATCTTAATTGATGATGTAAATCCAGGATTCAGAGATCATTAAACTGGATTAGGAATCTTCTAAAGAATCCTTATTTATTTAAGAATGACATGTGATTTTTAACTAATCACTTCTGCCAAGAGTGTTAACATGTTTTAAGATGTTAACAGGGATTTGAATCTTTTAAACCGGTCTTACCATTTTGGCCCGGTCTCATATTTGACACGAGGCTAGGTTTCACACTTAAAGATTCTTAATTAAATAATTACTTAGGCAGGTTAAAAGGAATGATTTTAATTTATTTATTTCATTTATTATTATTATTATTATTATTATTATTTTATGCACAAATGGCAAACATGAAATTTATAAAAATAACACTCTATTAATTTATCACTATATTACATATCGCCCTAAACGGGTCTTTTACACATGAAATTTGCCCACGCAGGAGCTAAAACATACCAACATGCCCACACAGGGGTCTTACAGAAGACATGCCCACGTAGGGGTCTTACAGAAAGACACAAGTCCTCGTAGGGACTAACACACCAATAATTGTCCACGTAGGGACTTAAACAAACATAAGTCCACGCAGGGACTAAACATACAACATACCCTCGTAGGGGTTTATGGAAGGATAGACCCACGTAGGGGTCAATACACACAACAAACATACATACATACCCACGTAGGGGCTTAACAACAAGATATGCCCACGCAGGGGCTTATACATCAGCGATGGAAGAATTCAACGATCCTTCTTGTTCTTCCCCTTGATCAGACCCATCAGTCCTTGGAAGAAGGTTTGCCTTTCCCTACGATCCTCGTGAGCTTCCCGTTCAACTCGCTGCAACCTATGTAGAATTTCCTCCCGTTCTGGGGGAGAAAATCGTGGCGGCTGTGACTGCGTTCTAATGATAGGCCTGGGAGGTATTGGGTACCCCTGATTCGGGTAGCTTACCCCCCATGGATCTCCGTAGGGTCCTTGGGCATTGAGGGCGCTATAATTTGCTGCTTCCATATAAGGATCTGCCTCAGCGTATCCGTAGTTGTGGTAAGCTGGTGGTTCGAACGGGTTGTAATTACTTGGACCCGCGTACGCTGGTATTGGGTTTTCAAAACCCATGGGCGGTGGCTGTTGAAAAACTGGCTGCGAAGGCCCACCCATTTGTGGGTCCTCATAGTGCGGTGGGTAGTGACTAGCACTAGACTGACGTGGGGAATCGAAAGTGAAGCCCCCCGGTCGCACCGACATGCGTGCACCGGTTCTTCTACGCCTTGGCGGTTGAGGAGGTGGCGGTTGAACTGGTGGCGGTGGAGGTGGTGGCGTAACTGCCACAAACCGATGATCCTCTGATGAATCTTGATGATGCGGCTGTGGTTGTGGCTCCTGTTGCTGATGAGACGGCTGCTGCTGGTGCTGCCCATGTGATGACGAGTGGTGTGATGGTGTATAATACCACTGGTGTTGATCAAACAGGGCTTGAAAACTATCTGGACCACCGTAGGGTGATCCGTGGAAGGATGATCCATCCGAAATTTCGATGGGGTGGTTCGGGGTACCACTCGCTGGCATGACGGGGTCCGTATCCTCGTCCATATCATCCGCGTGATCCCCGGAAAAGTGGTCATCGGGACCCAGTGGGTTAAAACCCACGGGTTCCAGTATGAATCCTACCGGGTTAAACTGTCCTCGAAAGATAGGTGTAGGGTCTCCATATGAATGATGAGACAGTGATCTCTGCAGCGGTACGTATGAGGGCTGTGGATTGTTCGGCTCGTAAGGGTTAAGAGCGGGCAGAGTCAAACTATGCGAAACCGACCGCCTGGCCGGCTCGAACTGGTTTCTTCTATTCTCCCGAGGGTCGTCACTCTCGGTGTTTGATGGAGCTCGTCTTCGTGAAGATCCAGCTTCATGATCGTTGGGGGCGGTAACTGGCCCCTTTCCCCGTCCTCGCGTTCGGAAGAATCTCGGAGGCATCTTTGTTATTCCTGTCAATAAAGCATGAGATAACAATAACAAAAATATAAAATTTAAAGGACAAAACAAATACCGAAGAGGTGGAATTTGTCCTAAGTTATAAGTCTAGACTCAAAAGTTTAGATATGTGCAATTGTGTAACTGAGATTAAACACAAAAGGCTAGTGTTTAATTCACTCAGTGTTGGCTCTGATACCAACCTGTCACACCCCGATTTCCACGTGTCACCGGTGGGCCCGGTGGGGGAGTATCGTGACGTGGTTGGCAACGTAATAGTCAAACAACACAATATAATAATGCACAGCGGAAGCAATTGAAAATATAATACATCCGAATTTATTTATTGTAAACAAAGTCACAATTATCCGGTGTTTATCCACAGTAGGATCGAAACAAAATAACATTTAATTGTTCAACAGACTTCTGGCATCCTAAGCTTGCGAGACTTTTATTGATGCTTAGGAGACAATCCAGCCAATTACGTTTAGTACCTGCATTCAGTCTTTTTGGGAAAATACGTCAGTTTACACTGGTAAATACATTCAACTGACTCATTTGGAAAATGATTGAAAATTCGTTTGGATGCACGTGGCATAAATCATTTTATTTAACTTGGGAGAATTATTTTGATAATATAATAATCTTGTGAACGAATTACATGTTACTTATGCGTTCAGTAGCCCGGAACGTATCCGGGTTAAAGATCAATAGACACACCACTTTAAGTGAGTTATACACGGGAGTACGCCTACACCCCGTGCTCAGGTCGTGGCCATCTCGTAAGATGATGCCAGGGATATCCGGGACATGGTCATTAACCCCCCAAAGGCTGTAAAGTAAACACATCTGTTTAAAACGAGCCGATCAAATTATTCAACTACCCACTAAGCGTGGAGATTTGATGCCCGATCAAGCGGTACGCTATGTACCGTAACCCAAGCCCGTATAGGGAAAATAAGTTAAAAGTATTTACCTGATGCAAAGTATAGTCACAATAATCAAATAGCAAGTAGCTTTTACTGTCTCTCCTAATCTGGAATGAAGGTTAAATATAACCTATTAGAATCCTAGCGGTTCTTTAATTAAGCTTAAGCTTAGACTGACTAGTTTCGAAAATACGGTTCGTACGCACAATTAAGCGAAGACCGGATAGAATGTGATTCAGACCCGACAAGTTCGAGGACTTGTTTAATATGGGTTTATTATTCACATTCTGGATTTTGAGATAAAACCGTTAAGGTTTGACCCGTTTCGGCTAATTTATGTAAACTTGTTACATAAACCGAACCGTACGCGTAATAAGCGTGACAGGTAGTCATGAGAGCTACATACAGGTTTCCTAAGTTAATTATGTCTCAAATATGTTGTGACATCAGTAAGGTGTCTTTCGTTATGCCCGAAACTAATTTAAACACAAACTATGCCCCGTAGGGGTAGTTTGGTCATTTTAAAGTTTGTAAAAGAGTTTAATTGTTTAACTGAGTTACAGGTCTGATGTAAACAGCAAACATACTCATTTTGATGGGTTATAACAGTAGGCTAAGGCATGTATGTGAAATTTATCATATTTAACCAAACTATGCCCCGTAGGGGTATTTTGGTAATTTCACATAAGCCGAAAAGCTCGAAAACGAAATCTGAGTTTATCAACCTTTGCTTACTGTTAAAATATCATAATTTGCCTCATATATCAGTAGGTATCAACCCGGGTATGTACAATATGATTTTAAAACATACTATGCGTTAAAAACGCTAATTAAGGCGATTAAAGGCCATTACCGGGTTTGATACTTAAATCTGATATTTTTATATTTCCAGAAGGCTTAAAATAATTTATTTATCATAACCAATCAGTAGAAAAAGGTTTGGAGTCGTTTAGATGTGTAAAACTCATTTTATGGCCCGTAAGGGCAAAACCGACAATTACCGAATTAAGCCTACGACTATGAGTTATGCTCAGCCTAAAATTAATTAAAAATCTTTAAAATTCCCAAAATAATATATTACATCAGTGGGTAATTCGTTTGATACCAAAAAGTATGTTTAATTAGGCTATACGCTAATTACGCCACTTTATTAACATAAAGCACCGTAATTACGCTAATGAGCATAACTCTTAATCTACAAGTCAAACTGATGTCAAATTTTGCATACAAGTTTATATATCAATATTCAAGGTTTCTACACTTTTACATTTTCATAAATCATGTTTTAAGGTAATAAGGGCATAACGGTCAACATATGAACAATTAACGGAAACTTGCATATTAATTGGATAACTAATGAACCGAGGTGCACAATCACAGAGGGTTGTTCTAACATGTATCCTAGTCCAATTAAAGCTCTGAGGCATTTCTAAAATATGCCCAAACGGGTCAGAACTGAAAGTCAAAGTGAAAGTCAAACTATGCGACTTTCGGTTCCGAACCGGGTCTAAACAGAAATAGTCGGGTTGAACAGGTTTGATCATGTTCTTACACTAATTACTAAGTTATAACAATAATCAAACAGGTTATACATGGCCTAGATAGCTAATTATGCATAAATGGCCTTTTAAGAATTCTGTTGACTTTTTAAGTATATGTTTGACCCGACTTTTGAACTAGTTAAAGTGGTGATCAGGGGAAACCCTTTTGGGGTCTTATTACCCACATAAATACCAACTTATAACTACTTTTAATTCGAGATTTGACTGAGCCATTATTGCCTAATCTCGAAGTCAAACCGTAATTACGACGGTTTGACTTTTAGCTAATTAACTAAGCTAAACTCAAACAAGAAAGGATTAGAACACTTACAAGGGTCCTATGCACGACTTATGATCAGTTGGGAGAGTTCCTTAGCTCCAGAAAGGCTCCAGATGATCAAATGAAGGTGTGAGAAAAATGGTGAACTTGAATGGCTATTTATAATGGTTCTACACACCATAAATCTTTGACAACTGAGTCTATGGGTGCCCACAATCGATTGACATGTGTCCTAGGGGCTTAGGGGACGTTTTAGGGGCCAGGAGAAGTGGAAAAACGAGTTGGGGTCGCGAAAATACGAATTGGCAGACCATCAGCGAATTTTTCGGAGCTGGGCACACCCTCGCGTAGCACAAGGGTCCGTCGCGCAGCGCGACCCCCTACCAGATCAGCTTTTTTATTTTTGTTTGCGATTCAGCCCTTGTCTCTTCAAAACTCGAATGGTTACTGATTTATTGCACTTTAAACCTACACAATTTATCTACTAAGGCCTTAAAACATATACCCACTTTGCCAAGTCCCCGGGTAACTTTATTTTCACCCGAAAAGTCCTAACTTTCGACGTTTACGCTTTAACGCTTCGCACACGAATTTGATCATATCTTTCTCATACGTTAACGAAACTTTATGAAATTTTTAGGGTGCATTCTCATGAGCACAATTAATATTTACAAAGCTTCGGGTTTGTCAAAAGGTCACTCAGAGGTATAATTTAAACATGTTGACACAATTGGTCCCTGTAGTTTGAAATCACTCACTTTAAGCTTCGTATGATCCATGATTTATTCGTTTGAAGGTATGAGCATCTTGTAGGGTTAAAATACAATATATTTATTCACAGTTGACACTTAGAATACGTATATTTACATACTTTCCACGTTTGTCAACTTTAGTCCTTCCATAATATTTCTTTCACACGTTTAAACTTTATGACACGTGTCAACATATTATGGGACGTGAATTTCCGAGGTGTTACAATATATATATATATATATATATATATATAGGGGAAGGTTCAAATGAAAACCACTAGTTATTGTGAAAACTCGAAAACTAATTAAAAACCACTAAAAAGAAGGGGGGGGGGGAGACTTTTAATGAAGGAGGGGTAAAATTGGAAAAAAAAATATATAACTTTTCAAACATTTCCCATTTCTCCATACGTTATCATTTTAAAACAAAAATGGCACCATAAGATCACAAATTTTTGTATCTTTCATTCAAGTATATTCGAGCATATTTTTTATGACATAAAAAAAGATTTATGGTGTCGTCTTGTTTTCAATACTATTATTATAGTAGTGCACATGTGCAATATAACATGTACTACAATTTCATTACATGCTTAAAATTAGCTTTTTGAGTCTAGTTTAGCTTTTAGGGTTAGTTTTTTTGGAGGTTTAGGATTAGGATTAGGTTTTTGGGTGTGGGGGGGAGGGGGGTTTAGGTTTTTGGGGGGTGGGGGTGGGAGGGTTTAGGTTTTTTTCGGGTTTATGTTTAGGGTTTAGTTTTAGGTTTTCGGGAGGGTGGGGGGGTGGGGGGTTTAGGTTTTTGGGGGGTGGGGGGTTAGGCTTTTGGTGGGAGGGTGAATTTAGGTTTTTGGGGGGTGGGGGTGGGGGGTTTAGGTTTTTGGGGGGTGTCGGTGGGGGGGTGGGTTAAGTGGTTTAGGCTTTCCGTATTAGTGTACTACACATGTGCAGTACAACCAAAAAAATTTTTTTTTTTTTTAAATTTTTTTCATATATAAAAACCAGCGATTTTTATTAAAAAAATTGAAAAAAAAAAAATTTGTGTGTTTTTTAGGCTTTTTTTTAGTTAGTTTTCGAGTTAAAAGTGGTTTTCATTTGAACCATCCCCTATATATATATATATATATATATATATAGGGGACCGCTAGAATGAGAACCACCACGAGTTATGAGAACCACGTGCCACGGAGGGGCGTTGACCACGATTTTTTTTTACAACTAGATCTGTATATTTTAACAACATTCGTAAAAAAAAAAATCAAACGGCGCGCCCGAGGGGGTAGTTTTTTACACCCAAAGTTTGGTGTTTTTATTATTTTTTTGTTTTTTCTTTTTTTTTACAAACTTTGGGTGTAAAAAACTACCCCCTCGGGCGCGCCGTTTGAAAAAAAAAAATTTACGAATGTTGTTAAAATATACGGATCTAGTTGTAAAAAAAAAATCGTGGTCAACGCCCCTCCGTGGCACGTGGTTCTCGCGGTTCTCATAACTCGTGGTGGTTCTCATTATAGCGGCTCCCTATATATATATATATTATATATTTTATAATTATATTAATATTTATACATTTTACTTAAATGGTCCTTTATGTTACAAATTTACACAATTAGTCCTTATTTACTAACCGACTTAACTGGGTTATGATTTTTGGACTGAAATGGCACATTTCCAGAACGTCGGGGAGGAAAATGGCGCATTTTTTAAAAATGGACTGAAATGGCCAAAGTGACCAAACCACAGGGACGAAAATGGCAGTTAACTCTAATAATAATAATATAATATAAGAACTGTTCATTCAGTTCTTCTATTATCATATATGAACTAGGTTTGTCACCGTCGCCGTGTTGCGGCAAACTTCTTTTAATATTTAGTCTGTGTTTACATGTGTTTTGAAATCACTACGAGCGCGTTGCGCACGTAACCGTTGACAAGATAAACAGAAAATGTAGAAAAAACACTAAAAGATAACCGAAAGAAAATCAATAAATAAGTTGTATGATAATGATGTTGTTCGTATGAAATCCGTGGTCAAAGATAAGCAAACAGTACTGGGTACCGGTACCGGTACCGAATTTCCCGAACCGAAAGATGTTAAGTACCAATTCGGTACCGACTTTTGGCGTTCCTGGTACCGATTTTTACCTTCATATACTGGTACCGTAACCGGTATTTTTGGTACCAGTATCGATTTGGTATCGGTTAGCACCGAGCTCATCCCTACCCTTGAAACTAAAAAAAATAAATCATTAAAAGTTGAAGAAAATCTACAGTACCCGTGATCAAGGATGAGCAAATGGTACCGGGTAGCAGTACCGAAATTCCCGAACTAAAAGATTTCCAATATCAATTCGGTACCGACTTTTTGGCGTTTTCTATACCAGGCTGATACCGATTTTTACCTTCTTGTACGAACTAAAAGATTTCCAATATTAATTCGGTGCCGAATTTTGACGTTTCATATACCAGACTGATACCGGTTTTGACCTTTTTGTACTGATACCGAATAGAACTGTGCATGTATTTTATTATAATATCAAAAATACTATTCATTAATAATAATATAATAATAATAATCTATCTATCTATCTATAATATACTATATAAAGCATTTCCCATGTCTAAAATTGTAATTTCACCCACAATTTGTAAGACGCCATATCAATAGTCAGTACTAATTTCCCCAATTTTCATCATCTCTCCCATATTTGCCCCCATTCAATGAGGTTCCAATGATTCTTTCAATTTAGTATTCTCTATTAAATGCAATCATCAGTTTATGCAATCCAATCGTTTTTGCTTCAATATTAAATGCGATCATCAGTTTATGTATGGTTAGGGTTGACACAACGATGGCTATGGATTGCAGCAATGGAAGATTTGGGGATTTAGGGTTCTATTGTTTTTTCCATTCTCGGTTCCCTTTGTGCATGTGGTGTTGAAGCATCTCCCATGTATATAATGGTAATCTTCAGCAAAATTTTAAGACGGCAGACCAAAGATGAAAATGGAAGAAGTGATGCACGTTTTGCGGATCTTGGAGAGCTTCAACACTATCAAATGATGCTGTTGATTTAAGCAGAAGTAATTTATGTTTTTTTTAAAGAAATATGTGTATGTATATATTTTGGTGTATCTAACTTTGAATGAAATAAAATCAGGGAATGCAAATGCAGCAGCTGTGTTTTTCTAACAATAGGTTACGGTTTCGCCAGCCTCACATGGTAATTATAACTTATTAACTTAAATGGTTATATTAAACTAGTAGGGTGCCCGCGCGATGCGGCGGGGGCGACACTTTGGATTGCGGCACTCGTTGCTGGTAGTTTTCTTATTTGTATATGATAACATTATTGTGGTGGATATATGTCATAAGTGTTACACATGGGAGCCTAAAACCTATAATGTCTTGCAATGTTCGATCAACTGCCTCTATCGCCTGGCGTTTCGCCATCGATGCCTCATCCCATATAATTAACTTGGAGGACCTAATTAGTTGACTTATAATTCCTAAAATTTTGGGACATATTTTACTATTTATCTACTAAATATCGTAAATTAGTATTAAATAAATATCGTAAATTAGTATTAAATAATTCCTAAAATTTTGGAACATAGTTTATCTTCTATCTACTAAATATCAAAGTTTTGTTTTGTTATAAAAATTAATAATAAATAAAGTATAGAAAAACTGTTTTAAACATGTAAAGATTCGTTTGTTAATAAATAAAAAATACTAAACAAATGACAAAAGTATATTAGTTCAATCGAGATGTAAATTATAAGTGCAATAAAATAACACAAAACATAAATTCAAATATAAAATAAACTTTATTATTCATGGGATAGTCTAGATCAAACAAAAACAACTGAAAATGAAAAAAACATAAAAACACTTGATATATTTCATCTAATTTCTCTTCTTTTTTGATCCGTTTTTCTTGTTTGTGCTCGAATCAGCATTATCATCTTCTTTCTCATCGTCCTCAGAATCATCTAAATTTATAACCTCGACTCATTTCCATTCAGAGAGTCTCTTAGATCTTTTCTTTTGATTCTCATACTTCCGATCCTTAAAAAACAAAAATTTAATAAAAAAGTTAAAAAATGATTAAATAAATTTTATAAAAAAAACAAATATTGAATAAAATTTTTTAAAAAAGATTAAATAAATTTTAAAATTACCTCTTTACTAAATTGACGTTTAAGACTTGTATGGACTGAACATTGCACCATAAGAAATAATTTCAACACTATTATCACCATCATCCTACAATAAAACACCAAATAATAACATAACGAACTTGTTAATATGAAAGATTATAAGCGAAAATATTACTTAAAAACTAATAAAAGCTTGTTCGACAACTGGGGTGTTTAAATTGGTGTGTTGAATCTGAAAAATCAAATAAGTTAGTATTCACATAAAAGTAAATAAAAGAAAACAATTATTCATTATTGCGATATAACAAAACTTATCATAGAACCGACCATAGATTTTTCAATATCGCATGCTTGTTTTTTCGCATCAAGTGAATTCTGAACTGGCTCCATATTTTAAATCTGTTTAGCAATAGAAATGTAGAATTGTGAGTGTTTGCTATGTATTTATAGTAGTCAATTAGGGTTTAGTTTTAGATTGGTCATCCACTTATTTAGGAAGTTTGTTGTGAGTTTTAAGTTTTTAAAATAAGATGCACATATCCTATTTAGTTTGTTGTGGCATGTTTAATAGGAAGTTTGTTGTGAGTTTTATCTATACTATATTAAACATGTCACAACAAACTGACTCTGTACAAGTAAAATTAGGGAATATTTTAGTTTATTAATGTCGTTCAAAACAAAAAACTTGGGTAAAAAACAAATGTTAATGCACGGTAGCTAGGTAATGGTCAAAGCTGGCTTGGGTAAAAAACAAATGTTGGCTTTAATCAATTGTACATTTACGCATCGGCTATTTGTACTTTATGAACGCACGGCGAAACTAAAAAAGACAACTATCGAAACGTTTAAAAAAATGTGCCGATCGTCATGGTACCTTCGGATTTTTTTAAAACATTACGGGTTGTAAGATATCGCAGGAATACATTAAAGAATTAAAGAGGGGGGGGGGGGGGAGTGTAACTAATTACCCATAATTATGTTAAATGTCAAGGATTTATATGTAATAGATTGAGGGACTAAAAAATAATTATGGTTTAAAAGACCACTTTACCCTCATTCTAGGGGGTTTATTTATAAATAATGGGGGAAGAAGTTCTTAACTTTTGGGAATCCTTCCCTCATGTATTATAATATAGTATAGATTAAACATGGGTATTATGAATTTTTGTATGATTTTAACATGTGGGTGCATTGAAAGTTTCAATTTTTTTTGTGTTGTTGTGCAATTTCTCATGTGGGTTTGTTGGGAAACTGAATCTTGTTTATTGGGTTTTTTAGAATTTTGGGTCAAGTATAGATATGAGCTCAATTGGGACAGGGGTGGATACAGGGCAGCAGTTCTTGATGCAGCACCATAAGGTGGTGGCGGCAGGAGGGGCGGCGGTGGCGTTATGGGGAAAGGGCATTTTGAGAATCGGGGTGAGTCTGCTATTGCAGATAACAGCCAACAAACTGACACTTCTATTGATATTGACACTGATTTAAGGTCTTTATTTTCCTTTAATCTATTAAATTGTTTAATGTCTTTATATTTTCTAAATTTTTCTAAATGATCATTAGTTTTGATGAACATGTTTTGGATATTTTTTGTAGTTTAATAGTGTTCAAAATGGAGGTCAAGTTGTTGTAGATTTATGTCACGGCCCTTGGCCCCGGTTTGACCCGGTCCAGAGCCGCGAGGCAGGAAATCTGCTTGGTACCTAATTTAGTGACAGCGGAAGTCTTTTTAAACAGGATCGATTAATATTAAAACTGTTCGTTTATATATAATATAGGGATAAATCCCATAATTTACAAATAAGTGATTTCACTGGGAAATCTTTTATTTCTTAAAACATGTTTCTTTATTTATTTACATTGAGCCACTTTCTAAGCTTGTAGTGCTCCACGGCACTTTTCCTGTGCTCACAACAAATCACCTGAAACATGTTTGAAAAAAGTTTTGTCAGCAGGGAAATACTGAGTGAATCATTCAGTTTTACTAAAACGACACATTTGTTATAATTTTCAGTATTAAGAGATTACAATGTTTCTGATATCAAACCAACTACCCACAGTATTTGTCACTCGAATCT